>CM023449.1:84540916-84939544 GCA_013339765.2 Haemaphysalis longicornis | reverse complement strand
CGGCCACCAGGGGTCCTACACCGAGCGGACGTTCCATGTATGGGCTCCACAGTTTTCACACAAAAGTGCCGCTAAATTCGTGTCGTGCTTCAAAACTGGTACCACCGCCATCGAGAGCTACTTTCTGTGCACCGGAGGACACCTTTCACTTCTCTGTGAGTGCTGTTTCAGCCAATCTACGGCAGTTGTTTACCACGGCTCGAGCTAGGCCTCGTCCAGCGGGGTAGGCCTAGCAACGAGCACGACCAATGCCGGGCTCGACCGTCGGCCCAGCAGACCGCTCCGCGGTGCTCCCGAGCAGTGACGCAAGTCAAACTGAAGACAACGCAATGCTACAAGACCCAAGTGAAGGCAACTATGATGAACTTGCGGACTCAAACTTCAACGCAGGATGGATTGATGTCGTCTCCCGAGCTCAACGGCGACGAGAGCGGAAAACCACGCCAGCGGTAGGCCTAACGCCGCCGTCGACTACTTCAAATCCTTCGACTGGACCCAAGACTGCTCCCAGGCCAGCTCCCCTTCCCAGGGACGATTACAAACTCGTGCTGCGACCACAAGGTGGCCTCAAAATAGCGCAACTGGACTTAGCCGAGGTGTCGATCGCCTTGCTGAACGCAATACATTCAACGTGGCGCCAAACCAACATGCGCGTTCGTTACGACACGGTGCAGAACATCGCTACGGTCAGCACCCCCATCGGCGGACGCTGCAAAAGCCTTGAGCCAGGTCAGGCAGATCCAAATTAGCAACGTGACCTATCCAGTGCAACTCTACGGACTCGCGCCTGATGACTCCGTCAAGGGCATTATAAGAGGAGCTCCCCTCCGCTTCTCGGAGCGCGAATTGCTGGAAAATATAATACGTACCAAAACACGAGATCTACGCATGTAGAAGACTGGGAAATTCAAATATTGTTGTAATCACGTTCGCAGGACACAAAGTCCCTTATTACGTTACCCTCTTCGGTTCAGAGTACCCGTGCTCCTTGTACAAAAAGACAGAGCCTGTGTGTGACAAGTGCCATGAACTCGGACATAGGGAGACCGCATGCCCTCAGCCAAATAAACGTGTGTGCCATCAATGCGGCGCCAAGGAACCGCAACCCCAACACGACTGCAAGGCCCTTTGCTCGCTATGCGGCGGGGCCCATCTCACGGCTACCAAGGGCTGCCCGAAACGTTTTCTGGAGCCTTTCGTCCTCCGTCAACGGGAGTTGGTGCGGAAGAAGGCCGAAGAACGAGCAGCGCGAGCGGACCAGCCAGCTTCGCAAGCGGATCAGCGAGCCTCGTGAGCAGACCAGGAGCCACCGCGAGGCCGGGCCAGACACCAAACCAGAACAGCGACCGCGAGATCAAGCACCAGATCCAGATCCGGGTCCCGAAACCAGGCAGTGCGGACCGGAAATGACGAGAAACAGGTGAGCTGGGCTGGCGTATTGTCTCTCACTGCTCGAGGAGATCCCACACCCACGACACCAAAATACGCAGATCCACATTCGTGTCAGGAATGCACAACCCTTAGATCACAGTTGGCGCAACAACAGTCGATTATTGCGTCATTAGAAAGCGACCTAGCAGAACTAGAGAAATCCCGAGAGGACTCGATCACAGACAAACGCAAACGACCATCACGTAATGCCGCAGAAAATGTGGCCATGGACACAACCACCTCTCCCACTCCAGTGACATGCACAAATCCCACGTCGCTAGCTGAAGAAAAAACAATGAGGCAGAACAATACAGTGCCACAGGACACCACTAAAGCCTTCTCGCCATCTGTTCAATCGCAAGGACACCGAGCCTCCTTCGAAGACGTGCTCAAAGCGTTCTCAGACAAGCAGAACAGCCAACTTGATGAGTTAGGCAGGGCACTCAAGGGCCAGATGAAAACTCAGTCTGACCAAATTAACCAGCTTCTACAGGCGCTAACCACTAAGGTAGCGGAGAACGGCGTCCTAATTGATCAAGTAGTAGCTCGGGTCGACCAACTCGGAACTCGCATCGACCGGATAGAAGAGAGACTGGAGATGGTAGAACACTACTCTCCTCAGAAGGCAGGCTCCATACTCCCGCCCACCCACGTGTGAAAGCAAGGATTCCGTCTCCTTCCCTGATGACTACACAACCAAATAGGCAAGACATCACTGCGCTGCTCCAATGAAATTGCCGTGGAAAAAAAGATAAATCAGCAGCGCTACAACAGTACCTCGCCACACTCACGCCAACGCCTGAAATCATTGCACTTCAAGAAACGAACAGTCCAAGTAAGCTTCCAGGATACATTACCTACACAGATCCCTCTGGACGATCTACAGCAACCTTGGTTAAGAGCAACATAGCAGCCATTCAGCACCTCACTCCGCAAAGAGATTGTGAGCACACATTGGTAGAGCTCGTTCCACGCACATCAAACTGCAAAAACAGCTTCTTCATTCTTAACATTTTCTGCCGACCCTCCAAAAAGCGACCAGGCATTGAAGAAACTGTACGAGAAGCCCTCCAACTCGCCGGCAACGCCCGTCTTCTCATAGTGGGAGACCTTAATGCGGCACACCAACTTTGGGGCTACACGTATAACAACAGAAGAGGTAAAGATCTGCTCAACGTCATAGAAATACACAATCTCACTCTCCTAAATGACCCGCACACCCCAACGCGCACAGGAAATAGCGTCAATAGGGACACATGCCCAGACTTAAGTCCCTTCTCCGAGGCTCTCTCGACACCACGTGGACCAACACAATGGAAAATTTGGGATCCGATCACGACATTATAAACATCCTAATCAAAGGTGTGAAGTACAGGTCACACATAGGTACGGTCAAATTTACTGACTGGGACAAGTTCAGGAAAGAAAGGAAAGATCGCGACCCGTCGCAAGAACAATCCTACAAACAGTGGGCGGAAAGTGTCATAAGAGATGCAAAAGCCCACACGAAAGAGATTGCCATGACATACCAAGTGCCACACGTTGATACCAAACTCTTGCACATCTGGGAAGCCAGACACAGCCTCTCAAGACGTTGGAAAAGGCAGAGGCATAACCGCCGACTCAAGAAGCGCATAGCGCAACTAAGTAAACAGGCGGCTGAGTACGCTGCCCACCTGTGCAGAGAAAATTGGCTCACGTTGTGTGACGGCCTTCAGGGTACGCTCTCTACTCGCAAAACGTGGCAACTGCTGAGACATCTCATCGACCCCCTTAAGAACAAGGGAGAAACCAGTAAAAGCCTGGCGCGCATCATGCACTTGTACCCAGGAACGACCGATGACCTCATCCAAGATCTGAGGAACAAATACCTACGTCCTGGAAAGGGAGACCCTCCTCCTCTATATGAAGGCACACCTAACCTTGAGTTGGACAAAGACATCGAAATGTACGAGGTCCGTGCAGCCATGACTGCCAGCAAACGCTCCAGCTCACCTGGACAAGACCAAATCACCAACACGATATTGGCTAACCTGGACGACAAGGCTCTAGAAGATCTCACGGAGTATTTCAACGTCTTTTGGCGCACAGGCAAACTTCCCATCTCGTGGAAAACAGCGGAGGTGCGATTTATTCCAAAACCAGGAAAATCACCCCACATAGATTATCTCCGGCCGATATCGTTGACCTCCTGCGTGGGAAAAATAATCGAGCGAATAATTCTTCTGCGGCTTCAGCAGCACCTTGATGGCACGCAGCAAATGCCTGACTCCATGTTCGGTTTCAGAAGGCACTTGGGAACTCAGGACATCCTCGTTCAAATCAAGGAGGACATACTCGCCCCTGCCACCAGACACTCGCCCCGGGCCATACTCGCCCTCGACCTTAAAGGGGCGTTTGATAACGTGTCACACAGGACCATCCTCCATAAGCTGGCAAAAACAGGCTGCGGGGAAAGGATGTACAATTACATTGCCGACTTCCTGTCGTACCGCCAAGCCATCATAAAGATAGGGGATGTCTCCTCGGACCCAATTACCCTCGGAGGCACGGGCACCCCGCAAGGATCTGTCCTATCCCCCATTCTCTTCAACATTGCCCTTCTTGAGCTGCCGAACCGATTAGACCAAATTCCCAACATAAAACACGGCCTCTACGCCGACGATATTACTATCTGGACGGGCACAGATTCCATTGGCGGCCTCCAAGACACGCTCCAGCAAGCAGCCGATACTGTCAAAGAGTATGCTAAAGAGTGCGGACTAACATGTGCACCGCAAAAAATCGGAACTTCTGGCCGTGCGCAGGCGAGGCCGAAAGAAAGACAAGGACAATATACAAATCATGCTGGAAGGTCATCCCATCAGGCCTACAAAAGCGATGCGAATTCTTGGATTAGACATTCAGGCGGACACAAGGAACACCGGCCTGATTAAAAAACTCAAGACAACCACAGAACAAGTCACTCAGATGCTACGCAGGGTGGCCAACAGACAGAGGGGACTGAAAGAGCAAGACACCACCAGATTGGTACAGGCCTTCATACTCTCACGCATTACTTACACTGCACCGTACGTAATTCTGACCAAGAGTGAAGAGGAACAAATCCACGTCATCATACGCAAAGCCTACAAACAGGCACTAGGAATCCCCATCAGCACTTCGACAGCTCTACTGCTAAAGTTAGGCCTCCACAACACCACATCCGAACTAATCGAAGGTCACCCTCTCAAGCCACAAATTAAGGCTTGAACTGACACCCGCTGGCAGAAAGCTCATGGGGAAACTTCAGTGGACCCCCCAGGGTCAGCTACAACCCAGAGCTCTTGTGTCAAATACGAGGCAGTGCATACAAATCAGGCCAATCCCTCGGAACATGCATCCCAAACATCACGAAGGAAGACGACAGGCCAGGACCAAAGCCTAGATAAGACTTATGGCAGTGATGAGGGAACAGTGTATACAGACGCAGCAAGCTGCAAACAGAAGAGAGCAATGGTGGCGGTGGTGACGACAAGAGACAAATGCCTCACCAGCGCAACCATTCCAAAAACATCGAGTCAAGAGGCGGAAGAAGGAGTGGCCATAGCGCTGGCTATTACTCAAACCAAGGCAACTACAATCATCTCTGACTCACAGCAGGCTTGCAGAAGATACATTGCGGGAATGGTGACTGCAACAGCACACCGCCTCCTGAGCGCAAACCCCCAAACCGGAAGGTCATGATAGTATGGGCCCCGGCACACTCCTCTCTCGCGGGTAACGATTTCGCCCACGAGACGGCCTGCGCACTTGCCAACCAGGCCACGGAAGGAGATCCTGACCCCACCCCCGTTGTTTCCTACCGAGACATCACCCAGTACTACAGGCTCGAACGAAGGATCTATTCACCGCCACACCCCCAGTTAAGTAAACACCAAGGATCCACGCTTCGACTGCTACAAACTAACACGTTCCCTCATCCGGTTCGACTTCATAAGTAATACCCTAACCAGCATTCACCGCATTGCAAGTTCTGCGGACAAACAGGCTCCCTGTATCACATAATTTGGGAATGCAGTCAAAACGCAGACTTGCCACCCCCTTTTTCTAGCCCAACCATGTATTGGCGGAGCATCTCGTGTGTGTCGTCTGCTTCGTATTTTCTTTTCTTCGTCTTCTTTTAACGGCGCTTCCTTTCTGTCGTTGCGATTTCTTCGCGTGACAGCAGGGCAGCTACGCGTGACAACGTGAATTGGCTGAGCGCGCAGCACGACATACGGACACATTAAACACGCACATTTCACACCTGGACCACAAATGAATCGAACAAGAAAACCAACGGGAAAAACGGGGAGACCTGGTATAACCTTACAAGTTCGTATAACGTAGTAAGTTATACTAAGTTAATACTTTTGATACTTAATATAACTTAGCATAACTTCGCTACCTGCTGTGCTGCTTTTATAGCCAGCAGACGAAATTCTTCTGAAAGAGTCCGTGGGCTTGTCGCAAAAAAGAATATTTAGCGATAATGTTGGAATTATGCATTATTTTAATTAGAGCTTATACAAGTCAAGATGTGGATTTGCAAAAAACATTTTTATTGTCAGGTCGAGTGGAAAATTGTAGTTGAGGCCCGTCGGCTGAACTTTAACACATACACCGTATCGGTATAGGCATCTTCTATACATAGCCCTTCATTTATTTCTCCGCCATCTTCATCTCTCTCGTCCTCTATCCACACTCTTTCCTCCACTTTCCCTTCCCACACACAGAATAGCTGGCCAGATATACTACCGTCAGGCCGACCTTTCTGTGTTTATTTCATTTCAATAAAATTCCTCTCTCTCTCTCGAGCAGTGGGAGGACTGCGCTGTCCAGCGCACACCTCACCGACCAGGTCATGCTGACGGAGAGGGCTGAACGTGCGACGACAGCGTTTGGACTTCTAGACTGAGAAGCCACTCCCACGCATAAATACGCTAAATAAAAGTTGCTCTCTCTCTCTCTCTTTCTTGGGCTACTTAAACCCAAAAATTTTGGTCTGTCTGTATGTATGTCTGTCTGTCTGTCCGTCTGTCTGTCTGTGACTCGATTCAGCCACCCGGCCAAAGTAAAACAATGCCTGCGCAATAGTCTTATATAGTCACAGCTAAATCTACCCATCTAAGCACGGTGTAATGTTCATACTTGTCAACATTGTTGAACAAGAACAAGACATCACGCAAATATAAGACAACAGACTAGTACAGAAGTGATATTTGCAGTGCTCCTTTATAAAAAATCACACATGCTTGATTTTTGCGAAATTAAATACTTCATCATCTGCAGAAAAAACATTCACTCCGCCGTCGCCTGCTGTGACCCGCGCCACTATTGCTTCTGGCGCCATTTTAAGAAACCAACCGGCAACAGTTACGAAATGTTCCAATTGATAGGTTCCACGTTCTTCTTGCAACGAACGTGGAGTAGGGCAAAGTGGTTCTATAAACGTTGAAGTAGGGTGCCTCGATTCACGCGCGTGTTCGCCGTACGGCAGCGTTGGCATCGAGACACCCGGCCTGGAGCAGTGGAACGCGGTAAATTTAAAATGATTTAAGCAAACCTTTGGCGTCTTTACCTGGGGAGGAGCGCGACGCAAGAGGAACAAAATGAGAGGTGAGCGGGAAGACGAAGGGAGGCATTTACTTGGCAAAAGTCGACAAAGACTATCGTCTTTTGTCGACACTTGCAACGAAAGGAGCAGATACGCGGCCAATTTTTTTGGAGGACGTTCTTTTTACTAACGGACACTGGAATATCAGGCGAGACATCTCGCTCCCGGTCGCCTCCTCGTCTTCCAGTTGTTGAAGGACACAAGGCTCAGTGACGATGGGTGAGCCGCCGCATATAGATTTGAAAAGGTGCTGCTCGGGGGGAGCAATTGCGGCACTCTTTCCGAGGCTGGGTCCTCCCATTAATTCACAACGACAACGACAAGGCGTTCCTGTACTCGTTCTCACACCTGGCGCTCTACCTCGAGCAAGCCGCGCACCTTTTGGGTGCACTGCCTGGAACTGTACGAACAAAAAGTTGGGACGAGAGTGATCTTTCCTAGAAGCTCTTCTTTCACCCTTTTTCGTTCGAGGTAAAATATTTTTTAACACTAACATTTTAGAGGTAACTGTAGTGTCGGGTTTCTCGATATGAGTGTTGTGGTTGTGCGCCACCAGGGGGTTGCTGCCGACTATGTCGACGGCGCCCGGTGGAATAAAAAGCAGTCTGCGGTAGTCGTCAACACGAGCGTAGCCTCCCTTTCTTGTCGGGCCCTTCAAGGCAGTCGTAAGTGTCACTATACTCGGTTACAACTCAAGAACGGCACCACACCATGTAGTGTATCACTCCGCCAAAACGCCGGACCCGTGACGTCAGTGCGCGCGCGTTTTGAAAGGGCTTTGCTATGAATGCGTGATATCGTCTGCCTTGTCTCACGCAGTTTTATTGTCGTCACTGGAGTCGTTTATAAGCACATTAAGTCCAAAAAACACGGGAACGGCTCACGCCATGTTGAAAATATTCCCAGTAACGCCCTACTTGCGCCGCGCGGAGAAACATGCGGCTATGGTGATAAGGCACAGCGGCAACTTCCGGTGCCGTCGACATTGCATCGACTGCACCCCCCTGGTGGCGGGTAACCAAAACACTCATGTCGGGAAACCCCGATAGTACAATAACGATATGTGTATGGTTAAGTCTGAAAGTCAGGTAAACTTGCAAGGAAGATGTCGTAACTGCACTTCATTGTTTATTTATTGTTTATTGATTGTTTACTCATTATTCATTGTTAATTCATTGCATCGCAAAAGCGATGTGTTTTTTTTATACCATGGGTGCACCGGTAGGATTCCAAGACAGAGAGAGAGACAACATACTTTGAGAATGCAGGCGTCTTGAGACATGCTCTTCCACACTCCCATCAAGCCACAGGAAGCGCTCAGCCGGAAGTTCCGGAAACACCCACACCCAACGGAACGTCCGCGGCACGTCACTCGCAGGAAACCGCGCAAGATGGACGTCGTCGCCGGCGCCTCGCAGCGGCGGCCGCGTGCGACGGCAGGCGGCGCTGGCGTCAAACCACGTGACCCGCAGGGCCGCGCCTCTGCCACTGTAGCCTCGTCGCCGTCTCGTGCGACGACGGAGCGGGATCCACAGGCAGCACGGGCCGCTGTAGCCCACGACGACTGCGTCGCCTTTTCTCGACTTGGCACTTGATCGACACGGAGGGCCTGCGGAGACGGGCACGGATCTAGTTAGAAGAAAAGTTCGATCACGCAAAGTAGCCCCGCGAGTGAACCTGCAGCCAGAGCTGATAAAGCGGCTGCCCATATATCGGCCAGCGCAGCGTAGCAGACTAGCAGTCGTTAACGCGACTGAAGTTGGTCGTTCTGGGAACGGCCAAAGGAACGAAGGAGCTCTAAAGCCAGAGGTTCTAGAATGCGGGTCCACAGATCTCGTGTGGTCCGCTAAGATATTTCTCTTTGTCTTAAAGGCGCCACGAAGACAAAATACAAGTTCGGTTCTTGGGAAAGGCTACCTTATCTCGATCGATAACAATGATGTCAGTTTCATCCCAAGCTAACGAATAAATAATGGAGATATTAAGGAAATTATGTGAAGCAGGGGCGGCTTTCTTGCCACTTTCGGCAACTTTTCTATGACGTCACAAGCCCCGGATACACGGACTCGACGAGGAAGGGTCGAGTCGACTGGCGGGTTCAGCTACATCGGCCCCTCCGGCGTTTATATGAACCCCGTCCAAAGAATCGAGGTGAGAGGAACGGAGAGGTTCCAGGAAAAGAAGCTACCGCATTTTCACGATTCTAACGCGCACCCTCTTTTGCTAAAAGGTAGCCTTAATATTTGTGCGCACGTTACAATGGGGCTCAAAACCGAAATATGCTTTAAAGCGGCCAGCAGCATTGCCATGCGGAACGAACACGAAGTCCCCCCAAAATCCAACTCAATCCAATGAAAACAATCCGCCAACACAATGTGAGTGAATTTCGGCGCACTAATTCCTCAATGGCATGCCTCATACCTTGGTCAGCTGCTACACGTTTTTTTTTTTTTTTTTTGCTGCTGCAATTAGCCCGTAACGTCTAGAATCATGAAGATCAAGGAACTTGAAATGGCAAACATCTTCAATGTTCCACGCTATAACTTTATTTCCAGCAGCAGCTGGATAAGCAATCTTATGAAGCACAGTCATTTTTGGCTTCCACAGCTGCATACGCCAAATAAAATCTCCCTCTTCCAGGAACGTGGTGTCATGTCTTTTTCACCTCCGCAGAACCGTCAGCGTCAATTTATTGCTTTTTCGAGTTTTCCTGAGCGAACTTACCCGCGCGTTACGATTGGGGGGGCGTTACAACCGCGCCAATACGGTGTTCTGCCCCCCGCGGCCCGCCCACCCAGTCCGACGAACGATCCACATCACCGGTCCACTGGACTCGCCGCGACGGCCCTCCGACCCAACCCGTCCGCTTATACATGAGTGCGTCGAGTCCAAAAAACCTGTTTATTTCGACTCAACGCGCCCTCGTCGGGTCAATAGCCCCGTTTACATTGACCCGATAAGGGCGCGTAGAGTTGAAATAAACAGGTTTTTTGGACTCGACGCACTCATGTATAAGCGGACGCGGTGAGTAGAAAAGCCGTCGGGGCGAGTCCGTTCGACTCGCTGGCAGGGGGTGGGTTGACGCGCTCGTCGGGATGAGAAAGCGGGCCGTGGGGAGCTGAATACCGTATTTGCACGATTATAACGCGCCACCGTTTGTACCGCGCGGGTATGTTCGCGCAGGAAAATCCGGAAAAATAATTGGACGTCGGCTTTACCGCGCAGGTGTAAAATACACCACACTACTTATCCAGAAGATTTTATTAAGCGCGTGCAACTGTGGCAGCCAAAAATAAATTGTGCTCCGTAAACTTGCTTATCCAGCTCCTGCAGGAAATAACACTAAACATTGAAGCTGTTTGCGATTTCAAGTGTCTTGACCTTCATAATACTACGTGTGACGGGCTAATTGCAATAGTAGAAAAAATGTGTAACAACTGACCAAGGTATGCCATTCAGGAATGAATGCGCCGAAATTTTCTCACGTATAGTTTTGACGAATTTTTTGATTGGATTGAGTTGGAGATTGGGAGGACCTCGTGCCTACGGCAATGTTGCTGGCCGATTTAAAACCTGTTTCGGTTTTGATCCCGATTTTAACGCGCACACAAATTTTAAGGCTGCCTTTTAGCAAAAGAAGGTGCGCGCTAGAATCGTAAAAAATTACGGTAGCTCCTTCTCCGGCAACCCCCCGGCCCCCGCGCCTCGACTCTTTGAATGGAGCTCATACATACGCGTGAGGCGTCGAGGTAGCTGAACCCGCCAGTCGCTCGACCCTCCCTCGTCGGGTCCATATATCCGGGGCTAATGTAAACGGGGCAACATAATCTCGTTTGTGCGATTGGCGGCTGCCGATCTAACCATTGCTATAGGCTCCGTGCGCTGGTGTTTCGAGCGCGACCGCAGCGCCGCCGAGCAGCGGCGCCGTCAGAAATCGGATGTTGGTCAGCCCGAAGGAGCGGCTGTACCGGGCGGAGACGGCGGAGATTCCGCAGTCGTTGTGAAAAAGTCGAGCTAGTAGTGCGTATTTCTGTATGTATTGCTGGGTCTACGGCTCCCGCAACATTTTAAAAAGGTCGCGAGGAGGCTGACGAAAAAAATAGTTTATCTCGGTTCCCTTGAAATGAAGCGGAAATGCGACAGCGATGGACCCGCGCAGTGCGACGAGCATTGTAAACAACGCCGATCGACTTCTGGCCATAAGCGTTCGTTTTGCTGTTTTGTGTGAATGTGGTTTATACTCTAGGATCTTGTTTCTATGCACGCCCGCCATCAACTTCGGAGGGGACCTGCGACAGCCGGCGCCCGGCGAAACTTGCATAGGCAACGCGAACTTCATCGGGAACAATTCAGCGCGCCAGCATACACCCCAGCAATCTTACCTGAGTGCTACGGAATATGACGCAGCGTAACGGTCGACACAAAACTGCAGTGATCCCACAGGCAACCACCGCAGCTAAACGAATGGGCCATTAATACGCGCGTCAATCATCTTGAAGCAGTGACGGTGTCGGTCGTTTTTTTTTTTTTTTTTGTCGCTGAGCTTATGCCTCCCCGGCATTTTTGCATTACGTGTTGCTTATGCTTTAGCAATCTGTATCGTTTATTCCTCTTCTGTATTATGGTGCTCATCGCTGCTTACCCTTTCCTAGGTGTACGCGCGGAGCATCTGCCCGTGCGGCCTCGGCCGCTGCTTTGACGCAGATATCGCGGCCAACTCCATACGACTAACATTTCGCTGATTCGGACAGAGCTGGAACACCGGCGTTGATACCGGCGCTAAAATTTGGCAATAGCTGCCCGGTGCTCACAGTTATGAGTTGACGAACATAGCAACTGCATCGGCATGTTTACGCGAGCCGTGGCACCCGGCCTTGCGCGTGCAGCTTCCCCCGCCTACCTCGCTTAGACTCATTAGTGCAGAGATGCGTGAGCCCCGTGTTTACAACAGAACTCACAACCATTCACTGTACCCGCCTTTAAGTAAAAGTCGCAGCCCAGGGTCACGCCTGTTATGTGCCCAACGCCATTGCTGGAAACATCGGACGGGTCCGTTGCGTTCGCTAGCTCCTCCCGGACGCAGTAAACATCGTTTGCGGCGTGTAGCTGGCGACCGCGTTTTGAGGCTTTCTTAGACAAAAAAGAAAACGAGCCAATATCTCCCACCTCTCTAAAACCGTTAAAACGAGCGCGCTGGTTTGAGCAATCAGTCATCGGAGCGTAGCACGGGCGTACGGGGCGCAAGCGACGACCACAACATCCGATAAATGCCTCCAGTGGCCGTAGATGGCGCTCGTTGTTCGGGCGCTTGTGTCGCCACCATACCAGCGCACGGACGGTTACAGCTCAAGAACGGCACCACCTCACGTAGTGTATCACTCCGCCAAAGCGCCGGACCCGTGACGTCAGTGCGCGCGCGTTTTGAAAGGGGTTTGCTATGGATGCGTGATATCGTCTGCCTTGTCTCACGCAGTTTGTTTGTCGTCACTGGAGTCGTTTATAAGCATGTTAAGTCGAAAAAATCACGGGAACGGCTCACGCCATGCTCAAAATATTCCCAGTAACGCCCTACTTGCGCCGCGTGGAGAAACATCCGGCTACGGTGATAAGGCACAGCGGCAACTTCCGGTGCCGTTCTTAAGTTGTCACCGAGCATGGAGGAAACAAAAGGTTAGGAGAGGCCCTGACGTCACATTTGTGAAGCCGAGTGCCGCCATGACTTGAGCCCACAGAGCCCAGCACTCTATCCCATCATCCTTTGCTGTCTCCGGTTTGATTTGACTAACATGGCGTCGCCCTGCCCTCCCGCTTCGAAGCGAAAACAGCTTCGTCCCTAATTCCTCGGTGCGATGTCATGTTGTAAGCTGTTCATTTCGCCTTCAATTTGCCCATTCTAACCCTCACCCAAAGTTTCAATTGAAAAAATTGGGCCCATCTCCCCGCGAGGGGGACTCGAGTAAATGCGTCGCATAGGGGGTGGGTGTATTGCGTTAACGTTTAGTGTTTGGGGAGTTGGTGATAGTGAATGCGTTGTATCAGCAGCTTCTTGACGTAGTTTGAATGAGTCAAGGATATAAGGCGCGTTCGTAGCCTCCCATTCTGTGTCTGCTTTGTGGCGCAGTGGTAGAGCACCATGTACATTGCGTTCCGCCCGCAGGGTCGAGGGATCGAAACCAGGCGCCGGATAGTATTTTTTTTATATAGTGTAGGGGGAGGGGTGCGGACTACGACTACGGACGTCAACGCGGGTGACATCATGAGTTACTGCAATGCTCTGAATTTAAATTGGCCTTCGTTTTTTAGATAGAAGTACGATTTTTCAGCTCTTAAGCCTGGCAAAGTAGCGTTTATCGTCGTCATAGCAACAGGCTCACGGGATGGCGAACGCAGACGACGGGAGCATTGTTTGGGATCGTACAGCACTGCGGTCTTAGCGCGCTACGTATCAGCAGCGATAAATTTCACTTCACTTCACTTCACAACGAAGAAACACAAAGTGAGCAAAGAACGAACTGTGGCTCTCGCCAACGGTGAGCGAAGGGGATTTTCCCGGCAGGTCGCCGGCGGCGGCAGCCACTCGCTCCGCCGATCTCGACGCGACGTAAGCGCCGCTGCGGCCGGGGTACGAATTAAGGCCGCCTCCGACGGTGGGGTTTTCAAACTGGCCTAATCTAAAAACGTTTGTCGTAGCGACTGCGCTAGTTTGCAAGCGTAGCGAGGCAGCCACATACCAAGCGCCTTAAAAATTTGTCCGTTCTATTCGCCCAAATTTGGCAGCCGCAGTTGTAAACAAGTAAGCAACATTCTCCATGGGCTCAAGAAAAATGACGTCACTTCCTCCACACTTTTCGCAATGCATTGGGATGCTACGGGCCTCTCCTGAGTATTCTTTCCTCCATGTCACCGAGTATAGGATACATAACTGAACGATTCGGCCTCTAGTTCCGTTTTATCGCATTACCTGAATGCTAACGTGCAGTTAACGGTTCCAAAAATTGTTTTTTAGTGCTAGCTTATATGACGTCACTCATGCCCGTACACGTCACTGTAGCGCGAAATTTGAAAAATTTCAATACCTGAGTTTTTTTTTTATTTTTTTCAGTTCGAAAACGTCTTTCGTGGCTGGAATGGAGCTGAGTGAGGTACTGGAGCCTAGTTACTTCAAATTAAACAAAGTCGTGCTTTGCCTCTACGACCACTTTAAGGGTCAGCCAAGCTCCATGTGAAACCCCTCTCCCTATTTTTTCCCATGGTGGTACAAGATGGTACGGTGATAATGTAGAAACTTAGGCGATATATGCTTTGGGTCCTTTCTCACCGTGGGTCGCTTACTACGTCACAAACGCGTGGCCACAGCGCTAGAGGCCGCGAAAGACCCCGACGTTTCCTTTACTTTTGTGCTTTGGCTCCTCTCTCACTCGTATCCCTTCGCGCACGCGCACTCTATGCGTCGAATGGTTCTTTTTTTTTCCTCGCTTGCACGCAGACGGTTTGTTCTAGCCGTAGGCAACTTCGCTGTAAAGCACGTAGGCTTGAAAATAGATGCAATTTTTATAGGCACACTCCTTATTTATTTATTTATTTATTTATTTATTTATTTATTTATTTATTTATTTATTTATTTATTTATTTATTTATTTATTTATTTATTTTGTAGATACTGCAATCAGAAGACCAAGCAGTTTGGAAAAAAAGATGTGCAAAAGAGTGAGTTAATTCAAAACAAAACCCTGCGAAACGATGTGAAGGAGTTCATATTTGGAAAACGGCCATCAAGCGGACAAAAGCTGGAAAAAAGAAGAGGCGGAAGACTAAAAAAAAGAAAGATAAAAATTTACAAGGCAAGAAAAGCATACACAACTAACAGCAGCAGCGGTGCAAATTTTAACGCGTTGCAATAAGAAGACGTTGTCCAAAATCCGAGACATCACGCGCCGTAAATTCATCTACGGGCAACTCATGTGTGCAATAATTTTAATTGTTCATAACCCGGGCTTTACAGTGAAATAAAAAAAACCTGTGAAGTATTTGCACAGCCAACAGGCTGCTGTGCCACTCTATTGCAGCATTTTTTGACGGGGCCGTGCATTTAGATTCAACATGCTGTTTGCAACCGTGCGCGAGTATGACAGAGCGAATAGGCCCCAATACTTTTGTCTTGCGCCGCAGCCGCTACAGCAGCACTCCGCTCTGGAAGCGGGTAGTAGGTCAAAGTGTAGCCAAAAAAGTTCGCCTCGCGCAGGCCCTGCGCGAGGCGAACCTGGTTTGCGCTTTGAAAGCGCAAACCAGGAGCGAAAAAGCATGCTCAGGGGCCTGTTTGTTACTTGCCTACATAGCGCACTTCTGAAAGTCGGCTTCTTTGCGCAACGATGAAGCTATGCCAGAATGCCATACGCAACCAACGGTACGCATAAATCGAGCGACATTGAACACAAGGGCACGGCCGCTGTTTGTTTCAATCGAGCGGCCCTGGCAAGGACAACTTGCCTCGAGAATATGACATTGCTCAACATAGCCTCCACCTTCACAGCGGTCACTTTGAGTGCGAACCCAACGCATTTATTATTAATAACCACGTTTCTACAATATGCACAAAAGGAAATGAGTGTAGGGTGGGCATTACTGCCCGGATGTGGCGGACTGACGGGGCTTCGACCTCTGGATTGTGCATCTGGATATCATCACCATCATCATCAAGCTGCTTATGTCCACTGCGGAATATTGACAAACTTCCATGTCCCTCCATCCATTCACGTCTTGCGATGCCCTAATCCACGCTTTGCACCCAAATTATCGGTTTTCATCCGTTCATCGATTTAATAGACTTTTTCTAGTTACAGTCCCGTTTTTTTGGTAACCACTGTGTTACCCCGGTAGTCCACGTGTTGTCAGTGCTGTTCCTTAAATGGACGGCTCAATTCCTCTTATCTTCAGCTATAATGACTTCCTCCTGAGTCTGTTCTCTGACACAAGGACTTAACCATCGACGAATGAGGTGAAGTTCCGGAGAATACCGGTGTAGAAACATTATAGGTGTCATTATTGCTGCACCTATGTGACCACCATCATCGATGCCCGTAGTCGCGTGAGCAGCTCTCGCTCGAGCTGCTTTGTCTTTCTCTTGTATCTTGTAAATAGAAGCACCTTCGAATCACCGGGACGTCACGGCCCTTGGTCCTCTTATTCCACAACCGGGGCTGCGACCTGGGCTTCTATTTCAGAACATTAGTATTTGTGCAGGAAGCCCAATAAAATTGCACGCTCGAATTTTAACAAATCGCGGGTCTACGCAGCGATGCTGTGAACTCTTAAGAACCTCTAATTATTCTTTTTCTTCGTAGTCCCGTGCCTCTACGTTATCTATATCGCTATGTAGCGCTATCCAGCAAGACAAGAACACAATCGTGTCGCGGGTGAAGACACCTGCAGTACAATTACGCAAGCTAAAAACTTTATAATGAGCGCTCTTCGAAGAGCCATTGAAATGTTGACCTTTATTGTGTGTGTGTGTGTGTGTGTGTGTGCGTGTGCGTGTGCGTGTGCGTGTGCGTGTGCGCGTGTGCGTGCGCGTGCGCGCGCGCGCGCGGGGGGAGGAATTAGAAAAGTTAGAATACAGAGTTAGAAAAGCAGCGTCTAGATCTCAGCTCACGGCACACAGTCGTGTATCGTAACGCACCATTTCAGCTGCTTATAGCTCAGGTTCTAAAATATCACACGTCCTCATCAGTTTTCATTGTCTGCCATAATCGTTATTATTCGCCGAACTTTGAGAACCAATATGTGTCGGTATTTGCTCCCTTTGATTACGTGCGCTTTCCTGAAAAGGCATAGAAAGTAACGGTTCTTCTCGTACATTTTATTTTTGCTAGAGAAACTGTACTTCGTAAATGCGTTCAGGAATACGTCGAACAAATCATAAACTTACAAGTTGGTCCATGTCGCAAATCATAGATAGGGGGCGTCAGAGACAGCGACCAGCGCTAGGGATATCCAGGGATTCTTTTAGACTTGTCGTTCGTTACAGGACTCGCAATTTTGTTTGTGAGGACAACTTATGGTGCAGTTTCAGTTTTTTTTTTAATCTAAAACAAAACTGTTATGAAACGAAGTTATGAAACTTCAGCCATCAGAAACAGCACGTCATTCGCTCCACTTATCAGATTGTTTTTTCTTGCTCGAAACATAGGCGCATTCTGGGAAAGCGGCGTTCCCTTTCTGTTTAGTACCTGGCGTGTTCATTGCTTGCAAAAAATCACACACAAAAATACGAGCGTACATTCACGCTCGATCTCTCCCGAAATAGGGCATTAAAGCAGTGACTCAAAAATGTTCACTTACCCAGACTTTAAAAATGCAGCATTGCTATTGAAGTCTTATTCCGTGTTGCAGTTTGT
Source organism: Haemaphysalis longicornis (assembly GCA_013339765.2). Classification (NCBI taxonomy): domain Eukaryota; kingdom Metazoa; phylum Arthropoda; class Arachnida; order Ixodida; family Ixodidae; genus Haemaphysalis; species Haemaphysalis longicornis. Next base: position 84,922,081 of record CM023449.1, on the reverse strand, counting down.
ATGGTATGTCATTTCTGTGCCTACATCGATTTTCATTATGTTTGCAGATCTCATACTTAAAAAATCGGGAAGATTTGCGATCACTGACTATGGCTTTTTGTGAGCCGAATCGATTTCCTCCTCCGAAAACAAACATTGCATCTTTTTTAACAATGTTCTCTTGCAATGTAGTTTTAGACAATTGCGAATAAAAAGCATCAGGGAGTGAAGTCACCGAAAACTGTCCCAAAGGTCAATTTCCTTATTTTATTCCGTGTCTACAATTTCGCCAGTCGTAGGCGCTACATAAATATTTCTGGCATGTGCGGAAATAAAAAAAATTATAGCCGTTCTTCTCAATGTGAAAGCTGTGGAAAGTGCAGAGCAGTGGTTCGCCATAATGGGCTGTATACCACCGTTATCCGCTCACTGCTACCACCCAATGCAATTCAAATTTCCCGCCTTCGCAGTGCTCGCGCACCCCCCGCCTGAAACTGCGCCAGCGGGAGTTCTGTCCTTTTAGTGCTTGCTTTAATTTCGTACGCTGGAGCTGTTTTGCGTCATTTCGAACACGCCATTTTTTTCTTGCGTGGCTGGAGCCTTTCTGCGTTATTTCGAACGCGCGGTTTTTTTCTTGCGCGGCCGCTTTTAAGTAATGCACTTTATTGGCGGTGAGATGTTTGAGTGGCGCCCCCTGGATCTGACGTCAGCTTAGGGACCCGCTCCGCTGTCGTCTGCTACATTCGTGCCGCTGCTACACCCGCGCCGCGGTCGTCCGGTTGTGACTGGCAGCAGTGCCTTTGCTAGAAATCGCCCGCTTTGATGCTTTGGGGCTTTAAAAAGCGTGTTTTCAATCAGATTCTGGCAGCTCTGAATAATTTCAAGCTTTATCCCGCACAAGTTCTCACAACACACGAGGAGAGAGAGAACGACTTTCAGAGAGCATCGCTCAGACGATCGTGTATGTGAGAGCATGTGTACGTGAGAGCATCGCTCAGACGATCGATAAGTATTCAAAATGCGGAGGCTTCCCTTAACTGATTCTGAGATGCAACTTCTGGAAATCGACAGTCTAATGCATACGCATCAAGCAGCGTCCCGCACAGCAGGAAATAAAACGGGTGTTTTATATTTCTTTCGTTGTTGTTAGATGAATATTTTTTTGTTTTTGTTTTTTCTGTACCCAACGCATTCATTTTTCTCCACCGTCCCAAACGTCCTAGGAGGTTTGGGGATGTTTGCGAGGCTCACAAAGTTCGTTTGAATATGCAATGCAATGAGATTTGTGCTACGGCGCAGATACGTTGTCCACCGTACTCGAAGGCGGCTTTTGTGACCTAATTTCTATCGAACCATCGTTATCGTAATGAACTCAATCTCAACCCGAAAAGTTATGACATGATTACGGTGTTGAAAACTACTTGCTAAAGAACGCAATAAATAGTATATATGCCAATTTTCAGTATAACACAATTCGAAACCAATGAATATGTCCAGACAGCTCTTTATTGTTTTCCAACCACTTCAGTCGCAAAGAACAAATCCTGGACTACTCGAGATGACATTCGGTAAATTGAAGAATGAATCTTACTCTCTCGTCTTGGATTGAGGAGCCTGCCCACTAACCAGCTCGATTTTACTGTTACTTTTCTCCTCACCCTGGTCCTCCTCCTCTTGAGTGCAGTTTTACTATAACGCCTATCTGAATATTGGGATGATATGACTGTGCAAATGTACCGAAATATCCCTCCAAATCTGAACAAACATAGTCTTACAGTATGTTTGCCATACAGGTTACTCGTTTTGCTCAATAAGCCTGCATACTGGTTAGAAGCCTGGTATAAAACCAGCACGCGCCTATACAAACAGCAGGTTATTTGGAAATCAACCTACATTATTTGTGCCCCATAGTGCATGTCGGCACACTTTCATGCCGTGACAACGTAAAGTGACTTGATACAATAGTTTCGAGCGTTAGGCAAGGTTGCCAAATCTGTTTTACCTTACATACGATTAGCTGGAATCGTAATGCCTTCTGCCAAAGCCGACAGCCCCAAAGGCCTGGAATTTGTTTTGGTCTTCCATTTTCGCTGTTGTCGGTTGTCAGCCTCCGGCTGTTACCTTTGTTCGAAAGACTGCTGAACACAGAGGCTGACGCCTAGCTCCGACTCTTCGCGCTCCGCACAGGACCAGCTTCGCAGCAATGCATGGGCGACGCCGGCAATGTTTTTTTCCGGAGCGGTATCAAAAACTATACCTAAAATCACGCCTTGAGCTAGTGTACGCTATTCTAAGTCTTTTGTTACAAAAAAAAAAGTTGCGCATACGCGATACCTGCTGCGGACAAGCACAATATCTCAACCGCGCGCAAAGAAACAGCAGAGAGAGCAAACCCGAGTGAAGCAGACGACAAATGCAAGAATCCCTAAGCCGACGTCACGAAGGCGCGCTCCGCAGCGCCGCCCGTGGTCGCGCTCACCGCCAATAAGCGACCCCAAACCATCCACCGCCGGCGGCGGCGGCGTCCGCAGTGCTCCTCTATAAAAGAACCAACATCCGGCGCCAGGTTTCGATCCGAGGACTTTGCGGGCCGCAGCCCGACGCTCTACCGAATAAGCCACGGACGCGACGCTGATATCGGTGTCAGTAACGCGCTTTATATCTTTAACGCATTCAAACTACGTCGTCAGCGGCGTGCGTTGGCGACTCAGCGGCGTTATAGCGGCTTGATAACTGCGTGGTGTACACGTGATACTACAAACCCGATGGAAGAGATGGAGGAGAAGGCGGCGAGGCGGTGGGCTGCGGGGGCCGAGCGCAAGCGCCGCAAGCGGGCCGACAACCGTGCATTCGCACTTTCACATTCTCCCCCTCGGGGAAATGCGGGGGAATTTTTTATGCTTACTATGGTAAAGACCAACCCAACGAGCGTTCCTAACTAAATGAACGCGGGCGCTGCCGGTCAATTACGGATATTTTGCCTCAAATGTACCTACAGTTTTCTTCGCGCTTAACAACGGGGAGATGTATGACAAGCGCCAGAAGTTGAAGAGTTTGGAACGCTTATGACTATATAAACCACTTGGATTTCGAAGCCTCTGGGGCACACTGCGAACGACAGCGTTACCACGGGGCGCCCTGTTGCTCTAGTGGGCTCCAGCGAGCGAGCGAGCTACGACGACAAGGTGAGCACTTAAAGTGCTCTGCACTTGAAAGGACGTATAGCCGAAGACGCACGACGACTATGCCCTTCTGCCACCGGCGTCAAACGTGTCCATGTGGCAGAAGCAGGGCCCAAGTGCGTTCTCTCCCATACGAAGACTTTTGTCAAAACTGCGCCAGCATAACCCGCGAAACCAAAGCGTAAACACCGTGGAGGGTGCCAAAGCAACAGACTGGGAGTGTTCCCCTGCAGCGTGCCCACGAAACGTCCTCGATCGCCCCCAACCTCCTGGAAAAAATTGCTGTGTTCCAGCTCAGTTAAAAGTGACCAGTATTTCCCTGTTTCTAACAGCTGAGCTGCTGAGTTGAGCCTTTTCGTCCGTCTGCTGTATGTAGAGCGTTACGCAGCAGTAGGAGCAGGTTTCAAGACCCACCGATAGTACCTAACGTCTGTGACAACCGCAAAGCTCTGGAAGTATCCCCCATACAGAACTCAGCGCTAAACACCACTGGCGAGAAATTCAAATACAGTTGAACCTCTTTTTAACAAAATTTGATATAGCAAATCATCGGCTATAGCGAACTAAATACAGAATTTGGTTGGTCACGCTTTATTTCAATGGCACTTATTCTTTTATAACGAAACTGAAACCGCGAGCCGCGCGCGATATCGGATATAACGAAGAAATATTTGGCCAGGAGGCTAAGAAGCTACTTGGAAAACCCCCCGTAGTCCGAAACTGCAGAAATATAAAGGTCCTTTTGTTCGTGGACACTGTGGAAAACTTCATCCTACTCAGTGCTGTGAGTATCCACCAGACGAAGATCACGTCCTTAATCAAATAAATAAGGACGCCGTCCTGTTTTGTCAAGTGAACTCTGTTCTCGTGTAATTTCAGCTCGAAATGCAACAAGGACAAAGGTAACGGTTACCCCATGTATACTGGCTTCGAAGCCTCAAAAAATGCATTTTTGTATCAAGTATTTTTGCGCGAGCCAGATCGTCGATTTGTGATCACTGATTTTTACCACTACTGTTTTTTTTTTCTTTTCTTGAGGCGCGCCCTCCCTCACCTGCTCGTGGGCTCCTTGTCTCCTCGCCACTTTTTCTCACACTTCTTGGCCCAGCATTTTCCTCCTCTCCACTTCGGCGAGCGGAGTTTTCAGTTAACGATCCGCACGGACAGATCTCAAGCTTAAACAGCTCCGCCATTAAAAAGAAAACACATCACTGCAATAGCGGCCACAGCAATACCAAATCGTCCCTTTCAATGAGCTTTTCAATCGAACCTTCCATTTGCCAGCCGCCGCCGAGGGCCGCATTTATGATCCTCAGAGTCGGCCACACGGCTGAGTTGCAACCAGCAATTGCAGGTTCTACCTAGCGTGCCTATCATTCAGCCCATTCGACGAAACGGCGCACGAAACACACGCGCTACTTTTTCATGCACTTCAATGGTCGTTTCCAATTCCCATCTCCCACATATTGCCTTCTTTATCGAGTGTTCATTTACAGCATCGTCTGTACACCCCAGCCTCCCACCAACAAGGCGAAAAAAACGGTAAATATCGATATTTGCCACGTAGCGTACTCGAGTGCCAATTTTTATCCGCCGCGTGCAGGGAGGTACCCCAGAATATAACGACGGAATCGGTCGTCGACGCATCACAAATTACCTGAACCTAGTCGCATCACGTCACCCATTTCCATTCGATAAGAGTATCCTTGTTCATCTTTTCTTTGCTACGGGCAGTGGACATATACCTCTTACGGCTGTAACATCCCCCCTCCTAACCTTCAGTGCAAAATTGAGTAGTAGTGAGCAGGATCGAGTGGTGGGCTGCGGGTGAAAGGGGCCGATAAAACAAAATAAAAGTGTGGTTCATTAGAAAGAAAGTTTGTTCCGATAACAATGATACCAATTTTATTGCAAACTTGTAACGAATAACTGAGATATTAAAGAAAGCATGTGAAGCAGTGGAGACTCCCCAGAACCTATCCGGCAACTTTTATATGAGAGAGAGAGAGAGAAAAGGTAAAGGAAAAGCATGAATGTTAACCAGGCTACGGCCTAGTATGCTATCCTACACGGGGGAAAGGGGAACAATGAGGAAAATGTGGTTGATTCCTCTGTCATAGGAATCGGTAAAACACGAAAGTGAAGTGTGCAGCGAAATCTGCAGCTGAGCATGATTTGCGGGTCAGCGGCTGTCATGTGGGTATGCTTGGCGAGCGATGTCCTGCTGGCGGGTCGTTCCGTCAAAGGTGTACTGGCGTCATTTTTATGACGGATATGACATCAGTGACACCTTGGTGTATGCCGGCATAAATTTTTCGTGTTAAACTATAAAACCCGAATACGAACAACCCGAAGTATAACGTACTCTTTAGTACTAAAGGTTGCTTCTCCGCACGAAGACCCTGTGTGCAGTGGTGCACCCTTTACCGGTCGCATGCTTCGTTGTACTGGCGTCATTTCCGTGACGGAAATGACGTCACTCAAATGTTTGTGTATCCCGGAATAAAACACTTTCGTGTTAAAAAGAGGAAAACAGAAAAATAATGGGAAAGGTACACACTTAGCGTAAAGTGGTGTGCTCAGCGGTAGTAGACTATAGACAAAAAGTTCAGTGAGTTCATATAGGGTAGTCTTCTGTGCAATTCCGTCGTTTGTGGAAACATAGGGGCGCTTTTGTCGCCTTGTCCGTAGATGACGGAGAAGGCCAGTGGCCCAGGATTTTCTTCTCAAAGAACGGGCGCCGAGAGTCTAGCTTCCGTAGAGTTGAAGAGAGTTGGCTTCTTTCCGATGAAAACGTGGGCACTCGCACAGGACATGACGTTATAGTACTTTGTATATTGGGTGATTCGGGGCCGCCCACCTAAAGCACTGTACTAAGGCACATACCTGGACGACTGTAGTGGGACCTCTAGTTCCGTTTGATCGCAGCACTTGCATGCTAATGTGTAGTCAATTCTGAAAATTGCGTTTAGTGCTGGCCCATAAAACGTCACTCCTGCCCATAACACGTCACCGTAGCGCGAAATTTAAAGTTTTTCAATATTTCAATCACAGAATCCCCAGAAGCTGTTGGAGAAGCGACATGTAAGAAACAAACTGAAAGACTAAGAAAACGAAGGGACTAATTGCCAAACGTAAGAACATAAAATTGTCAAGTACGGCAGATCAGACTGAATTAGCCGAGGTGTAGAAAGTGATTAACAGAAGTAAACCAAACTAAATTCGTGCTTACAACATGACAGTGATTGAGGAAACGCTGCAAATAGGGGAAAGCTTGAACGCAACTAAGAGAACGTTAGCCATCGGCAAAGACAGGATGTACACACTCAGAGACGAGCAGAGTAACATTACGCACAACTTGGACGAGATAATAAAGGTAGCACAACGATTCTACACCAGACGGTATGCCAGCGACGTTAGATCAGGTAAAACAACTGAGAGTACAAACTCAACTTGCGAAGGAAAGAAGGAAGGAAGGAAGGGAGGGAGGGAGGGAGGGAAGGAAGGAAGGAAGGAAGGATGGGAAGGAAGGAAGGAAGGAAGGCAGGAAGGAAGGAAGGAAGGAAGGAAGGAAGGAAGGAATGTCAACCAAGCTGTGGCCTAGTTGCTGTCCTACACGCGAAGGAGGAGGACAATGGGAAAAAAAGATGAAAACAGTAAAAGAAGGGGAAGGTAAGGACAGAGCGTAAAGAAGTGTGGCCAGCGTTACCAGTGCGACGTCCAAACTACTAACTAACGAGTAAGCTGGAAAGAATCTCAAAGGCATGAAAATAGGAAAAGCTGCAGGTGAGGACGGCATTACCGTGGATTTTTTGAAGCAGGGAGGAGATATTGCACTGGAAACGCTTGCTGTACTATTTTCCGAATGCTTAAAGACTCAAAAAGGGCCCATAGCCTCGAAAAGCGCCGACATTATTATGATTCATAAGAATGGAGATACCAAGGACCTAAGGAATTACAGACCCATCAGCCTACTATCAGTTGTTTACAAGCTGTTTAAAAAAATTATAGTTAACCGCATAGGTGACAGCCTGGATTTCCAACAACCCAGAGAGCAGGCTAGGTTTAGGAAACGGTACTCAACCATGGATCACATCCATGACGTCAATCAAGAGATAGGCAAATCCGCGGAGTACACTAAAGCCCTTTACATGACATTGATAGATTATGAGAAAGCGTTTGATTCAGAAGTACACCAGTCGTAATAGAAGCATTAAATACCTTGGAATAGAGGAGACTTACATACGTCTTCCCGTAGACATATATAAGCACTGCACAGGCAGGATGATCCTTTACAAGCAACAAATTTCCGATCCAAAAGGGAGTAAGACAGGGAGATACCATTTCGCCAAATCTATTCACAGCATGTCTGGAGGGGGTATTTAGAAAGCTTGACTGGGAAAACATAGAATTAAGAATAAATGGGGAATAATTTAATCAAATGAGGTTTGCGGACGATATAGTCTTGCTGTGTGATGGCAGAACACCTGCAAACAACGCTTGAGGAACTGCAATCAGAAAACACGGCCGTGGGGCTAGAAATACATATGAATAAATCTAAAGTAATGAGGAATAAGCATGCCAAGAACATCTTCTTCAGCTGAGAAAACGAAACGATCGAAAAAGTAACATAATATAACAACATCGGACAGATGGTTAGTGTTAACCCCCCAACCACGAGAGATAATTCCGGCGCAGAATAGGCATGGGTTGGGGAGCACTCGGCAAGCACTCCCAAATAATCAAAAGTGCGCTACCTCTGCCGCTCAAAAGAAAAATCTACAGCCAGTGCATACTGCTGGTAATGACGTATGGAGCCGAAACTTCGTGTCTTACTAAACAACTAGAAAGCAAACTTAGGTCGACTCAACGGGTCATGGAACGAATAATGTTAGGAGTAAAACTCAGGGACAGGAAACGAGCTACCTGGATCAGAGAACGAACTAGAGTAGAGTGAAGAAAAAGAAATGGACTTCGGCTAGTCGTGTAATGAGACGAACCGACAACAGGTGGAAACGGAGTGGCTACCAAAAGGTGGTTCTAGGAGTGTGGAAAGGCCATGAAGCGATGGATGGATGAAATAAAGAAATTCTGGGGCAAACAGTGCACTCGATCAGTGCAGGACAGGAGCGGTTGGAGGACAATGGGAGAGGCACTCGTCCTGCAGTGGACCTGAGCGGGCTGATGATGATGATGATCATGAGGAATATTCCTTGCGTTTTTTCGGTTAAGGAAACGGCTTTGGTGGCTGGAATGAAGCTAAATGAGGTACTGAGCCTAGTTCCTTCAAATTAAACCAAGTTGTGTTTTATCTTCATGGCCCCTTGAAACTAGGGTGACACGTGGTTGATCAACTGACGCAGATATCTCAGAAGCCACCGTTAGAAGAAACAGCCGCCGTGTTTGGGGCTCGAACCCCAGTCCTCGTTCTTATCCCCTCAAAGTCTCAGAAGTGTAGGAACATAGGCACTACCCGTGAGGTAACAGGCAGCTGACATTACACGAACTTACGTATCATCACACACGCTGCAGGCGCATACAAACAAGCGCACAAGCGCTTTCCAAGCATCGTGAACTGTGAATAAAACTTTAAGCGTACCGAGACAGAAAAGAAAATCAATGCCGGGCTCTTCCGTTGTCCAAAAGAGTTCGCTGTTCTCGGTTGTCGCATGAAAATTGGGGACGTGATACGACTACGTCCGGCTACGCGGTAATGCGTCCGCGACTTAATTGGACTAATTGCCTCGTACATTAGTGCCACGCGGCCGAAATCAAGCGAGACTTCAGTACGCCACGTGGCAAATGTCGATGTGTACCGTTTTTTAGCGTTTGTTAGCCCGAATTAGGGGTGCACAGACGGCGTACGGTCTTTTTATCCGATTACGAAGATTGATTGATTGATTGATTGATTGATTGATTGATTGATTGATTGATTGATTGATTGATTGATTGATTGATTGATTGATTGATTGATTGATTGATTGATTGATTGATTGATTGATTGATTGATTGATTGATTGATTGATTGATTGATTGATTGATTGATTGATCGATCGATCGATCGATCGATCGATCGATCGATCGATCGATCGATCGATCGATTGATTGATTGATTGATTGATTGATTGATTGATTGATTGATTGATTGATTGATTGATTGATTGATTGATTGATTGATTGATTGATTGATTGTGGGGCTTAACGCGCCGACGTAACGCAGGCGATGAGGCACGCCATAGTGGGCGGCTCCGGACTAATTTTGACCACATGTGGATCTTTAACGTGCGCTGAAATCTCGATCACACGGGCGTTTTCGCTTTTCGCCTCTATCAGTAAAGCGGCCGCCGCGGCAGGGAATTGAACCCACACCCTCACATTGTCCTCGGGCTCAGCAGCACCACGCCATAGCCACTTAGCCACCGCGGCGGGTAAAATATTCATAGTTTCGGCGTCGAAAACCCAAATTTGAATCGTATGTACGTAACAATATGTGTTGTCACGCTGAACTGTATTTGGATTCTCTTGCGGATAAAGAAAACGTTCCTCGACGCACTGAAGTCCGCATTAGTACTTTGGAGACGAAAAGCCTGGCCCTATACTTATCAGACTTCCTGTACAGCTACGCAGCGTTAGCGCCTTCTTGTTCGATTTACTTTCCTCGTAATTTGCCGCGAATTACTTTCACAGGAAGTCCGATGGTATTTATGCCACAGCTCCCGGGGAATCAAAGTTATCCGTGGCTGGCGTGCTCCTGTTCTTCTCACGTGCCATCACGTTCACGTATCACGAGGAACGTAGTAGAAAAAATTGCTATCCCCCAACTGGCAACGTGATAACGCACTTGGCTACTACTTCATGACTCGGGCGCAAATCCCATACAAACTAAACTGTGCTTTTTTATAAAGGCGAATGTCTTAATATGTCTCACCGGAAGGTGACCTTGAATGACCCCGGCGTCGACAGGAACGGTACAAAACTTTACCATACCTTCCCAAATAAAGTTGAGAGAATCGCGAAAGCTTTCTCATTTCGAAACCTTCGCTCAGAGTGCGTTCAATCGATCGTCAAACCCTCAAAGACCGTAACCGCAAACGAAGAACAAGCCCATGCGGCCATTTTTGGCGCACTTAGGAAATGCATCTACGAACCGTGTAAATGTATACCGATACGTGATTTATGACACAAAGGCTTACTATAGTACACCTTCTTCACGATCGAACGATACGTGCATTGTCTCATGCAGACCCGTTCCTCTTTCGCGATTTTCGAGTAACCGTTTTGACAGAATGGAAGAAGGCCGGTTTTACGCACCCGCTGTGGGTCCAGAGATCTTATCAGAGCTGTTCGATCGACCAACCTGTTGTGTAATGTAGTTCTGTTCATGCCACCAGGTGGCGCACAATGCTAAGGTGGCCAATTTCCAACATCATCATCAGTAACCGCAAGCCCGGTTATAAATATCGTGTAACAAGGATAAAGGCTCTTTTCCGTGGGTACGAGGTAGCGTCTGCGTCTCTCTGCCACGTTGGTGACTCGGTGGGCGGCGGATACAACACAACCGGTCTCTGAGGAATAAGTTAGTTTCTTGACAGGACGGTGTCAGCACCACTAAGAAAGCTTTCGCTTTAAAAATTCAAAAGGGAAGGAATTCGGAACTGAAATACACTTGTGCAGGCGTATGAGTGATTGTGCTGTTGTTTCTCTTTATCCGCTGCAATAATTTACCGCCACGTGGGAGACTGATGTATGTATATTACCAGTGTTTTCTTCAAAATAAACTAGTTGTGAGTGCAGCGCTGTCCTGACTACTTCTCGTTCCTTTTTTGTGCCGTGGTTTTTCCGCGCTGATTTTATATCATGAACGTTCACTAACTCGCCCAAATCACAGTCCTCTACAACAACATTAGCTCTGCCTCCTCTGTGTCTCGCCTGTTCGCGCTGTTGCACCCACTACGAATTTGTTACCAACTGGCCCAATGGTCGGCACGTATGAACAAAGCATGCCAGCTGTGTATTCAAGAGGTGAATTATGATTACCTGCAGTTAGTTTATGAGTAATAAGAGGCTGATAGCAGCTATTAGCAAAGTGGATTAAGGTTAACGAAGGTAGACTCAGACGGGATAAGGCGAATTGAGATGAACTAAGAATCATTAGGGTGAATAAAGATGGTTAAATGATTGATTTGGGATTGATAGTGCTGATTCATCAATCGTTACCAATGTCAGTGTTAGTTACAGATATTGTATGGTTTTCTAAGGCTATGTGCCGTGAGGTGCATCTTTTATGTGGGTCGGTGATGATGTGTGATGCTCATTTATAGATACTTAGTTGTGGTTTGCATGTTACTTATGGTTTCGCGCTTACTTTTTGGCACCTTTCACGCATTTACTTGTTGTATATGTTAAAACTTGTACTAATTCCGTTGTTAGCCCCATTACTCAATGCCCTAGCCAAGAGCCTGCAAGGTATCTGTAAATAAATAAATAAATAAATAAATAAATAAATAAATAAATAAATAAATAAATAAATAAATAAATAAATAGTGAGATGAATTACAAATGCGGATTGCGGTGAATTTTGATCTGTGAGGGCTGTTAGAATAAATTAGAACGAATTATGAGGAAATTAATGTGGAAAAGGGCATACTAATGTGAATTAAAATGGATTAACGTAGATGAGGATGGCTTGGGATGAATTAAGGACGGTGAAATAGTGTTGCGTTGACGGGTGGACGCGTATATAAAACCTACCCGTCGCAATGGTACATCTTGCCATTTAATGCACGTAAGGTGACTTAAATGTGTAGGTGGCCGATGAGGTGGTGTGGCCGAGCCAACGTTTGTTGAGGTTGCGCTGGCCGTGCCATGGTCGGGACGAGGCGAGGAGAACCGGGGTGCCGCTCCAGACCGGGTGCCGGGTGCAGAGTGTCTTCCGTGCCAGCTGGCCAATCTGCTGATGATGATGGTGGCGCTTAAGAAGATGATGATGGTGGCGCTACAGGGCTCCTCGCCTAGCGCGGAGCGCGATAGAAAAACTGAGCTGGGTGTTGTTTTGTGCAGTACTGTACGTTAAGGCTGGGGGGTGGGGGGTGGTAGGAGAAGCACGTATAGATGTTCACGGGCACATGCAATGTTTGTCCGTAGCCAGAGCGAGCCCGTTGGCAGTCAGTGGTCTAGTGGCAGGGGTTGAGTAAAGGGCATGGTCCTGGGCGTCGGCGAGGTAGCGTCCGGGTAAGGGGCAACCTCTGGTGGTCGAGGCTGGGAGTGCGGCCGCGGACGCGTTGCGGGGTGCGAAGCGGCTGCTGAAATTGATGGTGGAGCGAACGGCAGGCGTAACTCGAAGGACAGCGACAAGGTGAAGCGTGGTGCAGCAGAATGACGACCGGAGTGCGGCCTGCTTTCGCAACAGCGGTGGAAGGCGGCAGGGCGGAGCTTTGCAATGATGAGCTGCGCTTGAACTCCAATGACGTTGGATCCCCATCCTGCAAGATGGTTTCGTCTGTTCGATTTGTAGACAGGCGGCTGAGCTTCGGTTACTGCATCTACCTAACACTGTCCTAGAGCAGGGAATCGGTGGAGGTCTGGGGACCAGCTTTTGACGCGTCTCTTGATTGCATGGGGTCATGGGATATTTGTTTCGGCGACAGTTGTTGGAAGGGGCACCCACAATCTTCGCTCCGGTATCGCCATCGTAGCCAGGGTGTGATGATTGTCAATAGCAAGCTGATGTGCTTCCAAGGTAGCTTCGACTCCCAGAGTCCTCGATCTGTCATTGGCTGCTGTAGGCTGTTCCACCTGAGGCGAGGAAGACGGCTGTCGTACACCAGGAGTACAGCGCTCATGAAGATCGCTCTCACTCGTGCCGCTCAGAGAAGTTTCGCAGCCACGAGCGGCAAAGCAGTCGACACTTGCTGGGGTCGGTGAAGCCGACGCAACAACCTGTGGCGCTGCGGCATGGTGTTGCGCAGATTCCACTAAGCTAAAGGTCGACTCTGTAGTGCTGCAAGCCGTAGCCGGCGATGGAGTTTCCTGGAAAGGCGAGACTGGACACAGCGGCGAAGTTGTATGCACAGTTGGCGTTGGAAGGTGTGGTGGTGTAGAGGATGGCGTCGGCATGGGTGTAGCGGAGGTAAGCGTGTCATCACAACCATCGCTGTAGTATTGAAATATACTGTCTGAGACGCCATAGTGCTTAAGAACAGCCTTCTTCAAGTGGTCGTAGGTCTGTCGGCCAGGTGGTGGGAGCCGGAGCTGCGCGAGGAGCCTGTCAGGTAGCTGTGTCGCTGCGAGGTGGTAGCGCAGCGGTTGGCTCCTTACGTTGTTGATGAAAAATTGGCTCTCGAGCTGAACAAACCATATGTCGCAGCAAGGGGTGTAGAAGTCCGGAAGACCGCTGAGGTCTGGGAGCTCGAGATACGCGCCCATGATCGCAGACCCGTCACCTAGTGAGGGTTCGGGTACATGGGCCGAGGGTGGTTTCGGAGGAGGACTGGTGGTAGTCACGGCTGCAGGTTCTGTTGGGATTGTCGTCTGCCGGGTTTTCATGCCGTAGTGGTTGAGGACAGTGTCTTTTAAGTCGTCATACGTACTTAGGCCTGGGGTCGGCAGCTGGATCTGCTCAATGAGGTCAGCAGGTAGCTTCTGTAATGTCACGAGGTACCTTATTTCCGGGGACCAGATGTCATTTACATAAAAATGGCTCTCCAGGATGACGAACCATGCAGCGTGGTTTGTGATGGAGTCAAACGGAATCAGCAAGGGAAGGTCTGGGAGGGCGGGGAACGTTCTTCGCGTGCCGTCGTCCACGTTGTGGCTGGGGAAGCAGCGTTGCGAAACCATGGCGAAGCCGCTTGTCCGGGTCACCAAATTGTAGGTGGCCGATGAGGCGGTGTGGCCGAGCCCACGTTTGTTGAGGTTGCGCTGGCCGTGCCATGGTCAGGACGAGGCGAGTAGAACCGGGGTGCTGCTCCAGACCGGGTGCCGGGTGCAGAGTGTCTTCCGTGCCAGCTGGCCAATCTGCTGATGATGATGGTGGCGCTACAAATCTTTCGAAGTTTTTAAGTGCAGAGCACTTTACGGGCTCGCCTAATCGTCGTAGCTCGTTCGCTGTCACAATGTGAAGCGACTGCCAGAATCAGATGTGAAAAGAGAATTTATTATAAAACCACATATTAGCACGCAGCGACTAGTGGCAACAGCGCTGCCCGAAAAACACACACACACAAAAAAAACAATCAGTTTCCAAGTACTCCGGGCAGCCTACACTATGCACAACAATTCTCTATGGTGTTGAAACAATTACGCTACTCTCAAATCAATGCACAAAAAGTTCACATGTGTTCAAATAAAGAGTTCAGAAACTCGTTGAAAGTCAGTACAGCAAAATAGTGATGCTCAGGATGTTATTCCTGACCGCTATGAAACGCGTGGACCAGCGTAAGAGGAAGGCTTCTTCACCTAGAACTGCCAACTAATTGTCTAAGTGATTGAAGGATTGACCGCACACGCCACAGCAATGGCAACATCGCCTGTTGCGGTCGGGCGCGAAGACACGCGGCACCACGAGACGCGGCACCACAGCGCTCGTCCTGTGTACCTCAGCTATAGTTCGTGTTTTTGTTGCGCTGTTTAGTAATGATGGATAACCAACTCGCCCAATACTGCACTTTGCTTAACCACGATTTCGCCATAATACAAATGCACCAGCACACATCAGGAAGTTCACCAACGTGTCATTTGAACGTGTGCTCATTCTAAGTGTAACCCCAAACAACCTGCTTGGTACAGTCCAAAACGTTACCGCTACACGACACTGAAACAAGGCAAGTTCCAATGTTTCAGTGTGCCCGCAGTGCGGGCACCGTGAGGAACGCACAATGCCGAATCTCGCCAGACGGTCACACGTCGGAAGAACTTGCCAGCCACGCAACCATCCGAAATCCCTAACATCAGAAGGAAGCTCCGTCGAAGTCAGCTGATGCCAACGGACGCCGCGTGATCTTGCTATCTGCTGATTATCTAATTGGTTTATTGCCAATTTTTCGTACAATTCGCTTGCTGTACTTTCCCTAAAATTTAGGCTTGGCAAGGTAGACTGGACGTTTCTCAGTGTTTTGACAACATAGGCATAAAATGGCGGTGACTGCTCAGCAGAGGGACCGGCAACGCGTTCGTCATAAAACATTGATCGGTAAGTTCCCAGAAAGTACTACAGCAGTGCCCTCCCTGGGTACTCAGTTGAGTCCACAAGGTCGAACACTGCGCGTACGGCCAGCACGCTACACATTGTTTGCAAGCAAGGTAGACTGAAACCACCCATTGACTTGGACAGTCTCAACAGCGCACACGACACTGTTTCTGTCTTGCCCGCCCAAAAGAACGACCCAAACTTTGTGGCGAGCTGACGGGTGAAATGGCGCGACGGTTTCGCTACGTGTGCTACATAAAAAAGCGCCGCCGAGACGGACGACTTAATTATGTAGTTGCGCTCTGCGAGGGAAAGTCTGAACTTTGACGCAACCGCAAGACGCTGCTCCGCTGTCTCGAGGAGGTGCTTCCACGTACTACGCGCCACTTCACCCGAGGAATGGAAAACCACACCTAGTACTCGAACACCCGTAACCCATTCTACGTCGCCCGCCAGGCAAGATGCAAATGTGCCGAAGCGCACCGCCATACTTTTGCCCCTGTTCAGTCGAGCTCCAGACAGCTCACCGTACTCCTGAAATAGCCGCATAAACGCTCGGTAGCTGTCCTCGTCCCGAATGAACAGGGACACGTCGTCCGCATACGCGGGGACTTTAACTTGGCCTATGCCTGGCAACGGAAAGCCGCGGATGGCAGTGCTTACATCAACACGGCGCAGCAGTGGGTCGAGACAAATGACAAAAAGCAAAGGTGACAAAGGGCAGCCCTGCCTTATCCCACGGGTGACAGATAACGGACTACTTAAAAGCCCGTTGACAAGCATTCGAACGCTGACGTCCGAGTACAACAGCTCAGCATAGCGACAAAGTCTGGCGGAAAGCCGTATTGGCGCAAAACTCCCAGCAAGTATCGGTGCTCCACTCTGTCAAAAGCTTTCGCTTGATCGAGAGAGATGAAGCACCCAGAAGTGCTAATCTTTGTCGCGTAACTGAACAAATCGCGCGTCAATGCCAGTGACGAGAAAATTGTGCGACCTGGTATACGCTGCACGTTTGCGCTTGGCTTATGATATCGGGCAAAACGGTACTGGTGCGTCTGGCCAAAATGGATGCTACAATCTTGTAGTCAGTGTTCAGTAGTGTAATTGGTCGATACGCCTGGGGCTGCGTAGGATCCCCGCCTGGTTTTGCGATCAAGATGACACGGCCTTCACGGAAGGAGTCAGGTCGCACTCCGCGCTGATGAAAGCCGTTCACCATGTCGAGGAGTGCACCCCGAATGGCCGGAAAAAACTTCTTGTAAAATCCAGCAGGGATACCGTCAGGCCCAGGCGCCGACGCACCGTTCAATCTTTTAACACACTGACTCAACTCGTCGGCATCCACAAGGAGCACACAGCAACTCAACCAGGTGATCTGACACGCATGGCAGCACCCCACAAAATGCGCTAAGCTTGTCCTCGAATTCCTCTGCATCCCAAGACACGCTCTCGGACGAGAAAAGGGTGGCAAAATGTCTCACGAATACCTAGGCTATGTCTTCAACCCTCGTACTAACCGAACCATCGGCGAGTGTAACTTGTGGAACAGCGGCTAACCCAACCTCGTCAAGCGAGCCAGCTCGAATATGCCGGAGTACGGAGGGGTCCGATACAGGCCTGCCCAAGGTCTGCGCACGGCTCGCCGCTTGTGATGACTGCCGTAAGAGGGACTCGTAGCGTATTTTCAGCAGGTTGACATAGTCCCGCATCGCGAAGGTTAAGGTACCCCCTCTCTGTACGATGCGAAGTCTCCTCAACGTGTCGTTAAGCGCGGCAGTGATACGCACCTTACGCGCGCGACCCTCCTTAACAAAAAGCACATCAGCGAGATAACAGACGCAAGTAGAGCCAGTGACAGAGACTTCGAAAAACAAGCCGTTTATGGAGTCATAACCGTTACAAACTCGTGATCCGCTGGCGCTAGTCATACATCTCCCCGTTGTTTAGCGCAAAGAAAACTGCAGGTACATTTGAGGCAAAACCTGTGTATATAACCGGCAGCCCGCGCGTCCATTTAGTTAGGAACGCTCGTTGGGTTGGTTTTTAAGTGGCAGTGCAAGAAAAAAATGCCGCGTTCCAAACTGCGCACTGAGGCGCCGGAACGTGCGGGATGAAAAGCAAGCACAAAAAGAACAGAACTCCAGCTGGCGCAGTTTCAGGCAAGGGGCGCGCGAGCACTGCGACGGCGGGAAATTTGAATTGCATTGGACAAACCTCTCTTCATTTCATCAAGACAGGATTGAGACAGGGAGGTGAAGAGCGTGATGGGTGGTAGCAGTGAGCGGATAAACGGCAGCCCAGCCCGTTATGGCGAATCAGTGGAGCTCTTCGATTTACAGTCTCGGACTCACCGCGGATAGTCCGCGGGCAGTCCGAGGATTTTCCGAAGCCATAGGGATACATGGGAAAATCGAATGCTGGTCTGCTTCTCGGGGAGCCCGCGGCGAGTCCGAGACGGTAAATCGAAGAGCCCCACTGCTCTGCCCTTCCGACAGCTTTAACGTTGAGTGGAACGCCTTTAATTTTTTTTACGCTACAGCGGCGCCCTTAGTTTGTACCGGACGACAATAACTACAACAAAAACTACTGCTACTACAACTACAACAACACAACGCAAAGTTCTCCCACGCTGACGTGCTGTTTGCACGTGACACGCTTACGTGCGTCTCCCTGTAATGAGTGTGTTCATGGAGGAGGGAAAAAAGAAACACGAAAACGCATTAAGTGGAGCGCAGCTCCCGTTGGTTGACACCACGCCGGCGAACGCGTTAACGATTGTGTTGCCGGCGTGCTGATGATAGAATTGCGTGATAGTATTTCTGGCTGTTTCTTTTTCTCGGCAAAAAGTGTGACGCTCGCCGCATGAAGTGAATTAATGTTTTTCTGTCCTCGGTCGTATATTCAGTTCTTCCCAAAACCGGGTGCTACTCTCAGTTACAGGGAACCGCTTTATGAAGCCTATATTTTCATACAGCAGGCCTAAGCCTTCGACACTATGTTGTTTGTAGAAAACTGAACAGACAGAGACAGAGAGAGAGAGAGAGAGAGATGGTGGGGGGGGAGGGGAGGGAGATTTATTGGAGAGTTTAGCTTCAATTTAAAGAGAAGCTGACAACTTCAAACTTTGGAGCAATTTAAGAGGCACCATGGTTCTCTTAAAGGGGCCCTTAAAGGCATTTTGAGCACACTAAATGAACTAGCGCAATCGCTAGATTGGGTCGCCAACGTCACCTGTGCCAAGTATTACTCTTTTACGCGCAGCGGAAAGCTCACACTTTTGTTGCAAAGTTTGTCGCTTTTTTCTCACCCTTTCCTTCGTGTTTTTGGACGCCGCCATCTTCACATGTCTACATCATCGATTCCCAGATGTTCGTCATGAGCTAGACATCCTGCTATTGGGCGGCTTTTTCACGCACTTCCGGCAAAGAGATGAGTCGTCTGCTCAGCGTCGGCTCGCCGGCTGATCTGCCAGCGGAGTGCCGGAGTGCTTTGACATTTTACGACAAACGAAACAAGTGTAAACAAACGCTTAACCGTTTGTATTGAATGCAACACGGCCATAACACGACGTGGATTTTATCTTACGTGAGTACGTACCATAAAGAAGTCCCGTGGCACTTCTTTGGTGCAATCGCAGAGAACGCCCTCAGCCGAATGCCCGGGTTTGACGCGTACATTTTATTCAACTTCAAAACAATCCAGAGATGCGTTTCGAACGAACGCAACGTCACAACATGCGTTGCAAGTCTGAACCGCGATTGACAGACGATGAGTTGCCTCCTCCTGCCCGTCGTAAATTCGGCACTCACCTCACACCCGGTTTGCGGGGACGAGCAGCAAGTCACAACTCTGGCGCGCAAGTGAGAAGGCTTTTAGTCAGGCACACTGCACATACCCCATGCGAGGTTGAGTGGTACGTCGTTCGAGAAGATAATCCAGACCATGGGAAGCACTATACACCCGCAGAAGTACAATGTCGCATTTCATCGCGAAACGAACGCGTCCACAACACACAGGAGGCGATGCACACACACACACACACACAGCTTCGGTCGCTGCATTGGCTTAGCTGCAAGCTTCGTTCGGACAATCAGCGATGCTACGACGATACAGAGCTGCGTGAGGACGACGTGCTAGCCACTTCACGTATTTAAAAACACAGGGGCAAAGAACTAGGTTCATCGGAAGCAAAAAATCTTTCCTCCATTATAGTGCCTGAAATATACTGGCTAGTGTGCCGAGGGTGGGCACCAGGCGGGCGCCGGGAGCGATGTACGCGGCCATCTGCCGCTTGGGGCGCTGCCGTGCGGGAGTGTGCGCGTTCATCCGGCCCGAGCAGATCGCGCGGTACCTCCGAGCTGCGTAGCAGACGGCAGCGGCAGACCTTTCCATTCCCGCTTGCGACGAAAGCGAGCGAAAGCGACGGGAATTCTGTCGCGCAACCAAAATTTGTCCCGACCATTCGACAAAAAACGATCGTCGCGCGACAAAGCGACGGAATTCCTGCCGCTCTCACTCGCTTTCGTCGCAAGTGCGAACGGGCCTTTATGCGCAATCTCCGCCCCACATAAAACAAGCTCTTGCTTGTCGCCTGAGCATACGGTTGATATCTGACTACGTTACACTGTGATTGCCAGTGTATTTAAACGATGTCACTAGGTTTGAAACGTACGCGCTCGGCGTGCAGCTTTGTAAACGCAAGCGGTTTCACAAACGCACGCTATTTTGCTGCTAATTTTAGTACAGCGTTTGTGGCCTTTGCATACGCTAAACGCTAAATTTTTGCGTCCCGCTACGTGACACCGCGATGGGAGTTTTAGTAGAGCGTCTCATCAGTTTTGCGTAGCGACACACTAATGCATACGGCGCCATCTGTCAAATGTTTTCCGAAATGTCTCGCCGGCTGATCTGCTAGCGGAGTGCCGGAGTGTTTGGACATTTTACGACTATCCAAACAAGTGCAAACAAACGCTTTCCCGTCAGTGTTGAATGCAACACATGGGTGCAGCTTGTCAGAACACGGGTTCTCGCTGATCGAGTGCAGCGTTGGTTTGCTCTTCGCCTTCACGTTCATCGCCGCTGATAAAGCGATCCGATCCGGCGCGTTTTGTGCACGGGTTCTGTGTCGGTTGAAAATGTCTTTTTTCACATGCCGCCGGTAGTAGGAATTACAACCACCGCAAAATAACACCCGGCACCAGCGGGGCCACATCTGAGACCGCGCTTTTTGGATAAACAGTGCGCGGTTGCACCAAAGGGAACGAGCGCACGATTCTCCCCACGCGGCTGCGAGTTCGCCGCCGATACCAACTGCAGCTACGTTCACCGCGAAAGGGCAAGGCCAGGCCGCACACATGCGGCCAGGTCATTCGTTCGCTTTTCCAGCCTGTGTCCATGGTGTCTACAGAGATGAAAAAGCCGAAAGAGCTGGCCCGTAGCAGACGACAGTCTGTGGGAGCGCAATAGCGGAAGTACGTCACCGCTGAGGAGCGGAGCATCATGGGAGGGGAGGCCAACAGCGAAGAAACAGTTGAAAGGAGGAGGAAATACGGCGCGACGATAATTCGCGGTTTTTGATTTACGATTTCTCAGCTAATACTCATCGCTTTAACAAAATTCTTGCAGGAGGAGATTGCTAATACATTGCTTTATTTGGTTACATGTACATCCATGCATCGGCGGAAGGCATTTCAGGACCCCTTTAATGAAACCACGAGGTTAAAATATTTACACTAAAAAGGCAACGGCTGAAGGATCACATGCGCGCTCAGTAGACTACTTGCTACGTATGGTACATTTGCTTTCACACAGCAGCAATATGCAAATAATATACAGCGTATATTTACCTACAGTTTTGTGTAAGTCGGCGTCAAACGTTACTGCTGCCCTGATAGCAATAATTCATCTGGAACAGGTAGGAACTATGCACCTTAGGCATGACATCGAACACAAAACGTACATTTACGGAAACAAAAAAGAATCAGCGCGAAACAACGATAAAGGAGAAAAAGAATACTAACAGACACAGCTCGGTGCCTCACCCAATCTTCCGTTATACACAAACATTATCAGACAGCAGAAACCTCTCTCGAAGTTATGTCAATGGTGCATAAGCATTCGCTCGTGTTGTCCAACACGTTGCGCTAAAGCGAAGGAAGCATCGTGTCGCCTTGACCTGTTTGGCCTACGATAACAAAGTGTGTGCCGTGCATTAGCCTCTCTCTCTCTCTCTCTCTCTCTCTCTCTCTCTCATCTCTCCTCTCTCTCTCTCTCTGTCTGTTCCTGTCTCTCCCTCTCTCTCTCTCTCTTTCTCTCTCTCACACACACACCCTCTTCTGCCCCGTTGCAATTCAGTCCACACATTTTTCACACCCTCCTCTTTCAACCAGGCGTCAGACTTGGCTAGCCTCGGACCAGTTGACGGGCCATTTGACGTTCTCGAGCCTAGCCAGGGACTTTCTCGACGCCTAACGTTGCAACTCAACTACGTTTTCCCCTTCCTTCTTCATATGCACGTTGAGTCCACCATAAAGTTTGTGGCGTAGGGGAACGCTTGAAGTTTCAAAGTGGTTCGATTGCGCTTTTGTAGCGTTAGGCCGAAACCACGATCTGTCGCAGATGTTACACAAGGATCCGAATTGGTCTTCGAGGAACTTCTCTCGAGAGTAAACTTGCCGCGGCGGTGCTCTTGTTGCTGTTTTGGGGATTCGCGGCGTTCTTCATTGTTCATCGTCTTCATCGCGTTCTGCCCGGACTTGCTCCTCCTCCAATTAGGTTTCCGGTGACGCTCGGCATTCCGCAGGCTTTTTGGACACATGAGCTTGTGTTCCCGATGAGTCTCGGTATCACCCTCTCGTATTTTTAACTGCGAAGCTGTCCTTGGTCGAGGCTTCCATGGGACGAAATGTGGTAACCTGGTCGCGGCGATGTGGAGATGGCCAGGCGAGGAGGAGAGCAAGCGACAAGCACAAAAGCATCAAGTTAATAGAATGCTTGAACGCGATGCTTATATACGCAAAGCTTTCCTAAACTACTACACATGGTGGCAATGTTTATACTGGTTAACATTGCGGGGGAAAAAGAAAACATTAAGCATGTTTCAGGCAAGACATCAATACATAAGTGATATTTGCATTGCCCTGTTAATTAAAAATACATGGCTTCTTGATTTTTTCGAGAGGAAATAAAAAAACACGCTGTGAAAACACAAAAAGCGCTCGCGGAACCCCCTCACGGCAGTGTTCCAAGTTCAAAAGTAACAAAAGCTTGCAGTATCTGGCGCGAGCAGCGGAACACGGCAAAAATGAATTGGCGCGAACGGGAATCGATCTGGTGGCTTTGAAAGTTGTTCTACGAAGAACAGCCTTTCGATTAGAGAACGCCAGGTAGCTTCGTTGTTAACATCAGCGTTCGCGACGGTTAGTCAGCGAAGCCGGGACACTGTTTTGCCTTTTGCAGCTGTTTCCTTCGCAGCAGACATCCTCGCTATCACTTGGCGTCTTTGCGCCTACGTTCTTCCTCAGTGAGTGGTTAGTACGCTAAACAAAGGGACGCGGTGGCCTTGGACACCGCCGCGTACAAGCCATTTACACCACTGCGCAACAGTGAGGTGAATTTGACGCGCGCCGCATACTATAGACCAGACTGCGAGGCATGATGGGACGCTGGGGCAGCGCATGCCCTCGCAGCGTTACGGGCCGCCCAGAGGCGCACCGAAGAACTGAGCCCACGCCGGTCAGCAAGAGAGCAGAACGTCAAGAGTGCATAACGTCACTGCTGGTACGAGTCCATACCCTGGGAATACCGTAGTAAAAGTACGGGTCCGCTAGACTTGGTGTCGCCCCTGAGTACCGCGGCCCGGTGCTAGAACCACGTGCCCACATTCGGCGGCAAACGCGATAGACAACTACTCCATTTGAGCAGCTGCCGAGAACAAATCCGTAGTGTTTGTCAACCAGCCAGTTTGTGATGGCTCGCCAAATCACCTCAAAACTTGTTTACTGCGTAAGGCTGCTCTCAAGACTCATATCCTCGTGCTCTAACACAATACGAGGCAGGGAGAGAGAGAGATAATAAATATTTCTTATCCGTCGAACTGATGTTATGGGCCTAGCCCTGTGAAGAAGCAAGGTTGATCTCTGGCGCGTTACGCACGCTTCCTAATGATGATGCTGATGATGACTTTGACAACTGATGATGGTAAATTTCGCCCATAACTAAGTTAATGGGGATGATGATGATGGCCTCGACGAGTCTGGTACGTACCCAGCCAGAAATGGAGGGAACGTACTCCTTCCTGAAGCACTGTGGTTAGAGGCGATGGCAGGGTTAACTGGCATGCAGTGTATCAAGAGGCGATTAAGGCGTCCTTGGAAGAAAAGCAGGGAAGATGCCGTTTGAGGCACGCCGCAGCAATCGGCCCTTTGAATGCATAATCAAAGACGGAAGTATGAGCCTTTGTTTCGAACAATGCGAATACCCAGATAACGCAAAACAAACCTGAGTAAATCCTCAGGATGTCCGGCTCTGGACATTTCAGCATCCTCAGGTTGTCCATATCTTATCCTCAGCCAGTCCAATCGGGGTCCGTTTGTCCGTCCAGCGTACATCCTCAGAACGTCGTCAAAATGATGCCGCTGGACAATTTTCGTACACTTCCAGGACACAAACTAATGTTCTTTTTTCTCGGTCTTTTTCCCACAAGCTAATGCAACAGGCCTCACTACAGAAATCGGGCACGTCCTAAATGATTACAGTAGAACCTGGGGAAGCCGTGCCTGGCAGGGAGGCAAAAACATTGCATCCGAAAAGACGGCACGGGTAACCCAAGAAAACTAAAGCGGAGTATATAGGCTAGCTGAACCCCCAACAGACCAACCCTGGAAGTTCGAGCAGAACCACATTACCAGTTCTCAGTGTCAAATTTTGTTTCAGTTTCAGGCAAAGGGAAGAATCTTTCAGGTGCCCCAGAGAGGCGTGGCTTGTACGAGCACAACGTAAGCCCCCTGAAGGTGAAAGGCATCACGGGACTTCTCTAAAAGTTTTGGAGAATCATGGCAGCTGCATGAAGAGTTGAAGTATTTTTCCGACTTTTTGAGGATATTCCAAGACAAAGAAATGGCAGCTGTTGAACAGGAAGAGTGCGGATTTTGCCAAGAAGACACTTCTTCTGTCCGCATCAATCGTGCTCTCGACACCCAGTGACCTCAGTTCCAAAGCAGTAAGGCATTGCCGCTGAAAAATGACAGTCATATTACTACTTTTGTGCAGGTTGCATTAAAAAGCCCTTAAGTGATATGTTTCCAGCCGTTATTCACTCGCAAAGACCTGTCAATTAACAACTTTTCATCCAAAATGGGTCAAATCCGGCATGTCACATCAATGTGTGCCAGATCCGAACTTTACATTGAGGGAAGTAATGCAGCCACATTTCAATTTCAGTGCTCAAATAAGATCCTTCACTTTAGGAGGGTTTGTAACTGGGCTAGTTGGTTCATTGCATGAAGTTGAAAGCGCAGGGACGGGACTAAGAGCAGAGGCGCCCGTGTTTGTCGCCTCTGCCCTTAGTCCCGTCCCTGCACTGTTCAACTTCATCCTTTTTTGCTTCTACACCATAGGAAAAAATTATTTCAGCAGTTGCCACCGTTATTTTGGGAGCAAAAAACGACTTTTTTCTCGATTCCACCCAAAGTGGACTTGGCTAATTTAAAAAAAAAAAAAACCTGATAAACTTAACTGTTTTTCTTTTATTGGCGAAATTCTGATACAAATTCTAATACACGTACATACTTATTGCCGCTAATAGACCTACCAGTCTGTATTAGTCTATTAGGTCCATCAGTCTGTATTCGTCTATTAGATCTACTAGTGTGTATTATAGTCTGGTAGGTCTACCAGAGTGTACTAGTTCTATCAGAACCAGTGGCAAGTTCAAACAAAGCAATGAAACATGGCAACGCATTTTATTATCAGGGTACAGGGGGGATTAAAAGAAATGCGAACAGCGGAGCACACAGCTTTCGACGCATGCTGCACCGTCTGGCTGCTAAGTCAGTAAACTGCGCGTATGCGCATTTCTTTGAGAGCGTTTGAGAGTGTAGCCTTTATTTATGGGAAATGCTTGATCAAGACGCGACCCGGATCGTTTATTGAGAGGCGTCTTTTCACGCTGCGTCGCCACTGAGTAGGGTGATCGTTCAAGGGCATAATGCTAGCTGCAATCAGCCTGCTGCGAGCTTGGCTCCCGAATGTAGTAGATAACAATATGCTCAGTGGCGACAGAGCATAAGAAGACGCCTCAAAATAAATGGCCGGCGTCCCTTCTTTATCAAGCATTCCACTAACAGTAGGCCACACTCTCAAACACTCTGAAAGAGTTACGCATGCGCGCCGTTTACTGACAGCGCAGCCAGACGGTGTGGTCATAGAGGAGGCTATGGTGTGGCATGAGTCGGAGGCTGTGTGCTCCGTTCGTATTTCTTTTAATCCCCCTGTACACAGGCAAATTCCTCTGGCTGACAGAAATCTGGCTGAATAATTTAACGATGCCTACTTTCATAACCTGATTAAGAACGAACGAATAAATTGCAATGCGAATCCACAAAATAGCTGCAGCATGCAATCAAAAAAGCTCAAGTAAAACCTGTACGGTCCAGTCATAGGCACACATCGAGCGCATTAATGGCCGATTGAACACCATTCCCATTGTAATGCAACTTCAAAACGGCATTCACCCTTCCGCAACACGCGATTAGAATGGAATCTCTTCGTCGTGAGGCATTCCTTTGAGAATCAACAAAAATGTCCACAGCGGCGAGGTGATGGGTGAAAGATGGGTGGGGCGGCGGCCCGGATTGTATTTGTCAATGTTAGGCGGGTGCTACACATCTCCAACACTTCTCGATGACGTGATGCGCACGCGCTTTCTTCCATGTCCGGCGTTCGTTACACAGCATAGCAGAAGGAGCAAATATGTTCGAAGCGGCGAGGTGACGGGTCCAAGATGGGTTGCGCGGCGGCCTGGTTCACACTTGCCAAAGTTATGCGAGCGTTAGACACATCTCCAACACTTCTCGATGACGCGATGCACACGCGTCTGATGTGAAATAATGCTACAAGCTGTTTGCTTCTAGCCGTCTTCTTCCTGAACGTTCACACACGCCAACCGCACTTTGATGTTTGTCGCCATATTGGCTACCCAACGAAGACCATGGCATGGCTTGGCTTGACTTCGTACCTATTGTGCATAATAATTTGGTTAGAGATTTACGGAGATTTAAAACTGAACAATACTCTTCATAATGTCATACCAAATAAATTTTATTTATTGCTTAAGGGCCTTCATTTCAACCTTTTGTGGCGTGATTTTCGGGAAAAAATAAAATTCAGGAAATCGCACTTTGTGGGTCCATTTGTATCATTGAGTTATTTAATACGTCTCTACGTATTAGACTCATACAAACTAATAGCTCTTAAGTCTATTAGCGGTCTATCAGATCTATTTGTATTTGTAAACTAATACAACCTTATAGGTTCATTTGTATTAGACTAATACATCTTATACGCGAAACTTATAAAACTGATACAAGTTTGTATAAGACTAATACACGTCTTATACACCCAATACAAAAATGTATAAGACTAATACAAATTTCTATCAGAATTTTTGCTAGCGATACGAGTGTAATAGCCTTTCCTCCATGGTAACGGCAGCGTCAGACGTCCATACGGATTGTGATCCAAAAGAAGTAATACAACGGATCATTTAGGGATCATTCGCAATCTATTATGGTCCAAAATAAGCTCTAGGATGGACCACTGAGGGATCATTTACAATATCTAACCCTGTGGATGTCCCCTGGATGCCCAGTAAAGGACCCAGGACGTTTAGACCATTTGAGGACGTCCTCAGGACGTTTTGCGTTTACTGGGTAATAACAACTTCAGTACTCCCATATCATCATCATTCTTGTTGTTGCCATCATTATCATCACGTCTCGTTTGCCATCCTTGCATTTACTCGTGCTGATCACCGCCTTAGTTGGATGCACTTCCCCGGCCCCGCTCCCACTTTAAAACGCACGCAGTCTGTTCAGTGGCGTCGACTGCAGACTTACACCTTCCCGCATCCCGCATTGTGCAACCTCCACTTTTTTTTATTGCGGAAGTTTGCTATTCAGCATAAGGGAAATTAAATGTACAGATACAACCCCGGATTCCCGAAGGAATCGGAGCAGGGAGCCATGATGTGGTCCTTGTATCCACACCATGAAATCTGGCGGGCGTCCGGGGCGCGGGCCGCAGGTGGCGATGTGCACAGCGCGTAGGCTTCGCAGAGCAGGGCAACTCCACACCAGGTGCTCCGCTGTAGCCTGGTCAACTGAAGCGGGGCAAAAGGGGCAGGTGGAGTTGAACGGGGCATGGTATTGAGGTGGCCAGGACCTCGTCACAGCTGGCGTGAGGGCGACTCCCTGGCGAAGACGTCTGAGCAGGACCTCATCTTGGCGAGACAACCCGCCAAGGAGATCCATACCGCGCGGGGGTATGAGAGCGCGCGCGGTGCGCCGTAGACGTTCTTTTTCACTGGCAAGGCGAACACCGTTTGACGCAGGTGCAAGAGGAGCTGGATATTGCACACGCACGGGGTGTGTTACGGCACCTCAACTTCCTCACGCGATACTGCCTCACGTGCATGTGGTGCGGCGCGCCTTTTGCTTCCCTCCACCACATAGTGGGGGCGCGTGCCCCTCAACCCCCCCCCCCCCCCCTCCATCCTACTTTGTCCCTGCCCCTTACCACTCTAGAGCAATGGGAGGCTACTCTGCTCAGCCCCGACCAACAAGTTCAAGAGTGCGTGATTCAGCTGGCCGAAATCGTCGCTAGGGCACACGGGCTCCTGGCCGTCGACTAGGGGACTGTAGTGTGCCGGTGCTCCCAGCCGGCGCCTCTTTCTTAACAGCTCTGGATAAATGAAGTTTTTACCTCCACCACCACGGTATTTTGTGTTGGTTTAAAGCCATGAATCCACACGTAAAATATGAAGACGGCTCTTTGAAGACTTACATATATAGTTTGTTATCTAAGCTTGTTACCGCCACCGGTTACCTTCTGTGCTGAGATAAAGTTTCTTCTTTCCTGAATTTCATTTTCTTCTGTGACGACAGGGAACAGAGAAAGAGGAAGCGCAGCCACAATCGCCATCATCATCATGAGTTATCACTGCCAACACGTCAGTCCCTGCTTGCCGTCCTCTGTCTCAGCTCCCCGTCCAGAAGCCCCAACGGTGAGGACGTTGACGGAGCTGGCGGCATTGAGCACAGACCCGAGGACAGCCCCGACTGCTGCGCCATTCGCGATGTGTGGGCCTCCAACCTCGAGGCAGTGTTCCACGGAATCCCGGAGTCGTACGGGCACAGAGCCATGGTTCATGCAGTGGACACTGAGTTCCCGGGCGTTGCGGTGAGACCCCAGCATCCTGAGCTCGAGCCTCCGCTGTACCAGTATTCGAGGCTACGCAGCAACGCCTACCAGCGGGGCCCAACGCTCCTACGCCGTTACGGCAGCCTCCCTCCACTATACTGCCCCACCTGGCAATTAAATTTCAAGTTCCATCTTCTGAGGGAGGAATGGCATTCGACTGCACGTGATCTCCTGCATCCAGTTCGACAAGCACGACCCGACCTCATTTTCTCAGCCGTGGACGACCGCTTGTATCCTCACGGACAACGTCAGGTGGCTCGTCTTCACAAGTGGCTGCGACTTTGGCTACTTAGTGAATCTGCTCACGGGACAGAACGTGCCGCCGGAGGAATCGAATTTGTTCAAGTGGCTTTTATATTTACGTCAAATATATCGTGGACCCAATTTCGGACAAGGTGTGCCGTATGCGTCGAATTCATGCACTGCAGCTTAAAAAACAACCGAGAAGGCGGCGACAGTTTGCTGTATTGTCACCGCTTTCGAGGTGTGCTGCAAGCGCTCTTCTCAGACAAAGTTCTCTTTTTAACGTGCTACAACACAGGAAACGAATAAGTAAATAACGTTTGTGTCACCTCCTATTTGCGAATGACTCTAGGGTTCAGAAAACCAGTATTCGGAAATATTAGTCGTGTTGTTAAATACTGATGCGAAGAAATCCATAACGTAAGCACCCAAGCGAAAAACGTAGCCTTATATAGGTAGTGAAACGCCTAATGATATGGATAAATATATCGTCTACTAGCCATCCGTACTGATGAAAATCATATACGGAAAAGAGATAAGGCCCTGGCTTAGTATGGCCAAAGAGGCATTGGAAACACTGGAGTAACGAACACTGGGTTACCTCATGAGGTTGAGAAGATGGTTTATACCACTAGTGGGCATGGGCGTCGTCAGCGGAGTACAAAATGATTAATGATTGATGATTATTGCTATTGGTTTACTCTCTGTAGCGGGGTGATGACGTGTCATCTTACCAAGAAGACTAGTATAACTGTTTTATACTCTTGGTTTAATAATAGCGCTGCTTAGGACAGCCAAAAAAAACTTATTAGGCACAAAATATTTTAGATGCGAAACATCTCATGCTCGGGGCTGTGTCTCTCCCTCCCTTGTCGTTGTTGTCCGCCATCCGCACACCCACTGCGCATGCCTGGCCAGGCACCGCTGGTGATGATTGTGGCAGGATGCCCCTAGGGATTGGCCAACCAAAGAATCCACCACGAGATAGCTTCGCGTTCAAGCACCGTCGTCATCTTCCCGTAGGGGAACCCTGAGTAGTATGCGAGGCATTCATCCTCTCCTCTCCGGCATTCCTCCTCTCCTCTCCAAAGGTCCTCTCCTCTCAGGGATTGCACAACGAATGGCAACACCTGCGGCTCCGCGCGCGATAATGCGAAGCAGCTTAGGGTTAGAGACGCGACGGTAGCCGCTGCATACTCCGCTGGGGCGCCACTGTAGCTCCGCGGTATAAATGACGCGCGCGCGCGCTCCGCTCCCTTCATTCTCTTCCCGCAACGCCGCAATCGACCTGAAAATAAGGGGAATTGAGTCGACGCCATGGCTGCTTCGCATACTACTCAGGGTTCCCCTACCGGAAGATGGTGAAATTTTTTCATACTCAGCTTTCTCGCTCAAAATTACAACCTCTCGGGAACCTAGAAAAACCACTTTAGGAAAATCATATTTGGCATAAGGCCAGAAGTCAACGTGAAGATTAAAACGCTAAAAGAACATTTCAGGTTTCTGAATATTTTTTTTTTGTGTAATTCGATGTCAAATCTAACTCCCCATGCATTTCTGTGGGATAGTTCCCATGGCTCAGGAACCCAGTCGCGCAACGTGCGCGACTTCAAACTGTGCACAAAAGCAAGTATTCATCCCAAATATTGGCTGTGCAAAATAACTTTTTATTTCGCTAAAAAATTACAGAGTAATCACTCAGGGACTGCCATAAGCGGGAAAGCTGCACATGTTTTCTTTTACGGGTGGTAACTGTCCTGGTCAACATTCCTCCCTCTGCTTTTCGCCCACCTGCATTCTAATCTTCTTTTCGTCGCCTCGACAGCCTTGAGCTACCTTTAAATCTTAAGGCTTCTGGAAGCCGAATATTTTCCTCATGTAGATTTGGATGGATACCCTCGTATTCTAACGCTATGTGCCGCATAGTTTGTTTCTTTTCCGCAGTCCACGCATACCCTATCATTTTGGGAACGCTTCCCCACAAAGCTCCTAGTTCGCAAGCAACCTCTTCTAGCCTCAAAAAGCAAAGCATTGCCCTGGGAATTATCGTAGAAATTTTCCTTTTTGATGTCCATTTTCTCAGCTTTCTGCATCTATAACGACGTCTTAGCTTCCATTTTTTTTTTCTCTCCATTTATTCGTTTCTATGTGTCTTGCCTCTTTTTTTGGTTACCTTGGCTGTTTAGGATTCTCCACTGCTCTTACCGTATTTCATCGTTAGCCTTCCAGTCTGACAGACAACCGATTTTGGTCGAGTATATATTCTCTATCCCAAATGAAAGGGCATCACTTAAAGCCCTTGACGAGAAACGGTTTTGCTGATAACGCCCTAGAACTTTTTAAATCGAATTTTTTAGATCTGCGAGCCGTATGTGTCCCTCCCAAAAATGATGCTGGCAACCATGACGTAGAGTAGCTCGGCAACATACTTTTGTCTGTATGCGAAATAAAAAACGATATTCAAAAACTTGTCCCCAGCTAAAAAAAGTTTGAATCGCAGGCTTTCCTGTTCCGGTCTAATGCAACGGTCTATTGGGCATGAATGCGCCATCTGTTGGGATAGACGATAGGTAGAATCTGGCTTCACGTTGTAGCGCGCGTGCGGCCCCGGACATCTAAGGGCATCACAGACCTGTTATTGCTCTGTTTCGTGCGGCTAGGAGCCGCTTGTCCCTCTAAGAAGGTTGTAAGGTGCTGGGAACCCCGCACCTATTTAATAGGCTGATTCAGCGCCCCGTTGTACGTGAGACGTTTATTGGTTTACTGCTTGTACATAGTTCATTTGTCGCTTTCATTGTCATTCCCCATACCTTCCATATTCATTCCTTTCTCTTTCTGTCCCCAGTACCCTCCCCCCAGAGGGAAGTAGCAGGCCCAAGATCAATTTCTCAGGCCGACCTCTTCTCCTTTTTCAATAAACATTTACTCTCTCTCTCTCTCTGGCTTCACGTTGTGGAGGCGGGAAGTTCGATTCTCCCCGTGCGGTACGTTTTTTTTTTTTTTAAAGCTGCGTTGGCGTATTTGGAAACTGAAATCAAATATTTTGGCAGAACAAACGCCTATGCCTCAGGCAGAATCGTCAAAGCTCCTTCACTGGGTCTGTTTACTGAACGCTGCCGTTGATTCTGGGCATGGTGGTTCAGTTAGCCACACTGAGAGAAACCCAGCGGCGGCGGGTGGCGTGTCTTTAGAATTTTCAAAATAATGTTTAGAAATGCATATACAATTTAACCTTGCATAAATACTTGTGTTAAAAGGTTTTCAATACGTAAATAAACGTTTCAGCAGTTACAGTAGCTGCTAGGTTTGCAGGTCACGTGACAGGGACACATATTGTAGTGCTAAGTTTCGACACTACGAACCGCCACCCTTCCGATTTCAGAAAGTTTGCTGCCAAATTAAAATTATTTCCGCCGATATGTTTAGAAATTGCTTGCGGTTACCGGGCTATATAACACGCTGGCTTTCATATGAGCTAGAGAACATATACGCGACAAAAATCGGTTGTCTGTCCCTTTAACCACTGCGTGTCCACGCTTTTCAAGTATAGGTACCTCAAAACCTTAGCTGCCCACCTACGTTTATCCATTGCTCTCAGCCTCCTCTCAAAACATATTTTACTCTGCGCTTCCAGAACTTGAAACAACGCTAGGCCCATATCTTCCTGCACTGCTTCGTTAGTTGTTTTTCCATGCGCGCCTAAGGCCAAACGGCCTACCGTTCTCTGGTTTACTTCAAGGCCTGCCAGAGCGTCTGATTTTAAGCAGAGTACAGCATTCGCAAATGTGAGACCCGGAACAATTACTCATTTCCACATTCCTCTCACTACTTCATATTTGTTATACCCCACAGAGCTATATGCTTCATTATAGCTGCGTTTCTCTTTCCCTTACCCTTAAGTTGCCCCTCGTGAATTCTTAAGTAGTTATACGCTTCGTTTATTCACACTCCCAAATATTTGTATTCCTTCACTCTGGGTAATTCGCCATGCTAAATAGAGGACCACTTGACCCCCCCCCCCTCCCCCTCTCCGAGCCACCCCAGCACAATGACCCTTTCACCCGCCCTCTCCCTTTCCCCTATAATACAATAGGTTTGCCGTCCTCAAGACAAAACTGCTTCCGACGCTCATGCCGATGGGTGCTTCCGATGCAAACCTGCGGCGCAGAAGCTTTGATTTATCTAATGCGTGCAAAAGAACTTCGGGTAACACAACGAGTCATCGAAAGAAGCCTGATATCGGTAAGACGGGGACCAACTTAGTGCCCTACTTTGAGCGCGGGGTGCTTGGTAGGAAGGAGACTGAGCATGCGGAGATTGCTACTATAAAAAGGTCCATCAAGCGCAAACTTATTAAACCCCCTTTCTTTACGTCGTGGTTCCTTTGACGATGGCAGTAACAGAGCTTTCGCGCCCACTGGACATGCGCGCCTGACGCGGATACTTTTCACTATTCACGCGAACAGGGAACAAGGCTTGTCGAACGTCCTTGCAGTCCCTCAAAATGAGCATGATTCGGACCAAAATGCGAACACTGGAAGCGATACTTGTATACATATCCGATTTAACTTGTAATCAGCGAACACAAAAAACGCCCGTGTGTCCGAGATTTCAGCGCACGTAAAAGATCCCCAGGTAGTCAAATCAATCCGTAGCCCTCCACTACCGCACAGCTCATCGCCTGCGTTGCGTAGGCACGTTAAACCAGTCAATCAATCAATCAATCAATCAAAACTGTTCTCAATCATGTCTTGGACGCCAACCGACAAAGCAGAATCATATAGCTTGTATTCACTGGTGAGGCAGGCTGCAGGCGCGCCGTTACTGGTTACGTCGGGCTCCGTGGGATGGCAGTACTTGTCCGTGCTAACGCCCTATATCCTTAACCTCGTGCCTGGGTAAGGTGTACGAACGAGTTGTGGCCAACCGACTCACCAATTACATGGAGGACAACGATATTTTCCCCGAACAGCATGATCGGCTTCAGACGACATCTCTCAACGCAAGATGCCTTCCTTTTACTCAAAAATGAAGTACTGGCCAAAAAAGTCCCTGGGGAAAACCTGGTACTAGCCCTCGACTTAAAGGGGGCTTTGATAATGTCACCCCACCGAGCCATACTAGATTCTCTGACAAAATAGGCTGTGGCGAAAGAATCTACAATTACGTCGCGGCCTTCCTTGAAAACAGGACAGCGACGATCGGCCTGGGGGAACTACGAACAGATCCGTTCCAGCAGGGAAACATCGGTACCCCCCACAGGGGATCTATCATATCCCCCCTCTTATTCAACGTCACCATGATTAAAATCGCCAACAACAACAGGGACTCCCAAAATGTCGGACACGTGATCTACGCAGACGACATTACACTCTGGGCAAACGAGGCTCCCTACAAGAAAAGGCGCAAAATCTTCAAAATGCAGTGAATTGGATATCTAAGCTTGCTTTGGAGAACGGCCTAAAATGCGCTCCAGAAATAGTCGGAATTCCTACGAATCCACTGCACCACAGAAATGTCCAAAAACACCCCAGTTCAACTATATATAGGACAGCGCCCATACCAGAGAGGAGGCAAATAAGAATACTCGGGATGCACCTGCAAAGGAAATTCTCGAGCGGACACCACCATAACGCAACTGCGCGCTAAATCTTCCCAACTGGCACGCATAATCAAGCGGCTAACAAACAACCGGAATGGAATGAGGGAAGAAGACACCGTCCGAATAGTACAAGCAATGATTATCCTCTCGTATCGGCTACAGTCTACCATTTCAAAATCTCAAAAAGTCGGACGAAGAGCACAATCAACGCCATAATACGCACAGCGTTCAAAGGCTGCCCTCAACCTACCCCAGTTCACCTCCAATGAGAAGCTCACTCACCTGGGCTCACGAACACCATGGAAGAGATAAAACACGCCACCCTTCAAGCACCAACGAATACGACCAGAAAAAGTCCCGCACGGGGAGGGCGATCCTATGGCAAGTAGGCGATCCACCCGATCGCAGACGCCAAGAGCAGGAAGAACAAGACCTAAACCCTGCACAACGATCCCACATCAAAGCGCTGCCCCTTCCAAAAAACATGCATCCTAATATCCGCGTAGAAAGAAGAAAGGCCAGGGTCAATTTCCTGCAACAAAAAATTCGAACATCACGATAATACGGTGTACGTCGATGCAGCGAAGTATGACGAAGAAACGGCGGCATTAGTGGTGACCACCCGTGAAGGGGACATCATAGACTGCATCACCATGCGAAACACCACCACAAAGCACGCGGAGACCGGAAGCCCTCCTTCTCGCGATTCGC
This sequence comes from Haemaphysalis longicornis, assembly GCA_013339765.2. Taxonomy (NCBI): domain Eukaryota; kingdom Metazoa; phylum Arthropoda; class Arachnida; order Ixodida; family Ixodidae; genus Haemaphysalis; species Haemaphysalis longicornis. Next base: position 84,886,698 of record CM023449.1, on the reverse strand, counting down.
TGGGGAGAACGAAATGGCCGCGGCCTCAGCATCATCACCGATTCGCAAGCGGCTGTGCGAATGCTAGCGGCAGGAAGAATACCACTTGCACTTAGAAAGGTACTTCCGGAATCCCTCGAGAAAGTTCACAACATTACGTGGACCCCCGGACACGAGGGACTGCCGGGTAACGAGGCGGCGAACAGGCGAGCGTGCGACTTCACTCACCACCCCCCTGTGACTGACGCCTTACGATACCCAAGCACTACTACGTACGGGGAATACCTACAAAATACCAGAAAAGAGCGGGCTACATATCCAATCCCGCATCGCGAACTAACAGCAAGTGAAGCCCAGATGCTACGTAAGATTCAAACAAACACCTTCATACATAAATCTCGCTGGGCGAAGATTTTCCAACAACGGCACCCTGACTATACGGAAGACTGCAGGCTATGCGGAGAGACTGCTACCCTCTTCCATGCCACGCGGGCCTGCCCACACCTCCGGGCAGGGGCCGAACACCGAAAAAACCCGCCACTGACTTCCCGTGAATCATGGGAGGCCGCCCTCGCCAGCCCCGACTTACAGATCCAAAAGGACCTAATCAGCCGGGCGAAGACGGGAGCAGAAGCCACTGGAGCCCTGGACAAAGGGTTCCACCTATGATCCTTTCATCTTTTTCTCCCCTTCCCCTTTCCTCCATCTTTCCTTCAATAAAGTTTATTCAGTCAGTCAAGCGCATGATCTGTGTTGGACGTTCCAAAGTCTACCCCACCGAATGCAAAGTAATGCGTCGACCCTAATGTGAGTGCAATTAATAACATCTCTGTTGACAGCACCGTTGAGCATATGGTTGAGACGGAGCAGACGACGCCCGCTCGGGTTTTTTTCCTTCGGCGTGCGGGCGCAGTGGTACAAGCCGCGCCATGTTCGTGGCGCTTCGGCCATGTCCGTGGACGTTTCCAATGTTGCCAAGCGAAGAAACTGACAGCTAAACTTTTCAATGAATACCACCTATAACAATACACGGTCTCTGGTGCGTTCCGCACTGTTGTTGCTGTTGGTGTTGTTGTTGATGATGATGATGGACTCGACGAGTGTGTACGTACCCAGCCTAAAATTGAGGGAACGTACCCCCTCCAGTTGTTGTTGAAAAAACTTTATTTTGAGCCTGGTGATGTGGGCGTGGTCCTTCATTCCAGGATACTGCGGGACGACCGTGCTGTCTAAGCCCTGGACACCAGAAACCACTGTGCTCAGAGTTAACTGGCATGCAGGGTATCAAGATTCAATTAAGGCGTCCTTGGAGAAAAGCAGAGAAGATGCGGTCTGGGAGATGCCGCAACAATCGGCCATTTGAACGCATAATCAAAAACGGCAGTACGCCTTTGTTTAGAAAAATATAACAATTTAAGTACTCCCATACCCGAGATGGCATTTTTATCCCCTCCATTCAAATGAGTCATCATCATCATCCTCGTCGCCCTCATCATCATTGTCATCACCACTCGTTTGGTATCCTCACATTTACACGTGCTGCTTGTGTAATGTATTTTGTGTTGGTTTATAACCATGAATTCAAACCTAAAATATGAAGCTGGCTCATTGATGATTTACGTGTATTTTTATCTAAGCGCTTGTTACCGCCACCGGTCGCCTTCTACGCTGAGATGAAGTTTCTTCTTTCCCTTTTCCCCTACAACTGCCCGCACTGTCACATACCTCTCACCACTTACCACCTTGTTTTCTCTTGTCCTCACCACCCTAACCCCATCCCATCCCCCAACCCTGAGCAGTGGGAGTCCAAGCTGACCAGCTCAGCACCAGAACGACAGCAAGCCCTGGTGCAACGAGCTCTGGACGCAGCTCGGACTGGCGGCCTCCTGGACTTGGGAGGCGGAGCACATCGTGGTGTGCACAATAAAAGTTTATTCCTCCTCCCCCTGATTTCAATTTCTTCTGTGACGACAGGAAACAGAGGAAGAGGAAGCACAACCACAATCGCCATCATCATCATCAGTTATCACTGCCAGCACAACGTCAGTCCATGCTTGCTGTGCTGTGTTCCAGCGCCCCGTCCAGAAGCCCCAACGGTGAGGACGTTGACGGAGCTGGCGGCATTGTGCACAGACCCGAGGCCAGCCCCGACGGCCATTGGCGATGTGTAGTCCTCCAACCCCGAGGTCATGGTTCCATGGCACCCCGTTATAGTCGCATGGGCACACAAACCACGGCGCATGCAGTGTACACGGAGTTCCCGGGCGTTGCGGTGAGGCCCCAGCATCCTGAGCTCGAGCCTGCGCTGTACCAGTGCTCGAGTTTTTAAGGAGTTTACGCAGCAGCGCCAACCAGCGCGGCCCAGCGCTGCCGGACGGTTACGGCAGCGGCCCTCCACTATACTGCCCCACCTGGCAGTTTAACTTCAAGATACTGCCCCACCTGGCAGTTTAACTTCAAGTTCCATCTTCTGAGGGACGAATGGCATTCGACTGCTCGTGAGCTCCGGCATCCAGTTCGACAAGCACGACACCCGACCTGAATTTCTCAGCCGCGTTGACGACCCCTGGTGTCCTCACGGGCAACGTCAGGTGCCTCGTCTTCCCAAGCGGCTGCGACTTTGGCTACTTGGTGAATCTGCTCACGGGACAGAATGTGCGGTCGGAGGAGCCGGATTTCTTCAATTTGCTTTTGTATTCACGTCAGATATATCGTGGACCCAATTTCTGACAAGGTGTGCTGTATGGGTCGAAGTCACTGCAGTATAAAAAACAACCGAAAAGGCCGCGGCAGTTCGCTTTATTGTCGCAGCTTTCAACGTGTGCTACAAGTGCTGTTCTCTGAAAAAGTGTTATTTTTAACGTGCTACAAAGCAGGAAACGAATAAGTAAACGTTTGTGTCACCTCCTATTTGGGGATGACCCTTGGGCCCAAAAACTAGTATCCTGAAAGATTAGTCGTGTTGTTAAGTACTGATGCGAAGAAATCGATAATAACGTAAACACCCAAGCAGAAAACCTGGTCTTCTATAGGTAGTGACATGTCTGGAGACGTGGATAAATATAATGATCTTGTACTAGCCATCCGTACTGATGAAAATCATATACGGAAAAAAGGTGAGGCGTGGCTTAGTACGGGTTAAGGTGCATTGGAAACACTGGAGTAACGAACGCGGGGTTACCTCATACGGTTAAGAGGAGGACATATACCACTAGTGGGCATGGCGTCGGCAGGAGAGTGCAAAAAAAGCACTTGCCCCCCCCCTCCCCCCCCCCTCACTACCCGTTAAGCAACCCCAGCTCAGATGCCCTCCATTTCCCCTCCGAATACAGTAGGTTTGTACCCTGCACGACAAAATCCTGAAATCCTGCCGACGCTCATCCAATGGGGGCTCCCGATGCAAACTTGCGGTGCAGAAGGTTTCAATTATCTAACGCATGCGAGAGAAAACCTCAGGCAACACAAGGAGTCGTCGAAAGAAGCGTGACGTAGGTAAGACGGAGACCAACGTAGCGCCCTATGAGCGCGGAGTGCTTGGTAGGAAGGAGGTTGAGCTTGCTCAGATCGCCACTATAAAAATGTCCATTGAAAAATCAAGCGCAAACTTATTAATGCTCCCCCCCCCCCCATCCCCCTAACATCGCGGTTTTCTTGACGATGGCATTAAAAAGCTTTCGACTAACCCGCGCCAATTAGAGGTGCGCGCTGACGTGCTTGCTTTTCGTTGTTCAACGCGAAAAGAGAACAAGGCTTCTCGAACATTCTTGTTCTCCCTCAGAATGACCATGATCAGAACCACAATGTGAAATCTGGGAGCGATACTTATATATATATTCGATAAAACTTGTAATCAGCGAACACAAAAACACCCGTGCATTCGAGATTTCGGCGCACGTTAAAGATCCCCAGGTGGTATAAATTAATCCGGAGCCCTCCCCTAACGAACGCCTCATCGCCTGCGTTGCGTCGGTGCGTTAAACCCGACAATCAATCAATCAATCAATCAATCAATCAATCAATCAATCAATCAATCAATCAATCATCATGTCCTGGACGCTAACCAACAAAGCAAGATTATGTAGCAATACACGGTCTCTGGTGCATTACCCACGCTTGTTGTTGCTGTTGTTGTTAATTATGATAATGATAACGATGATGATGACCTCGACCAGTGTGTACGTACCCAATCCAAAACGGGTGGAACGTACCCACTTCTATTTTTGCTGAAAAACTATTTTGAGCCTGGTGATGTGGGCGTGGTCCCTCATTCCAGGATACTATGGGACGACCGTGCTGTCTCAGCCCTGCGGCACCAGAAAGCACTGTGCTCAGAGTATGGCATGCAGAGTATCAAGAGGCGATTAAGGTGTCCTTGGAGAACAGCAGAGAAGATGCGGTCGTAGGGACGCCGCAACAGTCGCCCTTTTGAATGCCCAATTAAAGACGGAAGTATGAGCCTTTGTTTAGAAAATTTTGAATAACAACAATTTAAATACTCCCATACTCGAGATGGCCTTTTCTATCACCTCCATTCAAATGACCCATCACCATCATCCTCATCGTCGTTGCCATCATTATCATCAGCACTCATTTGACATCCTTGCATTTACACGACCTGCTCGTCTAATGTATTTGTCTTGCTTTATCACCATGAATTAACACATAAAAAATGAATCTGGCTCACGGAAGATTTACGTGTATAGTTTGTTATCTAAGCTTGTTGCCGCCACGAATCACCTTCTGTTCAAAGATAAACATTCTTGTTTCCTGAACTTCATTTTCTTCTGTGACGACAGGAAACAGAGAAAGAGCAAGCGCAGCCACAATCGCCATCGCAACCACTACCACCCCCAGTTATGACCGGCTGCCACGTCAATTCGCGGCTGCCGCACTCTGTTCCAGCTCCCCGTCCAGAAGCCCCAACGGTGAGGACGTTGACGGAGCTGGCGGCATTGTCCACGCGCCCGCAGCCAACCCCGACAGCTGCGCCATTCGCGATGTGTGGGCCTCCAACCTCGAGGCAGTTTTCCACGGAATCCAGGGAGTCGCACGGGCCCACAACCAGGGCGCATGCAGTGGACACGGAGTTCCCTGGCGTTTCGGTGAGACCCGAGCATCCTGAGCTAGAGCCTCCGTGCACCAGTGCTCGAGGTTGCGCAGCAACGCCAACCAGCGCAGCCCAACGCTCCTGGACGGCAACGCTAGCTGCCCTTCACTACACTGCCCCAACTGGCAGTTCAATTTCAAGTTCCATCTTCTAAGGGACGAATGGGCGAACAACCGCACTCGACTGCTGGTGCGCTCCGGCATCCAGTTCGACAAGCACGAACAGATTGTCGTTGACTCGACCTTGTTTTTTTCAGCCGTTTGTGTCTCCTGGTGTCCTCAGGGCAACGTTAGGTGGCTCGTCTTCCCACGTGGCTGCGACTTTGGCTACTTAGTGAATCTGCTCATGGGACAGATTGCGCCACCAAAAGAGTCGAATTTCTTCAACCAATTGCTTTTATCTTAAGGTATAATATATCGTGAACTCAAGCGACAGCTTGATTTATTGTCGCAGCCTACAAAGTGTGCTGCAAGAGCTCTTCTCAAAAAAAGTGCTCTTTTTAACGTGCTGCCACGGAGGAAACGAACACGTAAATAACGTTTGTGTCACCTCCCATTTGCGGATGACTAGAGGGTTCAGAAAACCAGTATAAATACTGATGTGAAAAAATCGATAACAACGTAAACACCCAAGCAAAAAACCTGGTCTTTTGTAGTTAGTGAAACGCCTGATGATATGGATAAATAAATTTTGTACTAGCCATCCGTACTGGTGAAAATCATTTACGGCAAAAAGGTGAGGCGTGCCTTAGTATGGGCAAAGGGGCATTGGAAGCACTGAAGTAACGAACGATGGGTTACCTCATGAGGTTGAGAAGAAGGTATATACCACCAGCGGGCATGAGCGTCGTCAGGGGAGTGAGAAAGGGGCACTTGCCCCCCTTAAGCCACCCCAGCACAAATGCCCTTCCACCCGCCCTCTCGCGCTCCCACATAATACAATAGGTCTGCCCTCCTCAAGACTAAATCCTGCCTACGCTCATGCCAATTGGTGCTTCCGATGCAAACTTACGGTGCAGAAGCTTTGAAGTATCTAATGCGTGCAAGAGAACTTAGGGTAACACAACGAGCCATCGAAAGAAGCCTGATATAGGTGAGACGGGGACCAACGTAGCGCCCTATTTTGAGCGTGGGGTGCTTGGTAGGAAGGAGGTTGAGCATGCGCAGATCGCTACTATAAAAAGGTCCATCCATCAAGCGCAAACTGCTTAACACCCCCCCTAACATCGTAGTTTGCTTGACGATGACCGTAAAAGAGCTTTCGAATAACCCGCGCCCATTAAAGGTGCAGGCCTTACGTGCCTACTTTTCATTATTCAGCGCGAACAGAAAACAAGACTTCTCAAACGTTTTTGCAGTCCTTCAGCATGACCATGAAGCGATACTTGTATACATAGTCGATAAATCTTGTAATCAGCGAACACAAAAACGCCCGTGCATTCGAGATTTCGGCGCACGTTAAAGATGCCCAGGTGGTCAAAATTAATCCGGAGCCCTCCACTACCGCAAGCTTAATCGCCTACGTTGTGTAGGCGCGTTAAACTCGACAATCAATCAGTCAATCAATCAATCAATCAAACAATCAATCAAGACGTCTCAATCATCATGTCCTGGTCCGCTAACCGACAAAGCATGATTATATAACAATACACGGTCTCTGGTGCATTACGCACGCTTGTTGTTGTTGATGATGATGATGACGACGACGACGATGGTGATGATGATGATGGCGGCCTCGACGAGTGTGTACGTAACCCAACACGAAATGGAGGGCACGTACCCCTCCTATTGTTGAAAAAATTCCCCCGCATTTCCCCGAGGGGGAGAATGTGAAAGTGCGAATGCACGGTTGTCGGCCCGCTTGCGGCGCTTGCGCTCGGCCCCCGCAGCCCACCGCCTCGCCGCCTTCTCTTCCATCTCTTCCATCGGGTTTGTAGTATCACGTGTACACCACGCAGTTATCAAGCCGCTATAACGCCGCTGAGTCGCCAACGCACGCCGCTGACGACGTAGTTTGAATGCGTTAAAGATATAAGGCGCGTCACTAACACTGATATCAGCGTCGTGTCCGTGGCTTGGTCGGTAGAGCGTCGCGCTGCGGCCGCAAAGTCCTCGGATCGAAACCTGGCGCCGGATGCTGTTTCTTTTTTAAATATAGAGGAGCACTGCGGACGCCGCCGCCGCCGCCGCCGCCGGCGGTGGATGGTTTGGGGTCGCTTATAAAGTGCATTCGCACTTAAAACTATTTTGAGCTTCGTGACGTGGGCGTGGTCCCTCATTCCAGGATACGATGGGACGACCGTGTTGTCTCCACCCTGGACACCAGAAAGCACTGTCCTCAGAGATGATGCCAGAGTTAACTGGCACGCAGTGCATCAAGAGGCGATTAAGGCGTCCTTGTAAGAAAAGCAGAGAAGATGCGGTCTGAGGGACACCGTAACAATCGGCCCTTTGAATGCACAATGAAAGTATGAGCCTTTGTCTAAAGTATGAATAACAATTTAAGTACTCCCATACCCGAGATGGCATTTTCTATCCCCTCCATTCAAATGGGGTATCATCATCATTCTCGTCGTCGTTACCATCATTATCATCAGAACCCGTTTGACACCCTTTCATTTACACGTGCTGCTCGTCTAATGTATTTGTGTTGCTTTATTATCATGAATTCACACGTAAAGTGTGAAGATGGCTCATTAAAGATTCACGTGTATTGTTTGTTATCTAAGCTTGTTACCATCACCGTTCACCTTCGCTGCTGAGATAAACATTCTTCTTTCCTGCATTTCATTTTCATCGTTGACGACAGGAAACAGAATAAGAGGAAGCACAGCCACAATCGTCATCATCATCATCAGTTATCACTGCCAACACAACGTCAGTCCCTGCTTGCCGTGCTCTGTTCCAGCTCCCCGTCCAGAAGCCCCAACGGTGAGGACGTTGACGGAGCTGGCGGCATTGAGCACAGACCCGAGGCCAACCCTGACTGCTGCGCTATTCGCGATGTGTGGGCCTCCAACCTCGAGGCAGTGTTCCACGGCATCCGGGAGTCGTACGGCACAGAGCCATGGCTCATGCGGTGGACATTGAGTTCCCGGGCGTTTCGGTGAGACCCCAGCATCCTGAGCTCGAGCCTCCGCTGTGCCAGTACTCGAGGCTACGAAGCAACGCCTACCAGCGGGGCCCAACGCTCCTAGGCGGTTACGGCAGCCTCCCTCCATTACACTGCCCCACCTGGCAGTTTAACTTCAAGTTCCATCTTATGAGGGACGAATGAGCGAACAGCCGCATTCGACTGCTGGTGCGCTCCGGCATCCAGTTCGACAAGCACGAACAGGTTGTCCTTGACTCGACCTGGTTTGCTCAGCCGTTTGTGACTCCTGGTGTCCTCACGGGCAACCTCAGGTGGCGCCTTGTCTTCACAAGCGGCAGCGACTTTGGCTACTCGGTGAATATGCTCAAGAGACAGTGTGCTCAATGTGCTCTGCTCTATGTGCTGCCGGAGGAGTGCAAGTTATTGGACTTGCTTTTATATTTGCGTCAGATATATCGCGAAGGATTACCCAATTTTTAACTAGGCGTTCCGTATGCAGCCAATAGAGAGCCGCTTAAAAAACAACCGAGAAGGCAGCGACACCTTGCTCATTGTCGCATATTTCAAGGTGCTGCAAGTACTATTTTCAAAGTGTTCTTTTTAGCACGTTCTACGACGCAGGAAACAAATAAATAATATTTGTGTCACCTCCTACTTGCGGATGACTGTTTGGTCCAGACAACCAGTTTTCTGAAATATCAGCCGCATAATTAAATACTGGTACGAAGAAATTAGTAGCGTAAACACCCAAGCAGAAAATCTGGTATTTTATAGGTAGTGAAATGTCTGGAGATTTATATGGATATAATTACCTTGTAGTAGTCTTCCGTACAGATGAAAATCCTATAGCTACGGGGGAGAAGTGAGGCGTTGGCTTAGTATGAGTAAAGGTTCATTGGAAACACTGAAGTAAGGAACAGTATGTTACCTCACGGAGTTACGAAGATGGTTACCACCAATGGGTGCTTCCGATGCAAGCTTACGGCACAAAGCTTTGTGTTTTAACACGTGCGAGAGAAAACTTCGGGCAGCACAACGAGTCATCGAAAGAAGTGTGATATAGGTAAGACGGGGACCAACCTAGCGCCCTAACTTGAACGTGGGGTGTTTGGTAGGAAGGATGGAGAGCATGCGCAGATCGCGACTACAAAAAGGTTCATTGAAACATCAAGCGTAAACTTCTTTTGACATCCACCTCAATGCAGCCATATGGCTACTAATTTTCCTTCGCAGAAATCTACTCCATCTCAGAGATTTCCCCTAAATCTGGTCAATTAACACCTGCCCTGTTGGAACTTTTTCCCCGAGGACAAAGAAGTGATCTCAGGATGTTGGTAGAAGAGGACGATGAGGACCGATGTCGGCGATAGGACGTGTTTTGTCTGTGATGTAATATAAATACAGTTCTTTTTCCCTTACCGAAGGCGTTATAGTCGCGACATGTCGATTACTTCGAGTTGATCAATTCGCTCTCGCGGTACAAACTGCTATCCTCCTGGTTATTTCAGTTGGTAGATCGACTGCTCCGGTTAAGCGGTGGTTTTGGGTTCGAATCCTGGACCAGGATGATTTTTTCTTCAACTGCGGCGAAGTTTCTGAGAAAGTTGTACAGCTCTCCTTTGTAGCCGTACGGCTGCATTGAGGTGGATATCAAATTTTCCTTCGCACTTTTCATTATTCAGCGCGAACAGAGAACAACGCTATATTAAAGGAAGTGGGAAGCGTTTTGTTTCTGAGGTGCTTCCACGATCATCATCATCTACATAAAAAGTTGGCTTTCCTACAGTGCGTTTTCGAAGCCGCATACGCCATCAGGGAGACATAGAAAGCTTCGCTTTAAAATAGGGAAAAGGAACCCAGGATAGGTGATTCACGAGAGAAAAAAATCCAAGTTCACAAATACAGTGAAGTCCCGTTGAGACAAACTCGAAGGGACCGGGATAATTGGTTCGTCTTATCAGAAGTTAGTTTTACCAGAAGCCCCTCCCCCCCCCCCCCCCCCCCCCCCCAAAAAAAAAGGAACCGGAAAGCAACACGCCCATGGTGCACGAAAATATCTTGCTTCAAGACAGTGAATGGATTAGACTTGCAGTGGAGGAAAACGAAAAAAAAATCATTTATTTGAGTGCGCAACTTGATAAAAATCTGTGATTGATTCCTCTGTCACAGGAATCAGTAAAACACGAAAGTGAAATGTGCAGCGAAATCTGCAGCTGAGCATGATTTGCGGGTCGGCGGCTGTCTTGTGGCTGTGCTTGGCGAGCGACGTCCTGCTAGCGGGTCGCTTCGGCAAAGGTGTACTGGCGTCATTTTAGTGACGGATATGACGTCAGCGAAATCTTTGTGCATCTGGGAATAAAACACTTTTGTGTTAAAAACTGTCTTTAAGTGCTATTGCCTGGTTTTATCCAATCCAGGTGGCGACGGAGCGCGTACACCGGCTTCGTCAAGCGACAACGCAGCAGAGACAGCGGGAACTCCTCGCTTTCTTGGCGGTGACGCAGTGGGACTCATGACGGGAGCCCACCCGCTCCCTATGAGAAACGGCATTGGTCAGGAGAGCTGATACGTTCGCGAACAGGAAGTCGTGTGTCAACGCTTTTTTTTTTTTTTCATTCTCATCCTTCTAGTTTTGCGCCTCTCTCCTCCAGAGCAGAGTGGCCGCAAAACTCGCCCTGGCTCTTTTAAAGCACAGCTTTACTACTTTCGTCCCGAAATTTCATGGAGGATGCGCAAATGACCTTTTGACCGCAGACACACCCCCGGCGACACACCCCTCGAAGAGCATCGCGTGATTCGCCGGGCCCGCTGTTGGCGCCTGCGGGCGCCGACAGCGGTCGCCAGCGCCGCTGCGGCCGAGGCAGCCAACCCCCAACCCCCAGCCTCCCATGCATGCGACGCTGGGTCGTTTCGGGCAGCGTGACTCGACTCGGGCCCGGAGAAGAGGAATAGTGCGTTCGCCATGAATGAACGCCGCGTTCGCCCGGCCCCTTCAGTGAAGCGTTGCATGGAACCGAACGGCTTTGAGCCGTGGTCGACAATAAAACTACATCAAAGGTTAACCAAGCGAAACCAAGGCTCAACCAGACTAAGCCAAGCTTTTGCTTTGCATATCAAAGGTTGCCTGAGGTAGGCCGCAGCCATTTTTTATCCTTTGCTTTGCCGCTTGCTCCGCAGGTTTTGAAGGTTGGCAGAATGGTTAGCTTTACCCTCGTGTCAATTTTTCCCTCTCCCTCCCTTCCTCTGTGGCGCGAATTCCCTTCGCGATGTGGTTTTCTTTTGCTTTTCTTTCCCTCTGGTCACGTGAATGCCCCGCCGCACTCCTCCAAGACTGCCATGTTCGCTGCCCAGAATCACCAGCAGTGGTAGTCACCCCGAAAGTTGTTCGCCTTAACCTAAGAGTACGTGCAAGGCTGTTCGGCTTAAGCGGACTTTTTTTTTTTTTTTTGCGTCGGGTCTACGGAAAACCAAACAGACGTTCTCACGTTGTTCGGCATAAGCGAGAATTCGTCTTAGCCGAGTTCGTCTTAACGGTAGTTCACTGTAGTAGGGCAGTTATAAAAGTTTGTTCTGCCGCGCGACATGCATATATGCTTCACCGCAAAGCACGCGTTTTCTTTCCGTTTCTTTTCTTGCGTTGGCTTTTTTTTACAACGCTCCAGCTGCGCAAAAAACACGAACACATTTAAACCTTGCGCAGAACAACTGTATTCTAACTCTGCTTCTGTTCGGCTTTATTGCACATTTTAACGTCGTGCAATAAAGCCAGCCTAAAAAAAGCAAACTGCGAAATTTTCGCATACTGTGCGACCGATCCAGCTTTTATTGCCGTATTATTAGGGACGAAGCACCTCAGGACCTCGCTTTGTCCGTGCCTTGTCCCTTGGCGTCCGTGTACACAGCGTTGCGCATGCGCGAGGAGCATTGGACTGAATTGGATTTGATTGGATTGTATCGGATTGAATTGTATTGGAATTGTATATACTGTACGCACGCGTTGTCCCTCATTTACATGCGTGATTGGGCAATGCCACGGGTGATTTACGGTAAGAACGATCCCCAGTGCTTCGCCCACTCGTCATGATTCACTTCGTGGAGATGCGGGAATTTTACTTCAAACGGTAACACTGCGCTGTGAATTGAATCAAATAGAAAATGCTATAGGAACGCAACCTAAATTTATAGGCCGAAGGGAAGTTCCACGTCAATATAGTGGCATATCTGAGGAATAGAGTTTATAATTGGCTCGCAGTAGTCATACCAGCCGCTAGCACGCCTTGCCTCTTTTACAGCGAAGTCATCTTGCGCTAGGTCCTGACCGAAATTGCGTGCGTCCATCGGGTGACGGCCGACAAAAAAATCACAGGTGCTCGCGTGAGCTAGTGCAAAATGCTCTGCACCTCTCAATCAAATGCAGGTATCTAGGAAAAAACGCACTGAAATTGGCCGCAAAGACGACTCTATCATTTCGCCTGAGTTTCATTTACTTCCCGTAATTAGTTCACAGTGAGGTTGGGACCGTTACAGAATTCCTGTCTGCTGTCAATCTATGGCCCTCTACGGTGTGGGTATGCATTGTTACATAAAACGGCTGTAAATCTCGCTTTACCGAAACTATCCAAAAACAAATTCTACAATAATTTAGAATTAATTCTAGGGAAGTTGTGTGCATATACTGAGGAATAGAGTGTTAGAGCATACTGAGCATAGAGTCTGTATTAGACGATACATCACTCACTATTGTTATTCACCAATACAGCTTCGCTGGACTTTCCATCTTAGCAGTAGTTGGAGTGCTCTAACTTTTAAATGACAGCCCAATGATACAGTTCCTGTCAGGTTCTTGAGGAGCAACCCGCATTTCTGTACGCCAAATTTTTGTTCCGCTATACTTTGCCACCTTCTCTTTTTTAATGTTGCGTAATATTCTTTTATCATGCGCTAGTACTACATGATCACTCGAATGTGGTAAGTCCTGGCCGCCGGAGTAATTTCTGTAGCGTGAGCTACACTGACCGAGGTTGAGCAGTTTCGCGTGGCCCCTGAAGAGCCGTGCCGCGCATGCGCGAGGAGCAGTGACGTCACACGGCGCACAGAACGTTGTTCGCTGCCCGGCGTCTCTCGCACACCCCACGCGCCCAGCGTCTTCGCCGACCTCCGTTCCGCACGTGGCGGCCCGGTCCACTTGGTGATCATGCGAGGGATGGCCGGGTGTGTAACCGATGGCTCGTGCGTCGCAGCAACGTCGGCGTGCGCCTGTGGAACCAGCTTAGCTCTGGGGCGATTCGTGACGCTGCGCCGGGGCCGCTTGATAAATACACGTGTCACATAATGCGTGTACCGTGTGTGTCATTGCAGCAGCAGTGAGCATGATAATTAAGCTAATCCTAGACAACCAGGACAACTAAGAATAACCAGCTGATCCTTATCTCACACTACATATATCCTGGCATAGCCGAGCTAAGCCACTGCTATAATTTTTTCATAAGCCAAACATGCATTTTGTATTCACAACTCTAAAATATTTGCAGCTACTCCGCAGTACACTTTATTCCCAGGGGGTAGCAATATTCGACCACTACTTCGGAAAACAGTGAGTATGGGGTTATCAACCGATGCGAGTGCGCGAGGACACGAAGGCCAGAACACATGTGCCTCACGCAGCCGCCGATAAAGAGAAGTCGACGGCGCGTATCCCCTTTTCAGTACGGTGCGCCGCCATTTCCAAAACCCGATGGATTCCCCGGTGCGAAATGACCACGCTGACAACACCAGGTACTGCGTGCTCGATGCGACGCCTCCCTTTCAAACGCCCAAGTTCAAAGAGCTGTAAAATTGCTTCCAATTGATGCAGCGAAAAGCTGCTTGCACTCACTAGTAGGTAAGGAATTTGGAAAAAAAGAAAGAAAGTGGAGAAAAAATGCCCGCCGGGTGGGAACCGAACCCACGATCTCCACTTTCTTTCCAAATTCCTTATCTATTTCAATGACTTACCATATCCTCCCCTTTGCTTTCCGAGGTTTTCTTGACTGCCAAACCTTATTCCTGTATTATTTTCAACGAGCCCTCATTTCCTATTCTGATTCGCTGTGTGTGCGCGTGCGTGCGTGCGCGCGTTGCCCCTCATTTCCTATTCTGATTCGCTGTGTGCGTGCGTGCGCGCGCGCGCGCGTGTGTGTGTGTGTGTGTGTGTGTGTGCGCGCGCGCGCGTGCGCGCGTGCGTGCGTGCGTGCATGCATGCATGCATGCATGTATTTATGTACGTATGTATGTATGTATGTATGTATGTATGTATGTATGTATGTATGTATGTATGTATGTATGTATGTATGTATTGATCATTAGGAAGAGAAGAGGAAGGTTTACCAGCAGGCGTAAATTGTGAGGGGCGCACACCGGAACGCCTGCTGGTGTATGGGAGGTGGGATAGGGAGGAAAGAGTACGTAGGAATAGGGTGATCGGAGAGAAGATTATGGCGGTGAGCGCGACCACGGGCGGCGCTGCGGAGCGCGCCTCCGTGACGTCGGCTTAGGGATTCTCGATTTGTCGTCTGCTTCACTCGGGCTCGCTCTCTATAGTGTTTCTTTGCACGCGGTTGAGATTTTGTGCTTGTCCGCAGCAGATCTCGCGAATGCGCAACTTTTTTTTTCGTAACAAAAGACTTAAAATAGCGTAAACTAGCTCAAGACGTGATTTTAAGTATAGTTTTTGATACCGCTCCGGAAAAAAACATTGCCGGCGTCGCTCATGCATTGCTGCGAAGCTGGTCCTGTGCGGAGCGCAAAGAGTCGGAGCTAGGCGTCAGCCTCTGTGTTCAGCAGTCTTACGAAGAAAGGTAACAGCCGCAGGCTGACAACCGACAACCGCGAAAATGCAAAACCAAAACAAATTCCAGTCCTTCGGGGCTGTCGGCTTTGGTAGAAGGCATTACGATTCCAGCTAATCGCATGTAAGGTAAAACAGATTTGGCAACCTTGCCAAACACTCGAAACTATTGTATCAAGTCACTTTACGTTGTCACGGCATGAAAGTGTGCCGACATGCACTATGGGGCACAAATAATGTAGGTTGAGTTCAATAACCTGCTGTGTGTATAGGCGCGTGCTGGTTTTCTACCTGCTTTCTAACCAGTATGCAGGCTTATTGAGCAAAACGAGTAACCTGCAAGGCAAACATACAGTAAGACTATGTTTTTTCATATTTGGAGGGATATTTCGGTACATTTGCCACAACCATATCATCCCAATATTCAGACGGGCATTATAGTAAAACTGCACTGAAGAGGGGGAGGACCAGGAGGAGGAGAAAACTTTAACGGTAAAATCGAGCTGGTTAGATGGCAGGCTCCTCAGTCCAAGACGAGAGAGTAAGATTCATTCTTCAATTCACCGAACGTCATCCCGAGTAGGCCAGGACTTGTTCTTTGCGACTGAAGTGGTTGGAAAACAATAAAGAGCTGTCTGGACATATTCATTGGTTTCGAATTGTGTTATACTGAAAATTGGCATGTATACTATTTATTGCGTTAGTTAGCAAGTATATCAAGTTTTCAACACCGTAATCATGTCATAACTTTTCGGGTTGAGATTGAGTTCGTTACGATATCGATGGTTCGATAGAAATTAGGTGCACAAAAGCCGCCTTCAGGTACTGTGAACAACGTTATCTGCGCCGTAGCACAGATCTTATTGCATTGAATATTCACACGAACTTTGTGAGCCTCGCAAACATCGCCAAACCTCCTAGGACGTTTAGGGCGGTGCAGAAAATGAATGCGTTGGGCACAGAAAAAAAAAACGTTCATCTAACAACAACGAAAGAAAGAGAAAACACCCGTTTTATTTCCTGCTGTGCGACCCGCTGCTTGATGCGTAGCATTAGACTGTTGAGTCTTCATAAGAGCATCTCAGAAATAGTTAAGGGAAGCCTACGCATTTTGATTACTTATCGAGGAGCTCTAAGCGCTGAAACTCGCAAATACGCTAGATAGGACGAGGGCGAGTTACGTCTGAGCGATGCTCTCTGAAAGTCGTTCTCTCTCTCCTCGTGTGTTGTAAAATTGTGCGGGCCAAAGCTTGAAATTATTCAGAGCCGTCAGAATCTGATTGAAAACACGCTTTTTAAAGCAGCAAAGCATCAAAGTGGGCGATTTCTAGCAAAGGCACTGCTGCCAGTCAGAACCGGACAACCGCGGCGCGGGTGTAGCAGCGCGGCGAACGTAGCAGACGACAGCGGAGCGGGTCCCTAAGCTGACGTCAGATCCAGGGGGCGCCACTCAAACATCTCACCGCCAATACAACACACGGGGGATGTTAACAAGGATCATATAAAATGCAGGGGGGGGGAGGAGGAGGAGTTAAACAATTGTGCAAAGTAGTTTTACAGGGAGGAACGCTATACATATGAACTAAACGTGAATGTACAGAAGAATATTCGCAGTACACGAACAGCGCAACAATGAAAGTTGGAACTGCCGCACGACATGCACTTTTCGACGTCACCGCACAAGTTCCTTTGGGTTTGCTTTTTGCATGACACCCAAGCTGTGCAAGAAAGCCCAGTAGCTGCAAGCCTCGCGCGATATGCTGACCCTCGTGTATGTTAGCTGAAGTGGAACGCCAATGGTGTGAAATTTAAAAGCCGAAATGGAGTTTTCTGTCGCAAGAGGAGAATAAGTGAGGAATCAGGAGTTATTCCTCGTGGGCAACGCTTGCGGTACTGGTCATAAAAGCCACTGTAGATTGCCTTCATGGCTCGAGAAACCTGTTGAATATGCTTCCTGTATTCATAATGTTAAAGAGGCACCCCCTATCCTCCACGGCAATATTTGCGAACTTGTTATTTTTGTTTCCCCGCTTTGCCATTTTGCTGTGATCTTGTTTTCAGTATTTTGTACCATATCTTTCTTCAAGCACAATAGTATACGAACATTCAGATGTGTTAAGTCCTCGCAGTCTAAGTTATCTTTTTTTTGTTGCTATGTTTTAGGCACTTTATACACACTAGAGCGAAGGTATTCATATTTTGTACCATATCTTTCATCAAGCACTAGTATACAAACATTCAGATGTGTTAAGCCCTCGCTGTCTAAGTTATCTGGCTATGTTTTAGACACTTTATGTACACAAAGCAAAGATATTCATATTAGAACCTATTTGACTTGATTTGCAGTCAGTTCTTAGTTATCGAATGCTATTCAAAGTTACAAATTTGATAATTGCACACCTGTATAGATTGCTCTTTTTTTGAGCTACACTTTTTCATCATACCCTAAATAATTGCAGATTATCTCTAATTATCCTGACTAATCAACTGGTGCCCAACCAATAATTGCATATTTGCAGTCAGAGGGTGAAAGAAGCTATGAGACTGACAAGTTTCAAAGGGACTACTTAAAATGTAAAGGAAGTAGTAGCATATATCTGAGCGGCAAACTAACTACGATAACCATATACCCAGCAGTAGCCGTAAGAGGAAGAGAGCCTAGAACAGCAACTGGTAAGCTAGCTGTGGAAAATGAAATAACTAATCGTCGAACGCAGGAATATGAAAGTGTCAAGAATGTGGAAGCAAATTGAATTGGCCAGGCTGTCAAATTGATTAATGGAGGCAAGATGAGCGACATTCTTACTTACAACACGACAAAGATTCAAGAAACATACACAAACAAATACTCCTCGTGCTATCATGCAAGGGGGAAAGTCAATGTGACCTCATATCATACGATACTACATACTCGAATGTGTCGTCAGACAATAGCCCCTTACCGTGTTCAATATACAATACCGCGCAGGAATGCAACAAGTCAATCAGACTACAAATCAACGTTCCTGTGGTAAATAATTTCAGAATGGTAAATGCGCCTTACCTTTTGCAATTTGCATGTATTCTCCTCAGCCATGTCCAACTGATGAGCTTCAGAAGGACCTTTTTTAGAAGGAGGCTAGGTCCACACGGGCTACATCTGACGAGTTCGGTGCGTGCAAAAATGGGACGACCTTGCTTCGTGCCGTGAAATCTCGTGTAACGCAACTCATGCGAGGGTTCGTTGAACAACATTAATCGAGCTACGAGCGACGAAAATTATCACTTGAACAAACTGACACCACTACTGAGTAATGGAGCTTCCAGTAATGAGGTCTCGAAGCGTATATGACTAGTACTGTGCACTTCTCACGTCCAGTTCACAAAACAAGATGCTCAACCAGGACACAAATTCAATGTAGCACAACAATTTTACGTAGAATATTCATGCTGCCAAAAGTTTAAAACATCAACGAGCAGCCAGGAGTTGCCCTGGGTGATGCAATGAAAACATTTTTGAGAAGAAACCGCTACACACGAATCAAAACGACGAATGCACTTGCAACGGAGAACTAAATGCATAACCAAGGTTTATTATTATAGCGCAAGTAAAGTTTACTTTGAATTAAGTATATATACGAGAACCTTGCAAGATGGATGCCGTGGTAGGTGAAGTGCCCGGAAAAGTCATAACATCTGGTACGCATACTTTCCACGAGGTCTAAGTTGATGCAGGTGAGGTAATGAGTCATGGGTCATGCCGTGTCAGAAAGTAGTAGTGCACACAAGCTCTTGCATTACGTTAGGGAACCACGAGTTGTTCTTCGAGTCGTTCACATTAAAGGAGCCATGAAGACAAAGAACAAGTTGGGTTTATTAGAAAGACTGCTTAGTCCCGATAACAATGATACCAGTATCATCGCAATCTTCGAACAAATAACGGAGATATGAAAGAAAACGTGTGAAGCAGTCGCGACCCCCAAGCCAATTTCCCGCAACTTTTCTATAACGTCACGGAACCTTGTTTGTGCGATTGGCGGCCGCCTAACTCACCTGTCGCGACGACACATGACTGGACGTCTGTAATGGAGCCTCTAGTTCCATTTGACGGCATCACTTGAACGCTAACGTGCAGTTAACGCACTGAAAATTCTGTTTTATAGTTGGCCCGTATGACGTCATTCTTGCTCATAACACGTCACTGTGCCGCAAAATTTGAAAGTTGTTAAATACTTCTTGCTTTTTTTTTTCTTAAAAAAACATCTTTTGTGGCTGTAATGGAGCTGAGTGAGATACTGAATCCTAGTTCTTTCAAATTAAACAAAGTTGTATTTTCTCTTCATGGCTCCTTTAAAATCAGGTGACACACTGAAGCATCTAAAGGCTATCTGTCTACTTTGTTGTTGTGCCTGTGTCTTTTAAGCTGGTTTTTACTAATTTCTCCAAACCATGAACCCACAGGCCCGATTTCCAACGTTGCTTCAAAGCTGAGTTTTACCGGCGAGACCAGCTTTCGTCGCCTTAAAAAATGATATTTTAGGTGCAACAAACAAAAAGCTTGCTGCGCATTAGCGAAAATAATGTATGCATTCAGAGATGAAACTGCTAACATTATGAACATGAATGTTGATGCTCTATGCTGTGTTGTATGATAGCAACAATAGGCCAGGAAACTACACTGATAGGACTAACTTTGTTCGCAATGCTCCACCAATAACTAAAGACAACATTAAAAAGGCATTATAAAATTCCCCCTGAAGACAAAATACAACTGGGGCATGTTTTTTAGCACAAGAAAGAGAGAAACTCAAAGAAAAATACAGACGGTACAAACACTAGCGTTTGTCCCGTTCGTATTAATTTCTAAGTTCCAGTCTTTTTTGCGCTAGAAAACGTGCCCCAGTTATCCCAGTGCCAACTTGGCCAACTTTCCGCACTGACAAAATACAATTTTGGGTCATTAAAAGACTGCTTTGCCTTGATAACAATGTGCACCAATTTTATCGCAAACCTCAAGCAAACAATAGAGATGTTAGGGAAAACAGATGATGCAGTGGAGACTCTATCATGCCACAGAATCTTGTTTGTGCAATTAGTAACTGACTGGGCAATCTCAGTGGGGCCTGTTGTTTTCGTTTGATCGTATCACTTGACTGCGATTGTGAAGTTAACACAGTGATAACTATATTTTTAGTGGTAGTCTTTCCTTTATCACTTCTGCCCCTGTTGCATCGCTATCGTGTGAAACGTAAAATTTTTCAAAATTTCTTCCATTTTCTTTTCTTAAGTAAAAAATGTCCTTCATGGCTGCAATAGAGTTGAGTGAGTTTCCAAAGCTTAGTTCCTTCAAACTGAATAAAGCTTCATTGTTTCTCCGTGGTCCCTTTATTAAGTTAAGCGGATAAAGAGAGGAAAAGGTGTAGAAGACTGAAAACACCATGGATCACTTGAACAGTGGAGGCATTGTGATACTACAAAAGGTTGAAAAATTATTTTCAGGATGCAACTGGACTGTAACGGTGCAAATAGCCGAGAAAAACGCTAACAAAATTATAATTCCTAAGAACATTGATGTTAGGGTGCTCAAGAATTACGCACCCATTAGTTCACTCGCTATTGTATACAAGTGGCTTATGAAGTATTACGTAACCACACTTGCAACATCCTACATTTCCCAAAAGGGGAGCAGCTAGCTACTAGATTTAGGAAATATTACTCAACAATGGAGGCCACAGAGAAATCCACAGTGTGTAATAGGCCTGGGCACGCATTTGTAAATTACGAAAAAGCATTTGATTCAGTAAACACCGCTGCAGCGATGCAAGCAATTTGAGAGACCACGGAACTGAGGGCAATCATATAGGGCTCTTGGAGGACATGTCCGATGCAGGCATGAGTCCGACACTCCTTCATAAGAAGACTTAGTTTCCTATCAGTGAAGCTGTCAGGCAAAGAGATACCGTCTCTTCGACTTTCCTTAGTCTTTCTATAGGATTTAAGATGCTTGGCAGCAAGAAGTCACAGATAAGAGTAGAAGGAAATATTCGAGCTGCTCAAGCCACTTAAAATCAGTGGATTTTTTAAAGCGCCCTTCTGGCGACATTTCAGTGCAAGTTAAAGATCCTTAGGTGGTCGAAATTAATCTGGAGCCCTCCACTATGGCGCTTCTCATAATATCCCAGGGTAGCTTCGGAGCATTAAACCTCTAAAAAAAATTTACCACCCCTTCATAAAAAAACTTCAGAAAAGAGCAAAAGCTAAAAGTGCGCCTGACCCTCAATGAAGGTGCATCCAATGAATCATCAGACCTTCAAAGACCCAAATCACAAACGAAGAATGAACCCATGCGGCAATTTTTGAGCACTAAGTAAGCGAATCTTTGAATAATGATCTCCTTGTATGGTTTATAAGATAAAGGCATACTACTGTGCTGATTCTTCATGATCGATGCATGTATTGTCTTATCTAGAACCCTTCCTTCCTTTTTCACGATTTTCAAGTAACCGTTTTGACACAATAAATGCACTGTTTGTCCAGAGATCTAATCAGAGCTTTTGACAGGACGCAACGGTCACATTAACAAAGCTTTCGCTTTAAAAAAGATTTTCAGATGCCGCTGTATTGGTTAGTGGGTTTGGAAAACACCTACAAAGAATGCATCAGAAACTACACTCACAAGGCTCCGTTTTCTGCACGTCTGCTTAACACTATTCGTGCTCTCCGTGTTTATCTTTATCTAGATTAACGTTTAGCGCTTGTAACAGAATGCTTGAGAAGGTGGGAGTACGCATAGCTACTCGGACAAGTGGTCAGTGTTGACCCAAACCACGAGAAAAGTATCAGGTGTAGAATCACCATGGGCTGGAAGACCCTGGCTCGCACTCTCAAGGAAATTCATGCACCCTTCCATCTAACGGCGACAACGGTCGAACGCAAAGGTTTCTCATGACGGATTCTTTAGTTGTCGTCTGAGTTTCGACCATGTCGAAATGGAGAAATCGGACAGACCACCGGTTTCATAACGTGAGGGACCCAGGTTTGACTTCGGCCAACGGAAGCCTTTTTTCCTTTCACTTCACCTGCGATCATTCATCATCACCGTCAGAGAAAGTTAGCTTTCCTGCAGGGCGTTTTTGCATTACAGATGCAACAGTGTGCAAGATTTCAGTTTGGAGTGCCTTGTAAGTACTCTATAAGACCTTCCCATTGGTAACAAGAATGGGTAACAAGAATAAAGAAAGTAAAAACGGCACTAATACACAGGACTAACAAAAAAGAAAAGCATAAGCCACAGCACTGGTCTTGCGCTTCCTTTACATCTTCCTGTGTAGTAGCGCTGTTTATTTCCCTTTAGGATCATGCACCAATTAGCCTGCCTCTGTCGCCTTACTTAGAGATGACAGAGAAGTGTCTTGGATTAGGGAATAAACTGGAGTAGATATCTCAAATTAAAAAACAAAAAGAACTGGCAACCGGTAAACCACAAGCGTAACACAGTGGCTTGCGAGAGAAGGGATTAGAAGTAGGAAAAGGTTGTTAACTCGATGGAGGGATAAGATAAGCAAATTCGGTGGCAAAGTACGGCTTTGGACAACACAGAATTACGGAAATTTGAAGTCAATTGGAGAAGCCTTCAACCTGCAGTGGACAAGAAAAGGGATGATCATGAATAAAGCGAGAGCTGCAAGAGGCGATGGAATAACCATAGATCACCTCAAAGAGGCCACAGAGATCAAATGCAGGCTTGGCTCATTAAAAAAAAAAAAAAAAAAGGCTAGCTGCTTTGTGCCAGTTACAATGATACCAACTTCATTGCAAACTTCCAAAACGTAATGGAGATATCAAATAAAACAGACAGTGGTGACTCCCCATCCACTTTCCGGTGATTTTTAATTTATGACGTCACATAGACAACTTGTGAAGTCGAGACAGTGACGGAATCCCGTCTGGCCGGGAGAATACATTTCAAACACACGAGACGCCGACCAGTCAAATAATCGTTCTTGACGTTTCGGCTTCCAGCACGGAAGCCTTGTTCCCAATGAATACATCACCAGAAATTGATCGTTTAAATGGGGTTGAGTAATCGATGTACGGAGCGCGCGTAGATTGGATTGAGATTTCCGTCGTTACGATTAACCGTGTTAGATGTGGTCTGAATGATTAGTGATTCCAGATGCAGGCGTGAAGTTGCCGATTTTTCTGTTGCGACGATTCTTGCACCGTCCCAGTCAATCTTGTGGTCATCCGTGACAGCGTGCTCTGCTAAAGCGTTGTTGCGAACGCTCTTATTCTTTACGTCACGAGCGTGTTGCTGTAATCGTTTCTTGTAGTTTCCTGATTCCCCAATGTAAACACCGTCACAGTCTGCGCACGGGATTTCATACACAACTCCGGGGAAGCGTTCCTTGGGCAAGCTGTCCTTCACTGTTACCAGCTGGTGACGCATCTTTCTTGCCGGAACGTGTGCCACCTGTACGTCATACTCCTGTAAGACACATGCGAGACATTCACTTGTTCCAGGAATATACGGCACAGAAGCCCGTTTCTTGAGGGGAGGAGGTGCGTCCGGTTGTCCCCTACGTGACAGCTGACGTTCCGTTACATCGATAAAGCGTCTAGGGTATCCGCAGCTTGCGAGATCATCCCGTACCTTTTTCTTGTCCACAGCCACATCCTCGGGCCTTGAGCACAGACGTTCGGCCCGCTGCAGTAACGTGCTAACAACGGCTTGCTTGTGGGCGGCCGGGTGCACAGAGCCGAAACTCAGGTATCAACCTGTGTCAAGAACGACAAGAGCCGAAATGTCAAGAATGATTATTTGACTGGTCGGTGTCCCGCGTGTTTGAAATAGACAACTTGTTTCTACGATTGGCAGCCACCGGCCTAAGCCACTGCCAAAAAATATCACCGGGCGAATGTAGTGGTTCATGAATGCTAACATGCAGTCTATAATTTAGTGCTGGCCCATTCACAGCCCTGCTGCCTGCATTTGGATGTTTTTTATATATTTGATTTTTTTTTTTTTTTCGGTAAAAAAACCATCTTTTGTGGCTGTAATGAAGCCGAGGGAGTTACCAAAGGTTAGTTATTTCAAACTGAAGTAAGTTGCATTTCATCTTCGCGGCCTCTTTCAGGGCAGAGGAGAGACAACGCAATATAAAAGCTTGCAAACATAGTGCACTTAGTGTTTTTCGGGAATGCCACGGTCACTAGTTAGTTTGAGGCTGGATTTTGACGTGCGTCTTCTGAACCAGGGGCTTTTGTCCCAGCAATGTCAAAGCCATGCATGATGATCACGATCAACATGTCGCACAGCTAACTCAGGATGATCGTGAGGAATTTGAAAGAGATAGGTTTGGTGACAAACTAGCCCCCTAAAAAGGATGCTTTCGTCGAGTGCACAAACCACGTGTCTGTATAGTGGAAGTGCAAAGCTTTCAGCACACTATGCGACTTCCCATGACTGCTAACACAAGTTACATATTAGTGAGGAGTCCTGATTGCCATAAAGCACCAGTGAGCAGCTCAGTTTCCGCCTACTACCACCAAAGATGGCTTCTCATCCGCAGGTCGCAAGGCAGTCATTTACTTGAGGCACATGACACACAATGGCTATCAGCCTCTTGTGGTACAAAAGACACCATAAAACTGTTAGTCTAAAGAAAGTTGTCAAATTTATCAGCCTTTCATTTCTAAGCATAGAAAGGAATGAGAAGGTTCTTAGGCCTGATGTCGTTACCGTAGACAATTTTTTTGCAGATTCCAGACAGCACAACCGTGAATAAAAAGAATACCACAGAAAAAAAGGGGTTGGTAGCATAACTATGGGACATTTCCATGGCAGCAGCCGCGTTTTACAGTGTAAAATGTACCTTTGCTAAGTTGCGTACTGTATCGATATGGAAAACTTAGGACAACACCAAGAGATTACGAGTTGCTTTTGACGTCTTTGGGTAACTACATTTTCTTGGGCAATGTTACAATAAAATTTCACTCTCAGCGAGACAACGCACAATGGCTTAGTGATTTGTCACAACTGCCCAAACAGGCCACAACAAACACCGCGAAAGTTACTCATCAATCCAGGAGGAAAATAAACTGTGAAACCCGGTTGGAATGCGAGTTCAGAAACCAGTCCGGACAAACTAAATGAAATCAAAATTTCCATTGGAGCCTTTCTACGCACTGCCCGGGCTAGGGAGGCACACAGTGGTGTGGATCCTCAGATAAATTTATATTTAATTTTTTACTGTTCACGGGTTCAAAAGCAGGACCAAAAATTGCTGTCCTGTGCTACGAGTGGTCAACAGAAAAAGAGCAGGCAGCCCTCAATGACATCAATCTTGCTAAACATGTTCTACAAATAAACTAACGTATGCAATAATAAAATGGCCAAATACTGAAGTGGACGTGCTTTCGCAAAAATTTGCCAGGCCATGTAGCAAGTACTTCGCTTCCCCAGAATTAGTTTTAACGTTCCTGATCTGTCCTTGAGTGGGCATTACTCCTGATTTTTTATGTCAGATAACTCCCTAGACAACCACATTAAATTTTTTGCATGATTCGACAGTTAGGGAGGAAATAAAACGCCGATAAATAGTGAATTTTGGAAAAAAATTTGTGCTGAGGGACAACAGCTGGATTTATGGCAAATAGCCGCCAAGGACATGGGATACCATTTTTGAAGTGCCGCTTTTATAGCACTGTAGTATAGTAGCACCTTCTCTATTTGTAGGCTGCTCGTTATGCCTAGTAACCAAAGCAAATCCTCCGTTGCACTTCCATGCCAAGTAGCCATTGAAGACGGAGGGAAATTATGACAGTGATAGGATACGCCAAACACTGCAAAGCTGGCCAAATGCAGAAAAGCACCATCGCAAGTAATGTTTCAGCTTCCAAACACAGCGTTGCCGCTTAGGTAATTTTTAATGCGTAAGCATTCTTTCGTGACTTGTGCTAGAAATCTCTCCTGCAAAATGACTCCTGCCAGAAGCAATGTAACCAATTTTATCGCGAACTTCAAACAAATAATGGAGATATTAAAGAAAACATATGAACCAGTGGCGACGCCCCAGCAACATTCTGGTGATTTCTCTATGTCGTCACAGAATCTTGTTTCTGTGATTAGTGATCGCCAGCCCTGTCACACACGGGCACTTTGACGGATTTGTCGACGTGACTTCCTGTCGACGCACACAGATCTGGTCAGAACCAAGCACATAACAGCTCTGCTGCAAAAACTGGAACACAGACCAAACATTGCGGACATTATTCTGTTTGTAACTATGTTTGTAACTATGTTTGTAACTCTCATCAGTGTCTCTTTAGCAAATAGGAGTGCCCACTGTTCCACCTGGAGGTGAAGCAAAGTAGATGACAGGACAAACTAAGAGTACGGCACGGCACCTTTTAGAAGGACCTCACTGTGGGCAGACTTATCTACCAAGATGAACGTTTCAGATTGCTGGATGACAACAGGCGGCAAAGGAAAGCACTAAAGGGACAGCAGCTGGGTTCCAAATTCATCTTTGTTTACTCCATCATTGTACATAGGAGAGACTGACATACAGAGGCTTTGTGAACCCCCAAATCTTGGGCTGCCACTCTGCTAATTGCAAAGTACAGCCTGTGCTCATTATGAAAGGACACCTGTAAATACGGCACAAAGAGAAAAAAATGAACATAATGAAAAAGAAGGTAAATAATAAAAGCGATGAGCTTACTTCAGCTGCAGTATACGAACCTTGACACCAAAATAAAAGCTGCCTGACAGCTTCAAAAGCATTCCATTTGAAATGCGGTGCTTCTCGAGTTTTCGTCTCGAAGTTTGGGCGCATTTATGTTCCAGCACCTGTAGAGATTATAACAGCAGCAGAGTCAGTTCTTAGTGCCAGTTGCTCACAAAAAGCCTAAAAATCCAGAGACACATATGTAAATTTGTTTCATCGAAACTCTCATTCAGAACGTCCTGCATCCTGCAAGAGACCTGAGAATTCTGTTCTCCTTATTACATGGTCAGACTCACAACGTCGTAGACTTGCATCTACCTCTGTCAACAATACAGCACTTCGGAACACCAGCACACAGTCTATACGATAAAAATCTTCTGTGTGACCTCTCTTTTAACGACGTACCCTATATCCTCCGTTACATTTCTTTTAAGTAGCCTCAGTCCCATTTTTCTTTTTCTTTTTTGGGACGTCATTTCTTTAGTATGTAACAAAGTTCATTGAGAATTCAACAGATGCTGCTTGCTGTTTCACAAATATACATACATGCTGTGTATAGCAACATCCTTGATCATCAACAATGAAGCGTGCATGACTTGTACCGTGTCCTAGAAAACGGGCCAGGCATTCTCATTAACTCTTTTGTTACCGCGGGAAAATTGACCGATTTTTATAGGCCCCAAAAAACATTTTGTTCTCTTCTAAAAAAAATTGTTTAGGGACTAATTACAAAGACACAAAATGCAGACGATTTAACACCCTTTCGAATAACACCAGTTTTTCAAACGTTTTCACACATCATAGTTGCCAAAAAAATGTCAAAATCAAAATTTTTGCCAAGTTGTCGAAGAAAATGATAAAAACAGAGTTGCGTATAACAAACCACCAATAGTACAAAAATTTTGAATAAACATTTCGCAGGGAAACGTTTAAAAAACACGCCCTAGAAAAAATGTTGACTCGCACAGAACCGTTTGTCAGATATAAGAAAAAACGTTTGCACGCGTGGCGCCCATGCCATGCGGTGAAGCCCAACCTCCATTTCAAAATGCGCAATTTTGGGTAATTTCCTGGAAGAAATCCGATGGTTTGACATTATCAGAGGCACCACTTTGTCCCCACATGACGTAAAAACATCTTGTCAATGACTGACTTTGCATTTACGGCCAGCACAGTATTCGGGACGAGCTCGCGATGCGGAAAGACATGCATGAAGTTGAAAACGAAACTCGGTGGTTGATGCTTGTTGACATTCACTGTCAGTTATCTCTCAAAACATAAACTTGCGGTTTATTATCATCTTCTGACTCGCTATTGTAGCCTTGCTTGCAGGAATGAGGTGCGATGAGCTAGAATCGTGCCCTGAAAACTTTGGCAGAGTAGCTGTAGCGCGATGAAAAAGATCAGCACAACGAGCCTCCTCCATTGCAGTGCTACCCAACATTTTTGAAATGAAACAGTACAGAACTTATTGTATACACCGTCCGAACAGAGAGTTCAACTAAGGAGACACGCTAGACCTCCGGAGATACCCTCGTACGGAAGCGAAACTGGCAGATGAACAGCTGGCAGTGTGCAAGGCCGGTTTGAAGCGCTCTCCTTGTGGAAACTGATATCTGGCAACTTGGTGTTATTTTTTGACTTGCATCGGAAGTTACCATCACAGAAATCGGGTTAGGGTGGGGTGAAATCAGGAGCGGCATGCTTTTTTCCGAGGATCAGTAACGGATGCTCAAGGTGCCATGCCAGGTAGGCTTGAAGCTGGGTAACTGCAAATTAGCACCAAATATGATTTTGCGATGCAGAAACGAAACCGAAACTATTGTAAACTATTTGCGAATGGCGCTGTGGTAAGTAAAACTACAACACGACTTAGAACATTGTGCGCAAAGGCAACAAAACTCTAAAATCATAAAGTAACTTTGCAAATGGGCACTGCTTGATATTTTCTGCCGATTTCAGGGATTAATACTGTCGTGCAGACCTGGCGATTGAAGATCATCTTCTGATTCACCATTCATGCCCTGATTACAAAAACCAAACGCTGATGCAGAGTAATTACGAGTGGCATGCATTCTTCCCTCGTAGCAGTGACACGCAATGACCACGCCCCTTTTTCACACCCAGGTGACGCAAACGCGCGTGAAAAATCACGTTTTTGTTGCAAAAATGAAAACAAAACTGATTTTGAAAGGGCATTTTCTGAGGTAACTCCAAATCGCTTTACTTGTTCCAGAAACGCCTGGAACGCTATGAAAAGGGGCTTCCAAGGTATGTCTGAACTGAACGGTTTTGAATAGGTGCGGTAGCGAAAGAGTTAACTTCGAGTCTGCGGAGCTCATTAATATTAAACCCTAAATGAAAAAAAGCAAAATTTGAAAAGAAGAATACAACTAATAGTACCAATACCTGAAAAATGCAGTTTGATAATTTCAACAGACTTAACTTCAACAAGTCACTCCTTCCTCCTAATCATGACATCCATTAAATTATAGAAACACGTGGCCATCGCTGATACCCGACGATGTCTTCCGTGCCCGGCATTTAACGTTTTTGGTTGTGAGGATTGACGCACTTGGTCACGTTTAACGGGAAGCTCTTGGAGCAGTCTGTCGCCACCAAAGTGACACCAGAAAGGCGGTTGAATCACACAATGGCCGAAAACACAAACACGAACACCACATCACTTCCCGAGCCCCCCTTTCGGCTTATTGCCGTCAGGTGCCCGCCTGAAAACCTCATTCTCGAGAAACCCAAAATCATCCGTCGAAGAGGATGCAACGGCACCGGATGGTTGCTGGTTGCTTGGTTTTTCAGAGCCCTTTTTGCCCGGTGGTGGCTCGTCGTCATCCTTGTACTTGTCCCCCCCATCGTCGTCAACGTCGTCGTAGTCGTCGTCGTCTTCTTCGTCCACCAAGCTCATGTCACTGTTGTCGCTGTCCGCTTCCGCCACGCCCGTCGTCTCAATGCACTCCCGAGCTGCCGAGATGACAGCCGCGGCAAAGGCCGGGTCACGGCGTATCCGAGCGCATATCAGGGCAACGTCCAGCTCCACCGCCTCGCGATGCTTCCTGGATTCCTTGTGCCGGAGCTCGTTAAGGACGAGTCCGCCGCAGACGTCGCAGTAGCGGGACTGCGGCTCCGGTGGCATGACGGTTTGTGGCCCCAGCAGGACGAAGTCCGAAACAGTCCGGCCGATGAACGGGTACGGGCACTGGCCTTCCGCATCAGTGACGCGGACTTTTCTTTGGGAGCTCCATTTTTTATCGCTAACGTAGGACCGTGGTGGACCATCCGGCTCGTAGCAAGTCCAGGTGGACACGCAGCGTTTCCTGCCAAACGACGTCTGCGCCTGGGGCTGACCCTGCACCAATTTTGGCTGCATCGGCATCTGCCCCTGCGGGATGCCCGGCTTCTGCCCCTGCGGGATGCCCGGCTTCTGCCCCTGTGGGGTGCCCGGCTTCTGCCCCTGTAGGGCGCCCGGCTTCTGTACCATCGCCTGCCCCTTCTTCGGCCTCCGGCCTCTTTTCAACTGCTGCCGTGGTTGCTGCGACATGCCGTTGACATGTTGCTGTTGTTGTTGTTGTTGAGGCCACTGTGGCGCTCCCGGCGGCGGCGGCGGCGGCATCGGCGGCGGACCTGGCATTGGAAAGCGGGCTAGCTGCTGCATATGCTGCATCATTGTCGCTACGGGCCCGGTGAGACTCATCTGCTGGCAGAAGGCGTTGAACTGCGCCTGCTGTGCCTGCAAGGCTTGATTCATGAACGCCTGGAAGTTGTTCGCAAGTCCCGGGCCGAAGTTGTTCGCAGGTCCCGGGCCGAAGTTGTTTGCTGGTACCGGGCCGAAGTTGTTCGCTGGTCCAGGGCCGAAGTTGTTTGCAGGTCCCGGGCTGCAAAACGCATTCGGTTGTTGCTGCTGTTGTTGTTGCTGCCGCTGTTGCTGCTGAAGCTGCACATGCTGCTGCATGAGCTGCATATAATCCGTGTCTGAGTCACAGCGTTGCCGCTTCCGCGGTTGCTCTGGCGTCCCAGATGTACCGGCGCTGTCGTCCATGCCTAAGGCAAAGCTTTTCGGTGAGCTCGAACACAAGCAGCGCTGCCTATCTTAGCGCGATTCGCGGAGTTAACGGTGTGATTGCTCCTGCTTACTCTTACGGAACGGAGCTTCCGTCGAACGAGTGCTTTCACAGCCAGGCGCGAGAAGAAAAACGCGTACGTTGAAGAGCGCTCAAGGCGGCAAGAAGTTTTGATGAGTGTAAATGCACGAAGCAACCGGAAAGACGCTTCAAGCCGTCCGGACTCAACTCACGCTGCGGAGTCTGTGGCAGCGACGGATAAAACCAGCAGAGGAAAATAGCGCAGCAGACGACCTGCCGGTGACGTCCGCAGCACAGATCGCATGCGCCGAACGCGTAGCCGCTCAAACGCTGGACGTTTGTCCACAGTCTACTCTCCCTATGTGTTCTCCTTTGTGTGCAGTCGGCGCACGGGACGACGCCGGTGATGGCTGGCCGCGCCAAGGGAGAAAACGGATCGAAGCTTGCCGGGTTTCTGCGTCATATGGGCTTGGAAACACGCACGGATCGTCTCTGCCCGGACTGCGGATACTTTACACGATCGATACAGGCGTGAAAATGGCGAGAAAAACAGTTTAATGCGTCGGCCGATCTGTTAAAACTATTTTAGTGCTCGCGTAGCTGTCACTCCATTGGCGCAAACATAATCGCCCGCATAGAAAAACAAAACGTCTTGTGGCTTGCGGATAGTCTTGGCTTGTGACAGGAATGTAGCCGTTGCTCAGTTTTCGAGCAGAAATTGTTAAAACATTTGATAATACGTTTTATGCACCCTTTCTGCGAGTCACTGTACTGGTGACGCGGTAGTGGCGGTAGCTTACGAAAATTACCCTCAGTCTACAAACACGGCCGACCATTCGCGGCTAGCGAAACGCAGCGAAACGGCGAAACCAGCGAAACTCTAGCCTTCTAGCGGACTCTACCAAACCCAACGCTTTTACCGAAGCAGACGTAGAAGACTTCTTCAGACCATACGTCTCTTTTTATTTGACGTTTTGAACTGCTTAGAACTGCTCCAAAGCTCCGTATGTTATGTTCCCATAATATTACCGTGCCACAAAAACGAGAAGAATAGTGTTCAATTATGTAAGTGGAAAATAAAAACAGGCTGTTTTAAAAGTAAGAAAAAAAGAAGTAAAGCGTATTTTTGCCGGAACGGTTGTGCCTCCTATTCCGCAGGCCAATTAGTTACGAACAATGTTATTATTTGGGGGGTTACTCATTAGAGACTGTGATTTTATTAATTTTACCATTATTTCAAAAAATAGGTTGCTTGAAGAGTTTCGAAAGTTTTTTTAGCGTGCCTATGAAAACGTTGCCTTCGCGCTGAACCGGTGCACCGCGACCGCCAGCTAGTTTAAGAAGAAAAATGAAAACGTGGCGTTAAACAGTCGTGGACGATGACAAGATAGGACGCATGCAGGCGCCCTTATCTGCCGTATCTTGTCTTCGTGGAAGTATGTTTTATTAGTTCTTTTCGTCGGCTGCAAATTTCGCGGCGGCATATTACCCGCTCAGTCATACGTCCTTCGACGGCGGCTGAGCAACGTCAGGTGCGATCACGCATTGCCTGCTTTTCTCGGAACACGGCTACCACAGAAACGGGAGGATTTCAGCTTCCTTGTAGCTCGTAAACGTGTGAATGCATAGTGAAGAAAGCAAATCCCAAAAACCGCTTAAGAATCCAGTTGTCATGCCAAGCCCAAGACAAAAAGGATGTATTCCCATGAACCCCCCATGACGACATGGCTTACGAGGCGCAGTTTCCTCTCTAGTATACTTACTAAGAAACTACTTACTAAGAAACTCTATGGAGTTTTGGACTGTCGGAATGCTCAGGCAGCGATTTTGGTGGGCGACGTGAAAAAAACGTAACTCAATGGTACAGTAAGCAGGTAGTTTAGCGGCAACGACAAGCAAAAAAAAAAAAAAAAAGAACAGCAGAAGAAGTTGACTACTAGGATACTCCCAACATGCGAAATTTGTGCGCAGAGCTAGCGAACAGCAGACCGTGACTGCGCATACCTGCTGGGTAAATTGCCAAATGATCGCCACATCACTGAACGCATGAGCGCGTCGCCGCGGTGGACTCTCGGTTATCTCAAAGCGCGTCGCCGCCGGCGAAAATGTACCGCGCCGTCTCGGCATACAGCCCTCCCCCTCACACTTTCGCCATATATTCTTTCCTCCTCCCCTTTCCTGCTCGTTCCATCTCTTCTGTCATCAGTGTCCTCTTCGTTCGCTCGCGCCCAGTCGCTCGCGGCTGGCCAGCCAGAGGCAGACCACAAGGCACCCAGCTTGGGTGTCCCGGACAGTTTGATCAAACTATAAATGACTATACAGTAATGATAAAAATGGTTGTCACAGATCATGAAGTGCTCAAAGCCACTTGGTAACCGATACTTCACAGTCGAAAGGATGTGAAACATTTGGAGTGCTCTGGGAGCTTCTGGCCCACTCAGAATGGTCAGTGGTGATATTAACTTGGTGATGACGCCAACAAATATGGGCAGGAAAGTACAGATTCCCTGAGAATGTGCAGTCGATGATGCACATGGAATTGAATACTGCTAGTGGAAAGCTGGATAGAATATAGGAGCAGAGGCGTCAATGCTTTTGGTGTCTGAAGAACGGCTCACACTCCTTGCGATTCTACTGGAATAAAAGTGCATCTCAGGTGTTCGCTTATCCGATTTCAGACCAGCAGGCTTGAAGGTATTGACAAGAATACCACAGCTGATGGGCGATTGGCCTGTGTACCGGAAGGCGCTTGTTGTTCCAAGATGTGGCGTAGTAAGGACACGATGGGGCCAAGTATCAATTTGTGAGGACTGTCGTATGTGAAAACAGATTCTGTGTTGTGCACACTTCCTACTTGACTGGCTAATTGGCAATGCGCGCAAAGCCTTTGATCTCCATCGCCCTCTCCCCTCAACGTCCACGTCGAGGGAAGAGAGTGGTGGAGACGTCGCCGCGACTCCCCCACCCTAAAACCAGAGTTCCAAATAAAGTGGTCTCTCTCTCTCTCTCTCTCTTCTCTCTCTCTCTCTCTCTCTCATCTCTCTCTCTCTCTCTCTCTCTCTCTCTCTCCTCCTCTCATCCTCTCTCTCCTCCTCTCTCTCTCTCTCTTCTCTCTCTCTCTCTCTCTCTCCAACAAGGTGGAAATTTGGGCTGGTTGGTACATTTTTTGATTCGTCCGTTTGTCCTTCCTTGTCCCGTTCTTCGCGCTGTTTTTTTCGCTCTCTCTCTCTCTTTGACGTGTCCCATCGGCACTTTGGTTGGCCAAATCCCGCGATTTTCTTTGAGTGACTGCCCGAACCAAGAAGTGCCAGAACGCACACGCGCCTTATTGTGGCAATTATCTACCCGGCTGCCCCAACGGCATCGCTCCCAGCATTTCAAGCTAATGCTGACGTCCACAGAAGGAAGCCAGGAGATGTAAAACTGAGAGAGGGGATAGGAAAGCAGGCGGTATGGCTTCAACCAAACAAGAAACAAAAAAAAAAAAATAATCTTTTGCGACAAGAGAATAAATGTAGCGAGATACTCATACGTGCCAGAGTATCGCAATATATTTGATACACCGTAAATGTATTTCACTACTGAAATACAAGTACATTTTTCGAATAGATTTCGACACTGAAACATAGATACTCAAAAGTATCTCTGAGGTACTATCGCGATATCCTAGTATCGCGATACTGCCTAGCCCTGCTAACTGAGTCTGTAATGGAATCTTATGAGCATATTGGTAGATGCGAGTTTGAGCCAGTATGCTTAAGGAGCTGTACCAAATGGATAATCAAATCAACTTGGATAAGAAATTTGTGTCTCTATTGAAGCAGTTGCTCACAACTGTCGGTTCGGAAACAATAGTTCGGATGAAAACCGGGTTAAAAGTCGGACAACTAGTAGCACAGCACGTCCCGAGGAATTAAAAATGCTGGCCATAGACCATGCATTGTGGCGGCTGTTGGTAAGCTCATGGGTGGGCAGCACCTTGAATCAAATTGCATCTGACCTAACATTTTGGAGGTTTTTGACTTTGAAAAGTGATAACTTGTACGTGTCTTGGTTGTAAAGGTTGCTGTCAATAGCCCTGCATTTAGGCCACTTGCAGTCAAGTTGGCCTTTGCTGCTAAGTTGAAAACATACTTTGAATAGGTGCAGTATATAGTGGCCATGAAAGCTCGTTCCAGAATCTTTGTAAGCTACAACCCAACCCAGCAGGGCACTGGGTGCGACAGGCTTTCTGGAAAAGTATCCACTTAATTAAGATGGGTGGCGTTAATCTTGGTTACTAAATTAATGCTGAATGCTTCTGTTGCATTCAGCACACGGACTGAGTCTTCAAGTGTACTTCAGTTGACATGCAAACTTTGACAAAATAGCGTCGCCCTGTCATCTTCTTTCTTATTTACACGGCTATTCAAAGGTGTTTAAAACCAGCACCAACTTCCCCAAATGTCAATTCTCCTAACTGCTTCCAGTTTTTTTGTGACTGTCGAGCCCAAAATGGTGTACAGGCAGCTTTTACAAGAGAAATTATAACAAGAATTAATTGTTACAAGTGAATTTGTCCACAATGTAGCTTTCTGGCAGCTTTTACAAACACAGGTGTGGCTCTTCAATTTTGAAAAGCTGCCCTTAATGTGCATACCAGGAGGCAACTTTTAACAGGGTAAAAAAATTCGCCGCGCTTTATGAGCCCGTTTTGTCGTTGCTTTTTGTGGCACCCATAAATGAATGTCTGCTGGATTTATAATTAAAACCTCGGTTCCAAAACAAGATTTTAAAACATTAAATCTGCAAAACTAAGCACACAGAAAAGAGGAATGTAGTTTTAAAGTGTGAGTGCACCACCTAAAACTGCCGTGATGTCACAGCACTGCATTTTAAGCATCTTGGGTGGAAGGAAACAGCCCGCAAGAAAGACAAATGCTGCTTCTGTACTCGAAACAAGGACATGAAAATAGAAAGACGATGAGAATAGCTAAAAACAAGCATAGTAGCCTGCACTTTAAGCACATGAAGTATCACTCCATCTGAAAAAAAGTTACCATCCTTTCCTAAAGAAAGTTGAGAGAAGCACTAAAGCTATAGGTGCGTCCAAGCTTCGCTGAAAGTATGATCGCCAAACCTACAAAGACCCAAATCACAGAAGAGCGAACCCATGTGACGATTTTTTGTGCACTAAGTAAACACATCTACGAATTATCGGAATGTATACTAATACATGCTT
Source organism: Haemaphysalis longicornis (assembly GCA_013339765.2). Lineage (NCBI taxonomy): Eukaryota > Metazoa > Arthropoda > Arachnida > Ixodida > Ixodidae > Haemaphysalis > Haemaphysalis longicornis. Next base: position 84,850,664 of record CM023449.1, on the reverse strand, counting down.
TATGATACGAAAGTATGCTATTGTACTCCTTCTTTATGACTGATGCATGTCTTATCTAGAACTGTTCCTTTTTTTTTTTTTCGAATCAAACCACTGTGAAATGCTGCTTCTCACATGTGTACCTTACAACGTACCTAGCTGTTGTGTCAGCAGTCTGGAAACAACACGATATAGTATCTATAAAAGGCCGAAAATGACGCACAGTAATTCAGCACAAAATGCAGGTGCATCTTCCCCAATCGCTGTGGTTAACCAGTTGCAGACCCACCTGCCATATTGTCTTAATGGCTGCTCAAGATGACAGCAGGTGTAACACTGAGTCAAATCCACTGTACTAGTCTCCAAGAACCACTGTTGAGTGTGATGAAGTTTTTCTTAAGGGGAAACGTGGCTGTTAAAACTTCCTTTAATTTTTAAGTAAACTATGTGAAACAATTGCGAGTCTTGCTGCTTTTTATCACTGACTTCAAATTTGCCATTATTTTTTAGTCGGACAATTAGTTGTCAAGATTATTACAGATAATTAGTCATTTTTGGAGGAACAATGGACAAAACAGTGCTAGTCACATAACTTTAATCTTTATACTTGCCAATACTATGAACCCTGGTGAATGCAATAAGAGAATCAGTTGTTTGGTGCACCGCTTGGAACTAATTTTACAGCTCATTAAACTTTGGTGGCACCAGTAGCAAGGAACCATTCTGAGTGCCCATTTCAAACACCAAAGTCTAATGAGCTGTAAAATTTGTTCCAAGCGGTGCATCAAAAAACCAATCCTCTTACTGCATTCAACAGGGTTCATAGTATTGGAAAATAAGAAGATTACAGTTTTATGACCAACACTGTTTTGTCCACTGTTCCTCCAAAAATGGCTAATTATCTCTAATCATCTTGGTAACTAGTTGACTTACTCAAAAAATAATTGCATATTTGAAATCAGTGGGAAAAAAGCAGCAAGACTGACACCTTTCTCAAAGTTTACTTGAAAATTAAAAGAAGTTGTTTTAAGACCAGTGTCCCCCCTTAAAGACAAAAAACAAGTTTTAAAGACAGCTTTGTGCCGATAACAATGATACAAATTTTGCCACAAATGTCACACAGATAATCTAGATATTAGGGAAAACAGATGAACCAGTCACCCCTCCCCAGCCACTTTCTGGTGATTTCTTTATGACATCACAGAATCTTGCTTGTGCGATTGGTGGCCACCGGCATCGGCCACCACCAGTAAACATGACAGAGCGATCATAGTGGGGCCTGCAGTTCCATTTCATCGAATCACTTGAATGCTAACCTACAGTTAACGCTCTGATAACTACATTTCTGGGCACAGCCCTTTGGCGGCCACTAGTTAGTGGTTAGTGGTTAAAAATGTACGTAGTTAGTTAGTTAGTTAGTGCTTAAAAATGTAGTCATGTCAAACCCAGGCGCAACCATTTTTTTGCAGCAAGCGGCTCAGTAACGTTACTGTCTTGCACAAAGTAACTTCACTTCTCCGCAAAGGGTAACTCAACAAATTCCTACCGTATAAGCTTAACGCATCATTGTTTTTCAATTTGTGGCCAAGTGTTAAGGGCTGTGTGGTCACGGTGGAATGGTAGGATGTGTGTGCGTGTACGGCAAAGAGGAGTGGTGTTTGTAGTGAGAGGCATGCTGGGAAGGGTGGGGAAGATGGTGCTGCAAAGTCAGCCACCCGTTGTCAAAGTACCAAAGTTGCAACATTTCTCACAGCCGTGGCAACCAGCGAAAAAACAACTAGAGTAACATGACGAAGTACAAGTGGCAGGCAGCCAAGTCAACCGAAAAAAGACAATGCTCTTCTTGCCGTGTTTTCTGGGTTTGTATATGCGAGCAAAGGGGGGAGAGAAACAGGGTGGGACAGTGAGCACGCCATGGACTTCTTTGAAAAAATTCAAATTTCAGATTTTTGGTGACTACAGTGCTAAGTTGGGCGAGTTGGTTACTGACTAAGGAATTCATCGTACTAGCGAACATTAAGACAGGGACAAAGCTAAAGAGGAGGCGAAACACACGCTTGAACTTCAACTCAGTTTATGCCACAGAAACAGGGAAACACCAAAGAGTACATGATATTTGAAGGGGTTATCATAAAAACGCTAATTTCTGCCAGACACGCATCGTGTACAGGTTGCCCTCCCAAACCGACTGGAAAATTGTTGAAGCTTTCTTAGTTGATAGGCAGAGAAAGGGAAAGGTGCGTCAGTGCACCGTCCTTGGTGCTGTCCGCAAAGGAATTAAATTTTTTGGAGAGGGGAAGGTGGTTGCGCATGGGCGATAGATGAGAACTGTTACCACGCCTTGGTTTAATTTATGCCATGTGATATGAGCCGGCGCTGTATGGTGGCCTGTGATATGAGCGATACTGTTTTGTTTGTTTTCACTGTGTTTTTACGATAACCCCTTCAAATATCATGTACTTCTTGGTGTTTCCCTCTTTCTGTGGCATAAACTGAGTTCAAGTTCTAGTGTGTGTTTAGTCTCTGGTATGACGAGTCCCTTAGATTTTGGGTGTTTCCCTCACCCAAGCTACATCTGGGCGATGAGGTACATGCACCACTGCTTACGTTTCTACGAGTCGATTGCACCCGCCGCGGTGGCTCCGTAGCTAAGGCGTTGTGTTGCTGAGCCTAAGGATGTGGGTTTGATTCCCACCCGCAGTGGCTGCTTTTAGGCTGGAGTTGAAGAGCAGAAACACCCCCCAAAAATCAATCGAGCTCATAAGATGATGGTGCAAGGTTTAGCTGATACGCCAACACTTAAGAGAAAAGTAGCTCTCTCTGCACTGAAGGATCGTGCGCATTGAGGAAATGTTAACAACCTTGGAGTTCAACAAATGATTCTTGTTTGGAGGTGTGTAAAATATTCGAAACTTGGAATACTTAGCGAACAGTGTTTGTTATTCGATTCAACTCATAGCAATTAGAAATATTAAATAATCTAAATTTACGACCAGTAGAGAACTATAAACATTACCTCTGTCATAGAACACGTAAACGTTCAAGCTTGGTGGGTTGGCTTTCTTGCACGACACCGAAGCTGTGCAAAAAAGCAGATTTGCACAAAACAAGTGTATGTGAGCTCTGGTGTATGTTAGTTGAAGTGGAAGGCTTGGCATACTTCCATAAAATTTATAAGCCGCAGTTTTCTGTCAATGTAAAAGCGTGAGTGAGGAATCACAGGTTATGACTTCCTGCCTTACAGTTAAGGTTTCTATGACTGGACAGTGTGCAGCCAGCCCATATTCACACGCTGTATCCATGTTGAGGCATGTTGAGGCACCAACATTTTTATTCATGGCAATCTATACCAAATTCTTTTTCCACTGCTTTGCTACCTTTTCTAAATCTTTTATTTTTAATTCTGTGTATTTCTGTTCTGTGTATTTTTCATATCTGGAAACAAAATAATTGGCGTAGCTTGCACTAGTGGTGTCAAGGCTGGAGGAACAGCAGAGCTGGGGGTAGAACTAGCTTCTTCCCACACTGACAGCGTATCCCAGGAGAGAGAGAGCTGCCGGACACCAACAGCGCAAAGCCATTTTGGACGGCACTGTAAAGCAATTAAATACCATTGAAGTATGTACAGTTTTATTTAGCACTCGTCGTCATCTTCCAACGGCACAGCCGCATAGGGAAAATCCTCTTGTAACATGTCCTCTACGCGGTAGACCTGTACTTCTTCATCACCTGGTCTGGGGGTCGTCTCCATGTGTGGCATGTGAAGGGATAGCTTGACAGATTCGTCGTCATCGTCATTGCTACACGAGCCGGTTGCTACACGACGACGACGACGAAGGCGGAAGATCCTCGTGTGACATAAGCCCCCACGCGAGCCTGGATGACGCCGGGCGGTTTTCTGTCTATGCCGGACGGATTTGTGTCAGTGTAAACAGCTCTGCTATTAAACGCTGTTCGTTCTATAGCACAAGTCCTAGGGAAGCTAATGTCATGGTGTGTGACCGGGCGTTAGCATACAGTCACTACCAAAGTCACACGCTGTTCAAAATGCGATTTGTGCCTAAAGCTCATATGTCTCATCACTTGAATGTGCATCTTCAAGTACATCAGTCAATAATAGGCACAACTTGCAAGACGCAAACATGACTTATCTATAGACCTCAAGCTTTTGCGTTTCATCGCATTTGGAGATCTTAGTTGTCAGTAGGCACCATTTTTAGAATTGGCAGTCAGTTTCAAAGTGTGTGTCTTAGGGATGACCGCTATCAATACTCAAAAGAAATAAAATTTGCTTATACCTTTCACATCAACTCTGTGTGACCTGAATTGCGTGTGCTAAACAGCTTCGCCGGTCATCCACCCTTATAGAGCTAAATAGCTCATGGTTTTTAGTAATCTTTTCTTATAATTTAGCTTAACACTCAGATGTGTTGAGTCTTGACTGCCATTTCTTTCGGTTTATTTGTTTATTGTAGTTAACTCTAGAAACTCTGCACAGACTAAAGCGAAGATACTCGTATTAAAAAATATATTCTATTCAATTCAGAATCAGCTTTACTGTTCGTATTCGATTCACAGTTCCCAACGTAATACTATTCACATACCCCAAGCTTATTATTTTCACTTAATCAATTCCACAGTGTTGAAATGAAGTCAAGAATCGCATGGAAGCCCGTCTGGTTGGAAAAACACATGGCAACAACGTCGGGGAAACACAAGGCAAAACTTATCCAGATCATGGAAGTTTATAAAAAAACTTGTAGATAAGTGTTACCTGCAGCATTCCCTGTGCAGACTGCGATCGAAGCTATGTAGGTGAGACGGGCAATTTTCAGCAAAGACTCAAGCAGCACAAGTACGACGTAAAAAAGAAAAATGTGCCATCTAACACTCTGGCCGAACGCACAGGAGCAACTCGCCATGAAATATGACTAGGCCATTGAAACATTAACGGAAAAAGAGAAATACTGTACCTTACAGCTTCGTCTTAAACTCCTGACAACCAAGACCCGGGAGCACATGCAATGACGGCAACTTCCCACACGTGTACGCACGTTGCCTAGATCACATTTTGAAACCAACATAACCGGACCGCTTTTTCCCCCTGATTTCATTGTGAACAAGCCTTTTGTACAGGAGTGGAAATGTCTTTGTTTTGTATAAACTTTCATGGTCGGAGTGAGTTATTAAAGTGAAGGCTTTCGTAGTGGAACTGACGGCATCCTGTCAAAAGCTAATGCATTTCCCTATTCACTGGTTGGTCGACCGAAAAGCCCCGATAAGATTCCTGGGCACACAGTGCGTGTGTGAAATGGGGCTTCCGTTGTGTGAAAGCAGTTGCCAGAAAATTGCGAAGAAGGAACAGTTCTAGACAAGACAATACATGCACCGATCATGAAGAGGGAGTACAGTAGTATACATTTATCTCATAAACCACATATCGGTATACATTTAGATCAGTCGTAGATGCATTCACTTAGTGCGTGAAAAATCGCCACGTGGGTTTGTTCTTCCTTTGCAATTTGGGTCTGCAAAGGTTTAACGATCGACTGGACGCACTTTCAGTGAAGGCCGGATGCACTTTTAGCAAAGCCTGTTTTGAAGGAATTTTGACGCACTTTTGATGTCAGAGAGCTTTCGAGCTTCTCTCAACTTTCTCCAGGGAGGGATGGTAGGCGTTGAAAGTGTTGAAATGCCATTGCAAAGAAAAAAGGAATTTGGGAGTTGCCAGGAACAAAGTTGGTGCGAGTCGCAATAATAATGACAGTGGTGTGCTGGTCTGGCCTTGGAGTATGCATAGCGGATCTCTAAGTGAGTGGTGTCGCCGACAACATTGACAAGGCCTCGAGGTGAAGCCGCCGAAACCACGCAGAGAAGACTGGAGCTCTGGTGGCAAAATCATATCACGGAGTGTGTGAGAGATTATGTCCAACAGTTATGACTGAGCCTTGGGAGACTCCACACCAGATCCATACTTTCTGTTGAAAGCCGATTAAAAGGAACGGCATCATCATCATGTGCTGTAGGGTAGAGGTGGCAGTTGCAGCTGTGATATTGTTGATGTAGTCTACAAGGAATATCCATCCGTCAAGTCAGCCTTTGATTCATTGCTGCAAGAGCGATGAATCTCTCGGTCACTTGGTGCAAGGAATGTTTTCACATGGGGAAACTGGAGTTAAGATTTGAGACACACAGCATTAGAAATTAGAGAGAGGGAAAGAGCTCTTTAATTAGATGAAAGCAGAGAGGTTTGCCGGCATGTTCCCGCCTACATGCTACTCTGCGGGGATGGGGAGAAGGGAGTAAAGGCCCTAAAAGAAGTAGGGCAGAAGAAAGGGGGAAACAGAAGAGATTAAACGAATAAGTGAACACGAAGCTTTGCGTGGTGACGTAAAAGTCCACACGATCTCACAGGTAGAGTTCTAAATTTTCTCTGCGACGCCGATTCCGTGTAAATAGTCAAAATAAGGCAACCAAACACTTTTCTCTGGGACGATGGAGAGGGCCAGGGTCCAAGGAGACCTTTCAAAGGTATAGATGCATTGTGAGCTCAGTTAGAGCACTTCCAACAGCAGTAAGTGACTTGTTTCAGTCTTTTAAAGGAGCACTGACACCAATTTTCGGCGTTAATATTATTGCACAGTTCGCTTCCTTCACTCAACAGAATACCCTGGGTGAAATATGAGTGGCCTGTGACACAAAGAACATAGTTCAATCTGATCTCATTTATCGTGCCGACGGAGCAGCGCGCAGAGCGGCACTCAGCAAATCGACATCAGCGTGACATCACCCCGTGAAGCCAAAAGAAGTGACGCGGCAGCGCTCGTCAAAAGCTCGTGACGTCACTTCACGCGCACGGCCCCATGAGCGGCGAGCGGGCGCAACACCCTCTCAAGAGGGCGCCAGTGACGTCTGCACAAAGCGGTTGGGTCAGGCAGGGAGTCTCATATGTGCCATTCGGGATGAAAGCGCGGGAATTTGAAACAAACGATTTTCAGGCCTTCCAATGTAATTAACTATCGCACGCTGAAGTATTTGAAGTGCTGTCTCAGGTTCGCCAGGCCATTGCATCGATAAAAGCAATAAAAGTGTAACATAAAATTTTCGTGTCAGTGCTCCTTTCAAGCAAAAGCTTTGTTAGTGAGACCAACAGCAATCGGTCAAAAAACTAATATATTTCCCCTAGGCGGGTTGGTCGACTGAAGAGCTCTAACTGAGAAACTCTGGACTCATGGCACATGCGTGAAACCAGCCTCCCGTTGTGCCAAAATGGTTACTTGAAAATTGCAAGAAAAGAACAGTTCTAGATAAGACAGTACACGCATCAATCATGAAGAAGGAGTACAATAGTGTACATTTACCTTATAGACCACGTATCGGTATACATTTAGATCTTTCGTAGATGCATTAAGTTAGTGCGTGAAAAATTGTCACATGGGTTCGTTTTTCGTTCACGATTTGGGTCTTTGTAGGTTTGACGATCGATTGGACAAACTTTCAGCGAAGATTGGACGCACTTTTAGCTTTTGTGCTTCTGTTGAGTTTCGTTAGGAAGGGATGTAAATTGTTTTTTGAGTCTTTTGTACGGTAGGCAGCCCGTTTGTGCCCGCAGCAGGCTTTACAATAACTGGCACAAATAAGATCTCCAACACACGAAAAGCTGTGAACAGAAAAACTGTGAAATGCCGAAACCACCCTCACATTATTTTTGCCTTCCAGCGTTTTTGCAGTCACTGCAACTGTGATAAAAAAAAAAAAGTCTCTAACTGCTCGAGCTCTGGTCAACCGAGCTGTGTTGCCTACGACGCCACCACAGCCACCATCATCCCCACACAAGACCTCGCAGGAAAGCCAAGAACAAGCACACGTTATTAGATCTACCAAAGACAGGCTAGTCACGTACAGGGATACAGGTTATCCAGATGCAAATATCCACCGGCCCACCACTCTTTCCAGGAAAGAGGCAGTCACGTGGCGACGGTTGCAGACGAACACTTTTCCGAGCCCTGTTTCCCTCAACCGCTGCTACCCAGACCTTTACTCAAACCTCTGCACTTTGTGCAACAGCAGAGCCGACCTACACCACATGATATGGTCCTGCCATGAGCTCCAAAAAAATACGACCAGCTATAACAGCAAATGTAAATACACTTAGAAGATACAAAATCAAGACCGCAGAACAATGGGAGACTGTTCTGCTCAGCTCCACACCAGAGGAACTGACAGCAGTCCGGATGGCCGAAGCCGCCACGAGGATCCAAGGAATCCTGGCTGACGATGAAGGAGGGAGACCGTCCAGTCGTCTACCCTTCAGAACCCATCTCGGGCATCAAATAAAGTCATCTCTCTCTCTCTCTCTCTCTCTCTCTCTCTCTCGCTCTCTCTCTCTCTCAAAGGCAAAGACAAGCTCGTGAATTTCACGATTTCTACAAATGCAGTTGTTCTTTTTTTTTCTTTTTTTGACAAACGGTTACGCAGGGTGATTTCCAACTCCTAGCTGTGTAAGTGACCACCTATAATTCCCATGCTCCGTCACAAGTTCCTAGTCTACAAAAAAGTCAAAACAGAAGCTTATTCTGTGATTACGTATGGAATACTTTAAAGGGGCCCTGAAAGGCATTTTGAGCACACTAAATGAACTAGCGCAACCGTTAGATTGGGTCGTCAACGTCCTCTGTGCCAAGTATTACTCTTTTACCGCGCAGCGGAAAGCTCACACTTTTGTTGCAAAAGTTTGTCGTTTTTTTCTCACCCTTTCCTTCGTATTTTTGGACGCCGCCATCTTCACATGTCTACATCATCGATTCCCAGATGTTCGTCATGAGCTAGACATCGTGCTATTGGGCGGCTTTTTCACGCACTTCCGGCAAAGAGATGAGTCGTCTGCTCAGCGTCGGCTCGCCGGCTGATCTGCCAGCGGAGTGCCGGAGTGCTTGGGCATTTTACGACAAACGAAACAAGTGTAAAACAAACGCTTAACCGTTTGTATTGAATGCAACACGGCCATAACACGACATGGATATTCTCTTACCTGAGTACGTTCCATAAAGAAAGCGTTCAAGCCCCGTGGCACTTCTTTCGTGCAATCGCAGAGAACGCCCTGAGCCGAATGCCCGGGTTTGACGCATACATTTTATTCAACTTCAAAACAATCCAGAGATGCGTTTTTAACGAACACAACGTCACAACATGCGTTGAAAGTCTGAACCACGATTGACAGAGGATGGGTTGTCTCCTGCCCGTCGTAAATTCGGTACTCACCTCGCGCGCGGTTTGCGGGGACAAACAGCAAGTCACTTAACTCTGGCGCACAAGCCGATGGCTTTTAGCCACGCACACTGCACATACCCCATGCGAGGTTGAGTCGTACGTCGCTCGAGAAAGATAATCCAGACCATGGGAAGCACTATCCACCCGCAGAAGCACAACGTCGCATTTCATCGCGAAACAAAGGCGTCCACAACACACACACCATCGCCTCCTGTAATGCCAAACGCATCTCGCACGCCTGCAGTGCCCACATGTCGCGAGGTGGGGCCCCAAGCTGAACCGGGATCACGGAACCGTAACTGACTTCTGGAGCGGTTTGTGCCTTGTTGCCAAGGCAACCGATGTTTGATATTGTCAAAGAAATGGCGCTCGCTCCAGCGCTAGAAAGCTCAGAGCCGCGGCGGAGAATGTTTTGCCAACGTTGCCGCTCTCCACCACGCGTCGCCCCAAGCTGAACTGGTCACATGATTGAAGCGTTTTGTGCACGGGTTCTGTATCGATTTAAAATGTCTTTTTCACATGCCGCCGGCAGGAATTACCACCGCCGCAAAATAAGACCCGGCACCAGTGGGGCCACATCTGATACGGCGCTTTTTGGATAAAACAGTGCGCGGTGCATCAAGCGAACGAGCGCACGACCCTCCCCGTGCGGCTGCGAGTTCGCCGCCGATAAAAAGTCATGTGCCGCCAGCAACGTACACCGCGAAAGGGCAAGGCCAGGCCGCCGCATACATGCGGCCAGATTTTTCGTTCGCCTTTCCAGCCTTGAGCGGAGTGCGTGCGGGATTCATGGTGTCAACAAAGCTTGCCCGTAGCAGACGACAGTCTGAGCAGCACAATAGCGGAAGTACGTCACCGCTGCGGAGCGCAGCATCATGGGAGGCAAGGCTTTCGCGCCGTCAACAGTGGAGAGTAAGTCGAAAGGAGGAGGAAACTCGGAGCGACGATAATGCGCGGTTTTTGATTTACGATTTCTCAGCTAATACTCATCGCTTTAACAAAATTCTTGCGGGAGGAGATTGCAAATACATTGCTTTATTTGGGTGCATGTACATCCATGCATCGGCGGAAGGTATTTCAGGACCCCTTTAATGGTTGCACGCATTTTTATTCATTCTCCCAGAAATGCACATTATCTGTATCCCCGGACATGAGTCCTTCGAGGGAAATGAGGCGGCACACGCTGCTGCCCGTGTTCATACCCACCGGCCGCCATTTCTCAAGAAAGCAAAGTCACGCAGCCTCTTTGTTTTCTCAAGCCCGCTACACTTACTTCATACACGGACATCCTCGCCCATTACCGCCACGAATGACGACACTTCCCACCACCACACCCCCATTTATCCAGAGCAGAGGCAACTGCATTTCGCCGACTTCAGACAAATTCCTATGCTCACCCCACTATCCTCCATGCCATGTACCCCACCCTGCACTACGCTACGTGTAATTTCTGTCCCCATCCTGGCACCCTGTACCACATAGTATGGGAGTGTCAGAAAACCCCAGCCCTTACCCCAAATCCTCACACAACGTACGAGCAGTGGGCGGGCCAGCTGGCCAGCTCCGACCTCTCAGTCCAGCATAGCCTGTTGGAGAGGGCTACGGCAGCCAGCGCGGACCAGGGCTTTCCGGACTACAGGAGGCCCCCTACCGGGCGGGCGTCCAACCATCAGTGCCTGAAGTTACATAAAGTTTATTCACTCACTCACTCACACTCACACAAAACACTTTTCGTTCCAGTCGAGAGATTAGCCCTTTTTTTTTTTAGGTCTCTGTGGCCTCAAGAAACGATTTACATCAATCTGGGATTGTCTGAATGAGCAGCGAAGCTACGGGTGATGTAGCCTCGATCTTAGCAGGTCGTGTTTGCATAACAATGTGTCGTCCAATCCAAGAAAGCCCGAAAGAACAAAAATACTGTCCAAATGAAGTAGTGGTGTATTATAACGCCCCTTGAACCTGCATCACTCCCGGTGGTTTCTTTAAAGTGGTGGTTCGTCTCGCTACTACTCTTTTTCATTATTTGAACTATGATATCGTCAACTCTAGTTTGTTCCCTGATCCAGGCCCCTTAAAGGCCCGGGCTGTCGCTGTCTTCTGTTGTCATCGTCGATCATCTTATGTAGTCATGGGACCAAAACACCGGGACACTCGTTTGAAAAATGCCTCACACTAGAATACTTCGTGCTTCGAAGACACAAGACTTTTACAGCAAAGTTGTATACCTCTACCTCTCGACGGTTTCATCTCAGTGGGCAAAAACACCAAGGCGCCAAGAATACACCTAAACACTGCATGCTTTGCCCCTCTCCAGGTCTCACGTTAGTGGAGATGGCCCGGGATTTTTTTTCTTTTGAGCGATAGAGGTAGCTTACTTTGCATTATTAGGGAGTGCTTCCCAGCCCAACCTTATACAGCGCCGGATTTCTCTCTCGTGGTTGAGATCAGCACTAACCATTTGTCTGAGGTAGTTACATTCTTGTACTTCTAGTGTTTTGCTTCCTAAGCTGAAGAAAGCACTTTTGGCATGCTTATTCCTCATTACTTTAGACTTATCCATATTTACTTTTAGCCCAGTATGAAGCGGTACTGGGCTAGAAGCACGTCGTCCTGTATTTTCTATTCTGTATCGCCATCGATCTCACCCCTTTTGTAATTATTAATCAAAACCAGCCTGCCCAACCTGCCACTTTGCTGAACTTAACTTGCTTGGTATAGCCCGAGGAGCCATAATTCTACCCAGCATTGCATTTGGAGCTGGTATTGCCTCCAGCATGCAGAAGCTGGCAAGCCTCAACATCAGCCATCGCAACCAGCAAAGAAATAAAATATTTGCCATCACCCAATTCCTTTTTCGTAGGAATCGACGAGAACACAGCACACTTATGCATATCTTATCGTGGAATGCACAAAGGAAAGCCAGAAGTCAAAAATGCCAAAAGCGATGTAGGATATGTACACCCTTAGTCAAAATTTTCTAGGTCAATCCTAAGCCTTCTCGACCACAATAAATTCAAAGCAACGAATAAACTTTACCTTTAAATGTGAAAAAAATTTTTTATGACAGCAGGAAAGAGATGTGTTTTCTCTAGCTTTCTGGCATAAAACGTTTTAGTCTCGCTCAGGACGTAAGCTTGTACACTGAATAATTTTTGCGGCCTGCACACTTTTGGATTTGCCTAGAAAATTTTGACAAAGACTGTACATCATCACTTTTAACAGCAGAACTATTTATTAAGCTTGAGCTCTGGGTGTGGTGAACCTTAACACAAAACTCAGCTTGGCAAAGTGGAGAGGGGGAAAATGCTCGGCCAAGAAGTCTGAGGAAAAGTGACGAGGAGGCAAGAAGCAGACAAGCTACAGGCGTTGGGAGTGCGCGGCTCAAAAAATAAAATGCTTCCCATGGTCGGAATTGAACCTGAGTCCCTCGTGTCATGAAACCGGCGTCTAAACCAGGGGTTCTCAAGCATGTTGGTCCCAGGGAACCCAGCTAAGCTCCATTAAGTGCCAAGGAACCCCCCCTTGCCATTTTTCATTCCGTTCACGCTACATCCACGTGCAATAAATTCAAAAGGAAGCAAGCTTGCTTGTTTTTGAATTTATTGCACGTGAATGTCGAGTTTACGCGAGCACGTACGCTAGCGGCACCTATCTCCAAACAGAAGAAATGCGCATGGGGGTTATATAAGGCCGAGATTCAAGTGCAACATTTTAACCACGCGGTCCGTTTTCGTAGTCTGGCTGGCTACAAGCTGCTGGTGGGATTTATTGCGCAGCTCGCGCCTTTCTGTTATGCACTGAGATATGCTTACTGACACTCGGGCATGAACAATGGAGGTTCCTTAGATCGATCACGCCTCGGGTTCACCATCTAAGTTACTTGGCGAGTGCAGAAAGGAAAATTTATCAGTGGCTCGCGGAACCCCGGGGAGGGGCCTGCGGAACCCCTAGGTTCCGCGGTACCCACTTTGAGAAACCATGGTCTAAACGACTGGCTACCATCGCATCCAGGGCACTCAGCATTTCCTCTGGGTTCGTAGCATGGGTGTTGGCTCTAGACTACGGCAGTTTGGATTTTGGGACTTTAGGAGGGTGGATTGTGGACTTTCATTTCACTCAGTTTGCATAAAAAAAGCTTTTTAACCACCTTTCTCCCAGAAAAGGGGTAGATCTAAGAAAAGCCAAAAGAAACCTAGTGAAGACCACCATCTCCGCTGTTTCCTCAGTCTTTGCATCTAAGTTGCGAAGGTGGCCAAATTTTTTTCGCATAAAAATAGGAATGCTGAAATTTTAAGAAACGAAGAAAGTAGAGAAAGACATGAGCCACGGGCAGCACTTGAGCCCACACCCATTGAACAATGCGTTTGATGCGTTACCAATTCAGCTACTGGGATGGCTTGTATTTGATCGATTATGGGTTGTGACATGCCGAAGCTAACCTGGGCTATGAGGTGCGCCGCTGTGGAAGTCTTCGGATTAATTTTGACCACCATGAGATGGAGATCTTTAATGCGCACTGAAATCTCAACTCATGGGCATTTTCGCTTTTCCCCTCCATATGAAAAGCAACCACCACGGCCAGGATCGAACCCGCCTCCTTGGGCTTAACAGGGATGGCTGCATTTACAGCTGCCTGCTCGTGTATTTATGTGTGCGTAAGCGTACACTCAGCTTAAGTGTACACTAAGTGTACACTTAGTGTGCACTAGTGTACACTCAGGTTAATCATACACTCAGACAGTGTTCCTGCGACAATTCAATGCTCAATGGATCAACTTATTATTGCAATTAAACTGTCACTCGCCGTCTAGACCTGCAGGAGCAGTTAACAGGCTGGAAATTCATGTAGTGTACATGTATGTTTGTGTGTACAGTTAAACCTGGATGTAAGGAACCTGTGTAACGAATTCCTGGTTTTAACGAATTTTTTCCCAATTCCCCATTTCCATTTTCATTGAAGCCGATGTGTTTGCGACCTCTATGTAACGAAGGAACTGCGACGGTTAACCTCGATGTAACGAATTCGCTACGCTGATGAGTCAAGGTCTCTTGCCCATTTTCTGAAAAATTGGCGGGTGAGTTGCACTAATTAGCGAATTTTGCCCGCACCGCAATCTCTTGGTTTCCACGTGTGAGTGCGTGTGGTCGGTTAGTGCTAGGCTGCCTGTCGGCGTGTAGTCGCGTGTGTCCCCTGATATCTGTGGTATGGGTTCGTGGATGATTTCTGCTGCCTCAATACGAAAAGATTTGCGTTTTCAAGACAAGCTCGCAACTTTAAATGCCATCTCCGCCGGCGAGAAAGAAGAACGTCACCGCCCGGTACAGTGTCCCAGCTAGCATCCCTTCAACAATTTTGACTGCAGAAAAGAGCATGAAGTCCACGAAAAGGCGCCCTTTCAGCGTAAGTTTGGTTCTTGAAACGCGTTAAGGCACCGAAAAGTATCAAAAAGCAAAAACGTTTGCGAATTCGGGGGCCGTGTAGGAGCAGCAAGCGCAAATCACGCAGTTTTTCAGTGTGAAATGCATCCTTGAACAAGGGCGATTTCAGCATCACTGATGTCTAGCACTCTGGTTTCGTTTCTGCTTCATTTCCACGAGCACCTGCATGTAACGAAATCCTGGATGTAACAAAAAAATGAGAATTTTTGTCAGCTTCGTTATATCGAGGTGTAACTGTATCACTCCCTCCCCCCCTTTCACATCTCACTCCTACTGTATTATTAAGGGATACTCATCCGACTTTCCTCCCGCATCTAATAGGTATCGTCATCAGTGTTTTTTGCTGCACAATTGCTAGTAACATTGGGGATCATGGGCTATACGCACAAGCAAAAAATGGTTTGGTCGCAGTCAGGTGTACATCATGATATTCTGCAACAAAAAATTAACTCGGACTGCAAGGAGACTGCTATGAGGAATTGCCTCAATGTGAAAGCAAGCACACGGCTCCCTGAAACTTGGAAGCCACACTTAAGACGCGCTACTCAAGGCTGAAAGCCACCGAGTCAGTTTGTGCAGATCTCATTTTTCTCAGAAGTGAATAAGCGCAGGAGATGAATGCCCGGTGTCGATGGAAAAGCAGCACTAAACTTAAGTTTCTAGAAACTGATATGGATTGCGTTGTGAAAGTGCGGGCACACCAAGCATTGCTTGGAAACGACTTTACAATTAGCATTGATTGCCATGGTCTCGAGATTGGCGAAAACGGTAGCCCAGCCACCCTGCGACATCCAGTGGGCGTCTGCGGCGAGAAGCTTCCAGTTGGTCAAACTCAAAATGGTCTGCTCTTAAGGCCGGTATCTTGCTTGGACAGGAAGCTAACCTCCAGGAAACTACAGGAAACAGGACAGGAAACTAATCCTGCCCCCCTTCCCTTTTACTCGAGGGGGGGGACTCTTTCACTAGCAGCAGGCAAGACTGGCAACGTCAATGGCGCTGTAATTCAATGTCGCCAACGCATCAGACAGTCTTAAATTGGTGCTTACGGGCTAGCAGAAGCTCACAAGAGCAAAATAACAAAAAAATAAAAAGAAGAAGAAAAATATGTCCGAAATCTTTAAACATCAGAGTAATTAAATCAACCATTGCTTCCTTGCACTGTTCACTAAAATACTATGGTTGGCGCTAAGCTGCTATTGAACAGCAAAGACACCAAGAAGTAAGATCAGGCAGAACAAACCACAAAATCATTTAAGATTTCAGCTTGGCTTTGAAGGGGCCAAGAAGACAAAATGCGTTTTGTTCATTTGAAAGATTGTCTCGTTAGAATAGCACTGACACCAATCTTAATGCAAACTTCACTCAAATAAGCTCTATAATGAGGAAAATAGAGAATAGGCATGTGACACCCTAACTACTTTTCGCACTAACTTATGACATATTATGGGCAATTCATCCCGATTGGCTGAGGCCGACAAAATCTAACGCGAATCAAACAGGAATTATACGCTTGCAGAACGAACTATTAGCACTTAAATTTAGTGCCCATTCTTTTTATATCAGTAAGAATGGTGGGGCAAACAAGGAAAGTTACGAACAAACATGTAAACATAGAAGCACCAGTGCATACTGTGTGCACTATGCCAACCATAGCTACACAGGCGTCCGGCGCATTGAGCTTGTCTGACGCTACCCTAGCCAGCTGGCATAAGGGACATTGTATGTGACCCTGTTTGTTGAGCACACCCAATGTTTCACACAGCAATTACTACAAAAAAAAAAAAAAAAAAAAGAGCCAGGTACAAATCCGGTCAAAACTGAAGCAAGTGCCAACAGCAGTCCTTAGTGGTATTGTAGCACCATCTCGGAGGGCGGACGGTAAACAAGGCAATAAAAGGCATTTTGTTGTTAGCTGCAACCCTAGTCGACCTACTAACATTCCTTCCAGTTACTGTCAGCCGCAAAAGTTTGCAAGATGTGCGGTGCATGGCAGAGCGGCGCAAACCTGCATTGCTGCACTATCTGCCGCCACAGACCGCCGTGTCGAGGCTCAAGAAACTTGCGCGCTAGGCACGCTTTGTGCATGCCTGTCCTTACCTCGTTATCAGCCATCCATGGTCACTCGCTTCCCCATGACGTGCTTTCGATATTCGCGGCAGCCGCTGTGGCGCCCCATGAGCATCACCGCGTTTCTGCTTTCAATGGTGCAATAAAAAACGTAGCTCGTGGCCTCCGTTTCCATGGGATCAACTTTGTCTGAATATATGCTGTCTACGAAGTGATGGGCTAGTAGAACATCGAAGTTATTTACAGCGGAGCTGTTGCAGGCTAGGATCGGAAGGAAACCGCACGCGTCGACAAGGTGTGTTGCGGCAAAGCCAACTTTCTGGTGAATTCTCTGTAGCTCTCCATCTAACGAAGGTATCCTGAAAGAAGTCATACTGAAATTGGTGCTAGGACGACAGAATGGCAAATAAATTACCGGTTGAAATCACTGAAGACCACTTTTACAAGCCTCCTGTAACTGAAAGGAAACACACAACTGCTACATGCATAGCGAATATGCCAGTTCAGATGCAACATTTTTTTCTTGTGATGAGGAGAAGGTGCACCGATTGTAAATGGCGAGACATGCGCGTAATCTTCGTTGAAAGGAACTGGGAAAAGAATTAGCACCCTCCCACCCTATAGTTCATTCCACAAGCTACGTGCATCACCATGGAGGCTACACTGTTGTCAGCAGTCTGCACACCGAGGGCACCTAACTCACCGTGAAGGAAGCGACAAAAGGCGCCGGGAACTTGCGGTTCCACCTGCCGAGAAGGGAGACGGAAATGTCCTTTCAAGACGGAGTTAGGCGTGCTCAGCGGGCGGACTGGGGCCTCCACAGTGCTGCACGCAGCTTCTGAAATGAACTGTAGTTAGTTAGTTTGAATGAAAGTTGGACGGAGTAGCGGTTAGTTTTAGCAGACAAACATCAGGTTGTCCGTTTCCTTCCCATACAAGCCTGTGTATTGATAGCAGATGAAAATTTCGCAATATTTAGAACTACGCTACGAACTATCTAATTATAAAAAGTAAATTTTTAGAGGTGGCTACATTAATTAGATTGAGAGCTACAGAGCATTCACCAGAAAGTTGGCTTTGCCGCAACACACCTTGTCAACGCACGCAGCTTTTTTTCCGATCCTAACCAAAAATAGCTCCGCTGTAATTACTTTACTGTTCGACCAACCCATCACTTTGTAGGCACAATATATTCAGGTAAAGTTGATCCCCGTGTGAAAAGCGGCCACGAGCTACGTCTTCTATTGCACCAGTGAAAGCAGACCCACGGCGATGGTCACACAACGCCACAGCGGCTGCCACTAATATCGAAAGCACGTCACTAGGAAGCGAGTAATCAGAGAGTTCCTTGATAACAAAGTCAGGATAGGCATGCACAAAGCATGCCTGGCGCGCAAGTTTCTTGAGCCTCGACATGGTGATCTGCAGATTTGTACCACTCCGACACGAACTCCACATCCCCCAAACTTTTGAGGCCGACACCACATGGCTTGGATATTTCATCGCTGACGTCACGAAATGCACGATGCAGTGGGAGAATAGTTCTGGCCGGAATTTTGTAATTTCTCGGTGAATAAAGCATCGTTTGCTGCCGGACAAGCGCTGGGAGCACCATAAAACACGCAATCTTTCGAATGACACAAACTTGTATTTAGCCTTCAAGGCCTCTTTAAGGAAATCCCACTCGCTCCGCGCAGCATAGCACGATGATGGCTGCGGGTGAAGGTGCTATGTGACAGCACAACTAATTAGACTCATTGCTCGATTGTACTTATTAGACTAGTTGCAATCACGTGACGCAACACTTTTCGTCCGTGCATGGCCCCCAAAGACACTCACTCCAGACAACCTCGTATGAAATCTTTATCGAAACAAGCAATGATACAGCCGAGGCAAAAATAAAAAGAACGGCGCCATGGATAGGGAAGCTTTTCAAACTGCTTCGTAAGCAGCTCTGCATGGTACTGAGCACTTCTGGCCTTGCTTGACAACGCACGCACCAACTCGATACATTTTCGTACGTTACGTTACGCCAAAAAACTTGTCACCACTGTACGGTGGCATTAACTAGGTCACAAATGAAAAATCCTACTTCCTCAATATTACACTGACATTAAAGCAATTTTTGCAAGTGTCAAGAGAGTTAACGACTCTACGCAATTGCACCGAAAGCTGGAGCCCACCATTTCTTAAATATGTTATGCACTGTGATGTAGTGTTGAGCGATAAAAGCAAACCCAGGGGAAGGAAGTAACCGTTTTTCCATTACAACGTAGGTCTTCTACCGTTTTATCGTCTAGGATTGTGCTTTAACTATCGTTCCCAAGAATTCAATGACGTCTTCACGTGGTATAAACACTCAAAGCACCACGCGATATCCTCGCAATGCTAACAAGAACTCGAGGTACGAGCACTACTGCTACTACCCAAGAATCAGGGTAACAGGGTATTTACGTCAGTGAATACACGTGAGACTTGAAGCATTGAAGCAAGAACACGCTTTCAATGACCAATTTACCACTTAGAGTGTTTATAATGAGCACTGTACGACAAATGAGCTTGTAATGAAGCGACCACTGTTTTCAGCAATGGTCGCCCTCTGCTTGATTCACTGGATAAGTGGATCTGTCAATTTTTGCCCAATCAGTTACAACCAGCTTCGGCACTACCCAGCCATAAGCTACATAATTGCCTGGCACCACGGAACTGCTTAGTTGCACAACAGCCCCTTGCACTTAGGAGTTAGGTGTGGCACGCAAGATGTGATGTGCCAACAGGTCTCCACACGACACGATTTGCCACAAAGGCATCCAATCAGCATATCGACAGACACTTCCTAGAGAAGAACTAGTAAAGTACCAAATGGCAGCAACAGCTGATATCGCTGACAACTGTGACATGTGACTTTGCACATATGACATGTGCAGTTCAACAAGACTGCTTTTACGGAATCGGCGCCCTTAAAAGATCCCTTCAAGTCGTGTAGAGAACCGAAATACACTAGAGACAAACAATTCATCATGTGCACTCCCACAAACGTCAAGTTAGCGCGGGTGACCCAAACTATGCAGCGACAAAGACACTTCAAGCTTGCACCCCCATGTTTATCCGCTTCTTTTTTTGAACTTCCTCCCGCCTGAAGACGTCGTTCTCTAAAAACCCAAATGCGTCTTCCGAAGGCCGATTCTCAACCCGCTGCCGCTTGGCAGGCGGTGGCGGTTGGACGTAGTCTTCCTCTTCCGCCTCATCCATGTAGTTCTCACCCACTTCCTCATCTTCATCCTCATCTCCGGCAGTCCCCACCAATCCCGTTCTTTCGACGCAGTCCCTCGCCGCGCTGATCACAGCAGCTGCAAATGCCGGGTCTCGGCGGATCCGCGAGCAGATCAACTCGACGTCCATCTCCAAGGACTCCCGATGAAGCTTCGACTTGTTGTGGACGACTTCGTTAATGATGGTTCCACCACAAACGTCGCAAGAGCGCGGCTCCGGACAGTCGGCGGGAAACGAAGGTGGCAAAGGATTTGGCTCACGGAGCCTTAGTGCCGAGAGGGTGCGGCCTCGGAACAAGGCTGGGACATCATGCTCCGGAAGAATCGTTTCTATCAGCAACTGCGACCTCCATGGTTTGACGCTGCAGTACAAGGCCGGCAGGTGGCCTGGCTCGTGGTTCACCCACACGGAGGCGGATCGTTGCGGCTTTTTCTGGGGGAGGGAAGGCCCCGGAGGCTCTTGCTGGTGCATCCTCCGCTGCGGCCTCCTCGGGTTCCGTTGCTGCCAACCCTGCCTCTGCTGCGAGCTGTTCTGGTGGTTCTGCCTCGAATGCTGTGGCCTGTTTTGCCCGTAATGCTGCTGCTGCTGCTGCTGCTGCGGCTGCTGCTGCGGCCAACCACTTCCTTGATTGAAAAGCGGCGGCTCCGGCGGCGACGGCCTAGCGGGCGACGAAGCGGCCGCGATGCCCGTCTCCTGGCAGAAGGTCAGGTATTTCATCTGGGCCTGCCACGCGGCGTCCATGAATGCGCGGTGCTGTTCCTGTAGGTTTTCCATCATCTGCTGGTGCTGCAGCTGTAGTTGCTGCTCCACATCCGGCGGTCCCAACTGCTGCTTTCGGGCCATCCCAACGTCCCCGAAGTCGTTGTCACGAGCCTGTAAGTTCACCATCTGCTGGCGCTGCCGCTGTGGTTGCCGATCCAGGTTCGGCGGACCTAGCAGCCGTTTTCGGGGCATCTCAATGTCCTCGAAGTCCTTGTCACCGTCGTACTTTGCGAATGTTGTCGGTGGTTCCTCGCTCAAATGGCGGGAACCGAACCAGGTGAAAGGTGCGGAATCAGTTCTGTGAACAGAGGGGTTCGAGCCGTAGCACAAAGCCAGACACAAGCACCTACACGCTAGCGCGGCAGTTTTCACTCACAGCAAGCTGAAGAATGTTGAAAGGCAAGACGATATAAGGCGCGCAAGATGGAAAGGAACAGATTGGGCGTAAGGTATCAAAACACCTCACATGACGCTACGCGCAGTCACTTCCACCGACGAAACGCAGAAACGAGTCTTACAGGACCACACGCGTATGATTCAAGCGACGCTCAGTTCACGGCCTGCTGGTAGATCGCGGTTTCAAAAAAGACTGCTTCCGAAGGGCCGGCACTGTAGATCGTTTCCCTTTGTTTTGTTGGCGAGGGAGCCACGCCAATGGCAGCCAGCGACGACGAAGAAACGTACGGATCGAAGCTTTCCTTGCGACGGCGAAGTTGGGGGCCGCCACGCCAGGAATAACGATCGCGGCAACCACGCCGTACTGCAGTCAAAACACACCAACACAGCGAAGGTTTGATAGCTCGGTTTGTGCGGTTCGTGCCTTCACATGACGCATGGACATGACGCTTTCCTCCCGGCTAGCTGTCGACTGATCAGTGGATTGGATCGGATTGCGACGGCATGAGGTAACATGAAAAACAGTGATTGGTGGCGCTTGCGAGGCGAGTTGCGGGCATAGAGTTTCATAGGGGCTCTCCGACACGGCGCACTTTCATACGGCCTGCGCACCCAACAAGGAAACCATACAGCAGATTCTTGACAGAGTGAGGGCGCTTCGAACCAACCCTCTACCCTCCCAACCCTCTTTTTTCTTAGTCGACGCATCGCCTCTGGCCGAGCGAGCCGACAACGCTTGCCGCACGTGTTTTGAATCTGCCGCGGAATATCACCGGTACAAATGAATGCCTTCGCTGCTATATCTCACAAAAAGAAAAAAAGAAAAAGACTCGTTGTGCACTTCACTTGCATGATTAAGAGTTTTAGCTGCATGTTTTTGACAGTGCGCTCGCTGTCAGCGGTCCGCTCAGCCCGACCGGAGCGTGACAGCAGAAACACTAAGCGATAACCGTATCTCCCCCGGCGGGAAATCATTCGCGTCACTGGTCGTGCCCTGTGCGCGAGCAAACCAAGGCATCATCCGAAAGGAAAAATAAGAACTGATATTTCAGTCACGGAAAAATGCCGCGTTTATTGCCTGCCTCACCATTTTCATATACGCAGTGTCTAGAGTTACGTCCGACGGAACCCAAAATCGAAAACTAGAGTTACGTCTGACGTAACTTTAAAGGGAAGGTGAAGCGGTTTTAGAATTAAAAGAAAAGTTGACTAGCAGCAAGTACACATTGAATAGTTCATGTGTACGAAATATTTTCGCAATACATGCAATAGAAGCGGCGCAATGAGCAAACAAAAGTGGCCCGATGCCCCGCCCCCATCTCGCCGCGCGATGCCGGAAGACCGAGGAGCGCGGGCGAAAACCGGCTGAAAAACGTCATACCTGGACTTCCGGCCGGATCGGCCGCCTCGGCCATGCTCTTTTCGCCGTGTTTCCTTGTGAATGATACTTGTTGTTGTTGTGGTGGATAAATGTTCGTGTTCAAAAAGTATGCACGAACGCCAAACGAGGCATACGTTATCATGCCGTATTCCTAAGCACAATAATGCCACGCCGGGATGCTTGATAACATACGGAAGCGACAAGCCGAGGTGGCTGTGCTTGAATGACAGAGAATATACTACACTACGTTAAATACTTTGTAACCGCTCCAATGCGGTTTTTTTTTTTATGCGACGACGTGAATGTTCACATTAGATTCTAGATTTAGGAAGGATGGGGAATACTGCTGTACTTTGGCCAGGGATGTTTCGTTCCATTCCAGAAACCAAGTCACATTTGTTCAGGAAATACTTGTTTCGTTAAACGCGTCGGTTTCTTTCCTATGGGCTCAGGACAGTGTTAAAAAAACAATTTTTTGGCGAAACTAAAACAAGGGGGCCATCCTGATAGAAGTTATCTCCCGGCTAAGAGGTAAACAGTATTCCTACAAAGTAAAAGAACCAAGACAACCAGATTACTTATTTTGCAAGTATACATGTCACGATAAGGTGATGTTTGTCTGGAATTAAAAAAAAAACACCACTCACTCCGAACCACCACCGTGCCATAATTTGTGTTGACTGCGGGGGCCTACTTTTTGCCCAAAGATTCCGTGTGGCTGCATATTATAACCTGGCAAGCACTTGTTGTCACTGAACCTCAAGTGTGCTCCAGTGATAGTCGGTGATATATATAATGATGATACTCAAAAAATTAAGAGCGAAGAGTAAATATACGGCCTCTGTCCGACTAGCGCGGTAAATGCTTAAATCTAGAAATGCTGAAACAGGCCAACGATTCATTATCACAAACGTTTGGTGATTGTTACCTAAAAGTAACGTAACTACAACGTAACTGCCTTGTCCGACTGGTCCTGTTAATTATAACGAGATGGCCGTAATATTGTAGCAGAATGCGCAAACGCACAAGCGAAAATCAAGCCCTACTACAGCCAATAATGCTGAGCAGGCACTAGTATGCTGCAGTGTTTTCAGAATAAATGCATGTCAAGCAGTAAGACGCCACTCATCGAAGTGCAGCTAGCGATCGCGGAGGCGCCGTAGCGCCGCTGCCGAAATGGCGCGCGCGTGTGGGTCTGTGTACGGGGATGAGTAACGGGGCTGGGGTGGGCGACAACGAACAAAGGAAATGCGGAAGCAGAGTCTGCTTGTTGGTTTATGCGTGTACCGGCAAGATGTGTCTCGCATTTACGTTTACAGCGCATGAACGCTATTTTTTCGCGCAGTGCACGTACGCGCTTTTCGCTGGCAGATTGTTTATAAAACGCCCATTAATCTTCGGCATAAATGGTTTTGTGTATAATAAGAAACAGTTAAGGCAGTACCTAATATTAACATACGGTATAAAATCCGCCTATGCTGGTTGCCTAATTCAAAAATATTTTGATGGAACCCACTAGTCGACGTCACAGTCACTGCTTTGGGGTTCTCTGTCGTGTAAAGCAAATTTAAGCTCCAAGATAATTGAACCAACAGCACGGGAAATTATAAAACAAACTTCCAATCATGTGTGAAAATCAAACTGCAAGCTAAATTGCCCCAAAGGCAACCGTGCGATCGTTCACAATGCTTCCGACAACCCGCGCGGCTGAAGGGTGTCCTCCTTTGACGTCATGACGGGCGTAACCAATCAGGGGCGTCAAAAGACGAAAAGCGCGCGTCATTCAAACGGGTCCGCGCTTTTTGCAAGATAAATGCCACTTGGACTCATGTACGATAAATTTCAATGTGATATTCGGAATCAGCGCGCAAGAAACTATAGAACTGTTAATCTAACTCAATTTTTTTGGAAAGCGCTTCAGCTTCCCTTTAAGCCAGTTTCTAAAGTTACGTCCGACGGAACTCAGAATTGAAAACTAGGGTTACGTCCGACGTAACTTTAAGCCAGTTTCTAGAGTTCCGTCTGACGTAACCCAAAATTGAAAATTAGGGTTACGTCCGACGGAACTTTAGGGCAGTTTCTTGAGTTACGTCCGACGGAACCCAAAATTGAAAACTGGAGTTACGTCCGACGGAACTTTAAGCTGGTTTCTAGAGTTACGTCTGACGGAACCCCAAATTGAAAACTAAAGTTACGTCCGACGGAACTTTAGGCCAATGTTTTGAGTTACGTCCGGCATAACGTAAAGCACAAAAATTTACAGCTCTTCAAGACTCTTGAACCAATTTACATGATTCAAGAGTAATTAATAGGGTTGGGTGTCAGTTAATATTTCAACTCGATTAATTGGCATCAATTAATTCGATTATCAATTATTTATTATTGGTAGTATGTAATTGATTGATTAACCTCCCGATTAATCGATGAATGCTTTAGTCAAGATTAATTGTTTTAACCGGTTCAATCTTGTGAGCAACAGAAATAAAATCGTCATGTTGAAATTATGTGCAAGCATGTCGAGTATCATATTCGGGTTCAAATAACCCGCACTTCAAATAACAAATAGCACAGAAAACGATGCTAGTATGCGAAAAGACGGCAGTGAATAAAACAGAAAACTTACAGCCAAGACAGACGGGAAAATAGCTACTCAATAGAGAGATTTAGCAGTCCGTCCGTTCCGTTGCTTACATTGTTACCTGGTTGACCGGGACCGGTCTGCGCCGCGCGCGTGGAAGGGCGAGGAGGCGCGTACGTGGCGAAGGCAGGCCCCGCGGAACTAATCCTCCTACCGCGACGAATACACAAGTGCCCAGACGGGTCCCGGTCAACCCGGTAACCCATACACGACGGAACAGACGGACTGTAGCAGTCCGTCTGTTCCGTCGTGTACGTAGTTACCGTGTTGACCGGGACCTGACTGCGCCTGCGCGCGCGGAAGGGCGAGGAGGCGCACCCCGCCGTGACGAATGCGCGGACATGGCGAAGGCCGGCCCCCGGAACTATTCCCCCTACCGCGACAAATGCACAAGTGCCCAGACGGGTCCCGAAATTTCACGGGACAGACGGACCAAAATTTGGCCCAGACGGGCCCAAAATTTCAAAATAAGAACTACAAATATACACGGTACAAAAAACCCATTGTATAAAACTATTTCTGTATTAAGAAAAGCACGATTAATCGGCGCCATCGGCACTCACGGCGGGTGCTGATGTTCCTGATTCTAGAAAAGTGTGAGTGACGAACGAGCTGACAAGCGTGTCGCCCGCATCATGAGTCGTGATGATGACGTACTTACCTCATCTGGAATGTGTCTGAACAAGCATGTGAGCATATTGATCAATAATTATTTTTGGTCTTTTTTCTGGCAAACCAACACAACATCTATGCATAATCGATGCCGATTAATCGATGCCGATTAATCGGGGTAAAATATTAACCGACGCCCAGCCTAATTAATTACGTGTGTTAAAAGACTCTTGACCCATGCAAATTCGTTTTCGGCACAAACTGCAGACCCTACAAACTGGCACTGCGCCCAGGGCAAGACATTCTATTTTTTTTAATTCCTGCCTTCTCCTTTCCTTGCATGTGTTGGATATGGAAAGAAGTCTACAAGGACTAGTACAGAAAATGTTTGAATTATTTAAATGAAAAATCCATCAACCCAGCTGGGATTCGAACCCACAGCGCTGCATCGTACATCGCACGTCGTGTATCGTACAAGTGACAGATTACACCTATGGAGCGTCATGGTATTTAGTGCCGTTAGCTGTAATTTTTTTTAATGCTTTACGTTCGCCGGACGTAACTCAAAACATTGGCCTAAAGTTCCGTCGGACGTAACTCTAGAAACTGGCTTAAAGTTACGTCTGACGTAGCTCTAGTTGTCAATTTTGGGTTCCGTCGGACGTAACTCTAGAAACTGGCTGATAGTTCCGTCGGACGTAACTTTAGTTTTAAATTTTGGGTTACGTCGGACGTAACTCTAGAAACTGGCTTATAGTTCCGTCGGACGTAACTTTAGTTTTCAATTTTGGGTTACGTCGGACGTAACTCTAGAAACTGGCTTAAAGTTCCGTCGGACGTAACTCTAGTTTTCAATTTTGGGTTCCGTCGGACGTAACTCTAGACACTGCGTTTCATATAATACAGTCGCTGATAAGATATGAAGGCCTCCCATATTTTTCTTCATGTGCCCCGAGTTAAAATGTTTCTTTCAATTTTTTATTAGGCGCTTCCGAGTGATAATGTTAGGCTGTTTGTCCCTATTAGGCCGAAAATTCAAAAGGGGGGAAGGAGTCGCCTATTTTAATGACGCACATGTAAATTTACACGGACAGGTATCACGTGTATATATATTGTCAGTATATTATATCAGTATCAGTATATTATAGTAGTCAGTATATTACCTCTATGTCACGTGTAGCCACGGCAGGGTTAGGGCAGTGGCAAATGCGTGCGCGCCGCCCCTCTACCCCGCCCGTGCTGTAGCTCAACCGGCAAGGGTTGGTCCGCAGCGCCACGAACTAGCGGCGGTGATAGGTGGGAACTATACCCGAAGCGCAGGCGGAGAGAGAAAAGCCCCAACCACATGGAGCGATTTTGCAAGCGACTTGGGGAGCGACGCGACTAGCGACGAACTACTTTTCGCCGCGCACCAAGTCGCTCATCGAATCGCTCGGTTCTGGGTCGCCAGAAACAGTCGCTCGCCTCCCGGAAGTGGCCTCAGCGACTAGCCAATAGGAGAGCCCCTACGTAAGCACGCAACCTCCGGTTTTGAAAGAGAACGGGGGGAAGATCCACGCAGACGACGTTTGCGGTGCAGCGGCAAAGAAAGCTTTGCGTGGCAAAGCTTGAGTACACGCTGAAGCAGAAGCAAGAAGGCTCCCGCTCACACTGGGTGAGACCCGTGTGGGAAAAACGACGTCAAGAAAGCGAATTCTTCACGGCGTTCATGTTGGAGCCGAGAAACGAGGCGCAGAAGGAAAAGCGTGCGCTATCGCTAACCCAAACCAGTTTTAGAGATGCAATGAAGTGCAAAAAGCAAGGTAGAAAGGCGTAATACTTTTTAGTCATGCTTTTAAGACAAATGAACAAAAAAAATGTTTGCAAACATGCAGCGTACCAAGCGCGTTACTATGCGCAGTGCGGAAACATTGAAATCGCCATCCTCAGTCGCATGCTCAGTCGCTCGAGCTGTCGCTGTCATGTGGTTGCCTCGGCGAGCGACTTCGGTTCGGCGACTGCGGATCCTAGTCGCGTCGCTCGTCGCGTCGCTGGGAAAATCGCTACATGTGGTTAGCGCTAAACTGAAAATAGCGGCGGCACTGTAGTCAACGGCCCTTAAAGGGACACTGAAGTGATATGTAAACATTGCGGGATTACTAGCGCAAATTGTAGTCCGGAGTCCCCAGGCCATGTTTCGACCACTCTAGGCGCGTTTACGCGATTTTATTTAGTAGAAAAACTAATTCGAAAATGCTGTCCTCCTCTCTTTACGCTCGCCCATTTTCTGTGGCGTTTTCGTGTGACGTCAGGAGGGGATGAGCTGGCAATTGGCTGCGCCACGGCTGCGCTACTGCACGGCTCCCCGGCCGACAGAGTCAGTCGGGCCAGCGTTTCGTCTGCCGGCCGCCGGCGGGTCGTCGCAATCAAGGAGGTTAAAAAAAATTGCTTGGTCGCAATTCGTTCGCTTAGTTGAAACGAAGCCAGGACACGTTTGTGAATGGAAGAATGTGCCTTTCTTTACTTGGTTTGTTTGTACACTGTATCTAGCTCCAAGTCAAGGTCGCTTCACACAAGCGCTGCACAATCGCACATGCGACGCTTCGCTGACTGGTACGCCAGTAGGAAAATATAAGGCCTTTTGAAGGCGGGAGAAGAGTCAGCGAAGTCAATATAGGTACTAAGGAAATAAAATCAACTGATATGTTTACCGTACAGCGTAAAACTAGGGCGCGGGAAGCACTTTTTTGCGCTGGGCGAACAAGCACAGTGGTCAGCAGCACGACTACGCATCTGCGAACGCTTTTCCGTCTACGAAATGCAATCGCTAGACGTGAGCTACTGTGGAAACTCGGGCGAAGCTTACTGCACGATCGCAGTACAACAAATAGTCACCTAAGCTGCTTGAAATGCCAAAACTAAATAAAAATGTAAACCGGTTGTATAATATATACCCTATATTAGCAAGGCCTTCCGCGTCCCGCTCCGTGGCTCAGTGGTCTGAGGCGTAGGTATGTCGCCGCGAGTGTTTTGCAAGTTACGAGGTCGAATCCCCGCAGGTACGTGCTTTTTTTTTTTTTGTAAGTTAACTTTTTTGTTTTCCGCCAATGTTTTCTATATTGAGTTCACCTTTTTTTGGGCCGCAACGTGCATGGCTACACGAACTAGTTCACAAAACGCGCGCAGGCTGGCACTGGCGCGCTAGCGAGTTCTCGTTGGCGTGCTGTTGCCATAAGCACCGACTGCTTGCAGGCAGTGGGCACAGGCCAGAATGAACAGACCCTTGGCCTGGTGCGAACACGCTTTTTACAATACAGGCATGAGGGAGGCAAGCTCCAAATATGGGGGAAAAGCGCATGACATTTGGGCGTCTGCGGGTACGCGGAGGGCGTTCATGCACTGCGTAGGTCTCGGCTAGTGAATGCTACGACTACAAGCCATCCTGGGAGGCTTATCTTGTGCATTTTACAGCCGACAACATGGCAGAAGCGCGGTACGATGATTACTGAGATATTGAGAATGCCCATCCAACAACGCCATTGGTTATGGTTTACAGAACCGAAACCGAAACCGAAACGTGTGTGATTGCTAACCTTGGGCATCGTCCAATCACGGCGCCCCTCCTCTCAACGTCACAGCCTTAGTTGGTGCGGCCGCCGCAAACCGCGCATGGTAGTTTTTCTTCTTTCGCGCTTTGTAAAATAATTACCGATTTGTCAACCGGATAAACGATGAATAGTTCAGTGTCCCTTTAAAGGGACACTGAAGTGAATTCGTCAAGCTCCCGTTTTTGCTTGCACTGCGTAGACTGGCTCAAATTAGCACACTTTTCATCGTTTATCCGGTTGACAAATCGGTAATTATTTTACAAAGCGCGAAAGAAGAAAAACTACCAAGCGCGGTTTGCGGCGGCCGCACCAACTAAGGCTGTGACGTTGAGAGGAGGGGCGCCGTGATTGGACGATGCCCAAGGTTAGCAATCAAACAAGTTTCGGTTTGGGTTTCGGTTCAGTAAAACATAACCAATGGCTTTGTTGGATGGGCATTCTCAATATCTCAGTAATCATCGTACCGCGCTTCTGCCATGTTTTCGGCTGTAAAATGCACAAGATAAGCCTCCCAGGACGGCTTGTAGTCGTAGCATTCACTAGCCGAGACCTACGCAGTGCATGAACGCCCCCCGCGTACCCGCAGACGCCCAAATGTCATGCGCTTTTCCCCCATATTTGGAGCTTGCCTCCCTCATGCCTCTATCGTAAAAAGCGTGTTCGCACCAGGCCAAGGGTCTGTTTATTCTGGCCTGTGCCCACTGCCTGCAAGCAGTCGGTGCTTATGGCAACAGCACGCCAACGAGAACTCGCTAGCGCGCCAGTGCCAGCCTGCGCGCGTTTTATGAACTAGTTCGTGTAGCCATGAACGTTGCGGCCCAAAAAAAAGGTGAACTCAATATAGAAAACATCGGCGGAAAACAAAAAAAGTTAACTTACAAAAAAAAAAGGCACGTACCCGCGGGGATTCGAACTCGTGACTCGCAAAACATTTACGGTGAATTTCTAGCGCCCCAGACCGCTAGGCCACGGAGCGGAACGCGAATGCCGTGCTAATATAGGGTATATATTGTACAACCGGTTTACACTTTTATTTAGTTTTGGCATTTCAAGCCGCTTAGGTGACTATTTGTTGTACTGCGATCGTGCAGTAAGCGTCGCCCGAGTTTCCACAGTAGCTCACGTCTAGCAATTGCATTTCGTAGACGGAAAAGCGTTCGCAGATGCGAAGTCGTGCTGCTGACCGCTGTGCTTGTTCGCCCAGCGCAAAAAAGTGCTTCCCGCGCCCTATTTTTAGCTGTACGATAAAAATATCAGTTGATTTTATTTGCTTAGTACCTATATTGACTTCGCTGACTCTTCTCCCGCCTTCAAGAGGCCTTATATTTTCCTACTGGCGTACCAGTCAGCGAAGCGTCGCATGTGCAGCACTTGTGTGAAGCGACCTTGACTTGAGCTAGATACAGTGTACAAACAAACCAAGTAAAGAAAGGCACATTCTTCCATTCACAAACGTGTCCTGGCTTCGTTTCAACTAAGCGAACGAATTGCGACCAAGCAATTTTTTTTAACCTCCTTGATTGCGACGACCCGCCGGCGGCCGGCGGGCGAAACGCTGGGCCGACTGGCTCTGTCGGCCGGGGAGCCGTGCAGTAGCGCAGCCGTGGCGCAGCCAATTGCCAGCTCATCCCCTCCTGACGTCACACGAAAACGCCACAGAAAATGGGCGAGCGTAAAGAGAGGAGGACAGCGTTTTCGAATTAGTTTTTCTACTAAATAAAATCGCGTAAACGCGCCTAGAGTGGTCGAAACATGGCCTGGGGACTCCGGACTACAATTTGCGCTAGTAATCCCGCAATGTTTACATATCATTGCACCAAGCCCAGCACATGAAAGAAAGCACAGCATGTTGACGGAGTCACGAAATGCTTTCACCCCTGGCTGCACTGGCATCACAAACCGAATGCACTGAAAAGGTATGTTTCTCGCAGAAGGGTGAACACGAACGCAAGCGGAAAGAAGAAACTTGTAGGGCAGACATGCAACTACACCGCGGACGCAACTTCGGGTCCACCGGACCGGCCGCGCACGCCGTCAACGCTGCCGCCGGAGCCGCCGCCGCCGACACAGCGCAACTCGCGACCGGAGCGCCCTCTCAGCGCCTAGGGTAAAAGTCGCGCCCGCTTTAGAAGGCGTAGTTCCGAAACTAAAAAAAGTATTTTTTAACAATGCCTCGAATATCCTCAAGTACTCCTCAATCTCCGCAACTACTCATATGAGTGGTCACGGTGACGTTCGGATTTAGGACAGCATTTCTGAGTCCTTTATTTCGCTGCAATTTGTGTTCGCGCTGCAATGCCCCGCGTTAATTCCACAGGTTGGGCCACGTGGGTTCTCCGTGCAGTCAAGTTTGATGATGATGATGATGATATTGTGGTTGTACCCTTTGCAGCGGGCGGGTGAGAGGTCTCGACCCTAACCAAAAACAAACAAACAAACAAAAAATATAACACTACGCACGCACTCTATATACAAGAGCTCAGGGCCCGTGAAGGCCCAGTGGCCGAAGAACCCGAACCCACCGTCCTAGTCCTACGCCACACTACGACCCATACTACTGTGCGCCAAGGGTCGCCCTCTTCCACATTTCAAGGCGGCACTTTGTCCGCGCCACAGCGCGCATATCCACCGAGCCACCCTCCTCAAACCCAAGAGTAACATGCAGAGGAGTGTTGCCATCGCTCCCCACGCCCTTGCGGTCTGGTCCAAGCTGATCACACTGGAGGACCACATGTTCCATCGTTTCCTCCTCATGCACACACGCACGACACAGGACATCCTCCACTGAATCGTCCAGCCTCTTCTGTCGAACTCGCGTACGAAGTGCCCCCGCTCGAGCCTCAAAAAGGAGCGTGCTGCCCAGGCTGTTGTCATACAGCCGGACCGAGCTGATCGCACGTTTGTGGGCTCTGTAGAGGGCCAAAGAAGATTTTTCGGAGCAGCTGCGGCGCCACTCCTCTTCTTCTGCCGCACAAACTCGCAGCCGCACTTCTCGTGTCCACAAGGTTGCCGAGTTCGCCTCGACAGGCTTTCGGGAGAGTCCATACTTTTGTTCCAGCCTGTACATTCGACGCGTCCACTTGGTGCGCAGGCACGTCGCCGACAGGTACTCGAAGACTCGGCGCGCCCAGCGTTCACGGCTCATAAAAAGCAGGCGGCCCTTATAGACAAGCTTGCTGGAAGCTTCCCTCGCTTCAAACGAGGACCACCCCACATCGCCCTGCACAGCTTCGTTGGCTACGGTGCAATGACAGCCGACAGCCGTGCGGCCCACCTCACGCTGGCGTCGCTCCAGCCATTCCCTAGTCTCCGATGACAGGCAGACCACAGCGTTGGCAAACGTCAGGGCTGGTACATGGACGAGCTTCCACAACTCGCGTACCATAGTGAAGCGGTTGCAGCCCCACAGCACCCGGCGTCTGAGGATCCCTTGGGCTCTCAGTGCTGATTGCCGGAGCTTCTCCTCCTGCTCACTGTACAGGTTCTCGTCCATTCCCAGCCACACACCCAGGTACTTGTATGCTGCTTGAGTGGCGAGGGGTTTTCCGGCCAGTGAGAGCGTACTGTTTGCGTTTTGACCACCAGAAAGGCGGACAACTGCAGTCTTCTTGGTGTTGAACCGTAGGCCCAGCTTTGTGACCTCGGCATGGCAGATGTCCAGCAGCACTTGGAGCTCTGATGAGCTTTCTGCCATAACGACCAAGTCATCTGCGAAGGCCAGACCCGGAAGTCTGCAGCTGTCATCTATGCCCCTGGTGCTAAATCTTAGGCCAAAGCCTAAGCCTGATTTTAGCAGCTCCCGCTCAATGTCAGCTGCATACAATATGTACAGCAGTGGTGAAAGTGGACACCCCTGCCGGAGTCCCTTGGCCACTGGGATCCGTGCAGACTGCACGCCACCAAACTTCACCACCACTGAAGTTCCCTCGTACAGGCGTTGTATGGTGTCCAGTATGGCCCCTGGGATACCCATACGTGCCAGACGCTTGAAGAGAAGGGCATGGGGTACCGAGTCGTATGCTTTCTCCACATCTAAGAAGCAACACAACAGGGAGCGTCCTTCCTTCCTGGCTATTTCTGTACACTGAGTGAGCACAAACAAGTTGTCGTCCAGTATGCGCCCCCGACGAAATCCGTTCTGCAACTCTGTCAGGAGGTTGTGTGCCTCGACCCACCCGCTCAGCCAGTCCTTAAGGATGCTCGCGAACAGGCGGTACACAACACTAGTGGCGGTGAGTGGCCGATGGTCGCCCAGGTGTGCAGGGTTGCCACCCTGTTTCGGGACAAGGGTGATCCTGCCCAAACGCCAGTCCTCTGGGATTGGAGCTCCCTCAATGATGCCTGTGAACAGGTCTGCCAACTGCTCTCTGGCAACAGGCCCGAGATTTTTTAGCAGCCGGGCTGGCAGACTGTCTAGGCCCATGGCTGTTCGAGCCCGCAGCTGTGCTAAGGCCCGGTCCACCGACAACCCTGAGAAGGCATAATGTGTGCTCTCCTCCCTTGACCTGGCCGAGGTCGAGTCAGGTGGTATGTCCTCTTTCTGCCCACCACACAGGTCAGCCGGAGGATCGGGGTCCTGAAATACACGAGTGAAGTGCTCGGTGAGGTGCTCCTTCAGGTTGAGGATAGAGCGTCCAGATGCCACATCCCGAAGCTGGCACGGAGGGGGGGCTGGCCTGTCCAACGACGTGACATACCTCCAGAACCTCTGGGCGGTGGATTTGCCATCCGAGTGTAGTGACCGAAAGAGGCTCATGTTGTGCTCGGCCAACTTCGCCTGCACCAATGCCTGCACCTTGCGTTTCAGCTCAATGTATTGAGCCCACATAGCTGGGACCGCCTCGGCACACCCAGTCTTGATGGCAAGCCGGTGAGCTCGGTTTGCTCTACGGCGCTCTTTCCATGCCGTCTCCACCTCCTCATCCCACCATGGGTTCTTCCTGGCCTCGTCCGACCTTCTGTCCTGCACCATGTGGCGCTCAATGACCTCCCTTAAGGCCTGTACAAAGTCTTCGTAAGATGTAGCTGCATGCCTGCGTGGGCTAACCTCAAAATCTTCACAGACCATCCCCACTGCAGCGCTGGGCAGGTACTTGCCTTTGTCCTTCCGCTGTGGGTTTCTTTTCCGGAACCCTGCAGCCCCAAACTGCAGGCACAGGCGGTTATGGTCGCTCCCCACACTCCTTAAGCCCTCCTCATCTACCGTGCACATCCTTCAGGCACTGTCCAGACCGTGTGAGATGAGTGCATAGTCGATGGTGGTGGCGCTTCCTCGTGCACACCAGGTGACTTGGCCCACACACCGCTGATCAAGGTTAAGAATGCTGAGCTGCATGTCCTCGGCCAACCCTAACACCAGCCTCCCGTTAAAGTCAGTGTGGCCGTCTAATTCACTGAGGTGCCCGTTGAAGTCACCAAGGATGATGAGTTCCCTGTCCGTTGCCCACTGGCGGGCATCCCTGCGAACGCACTCCAGCGACTGCACGTTTTCATCACGGTGCTTGGTGTTCACTGCCAGGTATACCACACACACTGCCACTGGGATGCCCCTCAAGTCCCCAAACACCCACAGGTGATCACTGCATGCACCTTCTTGGCGTCGCCACTGCAGGTCCCGCCGCCACAGGAAGCCTATCCCACCACCCTTGCGCCCCTGACCGGCTCTGTTGCATCCCGCCCAACACCAGTCGGAGTGAGCAGGTGGGTTGCCGAGTTTGCCGAGCGAGCGCAGCGCCATCTAGCGCGCCTCCGCGCAACACTGGGTAGGCCGAGCCGCACCGTCCTGGCCGGCCGCCTGCTTTACGCACTGTGCACGCGCCCTTGCAAAGGCGTCTATCAAGTGGTTAGGTGCGCTATAAGAGGCTTAAGTTTGCGGGATACGCTGCAACGGCGACAGGATGGAGTGTTATCGACCGAGAGGCGTTAAAAGAAACAGCGCAGATGGAACGCTACCGCCTTCGCTGCCTTGAATCGTCCGAGTTGGGAAGGCTGGTCACAGCCTCCGGCGGCACATGTATCCGTGAAATTTTTAGAAAATACAACGGCGATGACTACCAAGCAGATGACATGCTGCTGTCAAAGTAAATTATATACTGGTTTGCCAGCTGTTAATACTCGTGAGCTTACAATAAATTGGTTGGTTTCTCTGCTTTGTGCACTTCTTCCGCAGCGTTTAAAATGAAAATTCATGCGGAACGTAACACGCAGCCGTATTTTAATTGTAAGATAACTAATTGATGGCTCCAACATCTCACCCCTTTTTTGGAAAAAATTATGATTGTTTTTAAACAAAGTAGGACCATTTGTTTGAAAATAAGCTGACAAAAAGTCGAAATACCTACGTCAGTACAAGGTATAAAAGCAACGCATGTGAGATTTTTGCGCTGCAAAGAAATGCTGCTCAATAAAACAAAGTCGTTTTAACGGGGCTCACAACAGAAACTTCAGAGAGCAATAAAAATAAAGGGAGTTTATGATTATTGTAATATTTGGAGGCCCTGCGTACCCCGTAAAAAGGAAGAGGTAGTCTCAAATCGTTCACGGGCATTTCCCGGCGGGCTTGCAGCGAAACCGTGTACGTTGTGAATGTATTCACGGAAAAGGAGACGGAAGGCACATAGGTTGAGTCTTCCTTTCGCTCATGAGGCGATACTGCTTGACCTCGTACGCGGAGCAAGAAAACGTGTTCGCTCCGTGGTCTCGGAGTGGGACGAACTTGCACCAGCGGAAACGAACTGTCAGGAGCGAGGAGCAGGACGCTTTCTGGGAATGTTTGGCGATAATTCAAGCCGTGAAATTGAAAGCCGTCGTAAGGTTCGTTTCAAGGCCACAGCGGCCGCTTTTCCGATAGAGGCGAAAAGCGAAAACGCCCGTGTGTTCGAGATTCCAGCCGCGTGAAAGATCCCCAGGTAGTCAAAATTAATTCCCATCCCTCCACTATGACGCACCTCATCGCACGTCTGGCGTCGGCGGGTTGAACCGCGCAGCAGCAGCAGTGTGGCGGACACATCGATCTAAACGTGTGAAAACGTTCTTGCAGTTGCTGCACGGAGCCTCACCGGGATTCATCGTACGCCAATCGCAATCACCGGACCCTGGCTATGCCTGCACTGCTGCGCATGTACGGAACCGAGATCGAGCTGCTCGCATCACGCCTTAACTGGCTTGATTACCATCACGCCCACAACGGTGACGGCATCTTCTGCAGCTATAAAGGAAGCCCGACGACGTCTCCCCCGGCATTTGGCAGCAGCAGCAGTGTACGTGGCGGACACATCGATCTAAACGTGTGAAAACGTTCTTGCAGGTTAGTGTCAGCTTCTTCCTGAACCTGCCTAAAGCGTTGAAAGATTTTATTGCACTGCTGTTGCTGCCACCACTGCTTGCATTGTATTCATTCTAATGCCGCTTCACACTATTGTGCCCTGTTATACGCTACTGGTGTTGTAACCTTGTCGCCCTAGGCACGAACGCCTAGTCAGTGCTATGGATGCAACCTGTTGTGCCAAATGCTGTGAGGCCTTTGTGCCTGATGCCTGCTCAATGGCATGTAGTGATTGCTCAAGCCGATGCCATCTAGGCGCTTGCTCAGGTGTTTCAGAGTCCACCTTTAAGTCGAAAGGGGAAGACTACAAGAAGGCTTAAAGATGCCCTGAATGCCGAAAGGGGACATCAGGGACGCCTGGTGTAAAAGAATGTAACGAGACTCGCTTTTCCACCCTGCTTTTAGACATGAACAGGAAACTTGATGAGTTGCTTCCTCTGACAAAAACGGTCAGCGAGATCGAAGCATCCATGAAACACATGTCGGAAAAGTACGACCAGATTCTTGCAGACGTCACGAAGCACGGCAGTGAGATTAAAAGCATCAAATCTAGAGTGCTAAAGCTGGAACAATCCCGAACCGATGCTGAACTCCTAAGAATATCTGCCGCTGTGAACGACCTCGAATACCAGACGCGAAAACTTAACATTGAGATACATGGACTGAAAGAGAAAAAAGATGAGTGCCTCATGACAGAGTTGAACCATCTTGCATCAAAACTAGAACTTCTGCCTTTAACAGAGAGCACTGCTACGGCGCTTCACAGGCTACCATGCAAGGCTGATAAGATTCCTGGAGTCATCATTCGTTTCGCACGTCAATCGGTGAAAGAGTTGTGGCTGGAAAAACCACAAAATTCCCCCGCATTTCCCCGAGGGGGAGAATGTGAAAGTGCGAATGCACGGTTGTCGGCCCGCTTGCGGCGCTTGCGCTCGGCCCCCGCAGCCCACCGCCTCGCCGCCTTCTCTTCCATCTCTTCCATCGGGTTTGTAGTATCACGTGTACACCACGCAGTTATCAAGCCGCTATAACGCCGCTGAGTCGCCAACGCACGCCGCTGACGACGTAGTTTGAATGCGTTAAAGATATAAGGCGCGTCACTAACACTGATATCACCGTCGCGTCCGTGGCTTGGTACAATAAAGAAAAAAAAAAAGCGTCCGTGGCTTGGTCGGTAGAGCGTCGCGCTGCGGCCGCAAAGTCCTCGGATCGAAACCTGGCGCCGGATGCTGTTTCTTTTTTAAATATAGAGGAGCACTGCGGACGCCGCCGCCGCCGCCGCCGCCGCCGGCGGTGGATGGTTTGGGGTCGCTTATAAAGTGCATTAAATTCGCACTTAAAAAGAAAGCTCTTGGCAACAATCCAAACCGGCCTTTATATGTCTGAGAACCTAACTGCGCACAACAGGACGCTGCTAAAAACTGCAAAAGATTGGGCTCATGATAACCAGTTTCTCTTTGCCTGGCACCGAAACGGAAAGGTGTTCGTTAGAAAGGAGGAAGGCGATCGTGCTCATCTGATAAAATGCGTGGCCGACCTTGAGCGACTGAACCCATGATGAACTAAGTTGGAAGAAGTGATAGCACTAAATTATGGCACGCGCAGGTTGGGTAGATCCGTTCAAATATTCTACGCATGTTGGTCCTGAGCACAAAAACGCTACCCGATGCATTCACTTGAACTGTCAGTCGGCGAAAAATAAGTTGGATGTACTGGATTCATTTTTTGGTTCCTTTGATTTTCAATATGACTTCATTATGTTGTCAGAAACTTGGTATGATGCCTGCACAATTCCGTGGAAACTACCTAGCTATAACTGTTTCACAGAGTCTAGAACTGCCTCGCGTGGGGTGGTGTCAGTCTTCTTGTAAAAGATAATATTCATGTAAACCGCCTTGAAGACTTTTGCCATATAACTGACAACTATGAAGTATTATCTGTCCTTTATGGTCGCATTGTCTTTTCTGTTTTTTATCGCCCACCAAATGGAAATGTTCAGGCATTTTTCTCGTTCCTTGAGCAGTTTCTGTTGCAAATGTCTGATTTAAAGTATAGTATAGTCTGGGGAGGTGACTTTAACATAGATACGCTAGCTGATAGTCAAATGAAGCGTGAGTTAAACATTCTACTGAGTACATACGGTTGTTTGAATACAATAGCAGTGCCTACCAGAATTACCTGTACTACGGAAACTTGCCTTGACCTGTTCATCACAAACGTTGACCGTTCCACTGTCAAGGCAGGCGTATTTTCCTGTAGCATCAGTGACCACATGCCAATTTTTCTCAGTTTAAATCGAAGCTTCCAAAAGCACGTGCCACATGAAATCCCCATGACTCAACTTATCACACCTTCTCGTCTTGAGAGCTTTCGGGATGAACTGGGCCTTCTTGACTGGCGAGATGTTTACACAACGCAAGAACCAGATATTGCCTATGAAACTTTCCTTCTTCGTTTTAGTACTTGCTACAAGAAGCATTTTCCCCTTTGCTCTCACGAAAAGCGCTCTGCTAAAATTCGTAAACCGTGGATTACTGAGTTACTATACAGGAAAATTAGAATTAAGAAAGATCTGTACAATAAGTTTATCAAATCGCGTGAAATAGCCGACTTAAAAACGTTTAAGAGCTTCCGCAATAATTTAAATAACGAGCTACGCCGTGCAAAAGCTCGCTACAACAGAAAGCAATTTTCAACTTGCGGTAACGACGGCAGAAGCTATGGAAAAAAATTAATTTACTGCTAAACCGAACGCAAAACAACCACACCATCGAACGAATCGTCCAGAACGGCACAGAAGTTCGGGGTGAATCGTTACCCAATGCATTTAATGATTACTTCACGAAAATCGTAACTTCAACGGTAAATCTTAATGCATGTCTTTCCATAACTAGCTGCCCGGAAACTATGTACTTGCGCCCCACAAATGAAGCCGAAGTTATCTGTCTTTTCTCTGAGCTGAGCAATAGCAGCGCGTGTGACGTGGATGGCCTGCAGATTAAACCCGCAAAATATTGCATAGATATTATCGCTCCGGTACTAGCACATATTTATAATCTCTGTCTTTCCACCGGCGTTTTCCCACAAAAAATGCAGGTAGCAAAAGTTATTGCCATTTTCAAAAAAGGAGATAAAACTAAAATGACAAATTATAGACCTTTGGAAATTATAGACCTTTGGAAAATGACAAATTATAGACATTTGGAAAAGACTGCCAGTCTTTTCCAAATGTCTTGAAAAAATTATATTTAATCGTCTCTCCGGATTTTTTGAAAGTAAAGGTTTACTTACTGAATGCCAATACGCCTTTCGAAAGAACTCATCCACACAACACGCCCTTCTTGAACAAAAAGAATTTATCCTAAAAAATTTAGAAACACGCCTGCTCACGCTTGGTGTTTTCATAGACTTCAGCAAGGCTTTTGATCACATTAATCATGCTCTCCTACTCCAAAAATTAGGTCGTTATGGAATCCGTGGTGTCGCCTTAGACCTGATTACATCCTATCTGGAACATCGAAGCCAATTAGTTGTGATAAAAACTGCTTCCCAAAGTTTACCAGTGAAAGCTGGTGTTCCACAGGGAAGCATACTGGGTCCTCTTCTTTTTAATATCTATATCAATGATATAGTGCTTGTTGATCACCACACCAAATATGTGATTTATGCCGACGATACAACTCTGTTATTTACCTCGAACTGTGCTGCCAGCCTTGAAACTACGGCAAATGTTGTTTTAGAAAAACTTTACCGCTGGACCACTGATAATGGACTTAAAATAAATGTCGATAAAACGAAAGCCCTTCTGTTTCAGGCAAAAAACAAGAATATTACCTTGGAAAATGACATTATGCTAGCTGGTTACAAAATTGAAATTGTAAGCTCAGTCAAAACACTGGGTGTGATTTTTGATGAGTGCCTGTCATGGACTAACCACATAAACTTTCTTGCGGGCAAACTTTCTAAAGTTGTAGGAATGCTGTTCTGTGTGAAATACCTCCCTTTAAAGGTAAAAATGATAGTCTACGATGCCTTATTTTTCAGTCACTTAAACTACTGCTGTCTCGTTTGGGGCACGACATCAGCTTCAAGTTTAAATCAGTAGTTTCTTTTACAGAAGAAAATAATTCGTTTAATCTGTAACGCACCATTCGCATGCCCCACAGAACCGTTATTTCGACAACTACATGTTCTAAAAATTCATCACTTATTCCACTATCGATTAGCTTTAGCATATAGAAATGATCAAACATCTGGCCAAAACCGTTTATGTAACATAGCCTTCCTAAATCGACGCGTTCAATTGTATAGCACTAGGTCACCAGAATACTGGCAAGTACCTCGCTCACGAACGAATTACGGTATGCAAATGCTTCGCCACACATTGCCTACTCTTCTGAACAACCTTGCTGCCAAGCAGGTTGATATCACCTCTTTATCTAGCTTACACGATTGCTTTATTTTCCTAGAATGGTCTGAGCGCTGTGAATCTTGCCCTCTACATTTT
Organism: Haemaphysalis longicornis; assembly: GCA_013339765.2. Lineage (NCBI taxonomy): Eukaryota > Metazoa > Arthropoda > Arachnida > Ixodida > Ixodidae > Haemaphysalis > Haemaphysalis longicornis. The sequence continues at coordinate 84,809,429 of CM023449.1, read as the reverse complement.
TCTTATCTCGTTTTCGGCTTTTTGTTCCTGTGCCTTGTAGTACTGCCATTGCCAATTAGTATTGTCAGTACGTTGCTTTGAATACTTTTACTTGCTATACCATGCACTACAGTGATGTCGGTGACTGTATTGCCGTTGTGTCTGTCGCGTTTTTTTTCTTTCTTCTTCTTTTTTTTTTCTCCTCTTCTATATGTAAGAGTATTGCGTTAGCCCACTGCCCTGCTGCTGAAAGGGTTTTTGGGCCCGTCAAGTTGCAATTGAGCAACTTTTTCCCGATTTCCCTTGATAAAGATTTGTATGTGCTTTACTTGAAATAAACTTTCAACTTTCAACTTTCAATCAATCAATCGAAAATCGCCGCCAGTTGGTTCGCAGTTCTCGGTGCTTCCCAGCCGCCTGATACACATTGGAGCCCACGTATTTAAGGTAATTATACTTGCTTTGAAGTCAATGCTACTAGCACGAAGCGCAGCGTACAGACCGCACTACACCCAAACAATCGATCCTGTGAGACGGAGCACCGTACTCGCAAACCACGGCGGTTTGATTTCAAGTATACATACAAAACGGCTTCTCTCCAATGCTGTGAACAGCTAATTAATTTGTGCTTTCTAGCGCAAACGCAAATTCACTGGGAAAAAACTGTGGAAACGTGAAAACGTGCGCACGATATGCTCCACCTGCGTTGTGGCTATGCGTAGCACTGGGAAGTCAACATTGCTTGCCCCCCTCCACCGTACGCGTATTCAACAGTTCAGTCCTTCAGTCTATTCCTAGCCCGGTGCGGTAGAATTACTGCAGTATGTTTTAGTTATTATAAAACTTAAAAATTGCGTATACTACATTTCATCCGGTGCCGCCAATCAGGAGCGCAACCGAAACACCAGCACGCTTGCGAGCGGCGGCCGACCCAGTATTTTTCTTATTCCCCGATGGCGGCGCTGGGTGTCGCGGCTCAGTGTCGCCCTCTGTTCACTGCACGGCGCCTATGGCCACTTCTTCCCCTCCTCAGCACTGGGAGAGAGCACTGTCCAGCTCGGTCCTGACGACGCGGACGACCAGCTTTGGCTGGTAAAGAGAGCCCAAGAAGCCGGACGGTCTCAAGGGGCCCTGGAATAAGGACTCTTCCCCAAGGACCAAGGCGAACTGCTTCATAGGGACGTTTATTCCTCCCTTTCCTCCTTCCAAAGGTTGTATTTATTGTTTCTGTCGCATTAGTTTTTTTATTAAAGAACTACGCGGTACTGGTGGTGTCGCCTAGCCCGAAAGAACACACATTTGTTTCGCTACAAGAAGGGGTTTAGCGCGGCGAGATAAACACAAAGTGAAGAAATGGTCGGGTCAAGCGTACTATACCACGTGTTGGACTTTGTTTTGGCATAGCGGGTAGCGTACGCCTTGCTAGGGGCGACGGGCACCGAGACTCGCCTGTGAAAGCGCGAGTTCGTTTCGGGGACGAGCGGCTCGCCGCTCTCGTGCCAGTGAGCGCATGCGCTGTCTGGTTCCGGTACCCGCCGCCGCAGCCATAGCGTATGCTAATTGGACCATAGAATTAATACTACTGACTAATTGGACCAAGACGCATTGCCACAATACGTGCCATGGAACTACTAACCTAATCGTGTCAGGAATATGGGTGAACCAAAAGCCCACATTTTATTTACAAATATATTCAGGCCACACTAAGTGTGACCGTATGCATGGCCTGATCGATGCATGTGTTGATCAGGAAATGAAGCGTAACACAGACCAAAATTATAATTAACGCGACACAAATATAACAGAACGAGTAAAGTCATCCCCAAAATATGTATCCTGTAAAACTGTGGCCACGAACGGTGCATAAAAATTTCCCATGTCCGTGCGGGCACTGCAGTGGGCACTGGAGCGTGTGGGCCATGCGCGCCATTTCAACCGCATGGCGCGCACTTTAAGAGGACAAGGAAGACGAAATACAACTTTGTTCAATTTGAAAGAACCAGCCTTTGATAACCCCCTCAGCTTCATTCCCGCAATAGAAGACGTTTTTTAACGAAAAAAAAAAATACGCAAAAATCTTGATTTTTTTTTTTCCGAATTTCGCGCTACAATGACGTGTTACGGCCACAAGTGACGTATGAAAACATTGTTCACATCGCGAACATACAAACATTAAAACATTATTTTTAATAAAATTAACCTATTAAATTAAATTATTATTATTAATATTAAAACATCCCGAAACATTCAAACATTGTTGTCAAGGTGCTGATTCCACGTTAAAAGTCAACTGATACGATCAAACAGAACTTTCGGCCTCACTACTATTGTCCAATCATATTTCCTCGTACAACCAATTGGTTCTGTGTCGAGATGTCAGAGGAAAATTGGGTGGGGGTCGCCTTTGCTTCATTTGTTCTCATCGATATATACCTTCATTGTTTGTTTCCGATAAGTATCATCGTAATCGGAAGAAAGTCTTTCTAACCAAACTTGCAGTTTGGATTTACGGCCCCTTCAACGTGAAGACAGTTAAAGGGGCACTGACACAAAAATTTTGCATCTTGTTTTTTTTTTGTTGCGATAAGTAGCTAGTGACCTATTTATAACCTGTAGAAACCTCATTTGCTTCAGCGTGCGACGGTTGTTTAATTAGAGGCATTTTCAATGCGGCCAGTCACAGTTTCGGTTTCAGCGAGTGCCGCGAAACGATGGATTTTGTGGATTTTGTGTGAACAAAGCTGACCACGTGACCGTCGGAGGGATATCACAGAGCAGAGCCGCCGTAGCACTGTCGAATCCGCATCGACGGCAGTTTCTGCGAATGCCCCCACGTACTTATCTCGTGAGGCGCTTAAATTAAAAAGCGACCGTGGATGGGACGCAGGTGCTGCGAGTGCAAATGCTACCGCGGCTAAAGAACGACGCGCGACGCTCGAGACGGTGGGTGGCAAGACGCGCGCTGGGAGCAGCCGGCCGGTCTGCCTACAGGTCCGCCTACAGATGTTTTCGGCTTAGCACTGCGACGGATATTCGAGTGCCGCTCTCGTAAGCAGTGCAGATGACAATTTTTAATGCAACCCGCCATCGCATCATTAACTCCTTTCTCATGTAAGCCCACCATGGTCGGGACTTGGGGACAATTTCGTGCAGCGGTAACAAGCTATCACTCGAGCTACCTGCGCCGGCCTGGGCCACTTCGCGGCCGTGGCCGCCGCCTGCACAGCGACCGTGCGGCTAGCTCAGTGGGCTTTTCGTGCCTCCGGCGCGTTTTCGCATCCAATGGTAATAAACAGTAATAGAAACAGAGTGCCTGGAATCGCTGTAGAACTTTGGTCGCGGCCAGCTGCCCGATTAGCGGACGAAATCACGGCGCCTCCGTCGCCAACGATCGGGTCGTTCGTTCTCGAGAGCAGAAGCTCCGCCCTCCGGCCCTCCGATTGGAGCGGCGAGCCGGGCAAGCCGGCGAAAAACGCCGGCAGTGCGGAAGCGGCAAACACAAACTCGTGACGTGTGGGATGTTGTTTATTTACACAATAACCTCGGGATGTCGATTGCGCGTGGTCCTCTGCTTGCTGCTCAGTTGCATTTCGCACACTTTAAGATTGATTTTAAATATGTTCTAGGCTGTATTCGCCGCTGATATTTTGCAGATGATGTATATGTGTTCCCACCAATCTATCTCCGAAGTTATCTCGCCTTCAAAATTTTGTGTCAGTGCTCCTTTAAATCTAGAGGCCTTAATAAAGCTTGTTTATTCACACTGCGCCTCCACACGCACAGAAGAATTAGTTTCAGTGCAGGACGTTGCGGTCGCGTTTGTATTTCTTGACGAGGGGTGTCGAGAGTAGATTTTTGTTTTTTCCCGGTGAAAGCATGCTGTACGTGCCTATTTACGCGATGGAGAATATGACGTTCAATTGTTCAAGAAAACACAAAGGATAGATATGTGTTAGTTGTCTAAACTACTCGCAGATAATCGAGGAGTGATAGTAGACGCCCACCATAAAACCGCCTCCGTCTGCTCCCTATGATTGGTCACTTGTGAAACAATTACAGTGAGAAATGCGGCGTATATAGAAAGGGGGGGGGGGGGGGGGGCAGGTTGGCGGAGTTTTTTTTACACTGAGAATTGCAATAAGCCGCAATCCAGGAGTCCAAAATTTTGCGGGTACCACTTTTCCTAAACTTTACCCGCCGCGGTGGCTCAGTGGCTAAGGCGTTGCGCTGCTGAGCACGAGGCCGCGGGCTCGATTCCCGGCCGCGGCGGCCGCTTTTCTGATGGAGGCGAAAAGCAAAAACGCCCGTGTGTACGAGATTTCGGCGCACGTTAAAGATCCCCAGGTGGTCGAAATTACTCCGGAGCCCTCCACTACGGCGCGCCTCATCGCCTGCGTTGCGTCGGCGCGTTAAACCCTACAATCAATCAATCAACTTTTCCTAAACTTTAAAATTACTTCGCCTTGCGGTCATTTGCTCAAGGTTTTGCGGAAATCCCTTGACAATAACACCAGCTTTTCCTTTGTAATTAATGGAGGAGAAAATTAATGAATAGTAGTACTTACAGTACCGTGACGGTAAAATATCCCGTTCTAAGTCCGGTTTAACCATGGTTCCTCTTATCAAATTACGAAATTTGCGCTAACTAGACATACAGAGGAAGGAAGACAAACAATGCGCAACTCACAAGGCAACAGGCGAGATCTTAGTATCGTGGTGTTGTATCGCTTTTACTATCTGCTGTTATGGTTTTATGTTATATTAGAAGCCTATTTAAGGCATCTTTTCCTGCAAATAAATAGTTGTGAGTTGCGCACTGTCTTCCTTCCTCTGTATGTCCAGCTAGCGACAAATTTCGTCATTCATAATGCACCAACTAGCCCAATAACACATTTTACTGAAGTATATTTCCTCTTATCGCCTTTAGCGAACAACAAAACACATGATTACTGAGCTTCACGCCACCAAGACCGCTTTGTCCCGATAATGGTACCAATTTTATCGCAAACTTCGAACAAATAATGGGGATATTAAAGAAAACTAAGTGAGGCAGTGGTGACGCCCTCGCCACTTTCCCGGCAACGTTTCTATGTGACGTCACAGAATCTCGACTGTGCGGTTGGCGGCCGGCCCACCAAAGCCATCGAGTGGGGCATCTAGTTCCGTGCATGTAATCGCATCACTTCGATGCAAACGTTCAGTTGCAAAACTCGTGATGCAACGATGCAAAACTCGTGAAACGCTGGCGGTTGTCATACATCTCCCCGTTGTTGATTGATTGATTGTGGGGTTTAACGCGCCGACGCAACGCAGGTGATGAGGCGCGCCGTAGTGGAGGGCTCCGGATTAATTTTGACCACCTGGGGATCTTTAACGTGCGCTGAAATCTCGTACACACGGGCGTTTTTGCTTTTCGCCTCCATCAGAAAAGCGGCCGCCGCGGCCGGGAATCGAACCCGCGACCTCGTGCTCTCCCCGTTGTTCAGCGCAACGAAAACTTCAGGTACACTTCAGGCAAAATCTGTGTAGGCAGCCCCCGCAGAAACGCTCGTAGGGTTGGTTTTTACGATAGTAAGCGAAAAAAGTGGCCGCGCCAGGAAGAAATGGCGCAGAAAGGCTCCAGCCGCGCAAGAAAAAAATTACGCGTTCGAAATGACGCAAAACAGCTCCAGCATACGAAATTAAAGAAAGCAAAAAAAAAAAAAAAAAAAAACAGAACTCCCGCTGGCGCAGTTTCAGGCAGGGTGCGCGCGAGCACTGCGAAGGCGGGAAATTTGAAATGCATTGGGTGGCAGCAGTGAGCAGATAACGGCGCTGCAGCCCATTATGGCGAATCACTGCTCTACACTTCCGACAGCTTTTACATTGAGTGGAACGACTTTAATTTTTTTTTCTATAAACGTATCCGAGAAAAAGAATTGATATCAGCACTGCTCCCTGTGGCACACCCCATGTGAGTGGGAGGAAATGCCCCTGTTTCTCACCGGAAACAGGATCATACGGTTTCTGCTTACTCCGCTTCCCTGCTCATTAAGGTCAGTGACTCCCAGATCTAAACCGGTCATTGATCTATGTGATGTCGACCGGTGCCGCCTTAAGACGAGTTCGATGGTGCGCACTCGATCACGCATACACTAAGGTGAACAGGCTCTAAAGGGACGCTGATGTACACCTCTCATGCTGTCATTTATTGCCGCTGTATTGTCTAGTGTCAGCGCATGCAATGTTCTATTTATTCACTAGGAAGAATTCGCAAGTCTGGCTTCATTCTTCAAAGCTCGAGATAAGAGGACACACCGCGGATGCGCCTGGCGGCTGACTCCCGTACTAGTGCGCTTACGTCACACTGAGTTTTGATACGGGGTTTAATTCAGAGTTTGAATTTTGATTTTCGAATTTATTTCGCAACTAGGACGTTGAGAAGAGACAGAAGGGCAAAACTGTGAGAACAGCTTGAAAGGTCCCGGCCTCCTTGTTACAATGTGCAAAACTAAGGCGGAAGGCGTACAGTGGCGGACGCAGTTCTAAACGGGATAAATGCGCTCTAAAAGCGTTCAATGCCACATTGCATGCGGATTCGCATGAAATGACGTCCCGGCTGCTTGTCACCATACCGGCCGAGAGGGTAGCGCATTGCAAGGACAAAAGCTATTTTTCACGCATTTGTCTCGCCAGACGAAAAATGGCTGACAAAAAGCGAAGCACATGAACTGAACTTTCCGAACTTATGCGGGCAAACCGGTATAGTAGGGCCATTGGATGAACACATTTTAATTCCTGTCAGTGGACGTGAACATAATTCTACCCCAGCCGCCGCTAAAGTTGGACCCGTATAACTGACTTGTAGCTTCAGTAGACGGCACCGCGCCGACTTTGCTCAGCGAATGAAAAGAAAGTTCCCGGAGTGGCCGGTACTTACGTGTGTCGAAGGAGAACCTTTGGAGGAAGAGGAGGTGGCTTGCATTGTCGCCTTTCCGATCGACTCGAAGTTCCACGTCGTAGCGATCGGCCCGAGGGAACCCCTCAAGTCGCATGCGGTGTCGACTTGACCGTGCCGGCAGAGAAACGACAACGACTGCTTGAGCGGAGCCGCCATCTTGCTGCTTATCAGTCCTCATAACAGTCGCGTCGACGCTATTGGACGTCGGATCCAAGCCGTTGCCAGGGGCGACACTGTCGTCGGGTGCCGCAGTCGCGTCGATTCGAGTTATCGGACGTAGTTCAACCCTCCTTCCTTCTCCTCCTTCTGCTTGGCGACACGACTGTCGCACGTCTGAGGTAACCACCGCTCATTGTCTTTGTCGCATCGACGACACGAATCGCCACTGACGCGTTGAATATCTCGTTCCTCGCTGATGTCGAGTCGACTCGAACGCTGGATTTGATGTAGCTGTTTCTACTTCGTTGTGGTGCTGTGTATACGTTTCGATCCGACGAGTGGGTGCGGCGACGATGCGCTTCGAGTCGGACGGTTAGTGTGCCACCGGGCCAAAGTCGGTTCAACTCACTCAGGTCGAGTTCAAGTTGACCCGTGGCTGTAATCCTGTGACCTCGAGGGAGTTGCGCGGTGGCTCGAACACCTGCAAATGAGAAATAAGAAGGAAGCGTTGAAGTAATTGCTCTTAAGTGTGGTTAGTGGCCAGTGAAATTATTCTAGCTTTGCCCGAGCACGGTTAAGATGTGCACACCTATATGAATATGTAATTAAATAAAAACGACAAGTTGGCAGAGTTTTTTCTTCGCCGTAAAAAAGAATTTGTTAGGAATTAATAAAGAATTAGTGACATCCGTGAGCGCGCAGGTTGTACCATCCCGCGGTCACTGATTTTAGGGTGAACCAACTTAGGGGCTGGGGCTATTGGCGTCTCTTGTCGTCGTCGTCGTCATCGTCGTAATCGTCATCGTAATCGTCGTCTCATGTAGTCAAGGTGCGAAAACACTGGGACACTTGTTTACGCCTCGCGCTAGACCGCTTAGTGCTTCAAAGACAGAAGACTTTTACAGCAAAGCTGTATACCTGCACCCCCCAACCGTTTCATTTCCGTGGGCAAAAACGCTAAGGCGCCAAGAATACACTTATCAACTGCATGCTTCGCCCCTTCCCATGTTTCACGTTAGTGGAGATGGCCCGGTATTTTTTACATTGGCTTTGTTTAGTTGTCGGCTTCCAGCCTGTTTCACCACAGCACAAGTATGCCTACAGCAAGAAGAAGCAGGGCTAAAATATAAAGGGGCTCTGCAACACCTCCGATAAACGCTTTCACTCTTTCCTTCGCGCCTGGAAGTATCGGGAAAACTGTGGTCATCGCCAACACGGACCGGCACCGCGTGATTTGGTAGTCGCAGCGGATCCGTCTTTCAATCTGACCTTCAAGAGCAGCCAAGGTCAAGCCAGCGCATCGTGCGGTTGCGCAGTGAAAGCGTCTAACCGCTTGTTTTTTCCAAGGGTGCGGAGAAAGGGACAAGGGGAACAATTAAGGGCGCGTGCCGTCAGAAAATGATACAAGGAGGCGCCGCCCGCATCCAAGTTTACTGCGCGTGCGCGCCTGGACCGACGGCTGCGCCGAGCAGAGTCTGTATTTTGTCTTGCAACGCAACTGTGTGCGCGGTCACTGCATGCCCTCAAACGCGAAAACCGAGTTCTCGTAACCCCGGCTACACCGCTGTCAAACAGGGAAGCTCTTACAGTAAAGCAAAGCTGTATACCTCTACCCCCCAACTGGTTTCATCTCCGTGGGCAAAAAAAGCCAAGGCCTAAGAGGACGAGCGCATGCGTCTGGCTAATCAGGCACACACCACAGAACTCAGAATTCGTTTAAGGAAACCACAATACAAGCATCGAAACCGCGTTATGAATGATAAGGCGCCGGAGAACAATAGGACCCCCCACCATGTGTTCCCTGTAAAGATTATGTCTGCAGATTATCTTTGAAGGATAGGCAAGACTAGCGTCACTAAACAGAGCAGTTCTTGCCAAGACGCCGAGCGCACGCGTCAGGCTAGGCAGGACCCAGCATTTGCCGCCAGAGAAGCCGAGTGTAGATAAGGTATTAAAGCGCCGCCCACTGAGGAACTCAAGTCATCAACGGCGACCATTTTGTCGCTCATCAGTTTTGCGAGATTGCCGCATCTACGGTCTCGCCGTTAACTTCTACCGGGTCGTTTGTTAACAACACTACAGAAGATGCAGCAAAACGGCGTCTTTGGACACACTTCTGCTGCTGAAATGCTGTTGCACGCGTTATCTTTGATTCGCAATCGGAACGACGTCAGTCGCACGCAGCCCCAGGGCAGGGAGGACAAGCTAAGCCTAACATAGTTGACCGATTGAAGCGCATAAACAACAAAATGGCGGCGCCCATCAACTGTCGCAATGTAAACAGATGTCACGTAATGCGAACTGACCAATGATCATGGCGGCAGCACGGAACGATAGGAAAAATTAGTAGCGGCTTAGCTCTGCTATGTCAGGATATACGTAGCGTGAGCTAAGGTTGAGCAATCCAGTCCAATCCAGTCCAGTCCAGTCCAGTTCTGTCCAGTCACTGCTCCCGCGCAATCTCAGCCCGGCTCTTCACGAGCCACGCGAAACGCCTATCAAGCGGCTCCGGTGCGTCAGACTTGGCTACTGCGCAATTAAGGCGCACACCTAAGCACGCACCGGCGCCAGTGCGTCTGCCGCGGCTATGACGCAACACAATCCAACACAATATACTTTAATCCAATCCAATCCAAATCCAATCCAATGCAATCCAACCCAATCCAATCCAATCCAAGCCAACCCAACCCAAGCCAAGTCAAGTCAAGTCAAGCCAATCCAAGCCAATTCAATTCAATTCAATTAAATCCAATCCAATCTAATGTTCTTCGCGCTTGCGCAGAACGGCCCTTCACGGCACACGCGAAACTGCTCAACCTCGGCCAGTGTAGCTTACGCTACAAAAAAGAGGGCCGATACTCTGTGCGCAAGCGACAAGCCAGCGGAGACGACCAGGAACATTTCATACCCTCCTCCATCACCATTTGTAGTTATTTAAAACTTTGCTGGACTTCCACTTTCGCAGGGCGGGATAACGACAATTTGATTTTTAAATCGCTCATCTGAGATATTTCGCGGTATCGAAACTGAGTGCCCCGTTTCCTTGATGTGGTCGTTCGGAATATACACCCAGACCCAGCAAAGCTCGAAGAACTAGGAGGGCAGAAATAAAATCGATGCGAGACGATGTTTACACGCGGAGCATTCTGAATCGATTCCTGGCGTGGACGGTACCCTTTATAGTTGACCCGGACATCTCATTACCGCCTTTCATCGGCGCCGAGAAGCGACGTCCTGCACACAATGGAAAGTGGCGGACAGTCGCGAAGAGACGGCGCGCATTTTCCGGGAGGCGTATACGGAGATACCCTGGGCGGGGGCGGATTCGCTGAAATGAGCACGTTGCGCTCGTGCGAACGGTTGGCCTTTCGGGGCGTGTTGAGATCGAGTGTCCTGCGCTTGCTGCACTGATCGATTCATTATACATGATGGCAGCTATCAGTTGAGTCAATTAGTTTATTACTCGATAAGTAAGGGATGAGTAAGTTGGAACGGAAGATGATGGGTGTAACATTAAGGGACAAGAACAGAGCGGAGTGGGTAAGGGAACAAACGCGTGTTAAGGACATCTTAGTAGAAATTAAGAAGAAGAAATGGGCGTGGGCAGGGCATGTAATGCGAAGGCAAGATAACCGCTGGTCATTAAGGGTAACAGAGTGGGTCCCTAGAGAAGGCAAGCGTGGCAGGGGGCGGCAGAAAGTTAGATGGGCAGATGAGATCAAGAAGCTTGCGGGGATAAATTGGGAACCGTTAGCACAGGACCGGGGGTAATTGGAGATTGATAGGAGAGGCCTTTTCCCTGCAGTGGGCGTAGATAGGCTGGTGGTTGTGATGATGATGATGATGATGATGAAGGGATGAGCAAGACACGGTATGCAGAGATTAACTCCGGGCGCTGGAGTGCAAAGTACGCTTCGTCAATCTGTACTGTATATCGTGTTTTTTCTTGCGTGTGCTTCGTACTTTGCATTTATTCGTGCTCAACTTACTTGCTTGAAGGGACACATTGGTGTATTCAGTCTCATGCCTGCACTTTGGTGTAGTTTGTTGTGCTCTCTAAGACTCTTTCTGGCTCGGTGAACTTTGCAACGACTTCGTAAGGAACATTCACCTTTTCAGAAATGTGCAATGACTACGAGCGCATTGGAATAACTTCACGAGAAACATTCACCTTACGTGAGAACGAGTAGCCGGCCGTCCGTCGTATGTGGTGTCAACCTCTTCTTTTTTTTTGTCATGTAATAAAGAAGAAGTAAGGGAATACACAGGGCGAAGGCACGGGGCCAATCGCTCGTTCGCAAATTAAATAAATAAATAAATAAATAAATAAATAAATAAATAAATAAATAAATAAATAAATAAATAAATTCCCGAGTCATGTGGGGAAACCAGAAGAACAGAATACTACCGAAGCGTGATGATAGCGTTCTCCATTTTCCGCCGCATTCATGTACAGAGCGTCGCAACAATAAATGAGTGGCTTTAAACATTTTTCCCGCGGAAACCCTTTCTTAATCGCGGTCTAACTTTACACGAGGGTCGCATTTTGGGATATTGTGGCTCCTGCGGAGAGGCTGAGTAATGCGAATGAGGGAACTTCAAGGCGCGTGCAGACAGGTACTCTACTCTGTCCTGCAGATATATATATATATATATATATTATATATATAATATATATAGATATATATATATATATATATATAGATATATATTACTTATATATATATATATATATATATATAGAGAGAGAGAGAGAGAGAGAGAGAGAATGCTCTTTAATGTGAACTGGTGAGGTCAGCCCTGCTAGGGACAAGGCTTGCTACACCAGATGGGGGGTGACTACATTGATGAGTGGTGCATAGCAGACATCAGGGTTACAGCAGGAAGAAGACAAACATGAAACGCGAACAAATAGAAACAGGAGAATGCTGCCCGCAGAGTCCGGACATAAAAATACAATTGAAAAGAAAATCGTTAATGTAAACGCTGAATCTAAATAAAAAGTAAACGACGCGAAAAAATTGAGTAACAACACCGACCCAAGAAAAATAAATAGATGAACGCCACAGTGCGAATCACAGTAGATATCGTGACACACTTGCTCTGTCTGTGTTCTAGAGAAATTTGTCTAGTTCAGTGTCTCGTAGGAACTGGAGTATAACTTTTGTACCTAAGGTAATGTCAGCACTATTGGCCCAGTGCCCAAGAAATGACGAAGTTCCATACTACCTCCGTGGTGTACACGAGAGAGGGAGCTCATTGCAGTTTTTCGCGCAGCAGCGAATCTAGGGCAGACGCACAGCAAGTGCCCTTGCGCTGTGCGTGAGGCTGTAAATCTCTCCTCAATCATTCAACATTTTCATCCTACACTCGAACCTCGTTATAGCGAACAATTATAAAGCGAATTATCGGATATAGTCAACTAAATACGAAGTTTGTTTGGTCGCTGCTTCATTTCACTGACATCTATTCTTTTCATAACGAAACCGAAAACTCGAGAGCCGCGCGATATCGGCTATAACGAAGAAATATTTGGTTCCCGCGAGGCTCAAAACTCGACAGATAGCATGTTAAAAGCAAAATTAAAAAAAAAGTGAGACAAAACAACCCTTTTAGTAGCTTAAGGCGCTTTATTGCGTGGTCACTGTGAACAACTTCATCCCGCTCAGACTGAAAAAAGCCGGCAGGCGAAGGCCACATCTTCCTTCAAGTAAATAAGAAACCCGGCCTCTTTTGCCGAACAAACTGTTTAGAAATTTGAAATGCCACAAGGAGACAGATAAGGACTACCTCGTTTATAGTGGGTTCGAAGCCTAGAACAAGGCATTTTGTATCTGGGATTGTCGCGCGAGCTAGATTGCCGATTTATTAGAGCCTATTTTTACCTATACTGTTACAAGGAATATACTGTTACAAGGAGTACAAGGAGTACTATACAAGGAGTACAAGCGACTCCCCGGCGCCAGGCCGGGGAGTCGCTTGTACCTATTTTACCGGTAGGTGCCCGGCGCCACCAAGGAACACGAATTCGCATGGTGCCTTCCACAGCCACGATGGACGCTCAACTCGCAACCGCCTGTGGCAGGACAAGCCACCAGACTCTTTCACCCCCGGCAATGGCGCAACGCGGCATGATGGCCGGGGGCCCCGCCAGATGGACAAGGGTCAGGGGCCCCTCGATAGGGTAAAGGCAGCTTTCCAGACGTGAAATCCCCTTTCAAGGGTCCGCACTCGACCAGGGACGCCTGTACCCATTAAAGAAACCGGTGGGTGTCCGGCGGCACCAGGATTCGAACCCAGTACCTTCAGCATACGAGGCGAGTGCTGTACCTCTGAGCCACCGCTGATTTAGCCACCGCCACCGCTGAACTGATTTACTGGCCCGATAGTACCTCATTATAAGGAGGTTCGACTGTACAACGAATGCGTGGTGCTCGCACTGTGGGAGACCTGTGATGTGTTCCACATGGTGTGGGCATGTATTCAAAATACCCACCTCCGTACTTCCCCGACCCCTTTCCGACAGGCACGGGAGGTGAAATTCCGTTCCCAAATAGGTACAAGCCAGGTGCTTCCGGTGCGATCCAAAACGTTAATCAAACGGGTTGATATACCGCGTCCTACCTGTAACCCGACCTAAGAGTATACCAAACCCCTTTTACTTACGAAGAGAAAACGCAGAACTAAACTCGTGGAACATTTTGCAGTAAAAAAATCACGGGTGATGCAGAAAAATATCGACAGTGCTTTACTCTAACCCAGGACGTTCGTTCGAAAACCCAAGATTCTACCCCTAGGCTACTGGAGCAGAATAACAGAACACTTTCAGCAGTTGCATAAAAGAAGGGAATATGTGTTTAAAACGAAGCAGTAAATTGCGCTGTGTGCGAGCAGGAAAACGGGGGCTTGTAAAAAAAAAATGGCTGCGGCTTAGTTCAGCCAACCTTGGATATGCAAAGCAAAAGCTTGGCCTAGTCTGGTTGACTCTTGGTCTCGCTTGGTTAACCTTTGATGTAGCTGTATTGCCGACCACGGGTCAAAGCCGTCCCGTCCCGTGCAACGCTCACAGAGGGAGGCCCGGCCGCGCTTTCATTCTCGGCGAACGCGGCGTTCCTCTTTCACGGCGAACGCGGCGCAAGATGAGTCACATAGCCCGAGACGACCCAGCGGTGCATGCGTGGGAGGGTGCGGGTTTGATCGGCTGCCGATCAGCTGAGCGGCCGTTCCCGTCGCGGCCGCCGCCGCTACGTGAGCAGAGCGACCGAAAACGGGGCCTTAATTGTGCGCAGTGCCGACAGCCGGCCTGGCGAATCACGTGATGCGCTGCGAGGGGTGTGTCTCCGGACAAAATGTTAACTTCCGCATCCTCCGCGAAACCGCTGGACTAAAGTAGTAAAGCTTTGCTTTAAAGCGGAACGGAATAGCACGCATGGAAGACTTCCCGCCTCAACAGCTCCTCGCTGGTGTACCAACGGGCTTTAGTGAGACGGGTGCGAGACGGGGCGTCGTCACGCGGTGTCGCAGACTACAGAACGCCGACCATGAAGCTGGGACACTCTGTGGCTCCCGAACTCTATTTGACCAAAGAAAGCGTTTCACCACCACCTACCGTGCTTTCAGAACGAGAGCTTTCTTAGTAGGGCCGATGGCATCCTACCAAAAAACTAATGCGTCTCCCCATAGACCTGTTGGTCCACCGGAAAACTGATAAGATCTCTAGACATACGACGCGTACGTGAAACCGAGCTTCCATTGAGTCGAAAGGTATACTTGAAAATCGCGAGAAAGGAACGGTTCTAGACGAGACAATACACGCATCGATCATTAAGAAGAAGCACAGTAGCATGCTTTTTTGATCTCATGAACCACGTATCGGCATATCTTTGCAAAACTCGACGCCACTCACTCACACTCACTCAAAAAAATATATATATTTTTCCTCACGCACTCACTCGCACTCGCGCTCACCACTCGCATTTCCCGCTCACACTCACAGCTCACAACTGTGCCTAATACTTGCTCGCATTCCCACTCATTTTACTTGTTTCTTTGCAGCATGTGCTTTAAAAATTTCACTTGATGTTTGTGAACCACATGAATCATTCCATTTTGTGGAAATCTCCCATGCAGCCGCTACAACATCGACACCAAAGTAATACCAATACGTTAAAGGGACCCTGCAACACTCTTCATGCAGTGCAAGTAAACCTGCGCGACGTTTAGATTAGACCATTCAGGAACACCCGAGCCAAATATTACACATGCACGTGAAGCGGTAAGCGCGCAAATCGCCGTGAAAGACGCGGAAAAACCAACCGCTCTCTCTTCGATTCTCCTCATTATGCACCCCTGGCATGGCCTCTGCGACGTCAATCGGCCCATGGCTGTCCTGGCTGTCCTATTGGCTGTCGCTGGTCAACTTCGCGGCTAAATTATAGCATTTCCGGTGACGATCAGCCGTCGTCGGCGCTGTGTATGAACCTCTTCTATGTCTTAACCTGTCCGCATGCTTTTGGTGTTTCTTTTGTTTTGAGTTTGAATGACGAACTAAATATTCCACCTTCAACGAGCCCCGACAACAAACGTTTATTGCTCCAAAAACGCCCTACCAGCCTGAGCGCTTGCTTGCAAGCAAGCCACCATGCCTGCTTTTTTGCGGCACCAGACCGGAAATAGACCCGTCCACGTTGCGGGGGAAAAGGACGAAGCTCCCTGGCCTGTGACATATCGAAGGCCGCCTAACAGAACGCCGCGCGCCGCCCCCCTCTCCGGGAGAGAGCGCGCAGCTTTCGTCGCCTTGTCCCCGGTTGAGTTGAGAGGAAACATTTATGCGCGATTTTTCATCGCGCGTAGTTTCGGTGATAGTGAACGGATTTTTAAAGACGATAGTCTTTCTTGGGCTCCTTAAACCCAGAAATTTTGGTCTGTCTGTATGTCTGTCTGTCCGTCTGTCTGTCTGTGACTCGATTCAGCCACCCGGCCAAAGTAAAACAATGCCTGCGCAATAGTCTTATATAGTCACAGCTAAATGTACCCGTCTAAGTCCGGTGCAATGTTCCTACTTGTCAACATTGTTGAAGAAGAACGAGACACTACCCAAATATAAGACAACAGATTAGTACAGAAGTGATATTTGCAGTGTTCTTTTATAAAAAATCATACATGCTTGACTTTTTGCGAAATTAAATACTCCATCAACTGCAGAAAAAAAATTATCCCGCTGTCGCCTGCTGTCGCCCGCGCCACTATGGCTTCTGGCGCCATTTTAAGAAATCAACCGGCAACAGTTACGAAAGGTTCCACTAGATAGGTTTCACGTTTCGCTTGCAACGCACGTGGAGTAGGGAAACGCGGTTCTATAAACGTTGAAGTAGGGCGTCTCGATTCATGCGCGTCTTCGCCGCACGGCAGCGTTGGCATCGAGACACCCGGTTTGGAGCAGTGGAACGCGGGAATTTTAAAATGATTTAAGCAAACCTTTGGCATCTTTACCTTGGGAGGAGCGCGACGCAAGAGGAACAACATGAGAGGTGAGCAGCAAAGCGAAGGGAGGCATTTACTTGGCAAAAGTCGATAAAGACTATCGTCTTTTGACGACATTTGCAACGAAAGGAGCAGATACGCGGCCAATTTTTATAATTCTTGCGGGAGGAGATGGCTGGGACAATAGAATTTACCCCAAAATACATTCCGAGTAGTCGATGGTAAGTGTTGCAGGGTCCCTTTAAGCGAGATAAATAATTTCGGGGTTTTGCCTTCGCAGCTCCATTTTTGCATGCCGTAGTGGAATAATTTTGAGCGGTTTGGGGTGAAAGCGCTTGTTATTTCCAAGAGAACGTTAGAAAAGAGGGAGGGGGTGGCCGCACAGAAAGCCGAAGGCGAAGTTTTGCCTAGAATTTACAGTATGAAGAGTCGGACCCACATTGCCTCGCATTCCCACTTTCTTGCCAATCTGCACTAACGCATACGCCAACTTCAGAGGGAGCTAGGGAAAAAAAACGGAGCGGTGCAGTCGGCGAGTCATAATGACAAATACTATGGCAGGTCCATGTGAAGGCGAGCTACTTCGTTCGATGCACGTTGCGAAAATTGCGCGCATTGACGCGCAGGAATTGATGCAACGTATACATGTGACATAAGAAAACGCAAAACCTTTGGTGCATTTTGAAAATAAAACACCAGCGCTAAAGTTTTCAGGAGTGTAAAATAGGGGCAGCAGTAGATCACATGCCTCCAGGCAAGCACCGTAACTGTAGTAGAAGTATATGTGTGACGCCAGGTACACGTGAGAGTGAAGTATCATAACAGAGCGCCGCCGTAACGTGTAATGACCAATACTGATACGTTCAAGACGCCAATGCCTCAAAAATGGGCTATACATCTTCCACAACACGCAATTCGCTTACCGAATTGTTTCGCCATTCCGATACGCGAACCCGCGAATATTTGCGACGCGTCTTTCCCCAACGACTACGGTAACTCGCAATTTGCGCTTTGGAACAGCCTATATATTGTCACGGGACACATAGGCGGCCAATGCCCCATACTGCCATGGCTCAAGACAGAAGACGACGAGGACGACGAAGAAGTGGCTGGGTCCCGGCGCGCGATAGCTTATGGCCGCCATGCAAATTCTGGAAATAGATCGTTCCTCATTCTTCGCCATGGTTCGTGTAATCTGTCCTGCCGCCACATCACAATATGACAGCTGTAGCAAGCAAGCCGATTATGTGCAACAGGAACTACGACACCATACCGCGCTGCTTCCGAATGCTTTCATCGCAGCGCGCAGCGGTGGTGTGGCGCATTTGCTTTGTTCTGACCACGTTACCGACACCAATTCTAGCACAAAAGGCTACGAGCCAGAAGCATCATTCTGCGAGGGTGTGCGCAGCAGTTCCTCCATGAGTCATGACATGCAAAAGTATTAGCATTATGGCGTCAGACGTCCATCCCAATCGTATTCCTAAACCAACACGCCACCGGAAAGTTAATTCCGCGGTTCCCAGTGACAGGAGTGCAATGACGACATAATATCGAAGCTGAAATTTAAGTATAGTGGCTCGGCGCCAGCAGACCCCCACAGCAAGCGGCTCCTAGGACGTATAGCCAACAGCGAGTACAATCGCAAGGGTGGTGCTCAACGCGATAAGCCCTGCACATCGTGCAGGCAACGCGCGTGCACTCACCAATCGTGAGTAGCGAGTGCACTCGCACTCGTCGAGTGGTGAGCGGGGCTCACTGGGGCTCGCACTCACTGGCTCTCGCACTCGCCAGTGCGAAACGATTGCGAAGCGCACTCACCACTCACTCGTGAGTGGTGAGTGCACGCGTGAGTTCGCCTGCCGACCTATGCTCGGAAATGGAGCGATCGGACAGACGATCGACCCACGTTCGATCTGGCCACGGGAAGAGTTTCTTTCTTTCTTTCACTTCACCCACGATCACTCATCATCCTTGCCCTCAGAATAAGCTAGCTTTCCTTCAGGGCGTATTTGCGCACAACGGCATCAGTGAGAACAATAAAGCTTCGCTTTAAAATATAGTAAAACCTTGTTTCTTAATCATACTATCGGCGTCAAATGAAACGCGAACACAAAATTATGAATCAGAAGGTGCAAAATTGAAAAATACTGTTCGTAGAATTCACTTAACGGCACGCTATTGGTATATTTGGAAATCCACTTTCCCCAACTTTGTTTTTGTAACTAAGCCACGCGTAATTTTGGCTTGCATGGAAAGAAATCACGCTAATTGTGCGTTCAGGTTCATATTTTCGTGTTCGCGTTTCATTTGACGCCGATAGTACACAGTCATCGCATGTCTTATCTTATACATTAACCTTGTATACTTGAAAAAAGCACAGCCTGCTCAGTTTCGCACAGCTTCGCTTTAAAATTGGCGCTATCCCAAGAAAAGGCGCGGAAGCAGTGCGAAAATGAAAAAAAAAATATATATAATTTACTTGAGCAAACATCCATTCAATTTCTCCGTGGAGGAGAGGGAGGAGGGAAAGAACGTGACAGGTGGGCGAGGGACAGAAACGAGGCCAATTTTTATTAAAGCGAAATTGCCTCTCTGATGCCAATCTATAGATACGCCAAAACGCACTGCAGAAAATCCAACTTCGCACAATGGATTTCCACAAAGGGCACGCGATGATGAGGATTATGATTGTGATTATGATGATGAATATGATGATAAACACACTACACAAAAGCCAACAAAAAAGATGCCGGGCCATCTCCACTAACGTGAAACTTGGGGAGGGGCGAAGCATGCAGTGTGCGTCGGTTTCCCACAGCAAAATCGCTGCTAATGGGGAATGAGAGACGTAAGACGATTTTGTTTCAAACACATATATGTTTATGCACATTTATTATATACAATCAGCAATCGCGTAGCTGATCCCAGTCAGTATGCATAATGTATTTCTTGGGCTCTTCTCCCTCGTCCTAATTATGCTCTTGTGTTGATGAGGCTCCTGCGCTTCCAGGTCGTAAATTGTGCCAAGTTAAGGATTGTCCCAAGTTAAGTTGTGTAGATTGTGTAGATTGTGTTGTTGTGTAGTAGATTGTGTAGATTGTGTAGTTGTGTAGATTGTGTAGACTGTGCCAAGTTAAGTTACAGCGTTGCTGTAAATGTCTCGTGTCTTAGCGCGAACCACGAAGCGTTCTAACGCGAGTCGTTGGAAAACGAGTGTTGCGGTGGGTTCTTTTAGTACGCGTTTTTGCCCACGGAGGTGAAACGTTGTAGCGCGAGGCGTTGGAAAACGAGTGTCCCGGTGTTTTATTACCGTGACCACATGAGACGCTGGCAGCCCTAGCCCCTTAGGTGACTCGCCCCCTAAAAAAAACCGGTTCCCGTCGTTCGGAAAAGCACCTAGGCCTGTCGCGTTACGAAGCCGACGTATCAGATTGCGCCGTCATCGCATTCGGGTCGCTCGGCGTTTTAATTGGGTTCGTAGCGCGGGCGTCGGATTCGGACTTTGGCCGAGTTGAAGTGAACTTTTGCTCCGGCTGGACTTTGGAATTTTGGATTTTGGACTTTGATTTGACTCAGTTTGCATGTTTGTAACTTTGACTCAGTTTGCAACTGCAGTTTGCAGTGCATGCAGCCGCGTTTTAACAGCTTTTTTCTTGTGAAAGCGGCTTTGATTTCTTTTCCTTATTTGTTCTTACCCCTAGGGGCGGCCATTTTGGCGCCATTTGTGTCGACTACGGTCACATTTCGCGTTTTGATGAGAAATCAAGACTTTCGCCTTAGTAATGGTGAAGCAATGCTGCGACAAGCATAGAAGGGGCCTACTTGCAAGTAAAAAAGGAGACCGCCGGGTCGGCCCGTTTTGTCGCCTCCTTCGACCCAACACTGGGCCGCCCTTTTTTTTCCCCGGTGCAACAGCGCTCAATCATCCATAAGCGGCAACACACGCAACGCGTTAAGCTGCGCCCTGCCAAACGGGTCGTCGATGCGCTTCCGTGCACCATATAAAAGGAACGGCGCCGCGTTTTACGTCTGTGCGGTCGATCATTCCGCCTCCATTTTCCCCCTCCTTTTTTGTTACTGGCGGCAGGTCTGTAGGCAGCATCTGCAGTCTCGTTGAGTAAATCTCTCTCTCTCTCTCTCTCTCTCTCTCTCTCTTCTCTCTCCGCTGATCTTCTCTCTCTCTTCCCCATCTTCATCTCTCTCTCTCACTCTCTACGTCTCTCTCGCTCTCGTCTTACTCTCTCTATCGTTGAGTATCACTGCTGAATTGACTGACACACTCACACCACCTTCATTATCATCACCATCGACGTCTCCGTACGCTGTAAAACGATTTACACTCTTGAAGCGTGAAGGTGCAGATCATACAACATTACTATCTTGCAAAAACACAACGATACACCCTTTTAAAGGTTGTTTTGTCATTAATTAGACAAAGGGTGTTGTTTTTCGATAGATTCTAAAGGTGTTAGTTGTACACAAAAAGAGTGCAAATCAATATTTATAGTGTAGTAATCGGGAACGGGCGGAAACCATTCCGCGTGGAAAGGAGGCGCGCACAAACCTTTTCCTAATACGGATCTGAACATAGGTCGGGGCAGGCTGAGTCACGAGTGCACTCACGCACCCCCCACTCACCACTCATGAGTGAGGGGTGAGTGTGCCGCGCCATCGTTTTGCACTGGCGAGTCTGAGTGCGAGTGAGGGCGAGCCTCATGCGCTGTGAGCCGCGCTCTCCATTCGCCAGTGGGAGCGCCACTCGCGGCGAGTCCAACACACCACTCGCGAATGCGAGTGAGTGTGGGGCAGTGATTTCCCTACACCCCCCCTAGGGGGTGTGTAGACCCCCCCCCCCTAGTTTTTCTGGACACCCCCCCTTGAATCCCCAAATTCCACTCTTGCCAGTCCTTGTATGGACCTTTTTCAGTGTCGATCTGCGCATGCGCGGGCTGCCCGTCTGCTATCCTCGGGCAAAATAAACAAAAGTGCGCCCCCCCCCCGAGCTTGCTGTGAGCGTTGCACGTATTTATTTCCCTCTTTTCGACAGCTCGTGGCAAGTTTTCGACAGCTCGTGACATTTAAAAAGGGCAATTTGGCGAGGCGAAGTGCTACGGAAGCTAATCCTGGCGTTTTAATAAATCGGGAGTGTACAATCGGTGCCTGATTTATAAGTGCTGCGTAATTCGTGTACTACCTAACCATTGTTTCAAGACCTCAAATTTCGTCACTGGCCCTGGTAACAAGTTCGAAAATGTCCTTATACGTTGAAAAATGGCGAGAAATTAAAAAAAAAAAAAAAAAACTGAATACGGACCTTTCATGGTAAAAAATGAATTTCTCTAAATTTGTTTTTTTCTTAGATTGAATAGAAAGCACCGCCTCTCAGGTGTATATATATATATATATATATATATTATATATATATATATAAAAATGAAAAACGTACGTCACGGGGATGAGTGTTTGGTTAACAGACGTCTATTATTTAACTAGTGGGATAAAAACACAGCTTTTCTAGTTTATGACCCCCCCCCCCCCCTCCCAGTCATTGAGACACCCCCCCCCCCTTTATTCGATGCCTGGGGAAACCCCTGGTGTGGGGATCGCGAGCGCACTCACGCTACTCGCCTCATTTGCGGGCTTACCGCGGTGAGGGCCACTATTGCGCGTGTACTCTCTGTTGGCTGTAGTCACTGAGCTCCTGCTATGGGGCCCCCCAGAATGATTTCTCTGGTGGCGGGTTGATTTAGGAATATGATATGGATGGCCTACTGACGCCGTAATGAACTAATACTGTTCGGTTTCATGACTCATGAAGGGTCGGCTGCACACACTCGCGTGCAAGGGAGACGAAGAATGGTGAGCGCTAGCGCGAGTGAGTGCGAGTGGTGACGGCGAATGGTGAGCGTGAGTGAGTGCGAGTGGTGATGGCAAATGGTGAGCGGGAGCGCGAGTGAGTGCGAGGGGTGGCGGCGAGCCGTGAGCGTGAGCGCGAGTGGGTGCGAGTGGTGAGGGTGGTGAGTGAGTGCGCGAGGAAAAAAAAATATTTTTCTGTGCGAGTGTGAGTGAGTGGCGCCCAGTTTTGGCGAGGTATGCTGGGGAGCAGCTGGACCACATGACTGTTCTACAGTTTTACGGTTCCCTTCCAGGGGGGACGCCATCATCATTGGCTGGGCCCGCCAGGCGGCGCACGTTTTTTGCTCGAGATTCGGTCAGCCGAGCACCGCTAGCAGAAGAGGAAATGACAGCGTACCCCTGATCACGTACAAGGACATCACAGAGCGTTGCCTACTAGGCTGAAGGTGATACCCTCTGGTCTCTGAGCATTTCACCAGGCCCCAAAAGACTAACACGTACCCACAGCCTACGAGGCTAATCGCTGTACCCCCATTCTCTACGATACCCGGTGCAAACACAGCGGCGTCCCTGCCACGCTTTACCGCACGGTATAGAAAGGTCAAAGTAACCGCGACATCGACCCTATCCCAAACCTCTCCCGAGAACAGCGAAAGAGAGAACTCGCACGTCTTGTCCCAGCAGACAGTGCTGCAGCTGATCGAACGGGCGAAGACGGCGGGTTGCTCCAATGGCGCCCTGGACTGAGCGCTCCACCCGCAGGATTTTTCTCATTTGAATAAAGTTGCGCTGATTCGATCACTGACCTAATCGTGCACCATAGTCGTTATCATAATCGTTCCCATTCTCCTCTCCATCTTGCATTCAAACGCGGTCATGATTTATTCAGCACTGCCTGGACGGCTGCCCCAAGGAGTCGCCAAACAACGCCCCAGACGGCACACGCATAAAGGAGTGGGTTCAGGAGCTCCATTAGTTTACTATACGGGCCGAGTAAACTGGATGTGACGGAAGAGGGCGCGGTCAGTGCCAGGTGGGTGCCGCCCAGAAAATATGCATGTATGTATAAATCTTTATTGAGAAAAGGGGTGGCCAGTGGCCTAAGAAAACAGGGGGCTGTTTGGAAGGGGGTGCAGGGCTCCTGCCGGCCCTAAATTCTTCGGGCTACGCCTGATTCTTTTGCGAACTCCCCCAGGGAGAGCAATCTCTCCTTGGCATGATTGGGATTCGCGGGCGTCGTCGACAAACACGTGGCATCGGAAGATTGTGCAAGGAGAGTGGCACACGTGCCACGCGCTAGAGAGGAAGCAAGGATATACACTCTGAATTTATGCCGCAGCGTGTATTTCAATATACTGAGGGGCGCGTCAAGTACAGGTGGCAGACGCCCCTGAGACAATAGACAAAGGGCGTTTGTTCGGAGCGGCAGCCCAGAAAACAAGCCCTGGGAATGTTGATGTGAATGGCAAACAGAAGTACACTCTCAAATATGGCCGCAGGTGGGGCTTCACCACAACACTCTGGAACGAGCAACCATCGTGACCAAATGTGCAAATTTGGCGAATGACGAGGCCCAGCACGCGATTAGAGTGAAAAAATAGTATCTGCGTTGTGCCAACGACGCAGATGCACGCCTTGCGCTGTTGTCACAGCGGAGACACTATATTTTGCTTTAATAGTATGCTGGGTCTCGTCATTCACCAAATTTGATTGATTGATTGATTGATTGATTGATTGATTGATTGATTGATTGATTGATTGATTGATTGATTGATTGATATTGATTGATTGATGAGATTTCAACGCGCTGACGCTACACAGGCGATTAGGCGTGCCGTAGTGGAGGGCTGCGGATTAATATTGACCACCTGGGGATCTTCAACGTGCACCTAAATATCGAACACACGGGCGTTTTCGCTTTTCGCCCCCATCAGAGAAGCGGTCGATGCGGCCGGGAATCGAACCCGCATCCTTCGGATCAGCAGCACAACGCCTTAGCCACTGAATCACCGCGGTGGGTCTTCGCCAAGTTTGCATATTTGGTCACGATAATTGGTAGTTCTGGGGCGTTGTGGTGAAGCCCTCCTGCGGCGATTTTAAATAGGGTAGATGAGGTACAACATGATGATGATGATGATGAAAATGGTAGTGAGAAGTAGATGAAGTGCGAGATGACTTGAGAACAGAGTACGTGAACAGATTGTTGCTGACAATACACATGCTGTATTCGTGGTGTACGGCACCTGTGATCTTGATGAATGTGTACATGCTATAGGATTAATGGAACGTACGCTTTAGATGACTGGGCAGGTGGAAGACCCAGCGTCGGGTCCGAAAGACAGCCTCCAGAATAGCCGACCACGTAATGAGCAATGAAAGTAAAGTAAGTGAGCTGAAGAGAAGACGGGGTAAATTTGGGGATAAATGGGAGTCGAACCCTGGTCCTCCGGACTGCGTGACGAGCGCGCACCCCCGACGCTGCGCAGGCTCGGAGGGTTCTAAGTGACCGAAGTGATTGCGTTGGGGCCTTGGACTTAGCAACGTGTGTTATATATATGCTTAGGCCTACGTGGAGAGAGAGAGAGAGAGAGAGAGAGAGAGGGAGAGAGAGAGAGAGAGATAGAGAGAGAGAGAGAGAGAGAGAGAAGAGATAGAGAGAGAGAGAGAGAGAGAGAGAGAGAGAGAGAGAGAGAGAGAGAGAGAGAGTGCAATCATCAATTCACCGGGTCCACGTAATGCTGAAGAATGTTCCTGCGGATCCGGTAAACATGTTCACAGAAAGCTTCCTGTGAAGCCTGGATGTTCACTGACGGCGGGGGAGACAGCCAGAGCTCCTTGGAGGTGATGGAGGCCAGGATGGAGGCCAGGGATGAGAGCCAGGGAGGCAAGAGATGGTGGGGTGCACTCCCAATAAGAATGAGGGATGGATGGGTAGGAAGAACAGGTGGGACAGGAAGGATGGCCAGGGCGCCGATTGATGCGGCGAAGAATTGATAGGAGGGGAGTCCTTGAAGAAGTTTGATCTGAACACGATAACAATCTCAGAAGCAGCAATCAGGGTCGCCAAAGTGCGTTCCCTTTGTATGTCCTCTTTGGCTTGCGTGCAACAGCAGCGCCATCATACTTCACCCATTAAAGCCTGCAATGGCGAACAAGACCGTGATAGTGAACGCGAATGCGGGTATATGCCGGCCTGACGTTAGGCCTAACGTCAGAGCTGCAACGTCATAAATATGAACCCGCAGCTTGACGTGCGACGACTTTTACGCGTTGCTTGGAATGTCGTAAGGCTCTCTGCCTAACGTTAAGCATAACAAGGACATCTGGCCAAGTCTCTCGGGCATAGTAACACAGGGACGAAAGGTGTAAAGGAAACAGAATTATGATGATGACAATTGACTTGAGCGCGCACCGCAACTTGGGCACGCACCGCGCAGAGCTTCGAACTCACGCGCTGCCTCAACCAATGGCGCAGCTGTCACCAGATATCCATGGTGCTATGGCGGCGCTCCAATACTGGCTCACCCGTTCGTGATTGGACGCTAATTGTTTCACATTCGCTGCATCATGAGGAGTGCCCAGGTGCCCTCGTAATGTTTGCATAAATTCGAACAGATGCCCCGTATGCTCATTTGTTCATTACTACTACTACTATAGTGCGCCGTCGTGCTTATTATGCTCAATATTCTGTTCCGCTGTCATTTCTCCGTCAGCATACTTATTGTGCTCGAAACAAGATAATGTAGCCTCGAAACATCGGACCCCACGGGTGCTGATCTAACCTGGGGCACATTTGTTCCGAGTTATTTTTTCTTGCCTCACAATTTCAGTCCTTATTACACCCACGCCAAAACGACGGCTTCCCTCGTGCCTTCATTGACGTTGCTGACTGCTTACTTTCTTTACCCGCATCATCAAGACAAGAGCTTGGACAAGCGGCAGCCTCGTTCAGGTGCCGACGCTTTGATTTGACCAGCATCTTCGTCAGGTGGATTGTAAACCCTGCCATTAGAGAGCAAAAAGGAGAACCAACTCCGATACGCTACCCGGGGCCCACCACCGCCACTTTGCGTGCGCGGACCGGATGTGCGCATGCGCCAGTTGTGCGCATGCGCAGGTGCACCACCGTCCACAGTACGCTACCGGTACCCGGTACCGGTTCTTTCCGCTCAGCTATGTAACTCTATTCTTTGCAAATATTATATCGGGGATAAGCCAAAGTTGCTTGACATAGATGGTATTCACTGAAAAGTTTAGCTGTCAATTTCTTCGCTTGGTCGCACTGGAAATGGCCACGGACATGGCGCGGCTTGTGCCACTGCGCCCGCACGCCCCTAAAAAAAAAAAAAAAAAAAAAACACCGGCGTGCGTCGTTTGCTCCGTTTCAACCCGGTTCTGAACGGTGGTGTCAACCGAGATGTTATTAATCGCACTCGCATTGGAGTCGAGGCATTACTGTGCGTTCGGCGGGGTAGAGCTTGGAACGTCCAGCACACATCATGTGCTTAGCACGGACAAGTACTTCCATCCCGCGGAGCCCGACGTAACAAGTAACGGCGCACTCACATGGTTGCCTGCATGCGTGCCTTGCCAGTGAATATAACCTATAGGATGTCGAAGAACTCTGGGTATAAGTCACCGCAAATAGAGGGTATGTATACATACGGTGGTTTAAATCCGGCATTGTCAGAGTTGTGGAACGATCAAATGAATACAGAAATGGTATAGCACTGTTTAGTTGTGTAAAGATGTATTACGGATAGAGAATGCAAGTTCGAACACCGTGACCATTTGCCTTCAGGGATTGCGCTCGAAACACTCAGTGGTCTTGCGCGTTGACGTCACAGATTTGTCACGGGAGTGTCTTTGATGACAGGTAAGTGGAAAAGCGCAACTGCACTCCATGGTCGAACTATAATATGCACGCAGAGTATGCACGGTGCTAAAAGCAATGATGATGGAGGTTTTCTATAGATTAGATCTCAGCGATAATACTTTATGTAATTATCATAAAGAAATGTCTTAAGCCAATGAGTAAGCCACGCCGAGTGTGACTGTAACAACAACTTCTCGGCCCTCGGAAGGCCAAAGCCTGGCGATAAGTTTTACCAACTTCTTTATTGCTACATCGTATTTGCGCCTCTTCGTGTCTTCGTCTTTTTGGACGAGTTACTTCGACCAGCTTCTGTTCTGTTACACCGAGAATGCGTATCTTTCCTTGCTTTCGCTTAATCGCCCTTTCGCGCGAACTACTTCAGTAGGCAAACTTGCGAGAGACGGCACAGCCTCCACAGAGTCCCAATTCTGCGGTGCTGGGATGCACCTATTCTACTCACGGGCCGGCACGTTCACTTGACACGTGACACGGGCTGCTTTAACTCTTGTTTCGTCGCTGTCAACGCGGAATAATAGCGCGTTGGGTTTCTACTGTGGAGCCCCGAGTTCAAATTCCAACGGGTCACACGTGTTTTTTTTTACTTACTCTTTACAACGGCTACCATTTTCTTGGCAGGCAAACTTCAACAACGGCGCTTTTTCGCTGAATGGGGAACATAAGACCTTCGCCTTAACAATGTTATTGCGTCCCACTAGTTAACTAAAAAGGAAATAAAAATGCTCTCGATTGCACGAAACAGGAAAAAAGCTGCAGGTGACGACGGCATAACCATAGATCTTTTGAAGGAGGGAGGAGGTAGAGTACCCGAAAAGCTTGCTGCCCTGTTTTCAGAATTCTTAAAGAGTGCCCATAGCGTGGAAAAACACCAACATCATTATGATACACAAGATGGGATATACCAAAGACCTGAGAGGGAGCGTTCCACAAATCTTTAAAACTTGTTAATTTATTTCGAACCGGCTTTATCCGCGGTACAGTTTTCCTTTAGTACGCGTTGCGTTCCCTAGCGCGAGGCCTTGGAAAACGAGTGTCCCGTGTTTTAGTACCGTGGCTATATGAGACGACGACGACAGGAGACACCGACAGCCCGAGCCCTTAATGGGCTCCACCCCTAAAAGGCACAGCCTCACGCGCATGAGACATATTTTACTCCTACTCATCGCTTCTCTTGAGTCTCTCAATATCGGCAGCAACCACGAATTCGTGCACCAGACCACGGACACAACGGCGCTTCGAACACGAGTTATTGCGCAAGCAATTACATTGTCCGCACTCTGTTTAGAACGCTTTTCCTGACGCACCTTTTGCGTCCAGTTCAATCGAGGAACGTAATGGCCGCAGAACGCGAACCGCTGACCACACGCACTTGTTTCATCGTGACTCCGAAACGACGTACGGTGTGACCTTTACCGAGATTTAGTGCTTTTTTGTTGATACTACATTCTTCAATGCGACGTGGGGGCTGCGTTAGAAGGCGACGTCGCAAAACATGAAGCAGGAATGGCGAGAAGGGTAAAGTAAAGCGAAAGGACATCGTGGAGACCATGTCCGCGCTGATGTTGCACAATCGATGATCGAACCATGTGCCCGAAGTCACCGTGCGGAAAGTTCGTGCAAACCATTGGTCATCGATCAGCCGCAAAAAAAAAAAAGGACGGGAAGGCGAATGCATTAAGAGAAAAATGAGAATGATGTCGGAGTCTGTTCCCTTTCTCCGACCTAACTTGACGTCACAGACGTATACCTGATTAGATTTGTGGGGCTGTAATGAATAGAGCGTAGTTCACGGCAACTCGTACGAGATTAAAATCTACCTTAGAACGTTCTTGCCGTCATGGCGGGCGATGTAACGTGTGCTCCGACGGCATGATGACGGTAAAGCTTGCGTGATGAAAAATATTTAAAAGTACAAAAAAATAAAATAAAGGCAGCACACACTAACGCGTAAGACTTGAAGGTATACCGAAGCTGCACGCGACTTTCACGACCATCACGACGGTTTTAGTCCACGATTGCAGCCGATTTGCTTCTTCTTCGCTGCCGCAACGACCTTTGCTCCATCGTTGTTGCTATAAGTGTGAGCTTCCTTCATTTTTTTGGAGGTGTTAATCATTGGACATCACCTTGGAGGGGCGTACTCTATGACGTGTCTTTCTCGCCCCGAGCAAGGGTTCTCGAGATTACCGTGAACGCCGGAGTTTTTTTTTTTTTTTTGACAATCTTGGCCAATCTTGCCCAATCTTGGCTTGACAAACGTGTGGCGGGGACGCTGGGCGGTCGCCCGGAGGCATGCACACACGAGCGATCGGCATTGTCTTGGTTTTTTAACCACCGGGCGGCAGCCGCGAAGCACGCGCTCACGTGCGCTCGGCATTTTTTTGGCATTTTTAACTGCGGACACGAAACTCTAACGATTTGCTAAAGAGCTTCGCTGTTAAAAAAGAAAAACGCGGACACAAGAAGAAACAAGGACAACAAGGCCTACAGACAAGCGCGTTGACTGTCGTTCATGTTTCTTCTTGTGTCCGGGTTTATTTTTAAAGGAGCCATGAAGAGAAAATGCAGTTGTGTTTATTCGAAAGATTTCGTGTTTTATAGCGCCCCCAGCGCTTGTCCGGATACAAACGGTGCTTTATTCACTGAGAAATTAAACAATTTAGGTTAAAATTTTGATTTTCCCGCTCAATCGTGCGTTTTCGTGGTCCCAAACGACATCACAGGAACCGACCGCTCTGCAGCCTAGAGTACCTTCATTCGCGCATCCGCCGTACAGGGTAGAGACACGTATACGCTGGCGCCGCCATTTTCGGTTGCTCGCTCGCCGCCGAAGCAAGTCATTGGGTCAAAACCGCGCTAAAATTATCGCCGCAACGCGGTTTGCTGAAGAAGTTTGAATCATATTGTCTGTTTCGCGTTGCTAGGTCTCGTGGGAAACGAAAAGAATAACGCGTTGAGCCCGTTGGCCCAATTGCGGCGGCACGGGGCCGTTCAAAGGTTGTCTCCACCCTGTACAGCGGTGTTGGTTTGTTCCCGCGTTTCTTTACGTTCCGTAACCTAGATGGCGCCACCATACCGTGGCAAGCGTTTGGTTTGTTTTTGCCCGCATTTAAAACCCGGCTTGTTTTTGTTCTGGGAGAAAATATTCGTTCCCTGAAACAGTGCTCGCTCGACAAATGGGGTCACGTAAGACACCGTTGCTTGCGTCAATCGGCCAGTGTCGTCTGAGACAACCCCAAAGCCCCGTAGTGCTGTGCAGTTAAACCAAGCATGCTGTGCGCAGTACGAACAGCAGAACGCATCAGTACTTCTATGTTTACATGTGCTTTCGTAACTTCCACTGTTTGTCCCATCATTCTTATTGCTTTGTAAAGAATGTGCCCTAAATTTAAGCGCAAATCGCTCGTTCGTCTAGTTTGTAAGCTCTACCTAATTTGCGTCTGCTTCTGCCAGCCTCCGCCAATCGCAGAGCTTAGCTCATGTGACATCATAGGTTCTGTTGCGGGAAATGAACTGGTGGGTCGCATGACCATTCCCGTTTTTCCTAATTATGTAGCTTATTTGAGCGAAGTTTACGTTAAAAGTGGTGTCAGTATGATTCTAACGAGACAATCTTTGAATGAACCAAACTTGTGTTTTCTCTTCATGGCTCCTTTAAGCTCTTCTCACTAATGTCGAAGCAAGTGACCACATAAAGCTTTTGCTAGCAACTTGCTTGTTTTTCGCAAACGTACACATTTGTGCTTGCTGGGCTAAACGTTCTGGGCCGGATGCAGGAACAGCTTGCGGCAAAGCCCGTTTCGAGCTGAGGAACGTAGTACTACGAACGCAGCGTGCTGCAGGAAAAAAGTAGCTTTGCAGCCTATTGAAAGCGGCTTGGAATCACATTCGACATGTTACTTGTAAAAACGAAGACGAATAGCGAGAAAGAGGAGGTGGGAAAGAATGAATGGGCAACTTTTTTCTGGCCAATTCAAGGGTTAGGGAAGATGGGAGGAGACTGCATGCAAAACAAGTTCATCGGCTGCTGTATGCGGGCTTTCCATTAACCAATGCTCTCGTAAAAGAAGTGAAGTCTGGGGATCGGGGTGCCCGGGACCACCGAGCAGAGCGCGTCCCGCCTACAGATGTGAGCGTTTGAAACAACAACAACAACAACAAAAAAACAGTAGGAAAAAACGTTTTTTTTTTGTATTTTTTCCTGCAGGGGAACATTGAAAAAAATTGGCTCCAATCCACGCTCTGAAGGTGGCTGGAAAGCAAAGCTTTAAACGACACACACAACAATTTCCCATGCGACGTCACTTCAATTCACACACGTGGCTCTGCAAAGAGCGAAGCTAGAGATTCTGCCAGCCGTTGCCTGGAATTCGCGCGGGCGGCGTCCCGAACGCAGGAGCGTCAGCAACTGCCGGGCTAGAGCGGCAGACGCCGCCGCCGCTGTAGCCCGGCGTGCGTCGGCAGAAAATGGAGAGGAGCGTCTTTCGAAGGGTGAGACAGTGGAACCTAGCCATCCTGATGTGCTAGCTGGGGCTACACCACCGCGCGACACAAGCGAAGACACCGAAACAATTAGGATTGTGAACTTAGTGATTCCCATTTATACCGATTTAAATTAGTTAGTTTATCAAGTTTGAGAATTGCGAGAAAGCTGAGGGAACTTTATAATCGCTATTTATCAGAACCAGTGGCTCATTTCGCCTTTTGTAATACTTCTTAAAACACAACCGAATTGGTATTAACCAATTTAGAAAACGGAGTCCCATTCGTGGCAAGCAGTGCGCAAAAGGTACCATTTCTTTAGCCGCCAGATCTATCTATGGGGTTTCTACATTTTGTTTTCCCGCCCTGCAAACCAATGCTTAACGTATCTTTGCCGTACGACCACCTTATTCCGTCGGGTCCGGGTTACCCAGGAGGTGCTGTCAACAAGTTAATCAAGCCGCGTGAAGGGAGCGCAATGGACGCGAAGCACACCAGGGGCGGTAATCCCGTGTTTTGTCCCTTTTGTGTCCCTTTCAAAAGTGTCCCTTTTGAGCGAGCCCTGATTGGCTAAAAGCGAACACCCGGATGTGACGCCATGCAAGCACGGTGGAGCTATGAACCGTGGCTACTCGGAGCAGACGATTTGAAACAGACGATTTTTCGTCGCCTTATTGTTGGTTCGCTCGCGGAACAATAAACACATAAAAGATACTCTGATACGGTTTCAGTTCTTTAAATTGCGTTTGCAAGAACAGTTACGGTATTTGAATCAAAGGCCCACTGCTTAACCGGAAGTACGTCACGATGAAGGGGACGCAAAAGGGACGTTTTCAAAAGGGACAGTTACGAGAATACCACCCCAGAACAGGCCAAAAACAACCGTCGCTAAAGCAGACGACAAACCTCTCCCTCGAACGCACCCGCCGGTGCGAGCAGGCAGCTGCGCGCGGGACGCTCTGCCCGGCCAACAACAGGGGCGGTATTCTCGAGTTTTGTCCCTTTTGCGTCCCTTTCAAAAGTGTCCCTTTTGGCGAGCCCTGATTGGCTAAAAGCAAACAACCGGAAGTGACGTAACGCAAGCGCGGCAAACCTACTGCCAACGCTCACTGCTTAACCGGAAGTACGTCACGAGTAAGGGGCGGAAAAGGGACGTTTTCAAAAGGGACAGTTACGAGAGCACCGCCCCAGATAGAGGTCGTGACGTCACAGTCAAAAGTCACGTGGCAAAGACGTTTTTGTCACTTCCTGGGCCGTGGGCCTTTTTTTTTTCACTTTTATCACAAAGGCATGCGCATAGCATCAAGAAGCCATGCACTGCGGTAAGAAGTTTCACCCAAGGCTTCAGCCAAAGCATGTGGAGGCGATGGCCAAAGGCATTGTGTGTGAGCGCTACGGTCGCTTCGCCGTTTTTTTATTGTTGCTATTGCGTCATTTTGCCCCTGGGAATTTGTTCTGTGCCCGAGTTGGTTTCTTTCCACGTAGATGATACGGGCGTGATACGTTCTCGTGGCCGGTTACTTAAATCAACGTCGAAGTGTCCCTTGGCGTCGCGTTGTCTGTTTCTCTGAGCCAGCTCACGAATGAAGCCGTCGCCTTGAGCCCTCGCCGGTGAAACGGTGACGACACGACGACACTGATCTTTTCCCTAACAATTGAGGACGAAGTGTGACACCCCTAGTTGTGCGCCCCCATATCCTACAAGACAACAAGTCACGTTGCCGTCAGCAACAACATGCAGCAAAAGAGTTCACCAAGCGAGGATATGCCGTGCTGTGATGCAGCGAATTCAGGGATGTGGAAATGATTGTGTGCATTGGGGTGCCACGCTGGACGTACCACATTCGGCTTGTTATTGCGGTGACAGGTAAATGCGCAAACGAGACGTGGTCGAGCTCACTGTGTTCCGGTACATCTACGAATTCCACGGTGACAGAGAGAGATAAAACCTTTAATGAAAGCTGAAGAGGTCAGTCCCACTAACGGAGAATTTGTTTTATGGTAAAGGCGAGATTAGCCATTGCACTTAGCTTGCTATCGCCCTTGATGTCTGCGCTCTTGATGGCTGAGTGCGATGCTTGCACGGGCAGCAATTTTTTGCAGGCAGCTGTATGATGCGGGCTTCCGAATACAAGTGCCTTACATACATACTATTACATATTGCATACATCTATTTTACATTGCCTAACTGGTGAAAAGAGCAAACTTTAAATCGTAAATCAGCAGGAAGCTGAAGGCATGTAAAGTTTGATAACTGCACGTCGCAGGCCTTATAGCTACAGCAAGTGGTGAGCCTGTCTTATATGCACCTCCTGCAGTTGTAACTGCCCTACCTGGCCTAATTGCACCCAGTGATGGTACAGGACGAGAATATTAACAGATAAGCCATTTGCAGTGTCGTGGTATTTTATTGTCCCTCTGTTTTCTTAGTGCAGGAACACACCCAGCTCAGTATCATCACAAACTTAATAAATCAGAGCAAAGCGAAGTTCATCCAGCTGTGAGTGGTCATAGCGCTGTATTCTTATTTTTATGGCGAGCCTTCCCTGACCAAAACACCTTTTCCCATGGCGTTATACACCCATGACTACTATTTCCGAGACCCACTTTGGGTTGCCCATAGAAGCAGCCATTCCACTGAGAGAAGGAAGAGTCACCTATGCAAGCCTTCCCCATCAAGATGCCAATAGTCACCTGTACTCATGCTATTGTCACTCCAATCGCCTTTGGAACTCTCAGCTGTGATTGGGCTGTCAAAACTGCAAATGCTCAATGCAGGAACACACATGTACACTAGCTCAATCAGCGCAGTGAAGCACTGGGACAGGAAGATGCTTTGAGTCTTCCAGCATATTCATGGTCACTATTCAATATTTCTATCCGGTGATTGCAAAGACACAGCCTGAATGCTTCTAACCACTTTGCCGACCACATTTTCCCCTCACCATACCAGACTCCTTGCCAAATTACTGCCTTCAGGTCCTTCTGCTTTCTTAAGACTAAAAAATCTCTGCCCTCAAAGTTGCCGATGCATCTGCTCCCTTCCTTGCACTGTTTCCGAGAGGAGGAAGTTTCTCTCCAAAGGCTTCTAGTTAGACTGGCCCTCACACTTTTTCAATCTGGACACATGTAATCCCCTGTCCACTGAAATCCATATGCATGAGTCACTAAGTTGTGAATTTTCATAATGTCTTTGCACATTGATAGCAGGTATAGGTTCTGAAGAGTTGACTCTGATGGTATGTTTTGGGGCAACACGTTACGTAAAATGAACTCAGCGAGCCCAAAAAGGCATTTTTAGGGCAACAAAAAGCCAATTTAGACACGAATATAAAAATAGGCCCTTATAGGCACTATCAACAATTGATTAATTTAATTCCTGTAGTTCGTGCTTATATGTTGAACAAAGTTTACAGGGACTCCAGGGAAAAAAATGGGAATTTTGCCTAAAGTTCCGATCTTTAGTTATACAAAAATGGGAATTTTGCCTAATGTTCCGATCTGTAGTTATACATAAATGGGAATTTTGCCTAATGTTCCGATCTGTAGTTATACTTTGTGCATCAGGGCATGAGCTGCGTCACAAATATTATCATGTGCCTGTGCATAACTGTTTTGTGTGCTGGAACTTGCTTTTTTTACTGATGTTCGCATGGTTTCTGTATATACACGATTGTACTTTACCAGCAATACTTCGTTGCACTTGTTCCTGTCATCCTTTGTCTCTTGTCAAAATTTTGCCTGTATATATGCGAGTGTATCTTACCAATAAATCCTAGTTGGAAGTAGCACTTGGTCATGTCATCCTTCTTTGTACCATCCAAATTTTGCACTTTACACGTGTGAAGTCGCCCAAAAGTTCACGTCGGTCAGCTACATGAGAGACCCGGTACATCACCCACTAAAAGTCTGCAGGCTTCACCTAATAATTAGGCCGTAAGCTACAAGTGAGACTAAAACTAGCCATCCAGAGTTAACATCTATGGAGAAAAAGCGAGTAGGTAGTATAATGCACAAAAGAAATTGGAAAATATATGAGGCTGTTTGGGCACAACTTTTTATTGCAATTGAATTTCCTGAAAAAAAAAAGTCAGTGTTGGGTGCAACAGGGCCTCAGAACACACGTTGTCTTCAATGTTTGTTTCAGTGAAGTTTTTTCTGAGCCGACATCACAAGCACAGAGTCAGGTAACGGCACTGTATATCAAACTATCATGCATGGTGGTGTGGCTCCTATACTCAATAAAGTGAAAAGGCTTTATTAGAAGAGAAAAACTGCATGCAGTGCCCTTAGAGAAAATAAATATCTTCATTCAGTGGTTTCTGCTTCACGTAATGGGAATGCACTGTCCCATTATAACTGCTGAAGGTGGTACAAAAACAATTCAGCTATTATCAACACACCCACTGAAAAGAAAGTGCTGGTGATCCCTTTTACACTTCCTGTGTCTGACGTGTTTGAGGTGTTTGCAGCACATTGTGGCAGATTTTAATTTTTGTCCCCAGTGCAAATTACAAAAGGCACAAATTGCGGCTCGTTGAATGTTATGTGGTGCTTTTGAATGGACTATGTATTAGGGGTGGGCGATTGATCGATAAAGCTTTCCGATTAATGCTTTAGTTGCGATTAATTTTTTATTCGGTCGAAGTCATGCGAGCAAACCGAAACAGGAGTGCCGCGTTGAAAGTGTGTGCATGCCGAGGACCATATTTGCGTTCAAATAACCTGCATGACGTTAAAAACAGAAAACAATGCAAGTATGCTCAGAGATGATAGCAATTAAAACTGTTGGGACGGAGAAGCATTTTATTATTATTATTATTATTGTTGTATGGATTCCATTAAAATATTATTTTTGGTCATTTTTCTTTCGAAACCAACACTACCGATTAATTGATTAATTAACAGATTAAAGCTAGCCAGTTCATCGGATTAAAACTTTTAACCGACGCCCAGCCCTACTATGTATGCAAACTACATCTTGGCTTTATTCAAAGGTCAAACAGTGTACATCGTTACTACAATATTGTTGTATCGTTTTTTTTTTAAATTTGTCATATCTTTCTGAAAAAAAAACATGAAAAAAGCTTGTTTTTTTCGCACCCTCAAAATTTTATGGAAACTTACATCTCTGGTCCCGCCATACACATTTTCCAATTCTCACACCGCCGTAAATCGATGGCGGGTAGGTTTGGGTTACGTGTCGCGGTCTGAGCTTGTCACAAGTTGGCACAGATGTACAACTTCGCCTGCAAAGCGCGCAAGAAGCAATGGTGTGGCAACGAGCACGCCACTCGCTTTGTCGAGTTCGAGTGTAAGTGCAATGTAGGTATGAGATATTCCTTTACCGCACGGGAGAGACGACATGGACAAAACTATGACCGCTACCCAACTGACAGACTCAGGGAGCTCAGAGCAGCAGTTAGAGAGAGAGATAGGCAGAGATAAAAGGAGAGAGAGACAGCGAGACAGAGCGAAAGAGACAGCGAGAGAGAGAGAGAGAGAGAGAGAGAGAGAGAGAGAGGAAAGAGAGAAGGAGAGAGAGCAAGGCAAAGAGAGCGAACGAAAGAGAAGTGAGAGTAGGAGAGAGAGAGAGAGAGAGAGAGAGAGAGAGAGAGAGAGAGAGAGAGAGAGAGAGAGAGAGAGAGAGAGAGAGAGAGAGAGAGAGAGAGAGAGAGAGAGAGAGAGAGAGCCTTTTATGAGGGCCTGTTTAGTCCTCATGTTGCAGAGGACCTCTGGTGCGGTCTTCAAGCCGGCACCCGATGTTCGCCGCCAATGACCTTTGCTCTTCGCTGGTGCTTTTTGCGGCCAGCCATTTTTTGTTCGGTGTGTTTGTAGGCTTGTGTGTGATTGTGCGTGCAGTTGCTGTCGGGTCTGCAGGACACTTGGCTGAGCATTGCCGCGGGTGCACAACGTCCTAGTCTGCTTTCCAGAAGACATGTGTCCATCGCAGCTTTTCCGCGCAGAGAAGAAATTTGTGAAGCTTTTTGCGTTCGGCGCGAGGCCAGTAAGTGCGTAAGCACTGCCCCCCTGGCCCTCGCGGATGAAGTAATTAAAAAAAAAATCGTGCACCCCTCCGTCAAACGACGACGATGGTTGAACGCGAAGCTTTCTCATACAGGCTTGACAATTTATGTGGGGCATCGTTTCTTATATATTAAACCTTACGTGGAACACACGTTGCTCTTAAATAAGAGGAACTATTTTGTAGAAAGTTCCTCTGACGAAGGGGAAACTATCTGTAACGAGATTAAGGGTGTAGAAGAGTTCTTTAATTAAAAAAAAAATCGGGTAAGCTTGCACTCACGCGCAAGCCTTGAATGGCGGAGCTGATGTAGGTAAGCGTTGCCGGACACATAGTTAAGTTTCAGTATCATTGCTTATTTGCAAAGTTACTGTGCTAGTAATCATCGTCATATGCATCGAAGAGGTCGTCGTCTTCGCGGCGAGTGGTGGATGCAAAGTCATCCTCAGCATTGTAGACTTCTACCAGCTCTTCGTCATCGACTCGAGGCAGCGGTGGCGGGATCTGCAAGTCGTCTCTGGAAGGATTGGCCCACTCGTAGCCATGTCTCCAATTATCCATAATGGCTTCTTGAGAATGCGGCGGCCGCGGTGACCTCTCCAAATCAGGTGTCTTGTCATCTTTGGCATTAGCGCTGAAGTTTTCTTAAAGGGCCCTGAAAGGCGTTTTTGAGCACACTAAATGAACTAGCGCAATCGTTAGATTGGATCGTCAACGTCACCTGTGCCAAGTATTACTCTTTTACGCGCAGCGGAAAGCTCACACTTTTGTTGCAAAGTTTGTCGCTTTTTTCTCACCCTTCCCTTCGTGTTTTTGGACGCCGCCATCTTCACATGTCTACGTCATCGATTCCCAGATGTTCGTCATGAGCTAGACATCCTGCTATTGGGCGGCTTTTTCACGCACTTCCGGCAAAGAGATGAGTCGTCTGCTCAGCGTCGGCTCGCCGGCTGATCTGCCAGCGGTGGAGCTTTTCTTTTTCTTCTTGCTGGAGCCACTGCGCGGGGCAGGGAATCGGCGGTCGCCGCCAGGTACGCGCTCACAAGCGCGCGTCATTTTCCCACTCTTCATGGTTTTTGCCATTTTATTTTTTGAATGCCACCGAGCGTGCCGGGGACGCTCGGCGGTCGCCGCGAGCGCTTACGACAGCTCGGCATTTTCTGAGCATTTTTTTCCTGAAACGGCGAACTTACGGCTTGTCAAACAGCTCGCTACGCTGTTAAAACATGAATGGTGTTAGAAGGCGGTAAAAACAGTGTCAAAGTCAGGCGAAATAAAAGTAAAAAAATCTGCAGAAATTCAAAGAATCGTCTAATAATGCGTAGCATTCCTGTTCCGCTTGTCTAGAGCGTGATTTCTTTACAGCCAAATTTTTTGGTTTTTCAAAATTCTGTTCGATTAATTGTCCCCATTTACGCTATTATAACGATTACAGACGGAACTTTCACCATATCTAATTTTTTGTAGAAATGCGGCGTTACACGGTCCTGGCTGTAAGGGTACTCGGCAAAGGATGCTAAGCATAAATAGTCATAAAGATGTCTTCTCCAGCTGTTCCAAGAACAATAGGAGGAGAAGATCCCAAGAGATCACACGCGGGCAGTACGAACACGGGAAAACTTAATCCGATTCAGCAAACTTGAACTGCGTCCATTGTTATGTGACGGTGTGGGCGCGCGCGCGTGTGTGTGCGTGTTGTTGTATAGAAAGATAGAGCAAGAAAACGACCCAGCCGATAACCGCTTTTCGGTTTAAGGGCACTTCAATCAGAACTGAGTCAATGAGAAGTAGGATAGATATAAGGGAAGACAGAAAGCAAGAAGACCGATGTGGAATACGGGAGAGGGAAGGAGGACAGCGTGAGGGGGAGGAGGGGGCAGGAAAGGGTGTTGCGAGGCGGGAACGGTAAACGGCTATCGTCTTTCGACGACATTCGCAGCGAAGCCCGCAGATACGCGGCCAATCTTTCGTGCTGCTGCGTCACTGGCTCCATCTAAGCTGAGAGCCAACCGAGATTGCGGCCGAGATTGTAAAGGGACCCTGCAACACCTTTTTCAATTGTTTCGAAATCTTAAATGCTTGCAGAACGTAGTCAACCAACACATCCAGCATTATAGTTTAATTGGGTCGCAAAGTACCTCAGCCAAAAATTACTGCTCTATATCAGATAACTTAAAAACTTGCTCAAAAGATTTTCCCCTCTTTTCCGGCCTCGGCGTTCTTCGACCGCTCGAATGACGTCATTACAGTGCTGCAGCGGCTATTGGCCGGCTTTCCTCTAGTTGTAGCAATGAACGCTTTCGATATCCCCCTTAAAAAGAAAGTCACAGAAACAAAGAAGAAACGCAACGCGTATCTGGTGCGACGAGCAAATCACGCAGTGCCGCTCAGTGCTGGTGATAACTATAGCTTTCGCAGTGCTTCCAGACGCGAAGGAAAGAGTGAGAGCGTTTGTCGGAAGCGTTCCTACCAACATTTCCGCCCATATAGATTTCTGAATTTATAGATTGGTTTGTATCCTGCGCAGAGTCTGCGATTTTTCGGCGTTGAGACCGTCTTGTGGCACGCGAAGGATTATGTTCTTAGGCATGGAAAGTAGAGACGCTCTTCATATTCTTCAGGAAGGGGAGGTCGGAAGGAGCACGGTATGTGAGTTCGTGTTGTTCTTAATCAGCAGCCTTGATTTCTTCCAGACCCTCCCGACCTCGTGTCCATGTAATTTCAACTTGCTTCGTTGTGAAAGGGAGAATCTTTCCGAAGCATTTAGGAATTTCTTCCGTAATGACGTTTGGAATGCTGTGATGAGGGCCTCTAATGATGCTTGTGCTTCTCTTTGGTAGTTTCGCTAGTTGGATTACCGAGAGGACGAGTCCAATTTCCGCTTGTTCTGTTGCTGTGTGTGGAGGAGGGTCACGCAGCCATGACAACTGCCATGGTATAGTCGACTGCTACGATTGTTGCCTCAGTACTTTT
This sequence comes from Haemaphysalis longicornis, assembly GCA_013339765.2. Taxonomy (NCBI): domain Eukaryota; kingdom Metazoa; phylum Arthropoda; class Arachnida; order Ixodida; family Ixodidae; genus Haemaphysalis; species Haemaphysalis longicornis. Next base: position 84,768,635 of record CM023449.1, on the reverse strand, counting down.
GCACATTGCGACGTCGATATATGCCGTGTTTGCAGGGTTTTGGTGCTTTAATTAAAGGAATCTGATCCGGGCTTTTCGCTTGTCTTTGTGTAGGCTAGGATACAGTGTTTTCTGTTGGGACGGGTTTTTATGGGTGGTCGCTGAATCGATGACGTGCCTATATCATGACATCCACTTCTTTCTACGCGCGGGGGAGGGTGGGACCCATCATGTTTACCACTGCCCGTCCAGATTTACTTTAGCAGCCGCTTCATCTGTGCAAGGAAGTGGCTTCCCTGGTGTCTTCAAAGGTGTTATACAGACTCAGGAACTTTTTGAAGACCGTGAAGAGAGAGAGAGAGAAATAATTATTTATTGGAGAGTTTAGCTCCAACCCAAACAGGAGCTGGCAACTCCAGGCATTGGAGTATACAAAAGGTACAATACTTGCCCTAAGGAACCACAAGGGGTTAGATTAAGTACATTGAGACAGCAGCGGATGGAAGATGCGCACTCAGTTACTTGCTCTGTGTAGTACACAAGCACACCCATATTTTATATATATATATATATATATATATATATATATATATATATATATATATATATATATATACAAAGTAAGAAACCTCGGTAACAGCAACAGCGGAGGGTTTATTTCGACTATTTCGACGTTTCGACTTCGAGACAAGTCTTCTACAGTCTTCTACCTGTAGAAGACTTGTCTCGAAGTTGAAACGTCGAAATAAACCCTCCGCTGTTGCTGTTACCGAGGTTTCTTACTTTGTATATATATATATATATATATATATATATATATATATATATATATATATATATATATATATATATTATATATATATATATATATATATATATGTATATATATATACATGATTATTTTTACAGCAGTTGAATATAGTTTTAAAAAATACCAAGAGAACTATACACATCTATATACAGACGACATCCACGACGCGACACAGATAGCTTTCGCCAATATACATAACACCCTTGTGTGTTTCCACACCCATTTCAGAGCGTTTCAGAGGAAAGTGCACGTATTTAATAGTGTTCACACATCTTCGTCATTTGAAAAAAATCCCTTAAGGCAAGGAAGGCTTTCGTTTGGTTGAGTTTGGAGGTTGAGGGCTGCCTTATAAAAACGGCGAAGCTGTTCAGCAAATCGTTATTTTGCGTGTCCGCAGTTTAAAAAACAAACAACAAGAAAATGAAGAGCGCTCGGGTGTGCGTGCCTCACGGCGACCGCCCAGCGTCCCCGGCGCACGTTCGTCAAGCCTACCCCCTTAGGGAGATTGGCCAACATTGGCCGAAATCGTTGTAATCGTGGTAACACTTGCTCGGAGCCAGAAAGACTCCAAGGAAGCTCACACTTATAGCTGCAAAGATGGAGTAAAGGTCGTTGCGGCAGCGAAGAAGAAGCGAATCGGCTGCAATCGTGGGCTTCAACTGTCGTGATGGTGGTGAAGGTTGCGTACAGATTCGCCAGCTTCAAGTCTTACGCGTTAGTGTGAGCTTCCTTCTTTTTTTTGTGTGTGTAGATGAAGGCGCTAATTTGGTTTTCTTCGGTGATGTAAGTTTGTGGCAGGCACGGCAGGCTGTACGATATCCGGTTCATAATCAGTGCATGCATGGGTGTTTTTATTTCCTCTTTCACTTGTGCTGCATCCCAGAATAGGTGTTTTACAATGTGAGCAAATTCGTTAAAGATTTTCCGTATTTTGGCAATTGTGAGGACGGTTCTGCCGCTTCTCAGTAGGGCCATCCCGAGGAATTGTTTCGTGAGTTATCTCGGGGATGATGTGCTTAAATATTTTTGGTGTTTGTTTTTATGTTGGCCGCCTATACATTGCGGTTGTGACTGAAGCACGGCAGTTTCGTAAAGTAAATTAAAAATTAGTGTAATTAAGCGCTATGAACTGGGTTTTACTTCTTCCTAGGAGGAATTTCAGTTCGTTTCTGCTCCTAAGACTTTCCTTGGTGTTTGAGACCCTGGCGATAATATTCTGCCCACCCCCTCTTTAGTTATGTGATACAATGTTGGTGCTGGCACTGGTTGCGATGGGAGAGCCGCTTTGGTGTGAGGGCGTCAGTTGCGGGCATGGCCATGGCAACGGTCTGCCGAGCATTTTACCACCAACAGAGCGTATAACGAACTTCCCTTCACAGGCACGGAGCCTGCTGTATTTGCGTATGTTTTCTTTCATCTCGGCCGTACTATCATTGTCCTTCTTTCCACATATCAGTTGGCGCTGCGCGTATTACAGATTCAGGTGAGCCTTGGCATCTGCCTGCCTCAGTTGTAGCTTCCGGTTGGCAGCGATGAAGCCTCTCCGCGGACGCTTGATGAGCACGGCTGATAGCGGATGGCTAGCAGGAACGGGATAGTCGAAAAATGAGCCTAATAACGCTATCGCGTTAAAAAACACATTCGACGTATGCATGCATGTCGAATGCACGAAATGAAGTGAGTACACAAAATTATAAATGAATGAGACATTTATAGGATGGACTAAGCTAGCACTCGATATACGTGGCTGGGGATCTTTGGGAGAAGCCTTCGCCCTGCAGTGGAAACAACCAGGCTGATGATGATGATGATGATGATACTCTAAACGCGATTTTATAAATGAATTTTCAGAATTAACGACCCAGTTTGAACTGCGCACGCAGTTTCCCCGACGCATACTGCTTTCTCAATTTTAAAAAGTCCGCGATTTAACGAAATATTTCGCTCCGGTCGCTTGGCTTCGTTCTACCGATAATAAATGTATTCTCCAAAGGAAAACAAAGGACACATGCACATTTCAAAGGACATGCACATTTCATTATGATGCACATGGTCACAGGTTTTGGTCTGTCCGTCTGTCCGTCTGTCCGTCTGTCTGTCTGTCTGTCCGTCTGTCTGTCTGTCCGTCCATCCGTCTGTCCGTCCATCCGTCCGTCTGTCCGTCTGTCCGTCTGTCTGTCTGTCTGTCCGTCTGTCTGTCTGTCCGTCCATCCGTCTGTCCGTCCATCCGTCCGTCTGTCCGTCCGTCTGTCTGTCTGTCTGTCTGTCTGTCTGTCTGTCTGTCTGTCTGTCCATCTGTCCGTCCGTCCGTCTGTCTGTCTGTCTGTCTGTCTGTCTGTCTGTCTGTCTGTCTGTCTGTCTGTCTGTCGTCTGTCTGTCTGTCTGTCCCCCTATTCGGCCATCCGACCAAAAGTTACACGAATCCTTGAACAAGAAGTTTACACAGCCAAAACCATTCCAAGCCACTCCCGACATCATGCGTGGTATAGCAAACCGCTTCAGCCTCTAGACCACCGCCGTGAGTTACATTCCTGTCGCTCAGTACAGGCAAATTACATTTTACATAAGCGAGTTTGGTTGAGACGTTACTATAAAGCATAATAAAAATGTATGTGCTCGGTTACACAAGTTCCGAGCCCTACCCGTTTCCGGCAACTGTTTTCGCATCACTTCGTGGGCAATTATTGCGAGAAAACTCTTTTGATCAAAATTGCTTTCAGCTATCGCTGTGAGCATCAGGGCCCGACTGTAGAAGACATGAAATGGTTTGAGCAGAACACATGCGAGCGTGCGCGCCTGCGTGAGCCCTACGTCGCGCTGTCGTCGTCCCCGTCGTCGTCGTCATCACTATCATCATCATCGCCATCGTCGTCATTACCATATTTATCACCATCATCATCAGCCTGTATGAGTCCACTGCAGGACGAAGGCTTCTCCCCATTTTCCTACATCCATTCCTGTCTTGTAACTACCTCAGTCCATTGTTCGCACCCGAATTTTGACAACGGAGATGTTGTACAAGCCGTAATTTCGCCGTTGCAGGAAAAAATACCAAGAAAATGCGGAGCGGAAACCGCCGAGCGTTCCCGGCACGCGCAGTGGCTTTAGCAAGGACAAAGAAAACTCAAGCGCTGTCGTGAAATAATGCTTGACATGAGGAGCATGACGATATCGATGCATATGCCGGTGACTACTACTAGCGCGGTGCAAAGCGACGACGGAACATGTGAATAAACAATTGCGAAATTGTACAAATGCGTGGTGATGTGTCCTTCAGAGCTCACGTATAAAGAAACCCTGCAGCTTAGGTATGCTCCAAGCCTTGCGCGACTTTGTGCAAGCTTCGCCAGCTGAGCTGGTGGGAGTCTACAATGCTGAGGATGACTTTGCGTCCACCAGCTCACTGCAAAGAAGACGACGACCTGTTCGATGCATATGACGACGATTACTGGCACCGCAACCATGCAAATAAGCAATGATACTGAAACTTAACTATGTGTCCGGCAATGTTCACCACAACAGCTTCGCCATTCAAGTCTCGCGCGTGAGTGTGAGCTTCCCTGAATATATATATTTTTTAAATTTATAGCTTCGCAGAGTTAATATTCTTCTACATCTGATCCCGCTTCTTATCTCGAACGCATATCTAACAATTGCATTTACCGCTTTCTAAGTTGTCGAGATCGAACGCACGCCCTACAGCGTCTTATGTGCAATCATAAGCACTCGGCTACGATTCGTTGCCGATAAGAGCGATAGGCATCGCTGCGAGGTTTAAGAGTAACAAATTTAACAGCGTATTCCCCGTAGTGCGGCTGCTCAGAGCGAGTCTGCATGCGTGAATGCGCAACCATGCGACAGAAAAAAAGGCTTCAAGCTGGGAAGGTTCAGAAAATGCGAAAGCATTTATTTACGCTATATTTTTTTTGAAATTTTGAGCAAACAAAACGAAGGAAGCTCACACCAATGCGTAAGACTTGAAGGTAACGAAACTGTGCGCAGCGTTCACGACCATCACGACGGTTTAAGCCCATGATTGCAGCCGATTTGCCTCTTCTTCGCTGCCGCAACGACCTTTACTCCATCACTGTTGCTATAAGTGTGAGCTTCCTTAACTTTTTTAGAAGTGTTAATCATTGGACATCACCTTGGATGGGCGTACTCTATAACGTGTCTATCTCGTTCCGAGAAAGTGCTGCCACGATTACGGCGAACGCTGCACGTTTCTTTTTGGCTAATCTTGGCCAATCTGCCTAAGTGGGTATGCTCGGCTTGACAAACATGCGCAGGGCATGCTGGGCGGTCGCCGCGAGGCACGCACACACGAACGCTAGGTATTTTCTTGGTTTTGCCAACTGCCGGGCGGTCTCCGCGATGTCCGCTCTTACGTGCGGGCGCTGAGCAATTTCTTGGTATTTTAAACTGCCGACACGAAAAAATTACGATTTGCGAAAGAGCTTCGCTCTTAAAATGATCCCGCCTGCACTTTTTAAATGACGTATAGTCGGTATGGCCTAGCCAATGGTAAGGAAGTATTTGTTCACCGCGTTCACCTCAACGTCGCTTTCACCACAAGACGCGGCGAGTTACCTACACTCTCTGCCACGCTTGTAGTGTTTCTGAGGTCATTTAACCCGTAACATGTGCGTGCCTCTGTTTCGATACACCACGGCTGATCATGAAGACTGCTTTGGGGCTGCCTGTTGATGCGCGCCTGAAATTCAGCGACGTCATCTGTCCATGAAACTCGTCTGCACCAGTGACACGAGTGACCCATTTTCGCCATTTTTATTTCCTCGCAGAGTAGTAGCAAGCCAAGCTCGCTACCAGGCCGACTTCTCTGTACCATTAAAGGTGTCCCTTACTCAAACCTCCGCGCATCAACAAAGACGGCTAAGGTGTTTGTGCATGTATTGAGTGTTGGGAAGCTTCTCTTTGCGGCTTGCTATTACAAAATGTGAAGGAGGAAGGGCAGGACAGTACAGAAAAGGCAGAAATTATTAACTATGAGACGAGTACGGCTGGCTAACCCTACACATGAGAAGCGACAAAGTAAGGATTGAAATAGAGAGAAAGGGTATATCAAAAGATGGGGAACGCAGCTTGAGGAGCGAGAGAAGAACGAGCAAAGGTAACTACAAAGAAAAAAATTAGCAGTGGCTTAGCTCGGCTATGCCAGGATATACGTAGCGTGAGCCAAGGTTCAGCTGGTTGTTCTTAGCTTTCCTGGTTGTCTAGGATTAGTTTAATTGTCAAGTTTACTGCCACACAGTACAGTCGAACACGGATATATCGAACTCCAAGGGGATCGGGAAAAAATTCGATATATCGATAATTTGATATACACAAAACGCCTATCTGAAGATTATCTGACAAATCCGCACATCACTGAGAGTTTTCTGAAGTCGTGGAAAACGGTAGTTTACAGTTTCAACCCTCAAATCACGTAAACTCCGAACCGCAGCATGATGACGACCGCACTTTATTTATCTCTGAAAAGTCTTTGAGCTTCGCTTGTTTTTTCTTCTGCGTCGTAAAGGTTGCCAAATTGTCTTCAAGATTACAAATACGCACAAATGATAAAATCAAAGCTGTACACTGCGCCACAACAGACGCGAATAACGCTGACGGAACCTCGGCTGCAGTAGGCGGTTGGGAACGTTGTCAGGCACTGAGTGCCGTTATTGTCAGTATCCGAACCGGACACCTCCCCCATCTGGAGGCGTGCAACGAAGTCGCTTTGCACCCAACACGCTCCTGAATAGCCGGGGCGGGTTGTGCTGCATTCGCCTTTACGTCATTGTTGATGCGTGCATCGCCCTCAAAACTACTGCGAGGAATTCGGAACGCCTTTTCAACCAACATCTTTTCAGCAGCCTGCGCCCGACGAATTCCCGCCTTCCTTGCTCCGAAATGAATGCCTTGGGCAAAAAAAAAAAACATACAACGCAGCAGCGGTCCCCCTGCACGAGCCACCAAACAGCTCAATCCCGGAAAAAGAGTGCCTTCGGTCAGTTTCTTTTGTTCCTTTATGTCTTTTCGCCCCAACCACTATCCGCGTTTTAGCTATCATGGAGCTGCCCCTCTTGCTAGCGTGAAAACAGTTGTTGAAGGCCATCGAAGCGACATAATGCCGCGGACGCCGCCTGTGTCTCACCAAGCCAGGCAGCTCCTGGGATGAGTAAACATTATCACCAACTCCAGCCCATCAGAGGAAGCAAAATTTCAGGGGCACCTTCGGCGCGGAATTCGATATATCGAATTTGCCCGTGATCAGGAGTTCGATACACGCGCACAACAGTCCTATACTTTTGCATGGGATTTTCAAGGGGATGTTTGCACTGTTCGATATAGACAATAATTCGATATATCCGTGTTCGATATATCCGTGTTCAACTGTATACGCATTATGTGATACGTGTACATTTATCGAGCGGCTCCGCCGCAGCGTCACCAATCGCCCCAGAGCTGAGCTGGTTCCACAGGTGCACGCCGGTGTTGCTGCGATGCACGAGCCATCGGTTACACACCCGACAAGACGTCCACCAAGGATCCAAGTCGACAGTGAAGATCAATTTTTAGAACGAAGTGTTCTTAAGGTTTACTGTTTGTTATTTTTCTTTTAATAGTTTTAGAGTTTTCTGATTTTTCGTTTCAAACAAGGAAATTTTCCTTTCATGTTCAAAAAAAAAAAAAAAAAAAAAAAAACCCGCTGATAGTTTTCCCGTTCCCGGGTGGTGGTCGCTGATCTATCTTCTCTTCCCCCTTACCCCTTCCTTTTCCTGCCCCAACCACCTTTGTATCACTACCTCAACCTATATTTCTACCCCCTCCCCTTCCCTTTCTCTCCCTTCGATACATATGTGGTGCAAGCTGGGAACCTCTTTCTCTCTCACAGTCACCTCTCCTCACCCGACCACCCCTCGCATGATCATCAAGTGGACAGGGTGCCACGTGCGGAACAGAGGTCGGCGAAGACGTTGGGCGCGTGGGGTGTGTGAGAGACGCTGGGCAGTGAGCAACGTTCTGCGCGCTGTGTGACGTCATTGCTGCATGCTGCAGCACGGCTCACCGGGAGCCACGCGAAACTGCTCAACCTCGGCCAGTGTAGCTCACGCTACAAAACCATGGACGATAAGAATGACTAATACCCGTGCTACACGAGCGTTTCGCAGGCCTTTGAGTCGAATGTCATTTGACTGAAATAGCACATGTTATCCTCTACGCGATGTTTTCCAAAGGCGTTTGGTTGAAATGCCATTTAAGTTAAAGGAGCACCACCAACCACCTTTGACTTTCGCAAAAGCCTTTGAAACGCGAACGGTCGTTCTCTCTGGAGCAGTTTCCGCATTCCCTAATTACGAAAACAATTATTTACGAGTAATATTGGAGTTTAAAGAGCACAATCTTCTAATTTATCACTTGTTTATGTTTTCTATCACTCGCTTTACGATCACAAGGTAACTTCGTGGTACTCTCAACACCGGCGCTGCGAAAGAAAGAAAAAAAAGTTGTCTGTCAGCGCAATTTTCGGGCGCGCTTGTAGGTTGTTATCAATTTGATCGCTAACAATGTTTTCTTTTTGCTCATTTTAAATCCAAAATTAAATTTTTGTCAATAACGAAACAGTCAGCAGTGGCCACACCAGAACACGGCGGGCGAACGCAGAAACTTTCAACTGTCTTTGAGAATTGTCGCGTGCATCGGCGAAACTGAGAATTGTCGCGTAGATCGGCGGAACTCCTTCCAGTTCGAATGGCATTTGAAATTTCGAAGGTCATTCGATTGAAATGTCCTTTCAAGCGTTCGTGTAGCACAGGTATAAAGCAAAATTAGTAAAGTCCAAGCGTTCGTGTAGCACAGGTATAAAGCAAAATTAGTAAAGTGGCAAAATGGGCGAATGAAAGGCGGCTCACAGTGCCCCAACGATTGTTCAGACAAGCCTGTGAACTTTAATGACGAAGTAAAGGATTCGTGGCGTTTTGGGACTGCGATGGGCAACGCCGGTGACATCAAATAGTCTGCGCTGCAAACGGCTGGTTGTCGAGCTTCCGGGGTGCGGTTGACAGGTAATGCTCCTACGTTGCAAACCGGGCATACTGGCACAAGAGGTGTTCTGCTTCTTAGTAGATAAACGGAGGCGGACCTGGTGTACGGTTTTCGTCTAATTTGCTGGGTTGGCGGCTGAGCGAAAGTTTGAAAAGCTTGGTGTGCGAGGTAATGAAGAAAGCTGTGCTGTAATACATTTATGACATACAGTGAAAATGGGGCCCCTGCGACAGGGTGTCTTTGCAATGCTCAGCGAGTCAATGATAACCAAACCCATTTTCGATTACACCCCATCCACTTTCATTGGCAATCCTCTCCGTATATTAATAACTGTATAAGTCGCGCTCAAATTAATAAAATGAAGTGTGTTTGGGTTGCACGTGTAATGAGAAGAACTGGCAACAGGTGGGGTATTGAGGTAACCGAGTGGTTACCGAGATACGGGAACAGAGGTATGCGGGAAGACTATTAACTCGATGGAAGGATGAGATTAGAAGATTTGGAGGCACAGAGTGGACTACGGCATCGCAAAATAGGAACGCCTGGAGGAACAATTGGTCCTGCGTGGACACAAACATGACGACGATGACGACTACGACGATTATGATTAAGTACCAGCCACATACGCTCCCTAAACAATCAAACCCATAAAAGTACATCAATATTTCGCAAGCCAGCAGCGTAAAAGGTGGCAACTATTCTTTTTGCTCACAACGTTGCCATACCTGGAACTCAGAGTATTGTCGTTGGCCGTCGTGACTAAGCAATACGGTCACGCGAGTGAGGTAGGCATGCCGATGGTGTTCCTGCCGATGTATCGACAGAGAGTCCCTTCTATAGATGTCTTTCTATTACATGTTTGAGCTGCAACCCTTCCCATGGGGCAAGTATTTTCTGCAAGCGAAGTATTTAAGGGCTTCGCCGTGTGGCAAGGGTAGTGACCTTTTTAGCCGTCGCCTTAAGAGTTGTGTATTTACGACTTCAGGCAACCAATGATGTAGCCAAGCGCTGCAAAGTCTTTTCTTAGTTGTACCTTTAGCTCTGTTTCTCGTCTTCCAATGCCATGCAAGAAATGACTTATTTCACTTCGTAGTAACTGGCACTGCCAGTTTTACGCAATCCCGTTATTTTTCACAGCGGAGCTCGTTGCTCAACGTCTCGAAGTTGGCGAAGATTGTTGGCTACGCGAGCAAAACTACGAGCACTGCGTTTCCGCATTGATCCAACTGTTTGCCGACGTCCCGCCAAAAAAGGTGCAAAATTCATGCAGCTTACCGATTACCATGACAACGCCCAGAAGCAGTTGATATAATTTCAGTCTCACTCTCGGCATGTCTCTTTGCGTCTGGGCGACCCGGTCGAGTTGACAGTTCTGCTTTGTCTATGACCACTCGTTGGCGACTTCATCTGGTTGTCACGCTTCTACGCTTATCATGAGCTAAGTGTTCATCTCGGCTTTGTCGGCGACGACGAACTCCTATTCTTGCAAGCTTCGAAACTAAATACGTTGTCAACACGGCATTCCACTGCGGTTGATTTTGTTCGAAGGTTGGCACGAAGGAACACTGTCTGCAATTGCACGAGGCACTTTACCGAAACAACCACCTTCTGCTGCGACGTGGTCGTCGAAGCAGACGACACAGTTCTGTGGGGTTTAGCTTAAATTTTCAGAGCAGAAACGGGGGATAATGTAGTATTGCGACTGTCGCTTGGGTATCACATCGCGAAGTCGACACGCCGATGAATGTGGTGGGGTCGAGCCTACATCAATCCGGAGTACAAACACAGTCGGTGGTGCTTCCACGCGATACTTCGCAACACAAGGGAAACAGATGACGTCATTTATTCACGATGCTGACGCACGTACCAGCTTTGTCTAGCGCGCAGTACAAATCACTGTCTGATATGCCGTCTCAGCAATGCCGTCACAACAGCCGCACGAGCACCATCGCTGCATGTGGTCCTGAAGGGCGGAAAAACACCACACCTTATCTAAATACACTCCGATAGTGAACCTAAAGTGTCTTGGGCCAAATATACGACTCAACGTGTCTGCGCAATGACACCGTCGTCTGCTCTGTGCACGGTCGTCTGAGTGCTCGCGCGCGCTGCGTAGGCGCCGTCGTAGCAGACGACGCTGAGCGTCGCACTGTCGTCTGCTGCCACACGTTACTCGGTTTTCGCGCGCTAGCAGCGCCCCCGCGTTTCCATGACGATGACTACACCGAAAACAAAAACAACAAACAAACAAAAAAAGTCGAGAGAAGTGGACGAATCATTTCGGCTGCGATATGACGATCAAACTGACGTACCAACCTGTAGTTGGAGGAGTGCTGACGAGAGGGAAAAGCGAAAAGAAATCCTACGGACGTCGCGTGCTCGGTACTCCATGACAGTTTTAGGTCAATCGAGCGAAACGCATAATAAAGGGGACACGAAGAAGAGAAAGCTAACTCTGCAAACGCGCGACATGAAGCACAGTTCGATAGATAAGGCGCTCAGTGATGGCATGCCCTTGTCGCTCGATTTCGAGCGCTACACATATACGGGGCCTGATGCGCGTCTTTGTTTTGACCCTCCCCTTCGTACGAGTGTGCCTCTTAAAGTAGTCGTTGTCGATCGTTCGGCCGCACGATTTGACCGCCAAAAAAGCGCGCGGTTTATGCATCGCGAGTTCGGCGGTGGCGGTAGGTGGACGCTCAAGGTAGTTAGCTAGTCGAGAGCAAAAAAAAAAAAAAAAATAAGCAGTAAGATGCATCGTGAAGCGCAGCGTTCTTTCCATCTCCTCTATTTTCGTGTTCTATGTGTTTGATTCGTGCGTTCCTCGCTTCCACTTCAGTAAGACCGAAGGTCGAAGACAAAGGAGTCATTTCTGAGTAGCGGCGAGTGCCGTTCGTTAGGATCGATATTTTTTCTCGGGATTAGTGTTCCGTGCGCCCTGATGGAAACATTCTTTGTGAGGGGCCTCTCAGACTGGTTGTTTTGTTTTAGCTTTTACTCAGACTTTTCAACCCGCAGTCACGCACGTGCTCGTACTACTTACTCCTCTATGTTGCGAGGGCTGAGTCGTATACTTTTGTCCGCGGAAGCCTGAACTTCCGATTCTACGGATGTATAACGTACGCTTGAAGTTGCGTGTTTTGCATCGTCTGACCGAGAGGAAACTGCGATTTTAAAACATGGGCATAATAAATCGCGCATATTTTGGGATGCAGATGGGAACCTTGGTGATGCGGCCATAATAAGAGGCATGATTTTCTGTTTACAACCAGTGTTTTCTAAAATTATGTTAGCCATATAACGTCAAGATCTCTAATTCGCTGCTATGGATCCACTATAACACAACGCTGCAGGTTACATCTCTGAAAGAGCAACCGTTTATATGCAGCTTCATAAATGGAACTTCAGTACACTTATTCGCTAACTTATGTCAAAATTAACTTGGTTGTTATTCTATTATGCGGTGGCTGACGAAGTACACCTGCAGACGTGCCGCGATATTTTAGGAAATAATACCAGCCTTCTATAGATACGGACTCAGTTCTATTAAACACGAGATTCAGAACACGTGATTCAAAAATATTTTCAGTTCGATGCAAAGGCTTTTGCTGCTTGATGTTGACTGGTAGGTTTTTACCATATATATCCTTTTGACCAACGAGTTTGTGACTAACAACCCCTTCAAAAGATGGGGTCTCAACGTAGATGCCGGTGATGTTCGTGCGACGAATTTTCCCTTTTGGGGGGAATTTTCGGGCTGTAATTTTGGCCAAAAGGAAAAAGGGAATCTTTATTAGATGGAGGGAATTTTGGAAGTGGTGGAATAAAAAGGAAAAATAATGTAAGCACACTGAACCTCGCAACATTTATTACTTCTTTTCCTTTTTAAAATTTCTCTTAACACCTGCTTAGAATTGTGTTCAAATTTCCCAAGTCGTGTTCCCGCAAGCCAAAAGCATCCAAGACCATTTCCAATCCATTTCATGAAACAAGAGGGAGAATAAAGAAAATAATACTCAATGAGGAACAGCTAGTAAAACGTGAATTGGCGGTGGCTCAAGGGCCGAAGCTGGTTCGCATGTATTCCTGCGGAATATACTGGAAAAAAAAATAGCTGTGGCTTAGCTCGGCTATTCCAGGATATACGTAGCGTGAGCTAAGGTACAGCTGGTTATTCTTAGGTTTCCTGGTTGTCTAGGGTTAGCTGATTATCATGCTTACCGCTGCTAAAACGATTTCCAATCCAATCCAATCCAATCCAGTTTAATCCAATCCAATTCAATGCAATCCAATCCAGTCGCGGTGGCGGCGGCGGCTTCGGCGCGCCAGCTGTGCGCCGTGAGACATCACTGCTCCTCGCGCATGCGCAGCATGGCTCTCCAGGAGCCACGCGAAACTGCTCAACCTCGGCCAGTGCAGCTCACGCTACAAAAGTATTTCAGGTGCGCCTTAGTCCGAGTGCTGTCATCAGGTGATGCCGACAGCGCAGTCCCGGGGCTAAGCTAAAGTTACCTCAATAACCCAGAAATGTCTCGCTGTTTTTCAAACGGTCAGTTTTAACTTAGAGCTTTAAAACGCAAAGTAATCATGCTGTTTCGTACAAAAGAAGAACTGTATAGTCACATGCTGCGGAGTTGTAGATGTAGTAGAATTTATTGCCCGCTGATACTCTGATTCTCGGAAAGGCATCTGCACCCGGAAGTCTACGTAAAGTAGACACAAGTGGCTCTGGCTAACGCCCAAAACTGAGCAGGAATCCACGTCGAGGTCTATCGGCTGTACAAAAAGAATGCAGGGAAATTTGCCGGGAATTCTTCAGAAACCTGCGGGAATGAATGAATGAATGAATTTGGATTTTATTGGCGCAGCAGCCAAATTTGGCTATAATGCGCCAGGCACAAGGTAATATTTTGAACACACTACGGTAAAAGGCTCATGTAAAAATCATGTAAAGTGGTAAAATCAAAGTTTCTGTAAAAGCTTGAGTGCACTCACAAATTTAAAAACCGCTCAAGAAAAAATGATGTAACATGGTAATATCAAAGTTTGTCTAAAAGCTTGATGGCACTCAAAAATTTAAAAACCTTTTCCAAGGGAACCAGGGGTTCATCGCCAAGCAGTAAAGCAGGGTGCAATGGAAAAGTGCCAAAAATAGGGAATTTCTAGTGCTAAAAATGGGAATTTTTCTACCGAGCACGGGACATCACTGGTAGATGCGAATGTCAGTTCTTGCCCCGCGGATTCGGGCTCGAAGTTCGGTCGTGCGGTTCCTGGGCCAGCTCCGCTTAGGCTAAATCAAAGATTTGTGAGCCCGTCCTGGAGCTCCAAACCCAATTCTAACGTCGTTCCGCAGCTTGACCGCTTCTTTAGTAATCTCACATGTCCGCGGTTTCACAGTTTTAAATTTGCAGTGGGATTTAGGTCAGTCTAGCACTTAAGGCAAATGAACCTCCAAATATATCCCGTGATTACACAAGTGTTTTAAAGCGACACTGTTATTTTTCCAATCGGAAGGCGCTGTGTATGCACTGTAAAATAATTTACATCCTTACTCACGTAAATCTCTGTCTATAACTAACACCCATACACCATAGCAAAGAAAAACACAACAAAGAAAAACACCTTTGAGGGTATTTTGTCATTTATAACACCTTTACGACCTAGGAAAAGAATTGCTGTGGTTCAGCTTTGGTTAACCCTAGATTATAGCGAAAGCTTCACTGCCCTGGCTAGGTCCATTGTCGAGATGTGGTCTCGCAGTGATATACAGACATGTTTGCAATGAATACACTGCTTAGGCATCATCTTTTTTCGCCTCACGGCGTTGTTTAGGCCTCGCGCTGTACAAGCGACCCCAGCTGGATGTTCGTTTTCCTCCATCGCACACGGCTCCGCGCCGCACGTGGCCTCCTGGCCTTCCTCCGCAAGGTGGCGACACGGCTCCCGCGCACGTGTCACTGGCACATAGTGTTAGAATGTGAGGGTATCCATCTAAATCCACATGAAGGGAATATTGGGCTTCCAGAAGCCCTAGTATTTAAGGGTATCAAAGAGGAAGTTCAAGGCTGTCGACGGGACGAAAAGAAGATTAATGCTGGTGGACGAAAAGCAGAGAGGGGAATATTGCCTAGGACAGTTACCACCTGTAACAGGGAAAAGAAAGTATTTCGTGCCTAATAAGCTTTAGTGCCTGCCCTAAGCAGCGCTAGTATTAAACCAAGAGTGTAAAACATGGTTATATTAGTCCTTTTTGGTAAGATGACATGTCATAATCCCGCTTCAAAGGGGAAACCAATACAAATCATCATCACGTCTCCTTTCCCTCCTCGCCTGTCTCTCCCGGCCATCGGGCCGCTGCTCCGTGCCGGGCGCTTGCGGAAGGGGGTGTGGTTTGACCTCTAGCTCTCAGGGTCAACACTGGTCATTCCGCGAAGACTTCCCGAGGTAACGTAGTGTAGCTTTCGCTACAAAACAATACTCCTTTCTGAAGGGTGTTTTATTGTTAATTACACCCTTAAAAGGGTGTTTTCTTTGTTTTTTTGATAGAGCGTAAGGGTGTTACCATTTTCTTCTTCAAAAGCTGCTTTACAGGAAGGCTGAATATTTCAAAATTTACACTGCGAAAATCTCACAATCTCCCGGCTGAGAAACGTGCCGGGCAGAGTTGGCGAACTGCTGACACTGACGAAAACATATGCTAGTTTTTTTTTTGCCTGCCCTGACGAAAAAATGCAGGAATTCATGACTGTCTTCATATCTCTATTCTTTCAGTTTATAAGGTCTGGAAAAGAGAGCATATTCGTCGTGCAGATAACCAACGCAAGCGTTTATTAAACCTACAATTGCAACTCTATTCTATCGGTTCATACTATACGGAAAATGAAGCATATTCGTCATGCAAATAACCATCCCGAACGTTTATTAAACCTACAATATTCTTTCAGTTCATAATATCTGGAAAAGGAAGCATATTCGTCGTGCTAATAACCATCTTAAGCGTTTATTAAACCTACAATTGCAACTCTATTCTTTCAGTTCATAACATCTGGAAAAGGGTGTATATTCGTCGTGCTAATAACCATCTTAAGCGTTTATTAAACCTACAATTGTAACTGGGCAGCTGGGCGGGCACGCTTGTTCGCTGTACGTCACGCCAGTGACTGTCTACACGTCTCCGCTACAAGAACCGCTCATCAAACGCTGCGTCCAAAGACAAGCCGTAGGCGTCAGCGCGTCTTCGTCACCGTAGATCCCCGCTCGGTGTTTCCGCGTACCACACTGCGTCCCATTCCGCGGTCACTGCCCGTCGGCGAGCTGCTCCATCCGTGGGAGAAGACGTCTTCGCCGAGCACCGGTCTCAGCTTCGTCGGGAAGTGCACGCCGTCGCCGAGACTCGTGAAGACCGGGAGCATCCAGAGGGACTTGCGCGTGCCGAACACCTCGACGAAGTTGCGGTACTCGCCCACGTTGTACGAGTCGCCGGGGTTGCGGAAGGTGGGCTTCCGCAGGTACTCCAGCGTGGTCTGGTTCCTCAGCGTCATGGACAGGTGCGAGCAGAAGAAGATGCCGAGCCGGACGGTGATGAGAGAGGAGAGGGCGGCGAGGAGGGTGAGCTGCACGCGGGAGGGAAGCAGTGGCAGACGCCGCTGCATGTCTTCGAGCAGCCACGCCTCGACCACGTAGCTGACCGTGGTTGAGGCGGTCAGCAGCGACAGGGCGATCAGGTAGAAGAGCGTGAGGAGGAAGAACTTGTACGTGCTGAAGCCGACGCAGTTGTTGAACCACGGGCAGTGGTGATCCATCTTTGGTACGCACCTGCGCGCGCCCGGAATGAACTGTCACAGCTGCACTGTTATAGGCAGACTTCCCATTTTCTGTTCGTCCTGAGGACGAGGAAAGCAGCTTCCCTCCTCCTTCTTTGCCCCACCCTCTCCCTTCAGTCACCTGTTCGCCCCCGGCGCTTCAAATTTCCATATAAAATGGCGGATATTGTCCACCGAGAAATGTTTTTCCGGTGAAGAAAAAAACAAAAACAGCCCAATGGACGGGACAAGGAAGGAAAAAAAGGATGATGCGCTGTGACAACCCTTTACAGCGCATCGTCCTTTTGTCCTTCCTAGTCCCTTCCATTGCGCAGTTTCTACTGTCTTTAAAAATGTACCAACCAGCCCAAATTTCTCCCTTATTGAAGAATGTGTTTAGAAGTGAAGTAGTATGTTCTTCGGCATTCTCTACTCGTAATAATTCTAACTGTTACCCTGATTATGAAAATCTTCATGAATGTGCCATGGAACCGATTGTTTTTGATAATTATGGCGTTGAGTGTATAATTGATGAACTTTTTCTCATCATGCGGAGTTATTAATATATGCTTTAATGTTTTTGCTAGTGCTAAAGTGTACTGTTTCATTATCTTGACCAAAGTTTTTTGCAGTCACTTGAAAAATCTTGTATCCCCGGTGATTGGAAGATCGGGAAGGTGGTCCCGTTGCCCAAGTCTAGGGAGAGACATTCTCCGGACAATTATCGACCGGTGTCAGTAACCAGCCTCAGCTGTAAGGCAATGGAACACGTCATTTATTGTGATATTATAAAGTTCCTGGAAAGTTATTCATTTCTCACTAAGCTTCAACATGGATTCCGAAAATCGTTTTCGTGTGAAACACAGCTACTTTACGCATGATCTTCATAGCGTTCTTGATCGTGGGTCCATCACAGACTGCATATTCCTCGATTTTGCTAAAGTGATTGATACAGTCCCTCGCGAATTACTGCTCTTCAAACTTTCAAATCTGAACTTATACCCTAACGTACTTGCATGGTTGCACTGTTTCCTGACTAACCGTTATCAATTTGTAAATATTAATGGCACTAACTCGGCTTTTTCTCCAGTTAATTCAGTGGTTCCACAAGTTTCCGTTTTGGGACCATTGTTGTTGTTAATATACATAAATGATTCATCACCTAATATTTCTTCATCTATCAGCCTTTTCGCTGCCGATTGTGTGATATAGAGGAAAATGTCCAGTGATTCTGACGTTATAGCACTACAGTCTGACGCTAACCATGTTTTGCAGTGGTGGAAGCTCTGGAAAATGAAACTCAATATCAATAAGTGTAAAAGCATGCGCATTTCTCGAAGTAAGACCCAAGCATTCTGTTAGTCTATTAACGATGTTCCTCTTGAAGATGTCTCGTTTTATAAATACCTAGGCGTGCACATATCTGCCCTATCCTGGAAAACACATTAACTATGTTGTTAACAACGCCAATCGTACGTTAGGGTATCTCCGACAAGAATTTAATCAGGCTACTTCTTCTTTGAAATTGCTTCTCCATAAAACACTAGTGCGTCCAAAATTGGAGTATGCGGCCAGCGTTCGGGATCTGAACACGGCGTCACTCTGTTCAGAGTTAGAAACCGTTCAGAATCTAGCCTCGCGTTTCATCCTTTCAAATTATCACCGCACATCCAGTGTTGCATCTATGAAAGCAAGCCTACCTTTGCCTCTTCTTGAACATCGTAGAAAAGCTTTCCGTTTATGCTTGCTTCACACTATTTACAATTGCAATCCCATACTCAGAAACAGGCTAATGTCCAGTCTATCTTAGATGTCGTACCGGACCGACCATCAGCACAAAGTTCACATCCCGTCGTGTCGCATAAACTTGTTTCAGGATTCCTTTGTCCCCAGCAGCTGTGCAAGTTGGAATCGTCTTCCTCTGTCCGTGGCTGAAATCGGCAATGAGATTGCTTTTCGTTCTGCCATAACCTACCTGTTTTGATAACAAGCTGTTATTTGTAATGTTCAATGTTGTTGTTCCGCTGCTTTTGTCTGTATTATTGTGTTTCCCACTACCCTCTGAACGCCCGCGGGCCCTGAGGGTAATATAAATAAATAAATAAATAAATAAATAAATAAATAAATAAATAAATAAATAAATAAATAAATAAATAAATAAATAAATAAATAAACCATGGTTCATTCCTCCATCACAGGAATTGTTAAAACACGAAAGTGAAATGTGCAGTGAAATCTTCAGCTGAGCATGATTTGCGGGTCGGTGGCTGTCTTGTGGGTGTGCTTGGCGAGCGACGTCCTGCTGGCGGGTTGCTTCGGCAAAGGTGTACTGGCGTCATTTCCGTGACGGATATGACGTCAGTGAAATCTTGGTACATCCCGGCATAAAACACTTTCGTATTAAAATATAAAACCCGAAAACGAACAAGCCTAAGTATAACGTGCTCTTTGGTTCTAAAGGTTGCTTCCCCGCGAACCCTGTGTGCAGGGGTGCATCCTTTACAGGCCGCCTGCTTCGCTGTACTGGCGTCAGTTCCGTGACGGATATGACGTCAGTGACATCTTAGTGTTTGCCGGAATAAAACACTCGTGTTAATAAACAAACAAAAAACAGATAGGTGCAAGCTTGGTATCTGTAAGCTGCCTTTCCCCCAATAGTGAAGCCTACTCACGCCTTATTTCGGCACACCCTCTTTTTCGAGCACCTGTTCGTCTCCAGCGGTTCTTATTTTTATATAATTCCCAGCAATGCGCTTGTGTTTAGAAATGGAGCCGACTTTAGGAGCTTGGTTTTTGTTAAGCTGTCTTTCCCGCATTGCGTGTCACACAGTGGAAGCCTACTCACTATTCATCTGAATGCTTTCCCTGGTCTTACGGCGTGGTTTGAGCAGGAGTTTGTGGCCAAAGAGTAGCCCACAAACAGCCCCGGTGGTCATCAACCTTCACACAGTAGAATGGCACTGAATATTTTGTTTTTCATCACAGAATGTGAGGAATGGTTGGCTCCGGTAAAAAAGGGCAAAAGTCAACAAGGCGCATTATTCTGTGATAAAATGATGTTTCGGAGAAGGACCGTCATTTAATCGGAGAATCCCAACCATTCAAGAGGAGAATAATAAAACCCAGTGACGGTCATCCTGATGCTAACCTAAAGTCATTCCTTTGTATTTTCTGCAAGAGAAGAATTCCAGCTTTTCTTCTTGGAGGCTACAATGTCATGTTAACTTCGTGACAAGTTGAGGAGGTGGGTGGTCTGTCCTTGCTTTGTTTTCTGTCTACATGGACGAAGACCACGAAGACATCAAAGATTCCGAATAATGTACCACTAACATCTTCGCAGTACAGACATACCAGAAGATCCTGTGGGGAACGTCTTGAACTTTGAAGGTTAGTTCCTCAACCCCTTGGCGGCCAAGTGCTTGCTGTGCGTTTTGATAAAGGTGTCGCAAAAAACCGGCTGTTTCGCCACCGGGCAACGAAATGATACCATTTGATAGATGACATCGACTCCATTAGACCTTTGTCCTCGAAACGCACGTTACCATATCCCTCTTCCTTCTGTACGTGATATAGCGATTGTCGCACGCGTCATGTTGGGGATCCCGGCCCTGGACTGAAGGTGTTAAACCGCTTCGAACAAGATCCGGCGTTTATTTTTCAAGCCACGTTATTTGTTATTTACCCTCACATAACACCCATAACGCCTTGTGCCAGTAGGAACCATTGAATCCTCCGGCATGCCTTGTGGCTCTCACTTAGTTTGCGCAGGATTGGTATTTGAGCTCTGAGCAGGATTGGTACGTTGTGGAAGGGTCGAATAAATAAGACCTCAACAATAAATAACACTAGTAGCTGGATAAGATAGATTAGAGCACCTCATCATCATCATCATCACCAGCCTATCTACGCCCACTGCAGGGCAAAGGCCTCTCTCATTAATCTCCAGTTACCCCGGTCCTGTGCGAACTGCGACCAATTTATCCCCGCAGGCTTCCTAATCTTATCTGCGCATCTAACTTTCTGCTCACCTCTGTCACGCTTGCCTTCTCTAGGGATCCACTGTGTTACCCCTAATGACCAACGGTTATCTTGCCTTCGCATTACATGCCCTGCCCACGTTCATTTCTTTTTAATTTCTACGAATATGTCCTTAACACGCGTTTGTTCCCTGATCCACACCGCTCTCTTCTTGTTCCTTAATGTTAAGCCTATTGTAGCATCTTTTTCAGAAAACAGCTCCATCGCCATCGACCGCCGTCAACCTGCTGTGCCCAGTTAACCTTATCGACGTGATGGCCTTCGGCCAATCTCCCTTGGCTGGCATCGTCATCGTCTCGCGCCGCATGAGCGCACGCATTGCTTCTTCGTCTTCACTTCCCTTCGGCATCCCATAAAAGAAGACCTCGATGGTCACTTCTCTCCTGCCTTGACGCTTGAGTCTCGTCCTTAGGGGTCGACGGATCCCACACCTATCATCTTCCGTTCCATTACCCGCTGAGTCGTCCTCAATTTAAGTTGAAGCCTCTTAGTGAGCCTCCAAGTTTCTGCCTCGCAGGTGAGTACCGGTAAGATGCAGCTGTCATACACTTTCTTCTTCAGTGACAATGGTAGGCTGCTGTTCATTATCTGAGAATGCCTGCCGAATGCACTCCACCCCATTCTTATCCTTCTAATTACATCTGCCTCATGGTTGGGTTCCGGGGTAACAACTTAGCCTAAGTAGATATATTCGCTTACCACTTCCACTGCCTCGCCACCTATCTGAAATCGCTGTGCTGTCCCGAGGTTATTGATCATTACTTTAGTTTTCTGCATACTGATCTTCAGGCCCATGGTTCTACTCTGTTTGTCCAGTGTGGTAAGCATGCTTTGCCATCCGTCCCCCGAGTTACTTAGCAAGGCAACGTCATCAGCAAATCTGAGGTTACTGAGGTATTATCCATTAACCCTTACTCCCACCTGGTCCCAACATAATGCTCTAAATATTTCTTAGAGCACATAGTCGCGACCAGTTACCGTACTTACTCGATTCTAAGCATTCCCTTTTTTCCACGATCGCTATGCCCAAATGAGGGGGGTGCTTAGATTCGAAAAACCTAAAATTATCCCCTCCCCCGCCATTTTTATTGCGGCCGTATCTCCAGGAGGCGGGTCAAATGCTTCATTTGTCAAACATACTAAAGAAAAAAAAAGACAAAAAGTGAAAACACTGC
Organism: Haemaphysalis longicornis; assembly: GCA_013339765.2. NCBI lineage: Eukaryota > Metazoa > Arthropoda > Arachnida > Ixodida > Ixodidae > Haemaphysalis > Haemaphysalis longicornis. The sequence continues at coordinate 84,746,781 of CM023449.1, read as the reverse complement.
TTTCGTCTGATACTCAGTCAGCCTCACTACTATTCGAGTCTGTTGAGCTACTTAGGGCGCCGCTCTCAGCATCCCCCAGCATGTCGTGTTATGTTCCGTTGAAGTGGTTTGTAATTGAACACTTCATAAATAACTTGGCCACAACGCCAACTCGGACCTGCATCCACGCGTCTGAAATCCACCCTGCGTGGTTGCTTCGAAAAAGGGGTGCGTAGATTCGTATGCAAACTTTTTTTTTAAATTTTTTTCCCAAATGTAGGGGACTCTGCTTAGAATCGGGGGAGGGGAGAGGGGTGCTTATATTAGCAAGAATGCGGTAATTGACGTTTAGGTCACCAATTCCTTGAATGGAGGAATAAATCTTGTAGCTTTTTTTGAACTCTCTTGTTATTCTCTAGATTGCGTTAATGCAGATGAACAGTAAGAAAAGAACTAAGGCTTGACGTTGCAATAGTTGGGTACGCATCAAAAACATATAAAAAACACACAGAAAACAGCGCAGCGCAGATAACTACGGCGCTCTAATTTTTCACTTCCGTCTTCGTCTCTGCGCTATTTTTGATGTATTAAATTAAGTTAGAGAAGAGCCACGCACAAGCTGTTACGAATCTGTAATAATATAGCAAATAGGGTAAGTTTGAGTAAGTTTATGATGGTCAGCGCACTAAAACAGTTCATATATACTCTTCGTGTCCTGTTTTCGTCTGCGCTGACCAACATGTATGTAGATTCCTTGTTAAAGCAGACAGGCTGAGGGTTGCTTCCCGGGAGATGTCCGTCACAGTTACAATTTCGCTATAGGCCGATTTCGTTATCGGGAGAGGGCGCTTCTCGCACTTAGTAGTAGTATACCTCGCGCAGGCGGAGCAGTGGTTGCACCGGTCGGGCTTGACGCGTCGGCAGGGCCCGCAGTAGCGCACGCAGCCGTCCAGGCCGACGGTGATGACGCCCCGCTTGTCGGCCAGCATGTCGAGCAGCCCCCGGCGAGTGACGTCGTCGTCGCGGCAGCGCTCCAGGGCGCGCTCCTCGCCCGGGGTCAGCGAGAAGTACTCCGGCACGGCCAGCATCGGGGTCAGCGTCGTCTTCGCGTAACACCTGCGGCAGTACACCGTTCATTACAGCGATGGCATGCTAGCTCGGTCGGAACGAATCCTGCTCGTTGATCAACAGTACCGCTAATTGGCATTTTATAGCGAAAGCTCTACTACGCCACGTCTGGAAAGGTCATTCATCACGTTGCCATGACCTAGGGGCGCCGGAACGCAAGTGCCGCAGGTGTGACGTCACGCGACGTGATCCGCCGCGAAGATGCGTCGCTGCTGCGGTACCACGTGACCAGGCGACGGTTTTGCGGCTGCTTCGCCAGCGCTTGGTCGCTCACTCCTGCAATGAATGGCGCTGCGTCTCGCGTATATGCGTTTCCTAGCCAGTACAGCCACCCGTCTCCTGAGGTTGCTTATGTGGGTTATATCCCAGAATAAACGTACCTAAAGCATACAAAACCACCAGAACTGAAATAACTAACACCCAAAACGGACCTGCAATGGTTAAAAACCACGCTGTAGAAAAATATTCAACAGAAATAGCCGAAACCGACCTAAAAGGGGTAAACCCGCGAAAGCGTAGAAGGAGCAGTAGATGAAACTGACCAAAAGGCAACGAAAATACCCGAAATTCCATTTATAATGCATAAAGGTGTCCTAAATAGATTATATGGGTGATAAAAAATGTTAATATTAAAATATGACAAGCCCCTGAAAATGAAAAAAAAAAGCGGTAACGGGATTTGAACCTGTTTCGCAGGAGCAGAACTACTACAGTACCAGACCAAGCGGTTCTGAGCGATTAAATTGAGAGCCACAAGCACGTAGACATAGGTTCAAACATGCCCCTAGATGGCGCCCTGCGTCGCTTGGCTGTGCTGACTAGGAAACACCTATACGTGACTCGGCCGTCTGCGAGGGCGCTTCAGCGTAAGCGACCGGCTGAATCCAGTCACCCAGCAGCCCAACTTTCACAGAACACTGTGTGCATAGATTTGTAAGTGTTAAAAGCTGACCAATTTTCTTTACCCCAACATATGCGCCTTAATGTAAGAGCATTTAGGGTATTTTTGGGCACGAAATGAACGAATCAATAAACAAACAAACAAACGAACACGAACCATAGGCAGAGGGTGATGATCACGTTGAATGCGATGCCCAGGCAGGTGGCCACCAAGACGCTGTCTTCGGACACGAGGCGGTAACAGAAGGCGACCACGTAGACGTAGTAGGACCAGGCGAAGAGGGCGAACACCAGCGCCAGCCTGAGCCAGCCCAGCAGCGAAGTCCATGCGGATCCCCGGGTGCCGTTCAGGGGCGGTGATGACTGAAGGGAGGGCGGCGGAGGTGGAGGTCGCGTGTGTGAGCCGTGATGGCTTTCCCGACTTGGAAGCCGATCGACGCCCGTGGTAAGCATGCATGCGGCTTCTTCTCTGGATACTTCTTCTTCTTCTTCGCCTACTCCCTCCGGCGCGCGCGATCACGATTGCGGCGGTGTTCAAATCTAGCCAGTAGACGACGCTTGGGGTAACAGTCGCAGCTTTGATTCGACAGGAAGGCCGAAGCCATTTATGGGGTGGTTGGGGCTGTGTGGGGAGGGAAATATATGGTGTTACAAATCCAGAGGAAAAAGAGGAGGACGGTGAACCGTGCACGAACGGATCGGATACGTGAGACCGACTGGCGCATGCTATCATCATCAGTCTTTATGGAACAACTCTTGCCACTGAGGACGCTATTGGTAAAGTGACCCTCTCTCTACTTAGCTTGTTGGGGAAGATGAGGCCCAACAAGCTAGATAGAAAGAACGTTCCCTCTGTGCTCCCTGCCCCCAGCCTGCAGGCACTCAATAGACCTTTTTAAACTTTTTCGTCCAGGAGGCTGACATTTTATCACTGGGCTGTGCTTGGCGCAGTCGACAAGTAGATGTGCCTGCGCATGCGCAACACAGCCGAGAACATGTCATGATGTTAGTGAAAATTAACGGATGAAAAGGTTTATACCTAGTAGTATGGGCGTGCCAACGCACTTCCGATTTTCCTCCACTTCCTAACTCCACCTTTAAGCAGTGGACGGCTTCCCGGGACAGCCCAGACCTGGATACCCAGCTTAATCTGGTGATCCGGGCAAGAACAGCCAGTACAAGTCAAGGAATCCCGGACTGGGGATGCCTCCGGTCCATAACATCAGGCCTCTGCTAGACGAAAAAAGTCTATCTCCTCTCTAGATTATCTCGCTATAGATAGATCTATCTATCATATATCTCTCTCTATCTCTCTCTCTCTCTCTCTCTCTCTCTCTCTCTCTCTCTCTCTCTCCCCGTAGTTTGCTCCTTTGTCTTTAAAATGCGGTATGAGCAGTTCCAGTTCTTAGTTGCACTTCACAGTTTCTGAGTGTGACGGCCTGGGGGTCGCCGCAAGATACTCGCGCAGTCTACGTTGTCTGATATTTCAGGAAAGTAAGTGCCCGACCTGCGCTCACTTGAAGCGATATTCCGTGCCAAGAGACGTACAAGCTCGACACTTACGTTGCGATGCAGTACGTTAACTACACGTGTTCATATACCGGGCCCCGCACTTAAACCCTCCGGAAAGAAACCAAACCACCCATAATACGAATAAAAGAATGCGCAAAATCCAGCGAAGATAACATTTTACAGTAAAAAAACCACGGGTCTTGGGGAAAAGAAATCGACATTGCTAAGGCTATATCTTTGTGCGTTCACTTCAAAACCTCTGATTTTACACATGAGCTACTAGACTTCTTTTTCTTTATTGATTCCTTGGCTACGAGGTCGAACAGCGAGTTTTTAGCAGTTGCTTAAAGGAATCGAAGTAGTTTTCCTAGCTAACCTGCAGATGCCACTTGTGCCCAGTTAGGAATGAATGTCGCGCCTTAAGTAGTGAATGTCGCACGAGGGAGAGGTTTGTTGGTTGGGTGCTGCCGTAAAACAATGGTGCGTACGCACTCAAGGAGATCAACAAAGAGAGGACATTTCATGCCGAAAGATAAACGGAAGACTTAACGAAAGGGAGTAAATTGTGAAATGGCGCGTAAAAATTTGAGAAAAGGGAAAGAAAAACTATAATCTCAAAATAAGCAACGAGGTTACTTAGGAAAGTTTGGTTAAATTGCTCATTCAGGAAAAACGGGTTAACATGTAGTCGTGTTATACTATCAGGATAAACGACCTGATTCAGGTACAAAGAAAAACGATAAGTGTGACAAACATTCTCTTTGGAAAAACCAGGAGGCAATATCCTAAATGATAATGAATTGAGTAGAGAGAGAGAGAGCGAAAAAAGAGAGAAGAGACTTTACTGAGCAAAAATAAATTGAGGGGTGGCTTCGTAGTCGCGAAGTCCATGAGTAATTCTGGCACTGGCTGCTCGGTCAACCAAGATAGCCTGGTCGTCCAGGCGCGGGCTGCTTTCCCATTGCGCTCCCCCATTGCTCCCGGGAAGGGTTGGGAATGGGGGGAAGGTCGGTGCTTCGTTCGCACCCCTACTCTCCGCTCTCTTCTTGTCCCTTAATGTCGCACCTATCATCTTCCGTTCCATTGCTCGCTGACTTGTCCTCAATTTAAGTTAAACCCTCTTAGTGAACCTCTACGTTTCTGCCCCGTAGGTGAGTACCGGTAACATTCAGCTGTCATACACTTTCTTCTTCAGGGACAATGGTACGCTGCCATTCATTATCTGAGAATGCCTGCCGTATGCATTCCACCCAGTTCTTATCATTCTAATTGTCTGTCTCATGGTTGGGATCGGGGGCGACTACTTGGCCTAAGTAGATATATTCGCTTACCACTTCCATTGCTTCGCCGTTCAAAATAACATAATGTAAATCAAGTTCAATCTTTGAACGCAGCAGAAAGCTCAGATCGGATGCTCTTTCGGCATCGGCATCAGCATGACGGGATGAGTGCCTTGCTCCCAAACTGCCGACGTCAGGTCTCCGTGACGCTGCCAACGCGCTGGCTGGTGTTGACGCGCGCTGCTCGCCTTGTGCATCACGTCATGGTTTTGGCACTGGCGTCGTGCTACCTGGCGAGTGCTATGCGGGTGCGTGCGACCACTGGTGGTCTAGACAGGCCGTGGTGCAACGAGAACGGTGACGTCACGAGCGCCCTTCTGTCATGGCAGCCATCTCAGTGTTCGTTTCGTCGAAACCGAAACTGACACGAATAAACGAGGCTGTAAATAATTATTTACGCTGTGGTCGACCATCTAATGCCCCGTTCTGTGATTACTGGGCTGGTAGGCGCCCGTGGCGGCGAAAAAACCGTAGCTCGATAATAATTTCGGGTCAGTACAGTGTAAAATGATGTACACCTTTTGTCAAAATTTTCTAGGCCAATACCAAGCCTTCTCGACCAGAAATAATCCAACAATAAGCTTCACTTTTACTGTGTCCAAATATTTTATTACAGTAAGAAAAAATATGTTTTCTCTAGCTTTGCTGCATAAAACGTTTCAGCCTCCCTCGGGGCGTAATATTGTACATTGAAGTTTTTTGGGGCCTGTGCATTCCCGGCTTGGCCTAGAAAATTTTAACAATTGTCTATACCTAACAACGTTACACCCTAACAAGAAAGACAAAAGAAAACACCCTTTAGGGGTGTTTTGTCGTACACAACACCGTTACACCCTGGCAAAAACACAAACACACCCTATTGAAGGGTGTTTTATCGTTAATTACACCCTCCCTAAGGGTGTTTCTTTTTTTTTTCATAGGGTGTAAGCGTGGGGGTTATAGACAAAAAGGGTGTAAATCGTTCTACAGAAATCTTTTAAAAGGTGCCACGAGGTGGCGCAATGCCTTTGCGGGCGCCCTGCTATGAACTACTCACCCTACTATATGCAATTCGAGACGAGGGTTTTCAGCTTTGGCCAATTCAGCGTTATAGGAAGTGTGCAACCGGACAAGGGCGCCGTCTCGTGGGTACTTACTGCACTACCCTGAAGGATGTTGAGCAGAAAACGCTGGGGTAGTTCAGCAGAAACGGCGACTTCGTGATGCGGGGACGAAGTAATACTGTGAACAGTGAAGGCATTGTGACCTGTGCAAATACTTTTTTTAATTCTTACTCTAGTATCACCATGGTCATCCCTTTATGACCAGCGAACAAGGGCGCGTGATTTGAGTGGCTGGTTATATCTCGTTGTATGCCCGCGCGCGAACGACGAGCGTAAGTCTTTCTGACACGACGAATGGCTCAAGGTTTTATTAAAAGTTGTATTAACGGTGTACTGCGCACTACTTCAAAATAAGTTTTTATCGAGCCCCTGGGTGAGACTGTGAAGGAGTGCGTATTGACTCTGCGTCGCGCACAGGCGGTGTGGTTTAGCCCTTTGCGCCACTGGCAACCTGGCGCGAGCACAGAGTGCGTTCTTCGCCCCGTTGGAAGTGGCTGTGAATGTGAAAGAGCCTCTTACGTGCACAAGCCGTGCGGCGAAAGTTTCCCCCTGTTCAAAGCGAAGCTGTCTATGCCGCATCGATGGCGTTCGACGTCGCGCCAAAACGCACGGTAGGAAAGCCAACTTTACAGAACGGGTTTCATGAAACGATGGTGATGATAAGCGAAGGCCCATCAAGCCCCTCAAGAAAGAATCGAACCTGAGTCCCTCGCGTTGTGAAGCCGACGTGTATACGATCGCGCCATTCTGACACAGTCGAAGCAGTTTGGATTTTGAACTTTGACTTTGACTCAGGTTGCATGGGAGAACACTTCGCGATTTATGCACTGTTCTCTTTTAAAAAATTCCCCCGCATTTCCCCGAGGGGAAGAATGTGAAAGTGCGAATGCACGAGTTGAATTTGCGCGGTTCGGTAATGTTCGCGAAAGAGATATCACACACACACACACACAACTACAAAGAAAGAAAAATGCATTTATTCACAGACACCTATTTGTGTTGTGGTTGTACTTGATTGCTAGAGCGGATCTCAGCTTTGAAATTTCGTGTCAGTACTCCTTTAAGCAGGTGCATTAGCCCTTCTCACGCCCGATTCTTGGCCAATCCCCCACGTGGGTATGTGCCATGTCAGCGGCCAGGCAGCGCGCGCCCATCTCCCCCCGTTGCCAAGGAAGACGAGGAGATTCCTGGCCAATCCCCCACGTGGGTATGTGACATGTCAGCGGCCAGGCTGCGCGCGCCCATCTCCACGTGCGCGGACATCGCCGGTGGACGCAGGTTCAGGGTCGCTTAAGAAGTGCATTGCACTTTAAAGAGGCACCGATTTTTCATCGTCTGAGCAAGAGACGGAGCATGTCGGCGGCATATTAGCGACGCTCTGTTCATTTTTGCGTCGCTTTGTGAACGGAGCGATCGGATAACAGAAGAGAAAAGAAGCTACCTTCGCCCTCTTTGCTTTCCTTCAGAAAACCAAGTAAAATGTATGTCCTCCAACAATCGTAATTTTTGTGTACATTTTATTTTTGCTGTGTTCAGTCTTGAAGCACATGTACTTCGTTTGGCCTTAATGGTTATGGTCATGTTGGTGATGTATGATTTGACCACTAATGCTGTCATTTTCCCTCATATTGCCGTATCGTGTTTGATACTCTGAACGTGTTTTTTTTTTTGTATGCGCTTGATATTTTGCAATGTGTTTGAACATTTGATATTTTATTTTATATAATGTTTCATATAATGTATTTTGAGCATTTGAGATTTTGCAATGTGTTTTAAAGTTTGTTGCGCTCATGTTGTCTGCTGCGTGTTCTGTCTGATGTCCTCCCGCCTTGGCACCAAGACACACCGCTATTGAAGGTTGTTTTGTCAATAAACAATAAACAAACAAACAAAAACTTGTACGTGTTGTAGTATAAAAAATTCACGCGTCTTCACGAAGTGAATCATGTCGAGTGGGAGAAATTGCCCACTCGCGCATGTAAATGAGTGACAACGCGTGTGTACAGTATATACAACTCCAATCCAATCCAATACAATACAATTCAATTTATTCCAATCCAATCCAAGGCATTTCAATCCAATCCGATCCAATGCTCCTCGCGCATGCGCAACACTGTGTACACGGACGCCAAGCCCCGGACAGAGCGAGGTACTAAGGTGCTTCGCCCCTAATATAGACTGTGCAGACCGTATGGGTGGCGAAAGAGGAAGGATTAGAAATGACGGTGACGAAATGCCGACACTGGTGGGCAACAAAAGGAATGACAGGCGGCCAATGCCGCTTCTAAACCGAGCGACGGTAAACCACTCAGGTGGTTAGAGTGCAAAGCCCCGTTGGCACGGTGTCTGAAGGGCGTGCGAGAAACGCTACAAGGTGGACTTCCGAGGCCGGAGCAAGGCGTCAGCATCGAGCGGATCCTCAAGTTGGCAAGGGAGAGGAAGATAAGGACTCATCTTGTATACTTGAAGGACCTGCTCCTGTGAAGAGTTTCCGGGCGTTGTGTACAAAATTTCCTACGTTACTGTTCATCAGTTATCAATTGGCGATACGAAGGACTTTTCGAGGCGCTTGAAATAACACCACAATGGCGAACGGAAGGAAAATGTATCTACAAACACAATCGCCGAGCATGCGAAGAAAACCGTGGCCACAAGATTAACTGGAGCGAGAGAGAGAGAGAAAGGACTTTATTGGATCTCCTGCAGTCGGGGACGGGTCAGGCCTCGCAGGCATAGAGTTAATACTACTGCTCGCAGGGCTTCACCGTCCCGTAGTCTTCGCCGCTCACTGCGGCGTCGGGCCGACCCCGAGGCCTGCGTCTGGTCGGCGCGGGCTACTTGGAGTGCCGCCGCTGTCTCCCCTAGCCCTCGCTCCCGCAGGAGGAGGCCGAGAGGAGTGCGGGTTCTCCTTTCGCCGTTGCTTGCCCAGTGCAGCCTCGAGCCGCTGGATAGCCCTTAGCTGGTGTTCGCGCTCCGAAGAGCCGATCGAGTCCGTAACGTCCGGAGGGAGGGTCGGCCTCCCGTCACTCGCGTCGTGTCTTTCACAACCCCACATCAGGTGGGTCAGGTCCGCGGTCACTCGCGCACAAACACTGCACACACAGTCTTCATACAGGTCCGGGCACACGTGGCGCGCGAGCGCCGGCGTCAGCACCGTCCGAGTCTGTAGTTGCCGCAGAAGCACGGCCTCCCTCCTCGCGAGCCCCGGATGGGGCGGAGGGTAGGCCCGCCTCTCTTCCCTGTACCAGCGCAGCGTCGCGCCGTACGTGGTCAGGGGTTCCGCGTCGTAGTCTTCTGCTTCGCTCGATTCCTCGTCGACGTCGGCGTCCGTCGCTGGCGCGGCTCGGCACGTGGCGAGATCACGGGCCGCGGCGTCGGCTACCTCGTTGACGTTTCGGTGGCCGTTGCGGAGCTCCCGGCCCATGTGAGCCGGAAACCACCGGATGGTCGTGCTGGTGTTCCTGCGCGCTCCCTCTCCGATGCCGGAAAGGACGCGCATCGTCGTCTTGCACACCGTGCCCCTGGCGAAGTTGGCTATCGCGGACTTGGAGTCGCTGAACACCGTCTTCGTCCCCGGGTGGAGCAGGGCCAGCGCGATCGCCGCCTCCTCCGCCTGTCTGGCGGACTTGGCGCGCACGCTGCCGGCGCTCAGTAATTCTCCCGTGGCGGCTCGCACCGCCACCACCGCGTAGGCGTCGTCTCGGTCCCGATGTTTGGAGGTGTCCACGAACACCGCATCGCCTCTCTCGTTGTACTCCTTGGCGAGCGCGCACGCCCGCGCCATTCTCCGTTCCGAGTTCCCCTTCGAGGAGGAGGACGAGCTGATCCCGCTACGAGACGACATAGCCAACAGCGTGGTGGTGCCCCCGCTCCCGAAGAACGTCGCGCCGGGACGGAACTCGGAACTGGAGCGAACCAAAGATAATCACAATGGAAAGGAACGTATCAACCCGCCCAAAGTATGAGTCACCCATCATCTAGACAATTCTTAACACGCTAAACAGGAACGATGACACTTTTGATTCTATCAATGCGAAATCGCTAAAAACGATGCTAAGTACTACCAGAGTCCTTCAATGCTTTACTGGTCACGAAACTTCGGCGCTCGTTTCATATAGGGACAGCGCGCGCCACTACAGGCGCCACCGCCGCACGAAGGGCATCCAGCTGCCGCGCGTGCGGCGTATTGGCCAGCTCTTGGCGTGCAAACGCTCGCTGCTTTTGGCGTCTGCGCTCTGATTAAGTGTGTTTTTTTCGTAGTAGTTAGCGATGAATAGTCCAGTCATTGTGTATATCACCTGCCTTCAATGGGGTTTTATTTCTCGAAGTAAATTACCGTAGACTTCGGCCGCGATCGGCAACGGCTTCTGTGTGCTCTGGCAAGAAGCGCTGCGCCGTCGTGTTTACGGATTTTTAAATCTATATTGCTTCTCTTCTTAAAGAAAAGTTGTAAATACCAAACATACGGCAGCTGTGTAGTCACGGACTGCTGCGGACCTATCGATAATACAATAAAAAAACTGAAAGATACCAAGTACGCGTCTTTCAGACTACGCTTAATGAATCCGTTGATTGCTCTGGAATGCACAGAACGCTAAAAGAGATAACCCAATAGTACTGTCGTTTCGATGAGTGGGTACATACTTGAGAACATCTAAAAACGCTGCACAAACGCGAAGGATCAAAACACGAAGAGATATATGTTGCACCATATGTTTTCTGCTTCCACGCTTTGCAATCCTTGCAAAAACAGGAAGCGAAAAAAGAACAATAGAACTGATTATCAGACGCAACAAAAAATTTAAATGTTACGAAGGGAGACAAACGAGCGTGGTACAGCGTACAAAAATTTATTTTTTCGCGCTGCGATGTGCAGCACACGGAGGAAACAGAATATTGCCACCTAGCCAAGAACGATGCAAAGCTTTCCTGAACGCAGCGAGCTGCGAGCCTCTGCACTACAAAAGACTAGAATGAAACACAAACGTCGAAGAAGCAGTCCGCAGTGTGACGTGCACAGATGAACGTCGATAAAGTGAGTTGCGCGGCGTTTGCTATGTATGCATTACTCTCAGAACGTTATTAATTTCAGATCCATGGAAATAGGATCGAGAACATTGTCGAAGAAACAAAAAATCAAGTTAGCGACACGGTGGTACCCTTTCCATGTCAAAAAATATTACCCGACGGGACGTACGACAAAAGGAGCAAACGGGCGCTCCGGTTGAAACGTCAGATAAGAAACCGGAATCGGACACGCGTGGTTACAAAACAACCAAAACGAACCCTAAGGGATAATTCGCGGAAATATGAAAAGTAGAAGCACAAGGACGTCCCAAAGCTTTTTTACACGCGAGCCTGAGCGCAAGGTAATAAAAGTTTGCAAACAGGTAATGAAGCACCGCTACAACCTGACTGATATGACGAAAATCCGGCTTTAGGTTAGCCTTGTACAATTCTAGGTCCACGATGCTCTCAAAAGGGTACATTGCTTTTTCCATTCTCACACACAGTGAATTTCCACACACTGTCACACACCTTTAATCGAAGCAGAAATCTCCCGCTGCTGGCCTTGGAATGGCGCGCCTCCATTTCTTACGCAGCTGCCCGTCGCTCGGGCAACAGAACAAGGAAACATTTTCTGTGGTATCGTTGTACAAGGAACGACATCCCGGGACGCAACACACACGTTCGGCATCGTCGTTTCACTACTTAAGTCGCATCACAAAAGCGCGATATGCACGTTACATTTTTTCCCCGCACAAAAAAAACACAACTCGCCGCTGCTCCGCCGTTCGAGCCAGCGCAACGCCGCCCGAGGAGTGACCTCAGTGAGAGGGTGGCGCCACCGCGCGGCGGCCAAACGCAGCATATGAAGCTCTCCCATTGAGTTACGGAGCATTTTCGTGACCAGTAAAGCATTGAAGGACTCTGGTACTACATAGTGTGGGGACGTACAGCTAGTTGCTTCAGTATGAACAAGAGAGTCGTAGTGCTCCCGAAACGTCATTTGTGTATTTTTTGCTTTGGTGAAAAGTATGCCAGTAAGTAAACTACCTTAATCATGTTTCCGCACCAGACGGTATGCCGTCAAACCATCGACTACATAGAGGACAGAAAGAGAGAGAGAGAGGCAACTTTATTTTTGTCCAGTTGTTTGTAAGGAGTCCTCCTTCCTGAACGGCGGCCAGCAGCCCTTGGGCCCTGGTGGCGTTTTCAGCCAACTGGACGGCCCAGAGTTGGTCTTTTGGGTCAGAGCTGAGCAGCACGGTCTCCCACTGCTCGTCATTCGCGATTTTACGGCCTTCTTGGGTCGCCTGAGGGCAAGCCCATAGTATGTGACAGGTCCGCCCGGTCCTTACATAGTGCGCACATGCCTGAATATTGGCCAGGGTAGTAATGACTGTATGCCACGGGGTTTGGATATGTGTTCGTTTGGAGGTGACGCCAGACTAACGACTGCCTTTTGTTCAGGGATGGATGACCGGGAGGATAACGGGCCCGTTCCACTCTGTAATGATTAGTAATTTCCCTGTATGAGACCATGCGCTCTCTTCCCGACCTCAGTGGAGATGCTTACACATTACTAAAGATCCACCAAGGAATCTTAAAAAAAAAGCAAAGCATCTTTCATCTACAGCGAAAGATGGTTAGAAACGCGAAGCTTTCTCCTATGCAGCCTGAGTCAAAGCACAAAATCCAAACTACTTGGATCGTGTCGGAATGGCGAAATAGGATGGATGTTGGCTTCATCGCGCGAGGGACCTAGGTTTGATTCCTACCACAGGAAGTGTCTTTTTTTTGAAGCGCTTGATGTGCCCTCACTTATTATTATCATTATTATTAACATCATCATCATTATCATCATCATCCCAGTTGGTGAAAACAACTGCATAAAGCTTGCTTTCCTGCAATGCGCTAGGCAGCAACACAAAACGACATTAGTAAGGCGTAGAAAGCTCCCCTTTAATATTTTTTTGTTGCTACGAGGCTAAATTCTATAGAAGAAGAAAATAGATTAAGGTGTCTGAAAATGCTGCGCGATCACGCAGTTAGAAAAAAATTTGTGCCCTTCCACTCCGTGAAGAAGGATAACCTGCGAAGCTGGGTGCAATCCAAGGACTGCGTAAAACAAAATACGGTCGTAAATTTGGATTTAGCATACTTCCTAGCAAATTAGCGGATTAAACTTGGAGGGACTGGAGCTTTAGTCTGACAGATATAAAAGCTGTCTGTTTCCCTCCCCCATCGTAGGCATGGCACTGTTTGTGTACCACACCAACCCAATCGACTCTACCACTCGGGACACCGGACAGGTGGCATTGGGCCGTCTGACGTCCACGTTTAAACCTCTCGCCATCACAACGGACTGTTCATCGGCGGAAACCGGTGATGTGCGCGTGCTTAGAAGTGAAAGAAGCTGTCAAAAACATCGCTCTGAAAGCCTTTTAAACTGAACAAGTAATATTTGCGCACTTCAGCGTTCCAAGCGGGAAAGTTGCCGTACATCGGGGAGGTATTCGCAGCTACTCGAAGAGCATGAGCTTGAGCAGGCAACGGCAGCGGCTCTCCGTTGTTTTTTTCGCGCCTGTTCGGGCTTCTGTGTGCGCCGACTGCTTCGCAGTAAAAAGAAAAACCGCCGAAGCTTGCAATATGTCGCGCAAGGCTTGAACCATTGCGCAGGACTTCTTTCTACGTGAGCACTGAAGGACACGACACACCACCACGCATTTGTACAAGTTCGAAATTGTTTATTTACATGTGCCGTCGTCACTTTGCACTGTGCTAGTAGTAGTCATCGTCATAGCATCGTCATATTGATGATTGTATTTCAATGAAAGAATCCTGAAATTCTTCCATGAAGCTGCGCGTGTATGGGTATCATGCTTTGCTAAATGTTGTCCGTATCGCTGTGTGCGTGCGTACGTCTCGGCAAATTGTCATCACCATCAGAAACCTTGACAAAGAAGGGAGAGTCTTTTTTGCAGGTCATTCCGTCACATCGCTCTGTTTTGGGTGAAATGAAATTGAAGAAAAATCTAGTTACGTTAAGTCACATTACGCTAGGTTAGTTTTACGTTATATTAGGTTAGTTTTAGGTTGCGTCTTGGTTAGGTCAAGTTAGGTTGGGTTACGTTGGAACAGCCTTTTAAGCTACTGATGCGACGGAACGATGTGCAAATACTCTTTCGACAATCATAGCGATGACAGCGGGTCGTGATATACTTGCATGTATGTACTATTATGAACAATATGAAAGGAAACACAGGAACGCGTAGAAAACGCCCTCAGACCCAGCTATCAGTGATACGCAGCGGGCGTCGTCAGAAATAGTGGAAAGGGGGCGCTGTTCTAACAACTGTTCCCATTCCCGCCGTGCGTTTTATCGGCTGTCGGACGATACCATATTATCGGCGAAATGACGTAAACTGCTGCTTTGTAGAAATGCCAGCATGCTGGGAGTGCCAACAGTTAGTGGAACAGCTCCCTCCTTTCCCACTTTGTTTTTCACAGCGCCATCCGCGTATCGCTCCGAGTCTGTTTAGAGGCTGTTTGCCACGCGTTCCTGTGTTCCCTTTCATATTGCTCATAATAGTACATCATATGGCGCATCGGAAGTCCGTGGGGATTAGAAATTTATTATCGCTGTCTTCATGTAGTTGAGGGCCACAGTTTTGTTGTAAATCTAGAACAAAAGTCCTCCTGAATAGTAAAGCACAAGCGGTATTTTAGGTATATGTGACAGTGCGAAAGGGAAAAAATGAGAACACCTGCTCCTAGTTAAAAATGGTACAAGGCGATTCCGTGTGTGTCTTTGTATCGCATGTAACCCCCTTTTCTCACTTTCTTATTTTGCAGCAAACCACCTCAACGTTTATCATCATTAATATTAGGGTTAATTTGTACAGGTGATTACCTATTTACACGTTATGTATACAATATCTTCCAGGCATCCCCACCCCCACTTTGGAGCGTATTTACTTGGTGTAAACTTACCTCTTCAAGAATCTCCAATATCTGTATTGCGGAATCATAATCTCCTGCTGTAGAGTTCTGATATGAAGTGAGGCTATGAACGCTTCACGATGATGCAGCAATAAATCTTTTATTTTTGAACTTCACGCCTTATCGGCAACAGCACCTCAAAATTTTTTTACAGATGTCCACCTCATCATGGAGACATAATTAAAAAAACGTTCCTGCTTAAAACATATCATCATTTATGATGTGGTTTCTTTTTTTTTCAAACATAATGTCCAGTTGCTGAGGGGGCGCTGTTACAACAGGCTGTTAAGACGAAAATAACAAACCTGACTTTTGAAACCACGAACTTCATCGATGAGACACTTGATATGCAAACACTGCCGACACTGAACGGGTATCGTACGTGAGAATAGTGGTAAAACATCATTACAATTGCAGCTTGCATGTAACTTGTGATTTGAAGCTTGCAGTAAAACATGTTTATGTTCCTCACGTGCATAGGGCGTTGCATCAGGGTGCTAAACAGAGGCGAAAAACACAACGTCACAGAGGAAAAACGACAGGAAAAGCGCTCTATTTTTAGTGCACTAGTTTTGTCGTTCTTCTGCTGCGTCGTTGTGTTTATGGCGCTTTATTTTTAGAATATGCACCAACTTGTACGCAAATGTTTTACATCATGGGCCCCAGTACTACCGAATAACTGCCGAAGTTCGCTTTCCAATCAAACACGCAACCCTTCGTTGTCTTACGTGTAGCTGTAAACATAGCTACCAAAAAAGTCTAAAGGACAAGTCGATAGAAATATAAAATCACAACAATGGTCGAACATGGACAGTGATTATCCCCAATCACTGTGAAGCAGACGGAACCTAAGGAGATGCTTGAAGTGCAAAAGGAGCAATGCGATTCATAATACATCGAATGTTACAAAAGGCAGAACTCAGAGGTGCAGAGTGGCAACGTACAAGTTTTATGTACACGTTTGACGTGAGTGGGTTGGGCGAGAGACCATGCTCACTACAGTCATGTAATTACAGCATGCTGGCATCACGTGGTGCATAAGTAACAAGTTTCCTGCTCTATTTTGAGTCCTAGCATCAACGGCAAAGGTGTGAGCTTCACGCAAGCTTGAAACAGTGTGCAATGTTACCTTTATGTATTGTGTTCAATGTGCGCTCACAACTGACATCTGTTGCCGAGTTCATGTGCTATACAATGCTCGCGAAAGCAGTGTTTCAGTTACACCTGTGAAGCTGTGCAATATTTTGCGTAAAGACGCACATAATGTAAGTCATTCAACTCTTCAAATTCGAATAGCAAAACTAGGGCAGAGCTTATTGTGTGAAAACGTCTTTAGATATGACAATACCCCGAGGCGTCTGCTACATTAGTTAGGCTGTCTGGACAAAGCTGATGAGTTCATGCTGTGAAAAGAGATTTGTAATAAATGTCCATTCTTGACGCGAAAAGGAAATTACATGTCCTTGATTTATATTGCAGGCTGAAGGCCTGTCAAAATTGTTAGCCTCGACAATATCATACGCATGAAAACTTCAGTTCAAAGGCTACTAAATCTGCTTTTCCGGGAAATTACTCTTGAGTTTGATAAAAATGGCAGGCGCCGAGAACGCCTACACAAGTGTTGTGCAAAAAAGTGATATTTTGTACAAATTTGAAACACTATACATGCAGGAGTAGCGGACTTGGAATGTGAAGTAACCAGTTAAACTTACAGCGGATATGGACAGGGGGAAAAGTTACACTTTGAGCCCAGATAAAAGGCAAATAGTGATGAATATCGATTGCTAGTGCCTTGCAGCAAAGCATGTGAAAAAAGCCATTGGAGAACATGGTTTCCACTGCAGACAGTGCGGTGAAAGCTGCCCTTTCTACACCTATCACATCATGAGCCTCGGGTTGCACCTGAAGACATTATATTTGCTTTCCACTCAAACACCGATGGTGCGATTTCAAGACCAATGGTGATAGTGACAACATCTGTTTCACAAGTGACAGAATGCGACAGTGCCAGCGAAGGCCTTGTAACAGTGGTTGATTGCTTGCAGCATCTTTTTTTCGATGAACTTTCACCTGCCCCAAAACACCACTTTCACAAGGGCATCAAATTTCCCCCCTAAATAACAACGTACAGGTGCCCCCAAATGTAAACGGAGCACGGCTTCATGAAATTAGAATAATTTCTATTTTATGCGGCTGCCAGCATAAATGGAATATGTGCGGCCGAAGTTTATTTTACAACGACTCTCTGGGAAGATCACTTCGAGACTGCTGGCTAGGCACAAAAATCTCCATCCCGTGCTTCATTTACTTTTTGGGGCCCCCGTACATACAATGCAGCCTGAACTACACTGACAATGCAAGACTTTCCTCAGCCTTGGCATTACGTCTTAAGTTCAGTGATGGGAACTGACAAAACACCAAAAAAGGAATCGAAACTTCCATTTGTGATAGAACATCTCTCGCCGCGACTGGTATAGTGTTTTACATTTACAACTTCCTGTGTACATGCACGTTATTTTACTGCCTAAAGTCCTTTGCTCAGCACCCCAAGAGGTTTTGCCTGAGGAATGTACACCTGGGTTTTGAAGAAGAAAGAGCGAGGGTAACTGTTAAGGTTTGACTAGCAGCCATTTTGTAGTGTAGATGGAACGATCCTTGTACAAATACAACATAGCCAATTAGCTCACTCCAACAGGAAGTGATGTTTGGGTGCGTTGAACCAACCTTTACTGTTAAGCCATATTTATGGTATCTTGACGTCTGCTTAAACTTAAAGCAGCTATATTTCCATATAACCCTAGTTAATTGCCGGTTTTAGGGGTGCAAGCTTGTAAATTCGAAAAGGAAGAACCTAATCTAGTTGTCCGTCAGTGTCATCATTCTTTTTGTTGTCTTGTGCAGAAGTTGTAGGCTGATCAGAAACGAAGACGATTCAATGGTTTTAAATATCTACCCTATACAGAAATTGCCTTTTGCTTCCAAGAAACATGTCGATTTCACCCGAGCGAAGCCCTGTACGAGCGTGAGAACGAATCATTGACAAATGCAACAAATGCAGTATGAAGCGCGTCCCCTTCGACAGTTTACTGCTGTACTGTTACACTCTAGTCTGGTAGCGTTCTACATAACACACCTCAGTACTGA
Source organism: Haemaphysalis longicornis (assembly GCA_013339765.2). Classification (NCBI taxonomy): domain Eukaryota; kingdom Metazoa; phylum Arthropoda; class Arachnida; order Ixodida; family Ixodidae; genus Haemaphysalis; species Haemaphysalis longicornis. The sequence goes on along the minus strand of CM023449.1, from coordinate 84,728,669 downwards.
CCCAGTACAAACTATTCTACTATCACGGACGTTTAGCAACTGCTTTGATGAAATAGTAAAACACAACAATGTCAGCTCAAGAAACGCATCTTCCTCATATGTTCGCCTGATCCTGTTCTCGTAACACGAGTGCAGTTCTACGGGTTGCCCGTTCAGATGAGAGGAAGGTGAGGCAACAGTAATCAGTGCTGCGGCAACAACCTTTGTGGTAGTCCCTCAAGATGAAGAACACGTAGACTTCTCTAACAAAGCGTCAAGCATAAAAGACAAGTACGTCCATGTTTTCCCACTCTGTTTTGGACCGTTCTCAATTAAAGGGGCCATGAAGACAAAACACAACTTTGTTCACTTTGAAAGAACTACCCTTTGGTAGCTCACTCAGATCCCTTCCAGCCACGAAAAACATTTGTAAACCCAGAAAATTCAGAAAACAGGGAGACAATTTCAAATTTCGCGCCATGCTGACGTAGCATGGGCAGGAGTGATGTAATATGGGCCAGAATTAAAAACAGTTATCAGTGTACTAACTGCACGTTAGCATTCCACTGATACGACCAAATAGGATAATTAAACCGGATAGTTGGGCGAGTTGGTTGCTGCTGAATTTTCTTTCTTCGTCCTGTGCTAAAGTTCGCTAGAAGTATGAGTTCATTAGACGACCAAATAGATCTAGAGGCCCATTACAATTCTTCTGGGCCGTTGCTCTGGTCACAGGCCGCCAATTGCGTGGACAAGATAATCTGACGTCAGAGAGACGTAGCTGAAAAGTGACTTAGGGAATCACCTCTGCATGCCATTTTTTTAAAAAAGATAGTCTTTTTGGGGCCATATTTTTGTCTGCCTTGTCTGTTTGTTTGCCCCTCGATTCATCCGTTCGGGCAGAAGTTGAGATTTCTTAAACGAAAATTTTACATGGGCAAAAGATTTCCAAACAACTAAATTTTAAACCCTACATCATACTTTTCAACATCGTTCAGCAAAAGGAAAACATTAAGCATATCTGAGGCAAAATATCAATGCCTACTAGTAGGAAGTGTTCTTTTAATTGAGAATATATGTGCGCTTGATAATTTGCAATAGCAAATAACAAAGTATGCGTTAAAAATAATTTGACCCAAAAACACAAAATAAAGCTTGTGCGCGAGCCTAGACCGCAGAGTGACATTCCAAGTCCAAGTCCAACAGCAACGAAATGTTTCAATAGATAGCGCGAGAGCAGTGGAACGCGGGAAAATTGAATTGACTTGAACAAATCTCCACCGTGTTTATCGCGAGAGTGATGAGACGGGGTGGGGGGGGGGGGGGGAAGAGTGTGACAGGTGTACGTAGCAGAGGAGAGAGGGATTTCTTTGGCAGGGGTGGCAGAGAACTACAGTCTTTCGGCTACACTTGCAGCGAAATGAGTGGATACGTGGATAATATTTCAATATCCAGATTATTTGCTTAAGTCTGCGATAAAACTAGTACCATTTTCATCCGGACAAAGCTCTTTCTTATGAATTAAACTTGTATTTGGTCTTCATGGCCTCTTTAAAACCTTCCTGTACTCGGTGCGTCTCAGCACTGGTCAACACAGAAGTCGACACGAAGTGCGTTAACCCTTCCACAACCCCATTTGAGTAGCTAAAGTTCGTTTCATCGCGTTGAGAACTCCTATCAAGTGAAAAAACTGTGGGTGATTCATCTGTCATAGGAATCGTTAAAGCACGAAATTGAAATGTGCAGCGAAATCTGCAGCTCAGCATGATTTGCGGGTCGGCGGCTGTCTCGTGGGTGTGCTCGGTGAACAACGTCCTACTGGTGGGTCGCTTCGGCAAAGGTGTACTGGCGTCATTTCCGTGACGGATAAGACGTCAGCGAAATCTTGGGGTATCGCGGCATAAAACACTTTCGTGTTTAAATATAAAACCCGAAAACGAACAACCCTAAGAACAACGTACTCTTTAGTACTAAAGATTGCTTCCCCGCTAGAAGACCCTGTGTGCAGGGGTGCACCCTTTCTAGGCCGCTTGCTTCGTTGTACTGGCGTCACTTCCGTGACGAATATGACGTCAGCGAAATCTTCGTGTGTCCGGGAATAAAACACTTTCATGTTAAAATGCAACGACCCCATGACTGTTATTGCTTAGAACCTGACCGGCCATTCGTCGCTGACCCCTCCAACTACTTGCATATACATATTGCAGGGGGTGTGTAAGGAGAAAGCACCAATATGTCGACATTTTCCGTTTATCTTGCCGCGTGCGAGGCATTTAAGGCAGCTGATAGCGACATACAGGGCACTGAGGACATAAAGTTAAAACGTACAGCTGCACGTGCACCTAGATGAGAGAACAACATGAACACGACATGAACACACCGTGAAAAACGAGAGTTGGTAAAAATGGTCGGAACAGTACTGCGAGAAATACGGACAGTGTAAATCTCACAATCGTCAGCACAACGTGAGCGGAGGTCTGCGTAACTTTGGTGCCACGGTTTCTCCTGGAATATCTTGCGCAATCTTCGCTCAGCTTTAAAAAAAGACAGCCAGCCGCTTTTCGTTGTGTGCATGTCCTCCTGCGCTCACATGAAAGCGAGCGTTTTATACAGTGGGGTAACCACAAGGAATGTCTAAATAAATTGGCGGTGGTGATTTCAATTTGCAGCTTACGTTTCTACTCTCTGATAGGTGGCGCCAAGCAGCGTCCAAACGCGACCCTACTGTTCGTATGCAAACAGCTCCGTTGGCCTCAATGCGGGATCCAAAAAACGCATAAAGGAATGCAAAAGATTGCATTTTATTATTTGTTTAGCTGGGGACAAATTTTTAAACACCTATTTTCGCTTGACGTGCAGTTAGAAGTATGCTGCCGTGTGGCTTACTGCTATGGTTGCCAGCATTCCTTTAGGCTGGTAGCTCTAAAAAATCCACTTTCAAACGTTCTAGGCCCCTGTCAGGAAAACCATTTTGGTTCAAGGTGTTTTAAGTGATGCCTTTTCGTTTGGGCTAGAGAGCATGCACTTCCACAAAAATCGATTGGCTGTCCCTTTAAAACGTATTTGTATCACGTTCATAAATTCACGCGACGAGGCAGTATGTACAGCCGCACAAACGAAAGGGCACTTAAACATGCAACGTTTTTCCTTACACAGAACATGTAAAAGCAATTTAAACACACAAGTGCGGGCAAAGTTTGAAAACATGATTGCGACCAAAGGAAGGCGCTCGCAGTTCATTCTGCCAACCTGTCGCGGGAGATGTCGCTTAGGTTAGGGTGGCGATAGAGTGAGAAATTCGAAGTGTTTTACACACTTGCAAACGTGTGATTGCTACTAAAGGCTGCCTAAGTCGTAAAACGTCCTATAAATATTCTTTTCAAACGTGACATATGCATGCAAGAGCGAAAAAACGCCCTAAATATTAGAAGAGCATCGGATTCTACACACTGATGACAATCATGAATGTTGGACATCACTTCATCGACCGTCAAAAAAGCAATTCTCGTTCCAGCAATGGCACCTGGGAAATCTCAGAACTTCAAACTCTTTGGTTCCGATTAGAGATCTAAGAGGTCCCCACACGAATTAAAATGCTGAATTACTGGCATAACGGTATTTTGTCTTCCAACAATAACAAATTATTAAAAACCAATTGACATGATGACATCACGTGTCCGGCTTGACTCAATGCGTAAGCATCATTTTTTTTCTCTCTTCGCGAGTTGCTAGAATGAATTTACAATGGATGAATTTACAGAGCAATAAAGGCAACTCAAATTTCGGTAACGCTAACATTTCCTTCCGCTCAAGCATATTCCTCTTCGGGCTTCTCTAGCATTAACATCAATGCAAACTTATTTCTGCGTGAGCACGTTGAATTTTGCGTCCAAGGCATTCGTACAAAAGTGAACAACATCGTAATGAGGGAACCTAAGCACCCACATATTTACAGGCGAAAGTCGCAGGGAACTTTTCGCTGGAAACATTCGTACAAAAAATAACAAGAAAATAAGGAAAACTAAGTACCCGAATATGTACAGACTGGAGTCGCGTTGAAATTTGTGCCCGAAAAATTCATACAAGAACGAACTAAAGCAAAAGAACTGAGTAACCACATATGTACAGACAGAAGTAAGCGAAATAGACACAGCACTAAGAAAAACTGTCCGTGTGCATGCACTTAGTTTTGAGCCTGCCCCCGTGAAGAAAGAAAGAGGATTTCAATTCACGGTGCATGAAGAGGGGGAGAAGCGATTGCCTGCATGGGCACTCTTGATCTGTCCACACGTGTTATTTCCACGTCTCCCCATTCGTTGTGCATTGGAGGATCAGCTGAGCTTCCAGAATCCACGATTCCGAGAAGCCTGGAAATCCGGGCACCCGCAAACCCAAAATCCGGAACTTGGGAACTCGGAATCCGGGAACGCGGAGAAACCCAAAAATTCGGAACTTGGGAACGAAAACATGGGTACCAGGACATGGAAATGCGGGAACCCAGAACATGGGTGCCCGAACCTGGAAACCCAGAAGCTGGGTAACCAGAACGTGGGCATTCGAAACACGGACACCCGGCACATGGAGCACCGGGAACCTGGAAAAGCGCGAACGTGGGAATGTGGGAATCTAAGGGGGCCAGTGAAGCGCCACGACCTAGGCCAGACGACGACGTGCCGTGTCTCGATGGGATGGCGAAGATGGGGACGGAATGGTTGTTGGCGCGTTTGTCGCCGTCGTGCCAGGAAGGAATGAGGCATTTTTTTCCTTCTCGCTGTTTAGCGTCTTCTTCCTCTCAGCGGAACTTTGCTTGGCTTGGGGGCAGCAAGCGCGCAGCCGACTTCGTACAACCAGCGGTATTGATTCTGCGAGGAAAGTAAGAGCTTAAATTAGGCTTAAGTACAGTCAGGCTCTACCCAAGCACTTGCTCTAGTACTTCATAATGTTGCGTTTAAGACTACAGCATGTGAGAATGTCAGCCCAATGCCTAGCTAACTGAGTAAAGACAAACGTGACCATGGTGAACAAAGCATCAATGCCTCATGCTTACAAATCAAGAAAGATGCGGATGATGTTTTCTTGTCGCCAGTTTTTAAACATGGGTGTACTGGTGCCCCATGGCCATGAAGGTAGCCTCTTAAACAAACAACCATTGCCACCTGAAGTACCTTTATAGTGCTGCTGAGCAATATTTGCTAGAAAGCACACACTGATCGTAGAAAGAACTTACAGAAAACTCTGCCGGGAAATGCCTTATGTGCGTCACAATAGCTGTCTTGCTAATCCCCTACGGATGTGTAAAATATTTCTCGCACTGCGGCATTGGCATGTAAATCAGTGTCCCTGAGTTATCAAAACCAGGCATGCCATGGTCACATGGCTGCTGTACAGGGACGTCGCAATCGCGAAGAGCAGTGAAAATGAGCACAAGAAAAGGCTAGCGTGCTTGAAGGCACACATAAGCAAGATGTCTTTCATTTTTCTTCACTGTTATCACGTCTTTACCTTATTTTACCTCTTACTTCCCGCGTTTTTTTTATTATTAAGGGACGCGCACTGTCATACTCCCTATGCACTTCACTGAAGCGAGATGTGTTTTAATAAATACACCAGTCATCTCATTCTGTGTCCGAACTAATTGGTTAGAAAGAGGAATTCACCCTTAATTTTGTACGAGCCACCCATTTCAGGCTACAGGCAAAGTCTCCGATGTTGGTAACAAGTTGACCGATGCTGGTAACCATGTACAAGTTGAGAACAGCGATTGCTCATGTAGTGTATCACTCTGCTAAAGCAGCATTCTGGATGGGGATTGCACTGAATACGTGATAGCGTCTGCTTTTTCACACCCCAGTTTGTTTTTCGTCGTTGCAGGAATTTACAAGCGGATTAAGTACGAGAAATCACGGAAACGACTCGCGTCACGCTCAAAATACTCTCTGTAACGCACTCATTGCACCACGCGGAGGCACAGCTCGATGCGGGGATGAGGCGAAGGGGCAATTTTCGTTGTTGTTCTTGAATTGTAATCAAGTATAGAAATGCCAATCTTATTTTTCTAGCGCGGTGTCAGTTACGCGCCCTACAACAAGAAAAGAGCACCCGCCACCCACCAGGCTTGGAAGGAAGGTTGGCCTGTGCTGTCGCACTGTCCTGGCAGCCATGAGGACGTCGGCGTGCTTCTCAGCCTTCAACTGGTCCGACAGGAACGAGGCGGCGCAGAAGAGCCCCGACGCGGTGGCCCCGTTGCTGCATCACGTGGGGAAACAAAAATGGCTCAGGCTTAACACTTGCAAACCTTTTTATAATGAGTGAAAATGACTATGTACACGGTGTTTAGTGAAAGTATGTCTTTTCTTGAGACTTGAAAGCTTGTTGTTTAGCTACATATACCGGTTGATTGGTTTCATCCTTTCGCTAGCACTGCAGGGCAGGCACACGGCCCAGCCGCCGCGACATTGATGGCAAGACAGAGGGCCCAAGCGCCAGCAAATCAGCCGTTAAACCCTTGCCTAGTCACGTGGTTCAGTTGCGCTGAAGTGCCCACATAGACGCCTAGCCGGCGCTGAGCGATCAAGCGCAGGTGAGCAGCCATTTCACCCTCGCCTAGTGTTGTGTTACAGCACGAGCAAGGCTCCGAGTGAGCGAGGCGAAAAGGTAGGAAGCCGCAGCTTGCGCGCCGGCGGCTGAGGGTCACTTGCGAAGCGATTAATGACCTTTCAAGATGTAACGTTTCAGAGCTTTCGTTCCAAAACAAAAAAAAAGGGGGGGAGGAGACACAGAGGTCGATGCGGGAAGGTCATACTTGCCGGTGAAACTTATGGGTGACCTGTATAACAAGCTCTTGTTTCCTGTGCTCAAAATCACCCACACTGAAGTTAATTGGCGGTTTCGTTTAATTTCCTGCTGACTCGTTGACACCGAGCACCCTTGAACGCAAAGAAGTTGTGTATGGACAGGCAGAATATGTCTTATAGTGGGCAGCGAATTCGTCTTATGGTGGACAGTAAACGTGGCTATTAATGTTGAAATATGAACTTAACGACTGTCACAGTACCACACCGAGGTTGCATTGTCATTTTTCCGACGACGCGGGGACAGGTACCCCGACAGGAATGTGTCCAAAACGGCAACCGGAGATCAAGCGCCGAGAGAATGAGGCATCTCTGAGGTGCCGACGGTCAACATCACCAAACTATACCACGCCGGAGCAATGCGAGAGCGAGAGGAGCACCGAAGACAGCGTGCCGACGGTCGACAGGACCAAATAAGGTGGTGCCGGAGTGATCGGAGCGCGATAGGAGCGCTAGCGAGAACAGAAAAAATAAACACGACCATCAAGGAAAGCATGCTTTACGGAGAGAATATACAGGAAAGAGGGGGCGAAGACGCTATGAAGACGGAACGCGCATACGCATCCGCAGTCTGGTTTGAACCTCGGTCAACGTGTCTGCAGATCTTCGAAACCGACCTCTTGCGGGGCTGCCGCCACAATCCCGCAATACTTTATTTAGCGACTGAGCAGTACTGCCCGACGCCGACGTCTGCTTTTGGACTTCCGATTGGAAGATCTCCTAGAGCGTCGCCATTTCCCGAGCCGGGTAATTTCGCAGGACATTTGCAATTTAGTTCTAAGGACTAACTCAGTCGTTCTCAGTCATGTCAGCCCCGAAGACATCTTTTGGGCTTGCGAAAGCGATGGGGACCCCACGATGAAGCATATGTTGATCGGTGTCATAATACCAATTTGTACTTGCAGCTTACGTCGCCCGCACACTTGTCCAATGCCCGCCTTTTCTGTTTAACGTTAATGACGATGCGCCTCATAATGGCAAACAATTTACTCTTGAATTTAAAAGTCTTCTAAACAGCGATATGCTGCCTTTTCGGGGTGTTTTTTTTTCTCAGAGCTGGCGTGTAGTGCAAAAAGTAGAAGTTATGTGCTGCACGGAGAAACTAAGCATGTAATGCGGCGAAGCCACGTTTCTGCAGTGCAAAAAAGTGCTGGCAAAATCGAGAAAAGAATGCCGGGTGGAAAATTTTTGAGGGAGGCTTGCGGACCCCTCAAATGTTTTCGCGGACCCCCTGGTGTCCGCGACTAACTGAAAAGACTCCGACAGTGATAGTACAGTGATAGTACAGTGATCCGTACAGTGATAGTAGATTGTAAAAGCGTACAGTTTTTTTTTCTGTTACATGAATGGTGTTAATGTTTCGATTATTATCTAGCTGTGGTGTTTCTCTTAACGCAACGAGCGTGCACGCAAAATCAGTTTGAGTTCTGCCTCGAGAGCATGTCGGCCGTGTTTTTGTCGTTGTCTCGCTTGGTATAAAGGGTGTTTTGTTGTAGGTTCGGAACTCCGCCTCTCCGCGCAAGCTACCGGCGACAGCCGTGCATCAGAGGCCAAACCCCTCTGTCACGGGTCTATTGGTCGAGGGCTGCGCCTCTGCGCATGGATAAACCCCGAACGGTGACGACTATTTACAACCTTAAATAATATCTTATACCAAAACACTTGTGCCTATTATATGAGCGAATGAGCGCACTTCATATTCATGAAAAACTAATTCAATTGCTATCTTACGTTGTATTAACAAGCCATGGTTGTAAAAGAGTGCCCTGAAGGTGCTTCCTTCTTTATATTATTTCGGTAAAATAAAATATTATTATTTAATAGTTCCCGAATTGTGCATTGAAGAGCAAATTTCACTGAACACGAAATATGTACATAAACAAAAGCTGTTCGTAAAAATACTCTAGCTAATAGTGACCTCTTGAAAGTTGAAGAGAATCACGTAAACAATGTGGAAAGATTGTTTACATTTGTTTACAAATGGATTTATGCAAAATAGAATTTCATCTTCCCGTAAACAATCTTTCCATATTGCTTACGTGAAGATGAAATTGTATTTTGCATAAATCCATTTGTCAAAAAAAAGCCATTAAAGTGTTCTCTCCAGTTATAAAGGAGACAATGCAAAATACGTATTTTAAATTATTTCAACGTGATTAAATGCACCCTTTAGGAAGGCACCCCCATCTGCTATTTAAAACCCCACGAAGAGCAGAAGTGTGTTGGCAAGTGCGTCACTTGAAATTACATTTTGCATAATAAAGATACCTCTCCGATTACTGGCATTAGCAGACAGGTCAGATTCACGTGTTTATATTATTATTCACACATAAGAATACAAAGTGTGGCCAATTTACAAAAGTTCAGCGTAAATATTCTCGGAGCATTAAAGTGTGCTTTGCGCGTTTTGAAGGCAAAAGCATCATGGCTTCACGACAGCGCTTATCAATGACTTCTTTACCGCTACACCGTGTTTTCGTCTCTTTTTCGCTTCTGTATCTTCATCTTCGGATGCAAATTACTCTGGAGAGCCTCTAGAATCCCGAGACTTCACTGCCGCAGCTTTCCCAGAATCAGATTTCTCTGCGGCGGCGGTGCACCTGTTCTAATCATGTGCCGTCACGTGCACCCGTCACGCCGTACATGCCATACTAACTGTCGCTGCGCCACCGGCAACGTGCTGAGAAAGAGCAGTAGCAATGAACTGTCTTGAATCCGGAAACCCGGGTTAAAGTCCTATGTCAACTCAAATGTGTTTTTGGTTTGCTCCTTACAAATGCGGCCATTTTCTGTACAGGAGAGCAAGAACAATTACGACAACGCTGTTTTTTTGCACAATGGGGCAAAAAACACGACGGTGACCTTTCTGATGCTTCCAAAAACTTGGTAGCCACGATTCGCTCATTGGATGCCATAGCATTCGTGGAGCTAGTCTCGCAGTTTTACGACGGTTTGCTGCTATAACACATGTATCATTAACACAACAGAAGCAGCTCCTTGTACGCCGTCATCCGAAGCAAGTCACTAACTAAAAGGGGGGAAGGGAAGGGGAGGTCGAATCCTACGCTAAAGTGTGATGGCATGTCATCGCGTGCGTTGACGGTATGTTTGTTCCCCCTGTAAAGGGTGCACAGCCGCGTAGACACCCTCATGCAGCAAAACCATCTTGCGTCCAACAGGAGCGAAGACTGCTTTAAAGGGTCAACCTGCACCATACATTTTCATATATTGCATGGCAACTTAGTAATTAAGTGGAAAGGATACCTACTCCCCTCTAGGCCCCTTCCGACCCACCCGTGGCTGGAGCCCGATAAAGAGACAGGTAGATAAGCCCCTGTGTCCCCTATCCCGCCCCCCTCCCCTCCCGTTTCTATTGCGCACAGTCTTCCATTTACGGCTACGCAGAGGTTGCGAGAAAGTGGGCCTTTAAATGGTTAAGCGTTTTCTGTGCACTCAACAAAAAAAAATCCATCTGTTTGTAATGTTCGATATGCCACTCTTTCGCCGGTAAAGAAAGTGCTGATAACAGAGAGCGCTAGGGCCTCATACCTTGATATCACAGTGCCGGATTAAGGTGGGGGCTACGGGAGCCGCATCCACATGGGCCGAACTTTCAGGGGCCCCGTTCGCCCATTTGTACAAAACGTTGCTCGGCGTACTGCTGCCAAAGTTGAAGCAAAAACTGCACGCAAGGGACCCTCAACTTCACATGGAAACTGATTGATTGTAGGTTTTAACGCGCCGACGCAATGCAGGCGCCGTAGTGGAGGGCCCCGGATTAATTTTGACCACCTGGGGATCTTTAACGTGCGCTGAAATCTCGTACACACGGGTGTTTTTGCTTTTCGCCTCCATCAGAAAAGCGGCCGCCGCGGCCGGGAATCGAACCCGCGTCCTCGTGATCAGCTGCACAACGCATTAGCCACTGAGCCACCGCGGCGGGTCACATGGAAACTGACCAACCCGCGACAGGTAGGCACGAGCGTCCAGCACTGCGCCTTCGAGTTCAGTTCGGTAAAAGCCCCGACCTCGGCTCCAGTCTTTTCCTCACACGAACCGTTCGATGCACGGATGTTTCGGTACAAAGATAGTTGAGGCGTGCGGATATTGCCTAATTTCTGATGAACATCCTCAACTGTTTAAACCCGAGGGGCGTTCAATGCAATTGAAAACCTGAGACGGCGTTATATTGGCTCGGAAATCTCGGTACACCAGTCAGTGAAAGAAATGTCAGTGTAAAGACCTTCTCAGGGAAGTTCACTGCGATGACAGATCTTGTCCATCAACCTTGTGGAAGCATACAAAGGTGCTCTCCGCTCCCCTCTTCCGGCAGAACTGGTCATGTGCTTTCACTACGAGGGGAGTTACAGTTGCCAAGACAGACTCACGAGCCGCCTGCTCAGCAGTTAGGAAAAGGCATACAATGTCTTTTTGCTCTAAGTGTTTCCATTGCTCTTAGGTTACACTTAACTACTCCTGTAACAAACTGCGAGGCGCACTTTTTCAAAACTGTTCTCAGTTGAAAACTGCTTGCGCTCCACTCTTTGCGAGAAGAAGTTCAATTATTTAACCGTCATGCGATCAAAAGGGACCTGGGAGAGATATGTCTTTTGACGGAACATTATGTGACTCTGCGAGTTTGATAAGCCACACGGTACCGTCTTAAATTTCATATTTGTTTAGGTTTTATCTTGGTGCTAGTTTCTCTCATTGGCGTTTTTTGATGAGGGTATGAAGGAAGTTGTTCTTTGTTCCCATTTTGTCACGACTGATGAAGTTTGAGTCGATGTGATTGCTTTTCCTTATTGTGTTGAACGTATACGCTAACTGAAAAGTAAAGTCATTTTGTCGAATTATATGCGTTCATAACTTCAAGTCTGAATGCCTATTACAATGTTTCTTTTCTTGAAGAAAATGCTCTCCTGTCTCTCACCTGTACTGCGTGCCGATGCGGAACTTCGATTAATTGTGAATTTGTGACGCACTGACGATTAAAACCGACACAGGTGTATTTCAGAAAATAATCGCAAAATAATATTAGAAATGAAGCCGAGAAATTAGTTCCGCGAGCCAATAAACATTATCTATATTTTATCACTGATCAGCCAGCATAACACGTGGGCTTAGAAAAATTCGGCTTCTCCAGCCAGTAATCATCACCATCATTGGCGTCGTCATTAGGCCCTAAGGACGCTGTTATCCCCGGGCCCCAAAATTTCTTAGTACGACACTGATCAGTCTCTATATATTGCCCCAAAATAATGTCTCCCCAATAATGCGTTGGCGCACGGTAGCGAAGCCAACTTTTAGGGGCTTCGTGCGTAGCTTTCTATAGGAATACATGGAGTCGTATAGACGTAGTTTAGTACTAGAGGCCATTAAGCCGTCATGCTCCCATATCAGACTGCTTGCATTGCCTCAGAAAAAAAAAAAACGTTCTCTAAGCAATGCATTCGTGTATTGCAGCGAAGCCTACTTTAGAGGCGCTCCATGTACAGCAGGGCAGCTTAACTTTCATCTCGAAATAAAAGGGAGTTTCTAAAATTTTGTATCATATTTCTTGCAACTCAAGAGTTTTTCTAACCGTGCACCTTGACTTTGCTGCTAGGGGGAACACTTGCCGAACACTTGCCGAACACTTACAAGCAGGCGACGATGGTGGGGTTTCGGGGCGGGCACTTCCGCTGCCAGCGCTCCACCTTGCCCAGGAAACGAACCAGGAAGGTCGACGGACGGCGGAGTCACGTCTCCTTTGTGCCACCCCTGGAGGTGGAACTGCTTCAGCAGCCGAGACTTCGGCGACTGCGCGGAGGAGCGGGACATTCAAATCAGCGCACAGGACTGCTTCGTTGTCTTCTAAAATTATTTGCAGAAATACACTTGGCAAGATGTGAGGAAGTCAATTTATCCCGCTGCAAACTTTAGTATATCGACTGCCCCATGTTTTTTTTTTGTTTGTTTGGGACTGATGCTGTGTCACTTCATAGTTCATTAAGATACCTGTGCTTACGACAATTGCTGTCATGCTGCTTGCAAATTCAGTATCAAAGAGCAACTAATTTCACTTCCTCACAAAGGGCAAATTTGCAGTGCGCAGAGGCCGTAGCGGCTAAATTAAGGAGTGAGAAAAAAAGAGCCAAATGAAAGAAAGCGGAAGCTCTTCGTCAACACAGGCCGTAAAAAAATTTAGAACGTGTAAAAGGTGCGCATATATAGGCTGTTTCAGCTAATAACCTGCAAAATAACGTGTCGCTCCCTGAATTCACTACATGATTTTCCTTAATTTCGTTCCCCAACACAGCCACTTCAACAGAACACCTACATTCGGAAGAGTAATTACAACAAAGTTTGATTTCTAAAAACCGATACAGTTCGCCTAAAAGAGGTGCCAAGATGCCTTCATGCGATTATAGATATCAAACGATGAAACGTCGCTTCGCACCAATTTTAAATGGGCATGATTTTCGAAGTATTGAGCATTGCCTCAGAAGGCGACTAAGGAACATTTACGCTTTCTACGGGCGACGAACTTAAAACACCAGACTGAACGCCTCCAGTGTCAATAAGTGTCAGTGCTTCAGCGCTGGGCATACGTGTCTGCTCCAACTTTTCTTCATTCTATATTTTCTCTTTTTTGACTATTTTCCCTTTCCCACGTGCAGGATAGCAAACTAGGCTCTAGCCGGGTTAACGTTCCTGCCTTCCTTCTACACCCTTCCTTCCTTGAGCATTGCCGGGGAGGGGGCTCTGCCTTCTCCAAAGAAATCCCTAAGAAGTCTGGGACCCCGAGACCTCCCGTAGTGAGCGCCTATGATTGGCCACTAAAACCTGTGCAAATGAAATGACCTTCCCGTTTATTTGTCTTGGCGTGTGCATCCATCGTTACCTCATAGGAATGTTCCAGGGAGTAAAAAAGGCATCCAAAATTAGTACCCTCTGATTCTCTCTGCTTCCACGTTGGTAACGTTTTTTTCGCACAGCCTTTTATAAACCTTTCCACCCGTTACTGTTTCATAAGATCATGACATGTTCTGGGCTGTGTTGCGCATGCGCAGGTAACATCTTCCTGTCGACTCAGCTAATTACAGAACTGCTAGCGCAGCCCACAAATAAAATGGCAGCTCCCAGGACGAAGTAATAAGGTCTATACAATTTAATACAACACAATTCAGAAGTACCTCTGCTAAATCTGCTGCTGCAGTGCTTGACAGTTCATTTGAAATCACGGAAGGTACTGAGTACATTTTTTCTATGGAGTTAAATTGGACGTGCTGAGATGGGACTGGAAGTAGTGGAAGACCGGTAGCTCCTTGAGGGGTGAAGCAAGAAAATTTCGTGGCAAATCATGGATTCGGATAGCACAGGATAGGAGCTATTGAAAGTCAGTGGGGGAGGCCTTCTTTTTGCATGCATGGGCATGATGATGATGATACATGCTCACCTTGGCGGTGTTCCTGAGTTTGAACTTCCTCTGAAGCACTCCGCCAGTGACGACGTCTGTGGACACGTGGTCGATGCGCAGGTGCCTATGGTGCATGCTTCCAGTCTGAGGCCAGAATATGGGGCACGTCTGCATGAACGGAACGCGTGGCGCCACCGCGGAGATATTGAAAACAAAATGCTGAGAAACCGCTACGCTGGTTGTCTATTCCAAGCATTACGATAAGCGAAGCATTGTGCACGAAAGTTCACGGCATTACTGACAAGAAGAACGATGTGGCGTAGTTTATGGCTGCTTTGCCACAGGCCGCGTCAACAGAAAATTAAACGCTGTCACTGAACACTGTCATAGCGCACGTTGTCGTGCGCTTTCAGCCACTAACTAACGTTTGGGTTTAGGGCTAGTTGGTTCATAATTAAACTGTGAAACAGCGCTTAAACGAAGACAGTAAGAGAAGACAGAGACACTGACTGCTCGTGTCCGTGTTTTCTTTTACTGTCTTCGTTTAAGCGCTGTTTCCCAGTTTAACTTTCAGCCACTCTAGCCGCGAATGCAAGACAGTGTCTTTTTCTTCGTACATTGATTTTGTAGCATTTGAACCTGCACCAATAGCACAACACATTGTTTTTCTTCATCTTTCCGATTTTGTCTACTTTAATATCGCTTCTTTTGATGCCATTACCCATTATAACGCGGTTGTTCCTACAAGAAACAACTCAAAAACGATTTTTCAGGTGAAAGAATGATGTAATGTTCATTTCTGTATTTGTGTTCTGCCTCACATGCGCCCGAGATATGCTTCGCTATAAACCATGACGCGACGAACGAGCCGTTCCACCAGGGCTAGCATAGTTTGGACAGGGTTTATTGAAGCGGTTTGTAACGGCAGACATGTTTTTGCAAAAGGCACTGAAAGTGGTCTCAAAGAAAGGAAGCAGTACCAAAAGCTCCCCGGCCATCTCCAGAAACGTGAAACTTGGTGAGGGGCGAAGCATGCAGTGTACAAGTGTATTCTTTGCGCCTTGACGTTTTTGCCCACGATACCAGTTGGGGGTGGGGGGGTGGGGGGGGGGGGTGGAGTATAGATGAAACCATTGGGGGGGGTTCAGGCATACAGCTTTTCTGTAAAAGTCTTGTCTTTGAAGCACGAACCTCTCCAGTGCGAGACGTACACAAATGTGCCGTTGTTTTTTTTTTTTTTTTTTTTTTTTTTTTTTGTAGCGTAAGCTACACTGGCAGAGGTTGAGCAGTTTCGCGTGTGCCGTGAAGGGCCGTTCTGCGCAAGCGCGAGGGGCATTAGATTGGATTCGATTGGCTTGGCTTGGCTTGGCTTGGATGGATTGTGTAGCGTCGTAGCCGCGGCAGACGGACTGGCGCCAGCGTGTGCCCAGATGTGCGCCTCAATTGCGCAGTAGCCAAGTCACGCTGCGTCGGACCCGCTTGATTACCGTTTCACATGGCTCGTGAAGAGCCGTGCTGAGCATGCGCGAAGAGCAGTGACTGAACAGGGCTGGACTGGACTGAATTTGGCTGAATTGGACTGGAATGGACTGGACTGAACTGGATTGAACTGGATTGCTGAACCTTAGCTCACGCTACGTATATCCTGGCATAGCAGAACTAAGCCACTACTAATTTTTTTAGTACGGGATACGTTGTAGCCCGCGGCGTAACCGAGTTCCCGGTGTCTTACTACCGTGACTGCACGAGACGAACGACGACGACAACGACAGTAGCCGCCAACAGCCCCAGCCCCTAAGGGACTTCGCCCCTAAAGAAGTACAACTGCAAGAACCTGCTGGGGTTAGCCCGGGTTAGCTGGGGTTAGGGACGACCCATGGTGGATGGTGAAGCGATCGGTTCACGAACAGATGCAATCGACGTATTTAAAGCATCTACCGCCAAGAACAAAAGTTTACGGACCACGAAAGCAGCTTTTTTGGTTATTTCTCCGCCGCAGGGCAGCCCGGGGTATTGTGAGCGGCATTATGGCAATACTTAAATAATTGTACGACACCTGACATGTATACCACAGTTTGTGGGCTGCTACCGGATGAGAAATAACCTACAATTGCCATTTTCGTGGTCCTAAACTTTTGCTCAAGGCTGTACATGGCGGCCATGATTTCCGCGTCGTCGTCAATAGTGTGCGATGGCGCCATAAGGCACTCAGAGTTACTGGACATCGAAGAGCTCTGTAAGGCACTGTCCCCCTGTGTCCTGTGACAAATGGTTTGAATACAAAAAACAAAAAAAATGTCTTGACACTCCCCTGTTGAGTCTGCCACAAGACAAGGGTGTATGAGCAGTTAGGTTAGAATACATATGCATGACATATTTTTTGTCTATGTGAAATGAATGACTGTGGCTTGTTGCAGATGCGAGCGAGACTGAGAAAGTGGGATCGTGTCATAACCTTAGTCGTACTTTGCTAAAGTGTGTGTAATTTCATTGTGACGTTCAAGTTTGTTCTTAAATCGGGGATGCTAAGAACAGCGAAAATATATTTCTGGGGTGTGCGTATCCAAAACCTCTCATAATACATGCGAATAAAGAAATGCTTGAGTGTGGTATGTGTAGGTAGCAAAACAATGATACATGAGTTGTGTGCTTCGAAGACAATCTTCCTCAATAACCCGGTGGCATGTCATTAAAATAGGGTGACAGAATAAGTATCATAACACCGCATGAAAAGAAATGGGCTCAAGATTTTTTACAATGCAGTTCTTTTCTCGAAGAAATTGGGAAAATGTGATATGCCTTTCAGCAGCAGCATCTGCACTGAAAGTCGGCTGAGATTGCCAACTTGCCAGAGCTACAAGTACAACGTAAAATGCGTACTTCGAGCGTGAGTGAAAAGGCGAGTATACTTCAGTGTTACTCAGAGACGATCTGACACCTTCATAGAATTAATTTACTCATTCAATTTGTGTATTCGTGTGTTGGGCATTCTGGATACCGTGTAAAATTTGCAAAATCATGTATTCATGGTCTAGTTGCAACGTTCACGTACGTAACTACGCGCACAGTCTTGTCGAAGACAAAAATGATTGCAGCATTGAGCCAAGGTGGCTAAAAGTCTGCTTTTTCTGTAGATACACTCATCCTCTGCTCCTCGCGTTCACTTTCGCGTGTGTCGCAGCAAGTGCCACAACGTTCGAATATTACAGCGTTCTCCGGAATAACAAGGTAAATGAGCTCCAGCCGAAGTGCCACACATTGCACGGGAGGATTGCTAGCTCGGAAATTCTATCCAATAAACCTCGAGTGTAAATTTCCTAAATGAAGCTACGTTTGGTTAAGTTACCTGCCAGCGAGTTTTATTATCGACTATTCCGCATGCAAAACAGTGTCTATAGGTACTTACATATGTATGCATCTACTTCCCGATGCATAACCATAGTCTTACATATATGGCCCTTCCCTCGCATATGGGGATGACTCTCTCGTGACAGAGAGGATGTGACGATCTCGTTCTTCATAAGAAACGTCACCTCGCGTACTTGCATCAGTATTCATGAAACGTGGAGCGGAAGTGCACGTTCTTGCTCTCAGTGAGATACGGTAGCAGATAAGCACTGAGTACACTAATTATAGGGAATATAGGGAGTGCAGAAGATATAGGTATAGGAACAACCAGTGTGTTCCCTCGTAGGGTGACGAACCGCTTCCTGTACTAATAAAGGACAGTGTTAGTACAGTGAGGTCCCACGTGCAGGATAGCAAACTAGGCTCTAGTTTTCTATCCTTTCTTGCCTTCTTTCTACACCCTTCCTTCCTAGTACAGTGAGGAAAAGAGTCCCGGTACTTCCCCAAAATAAAAAAAAAATATGGTGTGTAATAATGCATTTGTCCGTGTTTACGTCTGTGTTTGTGTGCGAGCGAATACATTCGTGTAACTGCCATCGCGTTCTACGTTTCTTACTACAGTCGAACCCCGTGAAAATGAAGTAGTATCGGGACAGTAGTTACGTTCGTAATATCACATATTCGTTGTAAAAGTATACAGAGCTAAAACTCGGTTGAAACCAATCGGTAATCTGGCCCCCGCAAAATTCCTTGATACAAAAACACGTTATCTTAATCTTCAAACCTACTATAAACCAGGTAACCCTTACTTTCTCCTTGTGGCATTTCAAACTCAATGAATCAGAACATGAGACGAAAAAATACAACAGAAAAAAGTTAATTTGACAAAACAGGCCTGGGTTCCTATTTTTTCGAGGAGGGATGTGATCTTTGTACTATGGCTATTCACAGCACTGAACAGGGTGAAGTTTCCACAGTGTGCACGTACAACGGGCCCTTTTCTACTTCTGCATTTCGGATGCCGGGAGTTTTCCCAAGCTTCTCAGCCTACTGGTCAAATATTTCTTCGTTATTTCTGATAGTTCGCGCATCTCTCGCAGTTCCACTTTCGTTATAAAAGAATAAGCGTCATTGAAATGAAGCATGGTCAACCAAAGTTTATATTTAGTTCGCTATAGTCCATAATTTGTTATATCAGGGTTCGTTATAACGAGGCTCAACTTTAGTTCTTTGAAAAAGAGGAAAATGGATGGGAAAAATGTTTCCACTCAAAACAAACCTCATCTTTCGCGTCGACGTCGTTGAGGAGCACAATCGTTTGCGACCCAGTGTCATACACAAGCTGCCAGAAGTCTTCGACCGTGATGATCAGTGGGTATTGGGTGACGATGTACGTGCGCCGACTCGCGTAGCCCTTGAGAGGGAAAGGGAAAAAATAAAGGTCAGGGGCCATTAGGATGACTTTTTTACAAAACATCAAGACGTTTTTGAAATTGCAACTGCACATTCCGGAGCGGAGATCATTCAGTAACAAGGAAACAGAACTGGGAGCTTACGGACACCTTGCTGAACGATGCCTCTATATAGGCACCACTGTGGCTGACCAAAACTGGGAGGGTCCTCTGCAGCTTTGATATAAAGTTAGTACAAATCTTGAGCTGTCTCCGTTTAAAGTCAAGTTCACAATATACAAAGAAGAGATGTCAGTTGCGCCATGATAACTGCACTGAAACGTTGCAGTGCTCGCATGCCTCACATGCCTACAATTTTTCTTGCTGATTATCTGAATTTCTCTAGTCAGCTTTTTCTCTCTTTTTTTGAGAAAGGAAGGCCTTTTTAGTTTAACCTTCCATTATCAGCTTCTCGGCCAATTTCCTGCATGGGTATGTAGTATGTACTATTTTCTTAAACTACCAGCCAATCCACTGGCTCGACAGTGTTGCATGAAGGAGATGCGATAGAAAATGCCTCAAGTTAACGTACCCCATGCCGTTACTTCCCAAAGAATGGGTTCAGTGAAAAGACCCGATCACACGCCGGGTGCAATGATGCTTACATTGGTGTAGACAGCGTTGATATATACTGATGATGCGCCGGCGCCAAGGATCGGTCTTCCGTCATCATCTGGCGAGAAGGAAGTAAAAAATTCAGAAAAGTGATCTACTTACCTCCCCTCAACTGTAATATATAAGGTTGAATAGAGAAGGCCGCTAACACTGACCAACATGACCTGTCAGTCAATTAACGAACAATGAATGATATTTATAGAAGACATGTAGGACTATTTAAGCATAAGCTAAGAGATATGGCATGGCTAGAGTATGGCTTTTTCATTCACGTTGTGCTCATGTATCACGAAAGTTGGCCGTGTTTGATGCTTTCAAGTACATGCTTTGATAATAAAGTAAACTACGGTTGCTGCGCTTACTCTGAGTATTGAAACGCTTGATTATCAATTCCTAATTCAAAGTTAAAAAAAAGTAAAGTGGTTAAAAGGGTGAGTGTACCGGCTAGTTCGTAATCTATGAGCTTGATTGATTGTAGGGTTTAACGCGCCGACGCAACGCAGACGATGAGGCGCGCCGTAGTGAAGGGCCCCGGATTAATTTCCACCACCTGGGGATCTTTAACGTGCGCTGAAACCTTGTGCACACGGGCGTTTTTGCTTTTCGCCTCCATCAGAAAAGCGACCGCCGCGGCCGGGAATCGAACCCGCGACCTCGTGCTGAGCAGAGCAACGCCTTAGCCAGTAAGCGACCACGGCGGGTAATAATCCATGAGCTACTTGTTCTCGTCCCTGGTCGTCTTTTTTTTTTTTTTGGCGCTGTGTAGCTCATTAAAGTGGTTGCTTGTCGGCATGCATGTTGTTCTAGAAAAGGTGTCCACTAGACCTTCACTGCCACAGAGCAAAGCGTCTAAACTCACCCAACATAAAAAGAAATCAATAAGACAGTCTACACGAAAGCAACCACCTACATGTGTTGTTGAGAGTTATGCTGCTTAGAGGCGATCATTATTGTTTTATTGAGTGCGTTAAAAAATGACTAATTAGGTGATTAATGACCGCTGGGCTAAAGTGTGAATGCGTAGCTTGTAGCTTCAAAAGTAACTTAAGGTATGAAAAGCTGATTGGGGTGTTGTCACAACGTAAATGCTAAAAAATCCACGATCGATCATTTTGCAGCAAAGCTGTATACCTCTGCCCCGCAACGGTTTCATTTCCGTGGGCAAAAACGCCAAGGCGCCAAGGCCTACGACGCTGGGCGCAAGCGTCAGGATAATCAGGCATACAGCATAGAGCTTAGAATTCGTTTAAGAAAACCACAAGACAAGCATCGATACCACATTATGGATGATAAGGCGCCTGTGAACAATGGGACCCCTCCAGCATGTGTTTTTGGTAAAGATTATGTTTGCAAATTATCTTTGAAGGCTGGGCAGGACTGGTGTCGCTAAATAGAGCAGTTCTTGCCCAAGACGCCGAGCGCATGCCTAGGCAGGACCCAGCATTTGCTGCCAGAAAAGCCGAGTGTAGTGTCAGTAGATAAGGTATTAGAGTATCAAGTGAACAACGGCGGCCATTTTGGCGTTTATCAGTGTTGCGAGATTGCGCACCTACGACCTAGCCGTTCACTTCGACCGGGTTGTTTGTTAACAACACTACCGGTGATGCAGCAAAACGGCATCTTTGGACACCCTTCTGTTGCGGAAATGCCGTTACACGCGGTATCCCTGATTCGCATTCGGAACGACGTCAGTCGCGCGCAGCCGCAGAGCAGGTAGGGCAAGCTAAGCCTAGCAGGGTTGACGAACTAAGACGCATAAACAACAAAATGGCGGCGCCCATAAACCGTTGCAGTGTAAACAAATATCACGTAATGCGAACTGACCGATGAGCGTATAGCGGCGGCACGGAACAATGGGAGAAAAGAGTGCCGATACCCTGCACCCTTGCCTAATGACACTAGCCAAGCGCAAGCGACAAGCTTGCCGAAACAATGAGAAACATTTCACACCCTCCTCCATCACCATTTGTAGTGGTTTACAACGGCTTTGCTGGACATCCACTTTCGCAGGGCGGGATGGGGATAAATTGCTTTTTTTTCTTTTGCTCATTATGACTGCAGCGGTGTGGTGCGTGCTTACCACACCCTCACTTCAAAAGTATAGTGATTGACGATGTCGCTAATGGCCCAATGACATGACGCGGGTTGTGGCTGTCAAGCACGAGAGATATTCATGTTTTAGCACGCCCTTCCAACACAGTGTCTGTAAGAAGAAAAGGCCGCACCCTGAGAAGCACCTAATGGAAATACAGAATTTGCTGGCACCCCACGGCATTTCACACTCCTGATAAAAGATGGTTAATTTCAATGTCGTCCATTTTTTTAAATCTTTTTTTACCAGACGTTCTGGACCACAAATGATGACCACATCATATGACTGCGCAACAGTTCTATTACGTGCTTAGAACGGCACTGTTGCGTTTGCCTCCGTGTCTTTCATAATAGGTCGTGTCGTCATGATCACAGATCGCAAATCTTCATTTTAGTGTTTGCCATTTGCATTTTCACTACTATCCTCGCAGTCAGAACCAGAATTTAAATGATACAAAACCTCACGTACAAGAAAACCCGGCAGCCGCAGTGGCTGTGACAGACAAAGCTACGGTCAATTACACTAGCTTATCAGAAAAGCCCAGCCCGCAGTTTTGCCGGGTTCGTCGCAATACCTACTCACGTACCGGGAAGGATCTCCATGGACCTGTTCTTGAGCCTGTTTTCATTGGTCAGCGCGAACTTGCACTTTTCGGGTGGTAGCGGAGGGGAGAGCTGCTTCAGTTTCTGTAATGGGAGAATTGAAGATACAAAAAAAGAATATTCACACGCGTTTTGCGTTTAAAGTCTAATCACATGTCACACTTGGATCGGCGTAACGATTTCCACTTCCTTTCGCTCCTTATCACGAAAAAAAAATTGGGAAGCGGAGCCAATGGAGTGAAATTCCTAAACTATAGTAGGGTTCTGGACAAAAATTGCCACCTAGCAAAGAAATTCGAACCAACAGAGTCTAGCTGCAATGGTATAGCATGCTGGAACCTGGCACTGGTAAAATATTCACTCCACAAACACGTCGCTTTCTCCCCGACACCCAGGTAGATGAAGGCATTCATACACAACTTTCTGCATTAAAGGAGCCATGAAGAGAAAATACAACTTCGTTTACTTTGAAAGAACTAGGATTCAGTATCTCACTCAGCTCCATCACAGCCACAAAAGATGTTTTTTAACGGAAAAAAGCAAGAAGTATTTAAAAAGTTTCAAATTTTGCGCCACAGTGACGTGTTATGAGCAAGAATGACGTCATACGGGCCATCAATAAAATATAATTTTCAGTGCGTTAACTGCACGTTAGCATTCAAGTAATGCGGTAAAATGGAACTAGAGGCCTCATTACAGACATCGAGTCATGTGTCGTCGCGACAGGTCAGTTAGGCGGCCGCCAATCGCACAAACAAGGTTCCGTGACGTCATAGAAAAGTTGCGGGAAATTGGCTAGGGGGTCGCCACGGCTTCACACGTTTTCTTTAATATCTCCGTTATTTGTTCGAAGATTGCGATGATATTGATATCATTGTTATCGGGACTAAGCAGTCTTTCTAATAAACCCAACTTGTGTTTTGTCTTCATGGCTCCTTTAAGGCCCGCTTTAAATAGCATAGACAAGCAACAAATTGGGGGTGGTTTAACAGTAATGCAGTGGTTTAACGTTATGGCTGCAAGAACTAGCATACTGACCTAGCGATGAAACGAAGTTGACTCGAAGGAAATACAGGCAGGTGAGATTTCCTCCCAGATACCCACAAGTTTAAAACTATAACACTTCAGATTGGCACATGTAATTTTAAGCTTGTTTCTCTGCAACTTCAACAATTCCTTTCACTGTCATCTCAGACACATGTCTCTACTGCTGTTTCTTTGCACAGGACTCGCACTGCTGGTGATTGCGAGCCAGGAAAGCTGTCTTTTTGTGCCCCCTTTTACTGGAGTAAAAGCCCTTTAAGGTTGTTAGGACCAGTAAAGGTTAAGTGTTGTGAGCATAACTGCTGTTACCTGCCCAAAGAGTAGCACATACCTGCCGATGTCTCTTTGACCGGTGATTTGGTCTTAGTCTGATGCAAACACGTTCAAGAGAACAAGCAATATTCATTTGTCACCGTCCCTCCTGCCACCTTGCAACCTTTACCGCTGCCCCCTAGCTCTAGAGTGTGACGTGCAGTCACGTGACAGAGTTTGTAAATATATATCAGGTGCGAAACTCCGCTTCAAAATGCGGGCCTTGTGAGCGCCCCTGCCTCGTTAAAGCTGAGGTAAAAGTGTACTGGCGCGGCATATAGGGCACAAAAACAGAACTTTTGCTATAGCAAAGTGAATGCTTATAAGCATTTACTTTATCACACGACCTAATAAAATAAAGCTTGCTTTCTAAATCAGGAAACGCTATATTTACTGTTCGCTTATGCTTCCACGGTTTTTATTTTATGACTTAAAGCAGCATCCGCGAGCACTTCAGTGATACTTCAACTTTCTATCGACAGATGGAGGCTAGTCAACTTGCCCGTCTTGCTCGGCCTTGTTTGCCCCAGCGCCGGAGGCTAACCGGGGACCGGTTTTTGATTTATGGGGTCTATGGGGAGTTTTACAACTGGTGTAAATTGAGTAGCTCTGGTCACAGGACACATGGCGCAGTGGAGGAGGCGATCGGTCTCCCCCTAGGTGTGATTGACATTATCATGCAATGGTAGGTTTTTAAGAGGAGAAAAAGGTAGGCGCACCTCGTACTGCAGCTCGAGATCGGTGTTCTTGGTGCCCGGCTTGTCCTGCTTGATGCGGTTGAAGTACGGCAACAACTTGTCCTGCGGTTGCCGCGTGGGCTCCCCGAACAGACGCTCCAGGAGGGCTTCGTGCACAAACTCGTACTGTTCCTGAATACGGGGAAAGCAAACGCAGTGGGAGGGGACAGAAAAAATTCAAATCCGGTCCCATCGAGTATGAAATGCGCTGAAACAGCGGAGCTGTGGTTGGATTGTGTCGGCTCGAATGCAAAGGGGCGCTCCCGGAGAACGGCAGCGGCGTCGCCGCGCAAATTGCACTCTTCGTGCAAAGGAATCGGCAGCTAGACGTCAGCGGCGGAAGGCTCCCTCCCCTCGTCCTCCCCTATCAAGAGGGAAAAGGGAAACCCGCCCCTGCTAGACCATTTCGGTGACTCTATTAGGTGGTCTCGTAACCGGTTTCTGCGAGGCTGCCTGTGGGTATAAAAAAATTAGCAGTGGCCTTCAGCTCGGCTATGCCAGATATACGTAGTGTTAGCTAAGGTTCAGCAATCCAATCCAATCCAATCCAGTCCAGTCCAGTCCAGTCCAGTCACTGCTCCTCGCGCATGCGCAGCACGGCTCTCCAGGAGCCACGCTAAACGGCTATCAAGCGGCTCCGGCGCAGCGTCAGACTTGGCTAATGTGCAACGGAGGCGCACAGCTCCAGTACGTCTGCAGTGGCTATCACGTCACTCCTCTGGAATGCGCAGACCGGCGAATGTGCAGACCCAATCCTCTACACACCCGTACACCAATTGGATTGGAAATCCAATCCAGTCCAATCCAATTTAATCCAATCCAAATCCCAGCCAAGCCAAGCCAATCAAAATGAAATCCAATGCTCTTCGCGCTTGCGCAGCATGGCCCTTCAGGGTCCACGCGAAACTGCTCAACCTCGGCCAGTGTAGCTTACGCTACAAAACCTGCACCTACCCCTGTGTGACGCACGCCCTTCCACAGACGGACGAACCGGCTCGACCTACGACAGCTTCGCTGTCAAAACCCAAAACGGCGAAGAAGCAATCAACAAAGTGACCGTGCACAGACCAACGTAGGCGAACCGAATGCCGCGGCGCTTCCTCTGTAAGCATTTATCTACAGTGCTCTCGTTACCAGAAAGATCGGTTTATATCGAGAACACGTATATTAAATCAAGGAATGGTCTGACAAAGCGACCGCTACGCAGCACGCTTTCCTTATCCAAATAGGATTGGTGGTGCAGGCGTCCAAAAGAAAAGAGTAAACACACGTAAACACAAGAGTAAACACCCTCAGTTAGCCCTCAAGATAAGATAACCGGACGCGGTCAGGCACTGGTAAAAAAACAAACAAACCAAAAGGCATTGTTCGGGGCAATGATATTTATACTCACGAGCAAAAACTGTGCGTAATCATGACTGAGTTTTATTTCATAATACAGTGCGTACGGCAAGGCGTGTTTTAGCAACGTTTTAACACACGTGTTCTTCTAGGTCGCCGCTATTGAGAACGTAAACACTGCTGTCAAGAATCAAGCACGCTGGAGTAAAACACGTTGTTCGACAAGTTGGTGCATGCTGTTGTAAAAACAGTAGAGCGCGAGGAACACGACTGACAAAGAAGCAGGACGATGGGGAGGGAAACACTTGTCCCGCTGTCCTACTTCCTTGTTCAGCGGTGCTATGCTTGTCCTTAGTTAAAATTACGTTGTCCGTTTTCTACAGTGTTTGAGTGGCTTGAGCATTGAGCCACCGCGGCGGTTAAAATTGGGGTCGAGATGAATACACTGCAGGTTCAAAGGCTGGGTTTCACACGTACAGCTGTATGGCAGGTTCTGTGGATAGTCAGCCATGAACGTCATTCTAGAGCCCTGGTAAATACTAGTCGCGAACTTTACCGAGGGTTCCCAAGAACATCCGCAGTGTTTCTTCTGCATGACCAGTTGAATGTGTGGCTTACCAGCGTCTCGACGAGGTTGACTCGCTGCTGTCGCAACTTGTACAGCAGCCCCATGACGTCGACTCGCTTTTCGGCGCGCGCCATTGCCAGGGCGGCTTCGAGAAGGACGATGGTGCCCTGTGCGGCCGACGCCAGCACTGTGAATGACGAAGAGGGGTTGAACAAGGATCTAAGATCAGGCTCATTAAGTGTACAAACACAAAAAGAAGAAAGCATCAAGTTTGAACACGAATGCAACATGCCCTTTGAGTAGAAAAAAGTATTAAATAACGGTGGAATGCGGTGAGGTGCTCCTGAATCAATCATGACCTAAGCTAGTCATTACCACCGAGGCAACATTGAAAATGTTGTGACGTTGTTCAGATACTTACCATAATCCCTGCTTTGAAAAGTTTCAACCTAATTTTTGGTGTTCCCGTGTGGCTCCCGTAGTCCCGTGCATGATAGAACTTCGACCAACTTACATAGTGTCACTAGATAAGGTATATGAGCCCCGCCACTGAGGCACGCAAGTCAGCAACGGCGGCCATTTTGGTTTGTCAGTGTTGCGAGACTGCCGCATCTACGGCCTCGCCGTTAAAGGGAAGCTGAAGCGCTTTCCAAAACAAAAATTGAGTTAGAGGCACGTTTATATAGTTTCTTGAGCGCTGACTCTGAATATCACACTGAATTTTATCGTATATGAGTCCAACCGGCATTTATCTTGCAAAATGCGCGGCCCCGTTTGAAAGACGCGCGCTTTTCGTCTTTTGACGCCCCTGATTGGTTGCGCCCGTCATGACGTCAAAGGAGGACACCCTTCGGCCGCGCGGGTTGTCGGAAGCATTGGGAACGATAGCACGGCAGCGGCGCTTGCCTTTTCGGCAATTTAGCTTGCAGTTTAGTGTTCGCACGAAACTGCAAGTTTATTTTGTAACTTTCCGTGCTGTTGGTTCAATTATCTTGGAGCTTATATTTGCTTTACACGACCGAGAACCCCAAACAGTGAATGTGGCGTCGGCTAGGGGGTTCCGTAAAAATATTCATGAATTAGGCAACCAGCATAGCGGTTTTCTACCCGCTATGTTGATATTAGGTACTGCCTGAACTGTTTGTTACTATATAAGAAACCATTTATGCCGAATATTAAGCGGCGTTTCATAAACAATCTACCAGCGCAAAGAACGTACATGCACTGCGCGAAAAAATAGCGTTCATGCGCTGTAAGCGTATATGCGACATATGTTGCTGGAACACGCATAAAGCAACAAGCGGACTCTGCTTTCAAATTTTCTTTGTTCGGTGTCGCCCACCCCTACCCCCTTACTCATCCCCATACACACACGTACCCACACGCGCGCGCGCGCGCGCGCGCCATTTGGGCAGCGGCGCTAAGGCGCCTCCCCGATCGCTAGCTGTATTCGATTAGTGGCGTCTAACTGCTTGACATGCATTTATTCTTAAAACACTGTAGCATACTGATACCTCCGCAGCATTATCGCCTCTAGTAGGGCTTGATTTTCGCGTGTGCGTTGCGCATTCTGCTGCAATATTACGGCCACCTTATTATAATTAACAGACCAGTCGGACAAGGCAGTTACGTTGTAGTTACGTTACTTTAGGTAACAATCACCAAACGTTTGTGATAATGAATTGTTGGACTGTTTCAGCATTTCTAGATTTAAGCATTTACCGCGCTAGTCGGACAAAGGCCGTATATTTACTCTTCGCTCCTATTTTTTTTAGTATCATCGTTATATATATCAACGACTATCCCTGGAGCACAGTTGAGGTTCAGCGGCAACAAGTGCTTGCCAGGTTGTACTATGCAGGCACACGGAATCTTGGGCATGAGAATTAGGCCCCCTCAGTCAACACAAATAATGGCACGGTGGTGGTTCGGAGTGGTGTTTTTTTTTTTTCATTATAGACAAATATTACCTTATCGTGGCATGTAGACTTGCAAAATAAGTAATGTGGTGGTCTTGGTTCTATTACTTTGTAGAAACACATTTTACCGCTTAGCCGGGAGAGAACTTCTATCAGGATTGGCCCCTTATTTTAGTTTCGTCAAAAATTGGGTTTTTGAACAGTGTTCTAAGCCCATAGGGCCGACGCGTTTAACGAAACAGGAATTTCCTGAACAAATGTGACTTTGTTTCTGGAACGGAACGAAACATTTCGGCCAAAGTATAGCAGTATTCCCCATCCTTCCTAAATCTAGCATCTAATGTGTACATTCACGTCTGTCGCATCAAAAAAAAAAAATAAGAAAAACGCTTTGGAGCGTTTTCCAAAGTATCTAACGTAGTGTAGTATATTCTCTGTCATCAAGCACAGCCATCTCGGTTGTCCCTTCCGTATGTTATCAAACATCCCGGCGTGGCATTATCCTGCTTAGGAGTGGCATCATCCTGCTTAGGAATACGGCATGTTAACGTATGCCTCATTTGGCGTTCGTGCATACTTTTTGAACACAAAAATTGTACAAATAAGTGCTATCAACCGCAACAACAACAATTATCCTTCACAAGGAAACACGGCGAACAGAGCATGGCAGAGGTGGCCGATCCGGCCGGAAGACCAAGTATGACGTTTTCCAGCCGGTTTTCGCCCGCGCTCTTTGGTCTTCCGGCATCGCGCCGCGAGATGGGGGCGGGGCATCGGGCCACTTTTGTTCGCGCATTGCGCCGCTTCTATTGCATGTATTGCGAAAATATTTGGTACACGGGAACTATTCAATGTGTACTTGCTGTTGGTCAACTTTCCTTTTATTTCTAAAACCGCTTCACCTTCCCGTTAACTTCGGCCGGGCCGTTTGTTAACAGCACTGCCGAAGATGCAGCAAAACGGCGTCTTGGGACACACTCCTGCTGCTGAAATGCTGTGACACGCATTATATTTCATTCGCATTCGGAACGACGTCAGTCGCGTGCAGCCGCACAGAAGGGAGGACAAGCTAAGCCTACCAGAGTTGAAACATGTTGAAACGCATAAACAACAAAATGGCGGCGCCCATGAACCGCTGCAGTGCAAACAAATGTCAGGTCAAGCGAACTGACCAATCATCGTGGCGGCGGCACGGAATAGGAGAAAGGAGTGCCGATAGTCTGTAACCTCATCCAGTGGCATTGAACTAACATGCACCGCTGCCAAGGCATAACTTATTACGGACAGAGCATTTTGAACCGTGTTACATTGTATATGCACGATCAGAAGTACAATCGCATTGTACAGACGACAAGTGTAGCAGAGACGTGGCGCTCACCTGCAGTGAAGTAGCAAGGGTGCCTTGCTGGACGGAGCGTGAGCCTTGGCCATCTCGACCATCTCTACGAGGGAGAGGGGGTGCGCTGGGACGCCGTGGTCAGGCCAGGCCGTGTAGTGGAACTGTTTGACCACACGCTTGGACGGCGACCCGGACTGCGAGGGGGGCCGGAGATGGAGATTTCTCAGTTAGACATGCATCGAAGTGAACAGCTGCAAGGTGACGTGTACACCTGAAATTTTGTGGTGTGATGTGCTCTGATGTGAAATTGTGCCAGTGGACGACGTGTGCATACACATTGCGTCGATCTTTTTATTAACAGCGGAGCTGTTGTACAAGCCTCAGGTTCGCCGTTCACCAAGAAAATACCGAGCGCTCGTGAGTGCTTGCCTCGCGGCGACCGCCGAGCGTCCCCGGCTCGCGCAGTGGCTTTAGCAAAAAAATAAGACAAGAAACTGAAGCGCTGTTGTCAAGCGCAACCGTGCATGTAGAAAAAATACACCAGCACTAATGCTCAAGATGCAAAAACACGCTGCTTGGGAGAGGTCATTGCGGCCGGCCGTCGCATTATCTAGAAGCCATTACGGATGATTGGAGACCGGGCTACGAGTGTGCCACTCCCTCCCAAGATGACTTCAAGATCCCGCCACCGCTGCCTCGAGTCCATGACGAAGAGCTGGTGGAAGTCTACAATGCTGAGGATGACTTTGCATCCACCACTCACCGCGAAGAAGACTACAACGACCTCTTCGATGCATATGACGACGATTACTAGCACCGGAACTATGCAAATAAACAATAATACTGAAACTTAACAATGTGTCCGGCCGTGCTCCCCTACAACAGCTTCGTCATTCAGGTCTCGCGCATGGGTGCAAGCTTCCCTGAATTTTTTTGTAAAGAAATCGCATTTCTTGATGAAAACTAACTGGTTGGTGACTACTTGCGTATTACTCGGAATGGTTTTTCCTTCTGTTTAATCCGTGTAGACATGTATTCCGTGTAGACGTGATTCCGTGTAGTCTGTCCGTCTGCGCTGTGTCCTTCGTTTCAGTCTTTTTTGTAGGCGCGCGTTTTATCTTATCATGTCAAAAGACCAGCTATCCCCTCAGACGGTTTTGATAAGCTAAGGTGTAGGTTATCCAAAAAGCATTCCTCGCATCCCCCCACCCACACACACACGTCTTGCGCGCCGTCAACACCCGAAAAAAAAAACGCTTAGTTGTTAGAGGCTGTGGGGCACCTGCATTTAAGCTACTGAGTACAAAAGTAAACACCGCTCCTACATTACTTCAATTTTATGCGTTCATTTGTTCATTTGCAGTGATGGAAGTGATCGGAACGAAGTAAAAAGCGAATGGGGCACGTCGCACCTTATGGACCTTGAAGGTGCGGATGGTGTAGTCGACGAAGGCCTCCTCCGACACCAGCGTCACCATGATGTCTCCGTACTTGCTGCAAGTTTCGGGCCAGTACCGCTCAACCTTGCGCTGCGAGTGGTAAAGAGGGCCCTGACGTCAGTATGCACCACCCGCAAAACGGTGTCACTTTCCTGCTCCAAAAAAGTTTTAGTTATTTGGTCGTTCTCCAGAAAAAACTAGAAAAGGAGAATGTCAGCCTGGGTATTTTCATATTTTTTCTAAGTTTTAAAAAAGATAAAATGAAAATTTGGAGCCATTCCGCTCGTGAGGTGGATAAACAGCGAAGTTTTATAAAATACGCGCCACACGCATGCGTAGAGAATGTGCATGTGTTTGTTTTTGTCAGTTATCCTTTGCTAATGGTGGTGGCTGATGCTTCGTGATTGCTTAATTCAACTTGGAAAAACTAGAGTTTTATTTTAGCAGACAAGTCTGGGCAGTCCGTTTCCCTCCCGTATACAATCCCATGTATTTGCAGCAGACGGGAATGCCACAACCTGTACAACTTCACCTAGAACTAGCTAATTAAGCAAAGTAAATGAAACTCGTCGTAATAATGAAGTCGTCTTAGCGGATCATTACCACATACTTTGTTGCGGGATAGTCTTAATAAAACAACGGCTACAGTCGTTTTCTGTGACCGCACACTCCTCCCGTGGATGCCTAGAATTCTGTAACGTTTGCAACTTCACTCTGGACTAACTAATTACGACAAGTAAATGATGCTCGTCGTATAGAGTCACCTTAGCGGCCATTTTCTTTGCATGTTTGCTTGGAAGGTACCGATAAAGAGGGAGCATTCATGACAAAGTTGCCTTTGCCGCAAGCGCGTTTGCCCCCACAGGAAAAAAAACAACACAGAACCCTAGCCGTTGTTGTGCCAGAGCGCCTGGCCCAAAGGCGTTGCACGAGCGACGCGCCGACAGCGAGGCTGAGTCAACGCCTCTCCTTTGTCGCTGCGGCGGCGGCCGAATCCTGCATCTCGAAACGCTGCGGCGCGGCCGACTCCTGCATCTCGAAACGCTGGGGCGCGGCCGAATCTCTCAGCGGAGAACGACCCCAAAACAGGGCATGTCGCTACGCCCGGAGGCGAGGTCACGGAGACGGGGCGGCCATCGCTCTCCTCCCTTTCCCCATTGGCGGCGCAGCTGACTCACCGCTTCGCTACCATTCGTCGGAATTCAAACTTCAGGCAGCGAGAGCCTGATGGAGCATTTTCGAACTTCTTGGGGCCCAACGAACTCCCGGGCTATAAAAGAAGCCCGGAGGCTCTCATCGTCGGCATTCCTCGCGGCTTCTCGTCCGGCACCAGTCTCTTCGGAAGCACCGAGTGAAAGGGTGCTGTCGCCTTTGTGCGAATGATGTAACGTTTGTCCTTTCCCTGTAAATACTGTATATAAATGTTACTTCAACCTCTTCGTCGGCTCGAGGACTTCGTCGCTCTGCTCTGTGCCGCGTCGATAGCGGACGGAGCAAGGCAACATCGTTACACCGGTGACTGCGCTCGGGTGGCCAGTCGCAACAGTGGTGGCAGCGGTGGGATAGTCATTCCCAACAGTGGTGGGAGCGGTGGGATACTCATTCCCAACACCGTATAAAGGCTTCGAAAAATAGTTCATGAAGAGGACTATACAATTTACCATAAGCATGAAATCAACGATAAGATAAACGATAAAAGTGGAAAATCAAGGGAGGGAGAGTGCATGAGAGAGAGAAACAGAGTCATAAAATTTAAAATAACCCTGAATGTAGGAATTGTGCGTTCACTAAGAGTTGAAAAACTCACGGAGATTCCTGTCGTTATCTTGATAGGCTGCAGAGATTCCAGTTCATCCAGAAAGCAGAGAGAGTCAGAGAGAGATAGAGAGAGAGAGCCAGAGAGAGGAGAGGAGAGAAGGGAGGGAGGGAGGGAAAGAGACAGCACGCAGGTTAACGTCACCGTAAGAAGCGCGGAGAAAAGAGAAAAAGCGATTTTCTGAAGAACATCTCTCGGGAGAGTCGGATGTGCTCTCGCACCTTTCCTTCTTCCACCAGGTTGGCGGCCATGATGAACTTGCAAACTTCTTCCTGCCAGATGAGGCGCCAGAAGTCGGACACCGTCTTCTCCACGGGTCCTGCAAAGATGACAGTAGGTTCCGCTCCGTCAGTAACAAGCATGGGTCTGGCGCTCCACGTAAAAAAAAAAATGAACATGAGTATACGGGGGGGCGGAGCTCTAATTTTGGGATTTGACTCGCCGAGCCAGCGCTGATTAAGCCAAGCCTGAGTTCACGCACCCACTAGTCACATTCCGAGAAATCACGCAGCACTACAGGCTTTCCCGTAAAACACACCACTCCTCGCGCCAATCGCTACCGAGGGTCCAGAAAAGATTATTACGCGCTCCTCAGTTTGATAGCTTTTATTATATAAAGTTAGTATAAAAATAAAACTATTAAAATAGTATAAAAGGATGCAGAAAAAAGAGAAGGCAGGATGCTAATGAACCTAAAGAAAGAAGTTAACACGACCAGTCCACACATCCTGAAAAAAAGGTAACAAGCTATTGTTACCAAATCAAGTAAAAGCGATACCAATGCATTAACGAAGCAGCAAGTCGGAAAAGGAAGACTTAAACCGACACAGAAGGAAAAAGAGCCACCTTATTCCACCGCGTGTCACCGGCAGTATTTTGCTGGGCCAATTTCGTTGATGCAGGCAGCGATGCGCGACACCAGTTGGTGCAACGCATCCCCTTATCGCATCCCGTACAAGTGAAGGTCTGCTTACATTTCTGGCACGAGAATTCCCTTTGTTTAATCACAACTCTGGAAGCACCGCCACGCTTTGTTGAAAGGCTGACCCAAGTACAGTTCAAGCGTGTCGAAAAACAGGTGCCCATCTCTGCCCGTAAATAAGTTCGTTTTATGCCAACGGGCGTTCTATGGCAAATAAAAAAAAAAAGAGAAAAGAAAAGCGCTGGGAAGTGAACTTTCCGGCCACTTTGCCAGGGCAATTTCGTGCCCCCGCGCATATGTATTTCTGCGCGCGAGAAAATCGCGCGCTTAAAGGGACACTGAAGTGATTTGTAAACAATGCGGGATTACGAGCGCAAATTGTAGTCCGGAGTCCCTAGGCCCTGTTTCGACCACTCTGAGCGCGTTTACGCGAATTTATTTAGTAGAAAAATCAATTCGAAAATGCTGTCCTCCTCTCTGCAATCTCGCCCATTTTCTTTGGCGTTTTCGTGTGACGTCAGCAGGAGAGAAGCTGGCAATTGGCTGCGCTACTGCACGGCTCGCCGACCTTCCGCGACCGAGTCAGTCGGCCCAACGTTTAGACCGCCGGCCGCCGACGAGTCATGGCAATTCGCTCGATCAGTTGAAACTAAGCCACAACACGTTTGTGAATGGAAGAATGGGCCTTTCTTTACTTCGTTAGTTTGTACTCTGTATCTAGCTCCAAGTCAAGGTCGCTTCACAAAAAGCGCTGCACAAGCGCACATGTGACGCTTCGCTGACTGGTACGCCAGTAGGATAATATAAGGCCTCTTGAAGGGGTAGAAGAGTCAGCGAAGTCAATATAAGTACTAAGGAAATAAAATCAACTGATATTTTTACCGTACAGCGTAAACTAGGGTGCGGGAAGCACTTTTTTGCGCTGGGCGAACAAGCACAGCGGTCAGCAGCACGACTACGCATCTGCGAACGCTTTTCCGTCTAAGAAATGCAATTGCTAGACGTGAGCTATTGTGAAAACTCGGGGGACGCTTACTGCACGAGCGCAATACAACAAATAGTCACCTAAGCTGCTTGAAATACTAAAACTAAATAAAAGTGTGAACTGATTATGTATTATATACCTAATATTTCCATTGCCGGCAGTGCTCTCGCCCGTGGCCGTATTTCAGAGAAACTGTGGCATTTGTACATAGTGTGTATAGTTCGCTTGACCAACCACCTGACTGGTTCCCTCTTTTGAACGCTTGTGTGTGTTTGCCTGAATTTTGTTGTATATTTGCTTCTCATAACTTCAGGGTATTCTTTTGTTTGCTTGTATTCCTCGTACTGCAACGTCTGAGCGTATTTTCCCATGTAATAAAGAAAAAAAAAAGTGGCCGTGTGGTCTGGAGCGCTAGGTATATCATCGCAAGTGTTTTGCCCGTCACACAAGTTCGAATCCCCGCCGGTACAAGCTTTTTTTTTTTTTTTAAGGTAACTTTTTTGCTTTTCGCCGATGTTTTCTATACTGATTTCACCTTTTTTTGGGCCGCAACGTTCACTGCTTCACGAACTAGTCCGCAGAACTCGCGCAGCCTGGCACTGGCGCGAGTTCTCGTTGGCGTGCTGTTGCCATAGGCACCGACTGCTTGCGGGCAGTGGGCACAGCCCATATTCAACAGACCCTTGGCCTGGTGCGAGCACGCTTTTTACAATACAGGCATGAGTGAGGCAAGCTCCAAATATGGGGGAAAAGCGCATGCATTTGTGCGTCTGCGGGAACGCGGAGGGCATTCATGGACTGCGTAGGCCTCGGCTAGTGAATGCTACGATTCCAAGCCGTCGTGGGAGGCTTATCTTATGCATTTTACAGCCGACAACATGGCAGAAGCGCGGTACTACGATTACTAGGATATTGAGAATGCCCATCCAACGACGCCATCGGATGTAAAACATGTTGTTTTACAGAACCGAAACCGAAACCATAACTTGTTTGATTGCTAACCTTGGGCATCGTCCAATCACGGTGCCTCCTCCTCCCAACGTCACAGCTTAGTTGGTGCGGCCGCCGCAAACCGCGCATGGTAGTTTTTCTTCTTTCGCGCTTTGTAAAATAATTACCGATTTGTCAACCGGATAAACCGATGAAAAGTGTGCTAATTTGAGCCAGTCTACGCAGTGCAAGCAAAAACGGGAGCTTGACAAATTCACTTCAGTGTCCCTTTAACGTGAACACGAAACATAATCTCCCTGTTGAAGTTGCAGAAGTGTATTCAAATAGTGGTTAAAAACAGATGCGCATATTAACACAGATTTCGGTGACACGACGCATAAATCAATAAACAGATGAACAGACCAACACTTGCAATGTGCAAACAGTTGTTCAAATCAGAACGTGTCATTCAAATAAAACAATAAAAACTGGTAAGTTATAACGTGCTGCTCCAGTTAGGCTTTCAAAATACAGGCAGAAATTTGTATTATTAAGTGATACTATAGTAGATTGTAAACCAAGGAATGTTTTTCAGCTCCATATATTATAATATTTTTTTAAGCGAAAAGAATTTAATCGTAAGGCATCCTCACATATATCAGTGTTTCGTTACCCGCAAGAACATTTCTGCACCAGACAAATGCTTCGAATTCCATCCAAATTTCACAATTCAAACCAGATGTGAACACGGTGTCTAATTTAAATTGTCTAATAAATGCGTTTCATATGATCTAAAATAACTGAACGACTCGTTTTTTTCTCCCAATGCAGTTAGGACGAAAGTGCAGTTTCATGTCTTTTTTTTTCAATTCGGAAATTTCAATAATTTGTTTCAAGGAAAGAGATAGAAACTTCCAATTTCTCTCCCCTGCAGTTTTTGCGGTTTCTTTCTTTAGGTGAAACAATTTCCGTTACAATTATTTTCACGGTCACTAAAACCTGTCCGTCAACCTAAATCACGACCACGGTGATCAGGACCAGCGACGTGGCGGCGGCGACAACAGGGCGAAAGTAGCGCCACGCCGCTAGCGGCGGCGAAAATTCTCCCTGTGACGGCTGTGCTGGGGCCGCGCTCGCTGGCAGTTCTGAAGTATAGCTTATCGTGATCTACATACCGCTCAGAGTAAAAGTACAAGCAAAGGTTACTAAACCGAGGGCAATGTTTCAGGAAAGCTTTTTTCAATTATATGCACTACATGACATTGGCTCTAGTGAGATTTTTACCACCTGGTCTTCTGAAGACATTTGATTCAAGGTATGAATCCTATAAAGACCCAGCATAATACATACATAATAAATGTGTAATTGCAAGCACTGACCTTGAGTGCAGATGTAGGCTTTGGGCTTGTGGTATCCCTGCGCGCAGTGCGTGGAGGAAAAAATTAGCAGTGGCTTAGCTCGGCTATGCCAGAATATACGTAGCCTGAGCTGGTTCAGCTGGTTATTCTTAGGTTTCATGGTTGTCTAGGATTAGCTGATTATCATGCTTACTGCTGCTAAAACGATTTCCAAACCAATCCAGATTAATCCAATCTAATCCAATCGAATCCAGTCGCGGCGGCGGCGGCTCCTGCTCGCCAGCTGTGCGCCGTGAGACGTCACTGCTTCTCGCGCATGCGCAGCATGGCTCTCCAGGAGCTACGCGAAACTACTCAACCCCGGCCACTGTAGCTCACTCTACAAAAAGAAGGCGTTTATTAGTTTGCAATCAATTAGAGCATTGTCAGCCTATGAAAATGCAAAAAAATGCTCCAAATTTTTGGAATAATAGCTCAGATTTTTATTTAGTTCCCGTCTTTTTTTTACATTTTGTTATTTGGAGGTTTCTATTTTACAGTAGATTCTCGTTAAGACGAACACTATGGTTGAACGAACAACATTTTTACTGTCTTGTAACACCCGCAATGCAAAAAACCTCCGCTTTAGACGAATTTCTGATACTGACAAAAATTTATCTGGTCCCTTCGAGTTCCTTCCCTGACATGTTCTAAACTGTTACAAACGTTTGTGGAAGAATGTACAGATCACAGAAACAGACAAAAACATTTTGACAAAAATATTGTTTTCTGGAAATTTGCTCTAACGCGTCCAATTAAAAAACTACCTTAATCTTTAAACAAAAGAAGATCAGTTCAACCAGCCCAGCATTGTGTTCTACTTAAGTCACCAACAACATAGCTCGCAGCTGAAACACAGGGCACTTACGCTGATATAGTTTGCGTTGATGTAATCCGACGAAGGGTCATTCTTGAGTGGATGCAGAATGACCCGGGTGTCGTCATCTGCGACGAGCAAAAAAGGTTCAAGAAGTTCATGACGCGAAACCAAAACATGCGCTCACCGTGCTTAGTTAGCAACGAAAGCGGGGTAGTAAAAGTGGTAGCAGAAAAAAATTCATGTTTATTTTTTTTATTTAACTTTTCTCTTCCCGCCTTTGCGGATGCTTGGAAAATACATTTTAAGACGTAAGTGTTTTATTCCCGGATACACCAAGATTTCGCTGACGTCATATCCGTCACGGAAGTGACTCCAGTACAACGAAGCAAGCGGCCTGTAAAGGGTGCACCCCTGCACACAAGGTCATCTTGCGGGTAAGCAACCTTTAGTACTATAGAGTACGTTATACTTAGGGTTGTTCGTTTTCGGATTTTATATTTTAACACGACCGTGTTTTATGCAGGGATACACCAAGATTTCACTGACGTCATATCCGTCACAGAAATGACACCAGTACACCTTTGCCGAAGCGACCCGCCAGCAGGACGTCCCTCGCCAAGCCCACCCACAAGACAGCCGCCGACCGACAAATCATGCTCAGCTGCAGATTTCGGTGCACATTTTGCTTTCTGTTTTACCGATTCATATATGACAGAGAAATCAACCCCAGTTTTTTTTTTTTTTTTTTTCTAGCGACACAATAACGTTTCATTTTTGTCAGTGCTGCGGTTCTACGAATAACTGCGTCAGGCTACTTTTTAATAACGAAATATTTCAAGTCCGGATCAGTGATCTAGATAAGAGGGGTCGGTAACCTTTTGAGGTGGACGGCCAAGTTGCATGAAGCTGACAAGGGGGAGGGCCGGACGGCAAGTCGAGTGGGGGAGAGGAGGGGGAAGGGGGCACTTTGGCTAAGAGTGAAGGTGGTGGACAATGTCAACGGGAAGCAATCAATTCTCTGTTCTTGTCTCCCGTATAATCCCATTCGAGGTCAAAACTGGCTTGTCGGGCTTCAGATAGGAAATTATAGGGGATTCAGACGACAATGGCAGGGGCCGCATAATACTGCCCCGCGGGCCGCAGGTTGCCGACCCCTGATCTAGATTATCACGTTAGCCATCTTGTCCTAGGGGCGAAGTCCCTTAGGGGCTGGGGCTGTTGGCGTCTCCTGTCGTCTTCGTAATCGTCGTTTCATGTAGTCACGGTACTAAAACACAGGAAAACTCGTTTACGCCTCGCGCTAGAACGCGACGCGTACTACAAAAAAACACCGGGACGCTCGTTCACGCCTCGCGCTAGAGAGCTTCGTGCTTCAAAGCCGCCGTCTTTTCGGGCTCCAATAAAGTCTACTACTACTACTACTCAAAGACAAGAGACTTTTACAGCAAAGCTGTATACTTCTACCACCCAATGGTTTCATGTACATTGGCAAAATCGCCAGGGCGCCAAGAATACACGTATACAATGCACGCTTCACCCCTCCCCAGGTTTCACGTTCGTGGAGATGACCCTGGAGTTTTTTGTATGGTTCATTTACTGAGCCCCTTTCATGCAAGTGGTATTGTGCGCGTGTGTGCATCTTCTTCAAGTGGCTGGACCTTCTGCCTGTACGGACGCTCATGGCCCGACAGTTGACCTTTAATCTCGGAGGAACTGATCCAAAAAATAAACAAGTCAAGAACTGCCAGATTGTGTCTCTACCACGCCTGGAATCTGCACACGAACCGGTTATAACTCCTCACCGAAGCACCGCGTGTTACAGTACAGCGGGGAAAGCCACTCACAGGGCAGCAGGTCGGCATAACGGTTCTTGTGCTTGTTCTCCGCCTTCTGGGCCACGGTCCACGGCTTCAGCTGTCCCGTTTTCAGCGTCTGCAAAAGGCGATCGCGGAAGGAAACGGACAGTTGTGAAAAATACCTTTGAGGAAACTCTTTGTAAAGGGCAGTGAATTTTATCTATTCCCTATAATTTCGAGCTTCGTAGGTCTGTTTCAAGGTCAGTTTATTGGAGATTCAGAGCCGGCGTAACCGCACTTACACAATGGTTTTCATAAGATTTTAAAATGCTTTAACCATTAAGATGTTCCAAATATGTTCCAAAACGAATAACCATCAAGGTGTTCCGAATGCAGTATTAATTAGCACAGTTGTCACTTAATTGAGACTTTCACCTCCTCTTCCCTCGTCTCCCGATAACCCCGAGGGCCGGGGGAATATTTTTAGATGGAATCGGCCATTCATCCATCATTTTCGCTACATATTGAAGAAGTCCTGAACCAATGTTTCGGGGTTTACGAATATTCGAAACTACCGAATACATTCATTCTTTCATTCATTGATTCATTGACCGACCGACCGACCGACCGACCGACCGACCGACCGACCGACTGATTGATTGATTGATTGTAGGATTTATCGCGCCGGCGCTACACAGGCGATGAGGCGTGCCGTAGTGGAGGGCTCCGGAATAATTTTGAACACCTGGGGATCTTTACGTGCGCCGAAATATCCAACACACGGGCGTTTTTGCTTTTCGACTCCATCCGAAAAGCGGGCCGCCGCAGCCGGGAATCAAACCCGCGTCATTAATTGTGCTCAGCAGCACAACACCATAGCCACTGAGCCACCGCGGCGGGTTAACTTCCGAATAGCGAAGCGAATAACGCGGTAATCAATTGTGCTTCGAATCAAATATCACTATTCGAAACTTCGGAAATATTTCGACGTATTTCGAGAACGCAGAAGGACAGTTGTTTTAATGAACTCGGATACATGAACGTACACCTCATTAAACACGAGGTGTGCTTCGCTAGAAACACACGAAAAGTATATTTTTTACAACGAGTTTGGACTAGTCGAGCGTCGGATGTTTTGCACTTTCAACGCCTGAAATCGCCTTCCCCAAACCCGCACAGTAGCCTTAAAGCTTGTGTGCGCGTTAGACTCGGGCTCAAAACCAAATGAGCTTTCAATGTTCCCCACTTAGGCTTTAATGCCAGCAAGAGCTGGGTAAGCAAGTATATGAAATGCAAGGAATTGCTGCCACAATTGCGTACGTCAAAGTAAACGTCTTTTGCCGGGTACATCATGCCATGTATTTTACATCTTCGAAGTACAAAACGGCGTCAGGCTATATTTTCTCATTTTCATCATAATATTTACCTGCGCGTTACGGTCGGGGGCGCTTCAGAATCATGCAAATACGGAATTTGCTATTTTTGAAGTGCAAAAGCAGCTCTGTGCACCACACTAGTTAGCATCGCCGCCATTGCAGCTGACCACAGTGCAGTTGCATCGCCGCCATAGCAGTAGACGGCAGCGCCGCAGCTCATGAAGCGATAAAGTTATTCATCAATATCTGGCGCTCCCGGTTCAAGTAGCACGTTGGAGTCTTTGACTCTGCCTTTACCCAAACCACCGACTTTTGAAAGAATCTGCACATCGGGTGGACATTGTGTGGACTCCCGCCCACTCTGAATTGCAGGGCAACAATTTTGCTCATCGACAGGCTCGAGACCTCACTCACCGAGCCGCTGAGACCGGGGCTGTTTCCGCACCTATCCTCACCTACCTAGAAATCATCCAATAATACCGAACCACGAGACCGACCTTCCCCAGTCCTCACACATCTTTGACTAAAATCGAAGAAATCACACTCAGACAAATTCAAGGAGGCACTTTTCTCCACCCCGTCCGTATGCATTTACTTTTTCCCAAACAGTACTCTGATAAGTGTAAATTCTGCCAGGAACTCTGACACACATATTACTCGACCGCACAAAAAACTCAGACTTTCCACCCCTGAACACGTACGTCCCCGTCCCCTGAGCGGTGGGAGATACTGCTGTACAGCTGTCGACCAGAGGACCAACTCCCGCTTCTGACCAGGGCTACGGTAGCCTGGACTGAGGAACCACTGTAACATTATTGCGTAATAAAGTTGTCTCTCCCTCTCTCTCTACCCGTATCTTTCCTGGCTTTAGTCACGAGCGCCTTGAGTTCGCTTTAGGTTATCTCGTCAAGGTCTAACAAAATGTCCATGCTCGTTGACATTTTGTTAGACCTTTGTCAATTGGTGGTTAGTTGGAAGTTCGTTTATTTCGAGTTTTTTCCGCTGTCCCCGCGAACTTCGCATTAACGGGAGCCAACTGCATATACCCACCGCGAGCTGCTCCTTGAAGCCTCCGGACTCCTTCATGGCGGCCACGTATCGGTC
This sequence comes from Haemaphysalis longicornis, assembly GCA_013339765.2. Classification (NCBI taxonomy): domain Eukaryota; kingdom Metazoa; phylum Arthropoda; class Arachnida; order Ixodida; family Ixodidae; genus Haemaphysalis; species Haemaphysalis longicornis. The sequence continues at coordinate 84,686,484 of CM023449.1, read as the reverse complement.
GAGGTCCTCGGTCTGCACCACGTGCTGCTTCTCGGCCCCCGGTGGAGTCTCGTACTTGTGGATCACCAGCGTCACCTTGCCGCCGCTGCCGTTGTTGTTGACGCCGCCCTGGCCGCCGACTGAGGGAGGCGCCTCGGTGGACGGAGTCCGGACCACGGGGGCGCCGCCTTCGCGAAAGAGGGGAACAAACGAAGCGGTGAGGTTTCGTTCAACTCGAGACGTTTCTGCCATCACAAAGCAATTAGTGTTCAAAGCAGGCGAACTTGAAATTACCCATAATAAACCGTCCTGAGGATTCTACACAGTAAAATGATTTAGAACCTTAAAGGGAATTTTCACCGTCTGTAACACCCTTACTCGCTAGCAAAAACACTAGAAAACACAATTCTACTGGGTGTTTTGTCGCAGATAGCGCCCTTTAATAGGTTGTTTTTGTTGTGTTTTTTGCCAGTGTGTGAGGGTGTTGCAGACAACAATAGTGTAGTGTGTTCGACTCGTGTCGTGTCGTGCCATTTTACAGCGCGTGACGTAGCACCCAATAGAGCAGAGTACGCAGGACAATGCGCGTAAACTGAAAGTTAGTAAAGGGTGTCACACCAAGTGAAATTTACCGGGGCTTTTAACTGTGTAGTAAAACTACGCCGTGCAAAAGCGCAGCCTTAATTTGAGCTTCGTTCTTGCCCCATGCCAATGAGCCTAAATAGAACTGGATAGATTTAGTTCGACTGAACCCTCTAAGCTCCTCCAAAAATGCAGCAGGTGGAATGTCTTCGTCATTATCTCACTCTTCAATGCTGTTTGTGTCGTTACAGGAGCCACTGATTGAAGATGCAGCGTCCTCAAAGTGTGCTGCGTTTGCCTTTGACTCGTGTCGCTTTCCCGTACGATTTTGCAATTGTAACTGTTTGTTTTATCGCCTCAACGCCGTCAGATTTAGTTATGTTGAATTTTATCCACGATGAGCGTGAACTGCGCTCACACAAGGATATATTGATTCGCATTGCATTTGCCGGCATCACGAATTAAGCGCGGGAAATACGAAGTGAGTCTCCGCTCTTTCCTGCGTTTTAGCAGCAGAGCTGTTCAGGCCTGCACAAATACGTCCTTCGTAGACAGAAAACCCCGAAGCCTCAATAAAAATGTGGTTAGAAAGGTCCCTGTAATTGAACACCGGACCTTTACGCCGTGAAACCGGCTAGATAATCACTGCGCCACCCCAAAGGCCCGAGGGGTACGGGTTAACAGCGGTGGGGAACAATAACATGGGCAGCCAATTGGAAAGAAAAAAAAATACTGGGCCACCTCCACTAACGTGAAACGTAGGGAGGGGCGAAGCATACGGTCTATAAGTGTAATCTTGGCGCCTTGGCGTTGTTGCCCACGGAGGTGAAACTGTAACGGAAACTTTGGGAGAAGCGAAGCATGCAATGTATAAGTGTATTTGGGCGCCTTGGCGTTTTTGCCCACGGAGATGAAGCCGTAACGTGAAACCTGGGGGTGGGGGAGGGGAGCGAAGCATGCAGTGTATAAGTGTATTCTTGGGGCCTTGGCGTTTTTGCCCACGGAGATGACACTGTTGGGAAGTACAGCTATACAGCTTTGTTTTAAAAGTCTCGTGTCTTTGAAGCACGAAGCGTTTTAGCGCGAGGCGTCGCAAAACGAGTGCCCCGGCGTTTTAGTACCGTGACTACATGTTACGACGACATGATGCTAAGACGACATGAGACGACGACGACATTAGACGCCGACAGCCCGAGCCCCTAATGGGCTTCACCTCTAAAAAACGCGTCCCGTGGTCGGAATCAAACTTTCATACCTTGCTTTATGAAACCGGCGTCTATCAGATTGAGCTATAATCACACTCCAGGCGCACAGAATTTCCTTTGGGTTCGTAGCGCGGGCGCTGGCTTTGGACTTGGCCGCGGGTTCTAGCGCATGCTAACGCGGTCCACTTTTGAAGAGATGTGAAAGCCTGCGGACGAAACGATCGGGGCCTGCCAGTCTTGGAGAACTTTTAGCGGCAAGTTCGGAAATAAATGTGAGGTGATGACCTATGGAGCGGAAACTTGGCGCTTTACTAAACAACTCCAAAGCAAACTTAGGTCGGCTCAACTGGCCATGGAACGCAGAATGATTGGAGTAGCACTCAAATACAGGAAACGAGCTTCCTGGATCAAAGAACAAGGTAGAGTAGAAGATATCATAGTTCAAATCAAGAAAAAGAAATGGGCTTGGGCTGGTCACGTAATCAGGCGAAATGACAATCGGTCGATTACCAGAGTGACAGAGTGGACGCCGAGAGGCGGTTCTAGAAAAAGAGGAAGGCCAATTTCGCGATGGAGGGACGAAGTAAGGAATTTCGACGGCCAAGAATGGGCTCAAGCGGCGCGGTACAGGAGCGGTTGGACGTCGATATGAGAAGCCTTCGTCCTGCAGTGGACCTATTTGGCTGTTGCTGATGATGATAATGCAACAGGGTGTCCGACGAAGGGAGTGGGGCCGCCAGATCTGCTGTCCACATCCCGGGACAGAACACAAAAAAGTTGCGAGAGCACAGCGCCTTCCTCCATTTAGCCCTTTTGCCTCGAATTTCCCCCTCTATGAATCGCGGCGGGCAGTAGGGGCCACAATGTTCTACTTTGTATCAAAGTTACGAAGCTTGGATCAATAATGCGGTAATATAAATGTTCTAACCTTATTGTTTATTGCAGAGGGAGGGGGCATACGATGCCGTCCAGTATATTATAACCCCAGTCGCGTTATTTTGCCTCAATTATGCTACTTTTTGTGTGTCATCTTCCAAAAGCAACGGGATTTCTGAGGCAGTTGGACGAGCGAACCATTGTACGGGAGCGCGAATTGTGGTGTCGACAATTAAGAGTCAAGCAAAATGCGGCATGCTTCAACGATAGCACAAGAAAACAAATTGCGAAGGACACCTCAAGCCGCTCACGTGTGACGATAAGGTGCATGTTTGACAGAGGTGCACGTGCTGCGCTGTGTTAGCGAGGACCATTTGTGACTTGACCGTGTGTATATGGGCCATATCGTTGATTTGTGATGGAAGTTTCATCACTGCGCTGCCCAATTGCCTCTTCGCCTATTGTTTTGTTTTTTGTAGTTATCTTTAATTTTTCTTTTCTTGCTTCTCAAGCTATATTCCTGTCTTTCAATACTCTTTCTTTCTTCTCTTAAATCCCTCCTTCCCCATTCCCATGTGTAGGGTAGCCAACCGGACTGTAACCTGGTTAAACTCCCTGCCTTTCATGCACTGTATTATCCTTCCTTCTTCGCCCCCCGCACAACGTTGTTCCACTCCTTTGCCTTTTACGCCGTTGCATATCCTCGGGTGGACGTTCGCGTCGATTCCCCTTCGTTGCAGAATCCGGCGCGCGTCCTCTACGTTAAGCCTAACGTCACAGCCGGCGCATAAGCGCGTTCGAAGCCAACGGTGATATTTCTTCCCGCCGGGCGCCGTTTTAACCGCAGAGCTGTTTAAGCTCTTACTTCCGCCGTCGAGCGTTGTCAGAAAAATATACCCAGGAAAAATACCGAACGGACGTGAGCGTGCGCGTCGTAAGGAGCGCCGGGCGTCGGCCACCTCGGCCTTCGAGAACACTCGGCCCATCGTTCGTGGCGTGATCTGTCGCGCGCTCTTCTACTCGCCAGTTCACGTGCGTTCTCGCCTGAAGTGGGGAGCACTGATGCCGAGTTCTCGCTACAGACGCCGAGTTCGCGAAGCCGGTTGCCGCAGGTTCTAGTATGTGGTAACGCGGTCAACTCTGGGAGAGATGTGGAAAGCTGCGGACAAAACGATCCAGGCCTGCCAGTCATGGGGAACTTTCAGCGGCAAGATCGGAAATCCGTGGGAGGTGCAACAGCCGGGTCTCCGACGAACGGAGAAGGGCCGCCAGCTCTGCTGTTTCTCCAGCCTAGCACCCCTAGTGCAAGCTGCGATTTTAAGCTTCCCGAGCCACCCATGCTATCGCATGAAAGCAGCTTCCTGGCGCCGAATACCTACAACCGTCCACGCGCGCTGGGTCACTGCCCGGACGCGCTATGCGCTGTCGTGAAACACACACTTCCCGCTTCTGACGACTACCGGTAGCCGTATATGGCTTTGTACAGTAGTGCAGGGAATTTGCATAACAAAGTGCAATTTTGGTTGAAGGGTTTCCTCGGTTCCAGTGCTCTCTAAAAAAAAGTTTGCTGCAATGCACGTGGGGAAATCCCGCTTTTTCGGTGCCTTGCTGGGGCTATATTTATCTTGTTCTGAACAGTAACCGTGACTCAAATAAAAGTTTCTCTCTCTCTCTCTCTCTCTCTCTCTCTCTCTCTCTCTCTCTCTCTCTCTCTCTCTCTCTCTCTCTCTCTCTCTCTCTCTCTCTCTCTCTCTCTCTCTCTCTCTCTCTCTCTCTCTCTCTCTCTCTCTCTCTCTCTGTCTGTCTGTCTGTCTGTCTGTCTGTCTGTCTGTCTGTCTGTCTGTCTGTCTGTCTGTCTGTCTGTCTGTCTGTCTGTCTGTCTGTCTGTCTGTCTGTCTGTCTGTCTGTCTGTCTGTCTGTCTGTCTGTCTGTCTGTCTGTCTGTCTGTCTGTCTGTCTGTCTGTCTGTCTGTCTGTCTGTCTGTCTGTCTGTCTGTCTGTCTGTCTGTCTGTCTGTCTGTCTGTCTGTCTGTCTGTCTGTCTGTCTGTCTGTCTGTCTGTCTGTCTGTCTGTCTGTCTGTCTGTCTGTCTGTCTGTCTGTCTGTCTGTCTGTCTGTCTGTCTGTCTGTCTGTCTGTCTGTCTGTCTGTCTGTTGTTCTGAATGCCCTGTTCCTTTCTAGCGGCCTCAACCGGATGAGAGCGTCACTATACGAGCGGACGGCGAGAGGTGTTACTAGAATCTTGGCAGTTCACAACGGCTTTGTGGGTGCTGGGTGATGCCGAAGGATATTTCCCAGCGATAGCTGTCAATAGTTTCACTAGTAGACGATACCGTATTTACTCGCGTAATGATCGCACTTTTTTCCAAAAAAATTGATGCAAATTTAGGGGTGGCTTCATTACGCGGGGTAAATTTTTCGAGAAAAACTTTCGAGCCCAGAAAATGCGAGCACGTTCGGGTCAAAATCTTCACGGTATGTCTCATGAACATAGTGAAAATAATAAAATAAAAACATAATAAACTTCCGCACGCCGCGGCCAGCCGCTTTGCAAAGTGACGCGAAAAGCAGTGTTTTTATGAATTACGGAACGCGGCGGAACGAGTTTGTTTCGAGGTGACAACAGGGCGACGAATAAGTGGCTGCCACGGTCACAATGCGGGACATCAAAACAGACAGGGGGCCGGCGCACCAAGCTGAGCGCATCTTTTTCTTTGTCTTGTGAGTACATTATGTGCATTTTTTCTCCCTCATCAATATTGAACGCATGCATTGCCGATATCGCTAACACCGGCAACTCTGCGGCAATAACGTAGCCATGTCCGCTTTGAAAGGGAAGGAGAGAGAGCTAAGCACGATCATCATCAGCTAGACTTGGCACACATACCACATACTGCTGCGGCAAGTTCAGGGTGCATTCATTGCGCGGGAAATTAAAAAAAAAAAAATCGAATTTTGACGGCAAACATCAGGGGTGCGATCATTATGCGGGTAAATACGGTATACCTTTTTTTCGGTGCACAGGCAACAGCAGATCCTAAATTCATTTCTTCGCTTTTTTACGACAGCTATCAACAGCTTATCCAACAGCGCCATTACAATCACACGACACCTCTTAAGATCGGCAAGTGCAAATATGACGCGTGAGAGCAGTTTGCGTTAAATTCGTAAATGCGCAGTTTAACATTGAAACGCCGCGCTAAAATGGCGTTTGAAGCCGTACACGATTGGTAGGCCCAAAGCAATGGTGGAATTAAATGCCGCTTTAGTATACACATGGCCCATCAATTACGGCATTTCAAACGATTTCTTCAGCTATTGCGATGGTACCACGGATGCTATATAGCATCCGTGGTACCATCGCAATAGCTGAAGAAATCGTTTGAGGTTAAAGTGTTTCTTTAACCAGTGTTTCTTTAACCTCGAAATCTCTTATAAAATGCACAACAGGTCTTTTGGAAAAGGCTATTCCTAAAAGGGAACACAAAAATTAAGAGCGAGTGTGTATAGGTTAGGAAAAGTAAATATCAATCATTCCACATATCTTACTATCATAACAATGTATCTAACAAGATAAATGATGAGGGCATACAAATGCTTAAAGCCAGAAGATCTGACCGCGATGTGGAGAGGTAAATGTCTAAAAACAGCGTGATAATTGGGGATCACGAGCAGAAACAAACAAAAAAAAAAACAAATCCAAAAGCGCGTCCTTTCGTCGCTGCGTATTGATTTAGCCTGTTTTGTGGCGATGCTCCCTTCTTCGTGCGTGGGGACTATATAGGTGAACCTTTTAGCCAAAGTTCAAAGCTAAGATTTAAGCTAAAGTTCAGGTATGGTTGAACTTAGTAAAGTAAACATGTTTAGTTCAACTGAAGTTATAATGTATCAGGTATCCAAAGATCAGAGTGAACACAGCTGCTGGTGGTGGCTGAACACATTCCGAATAGGATGAAAAGGCCGCTACCACTGCTGTATCGAACTTAGGCTGGTTGAATGAAAAATTTGGAGCACAATCATTCGTTAATCATGTAAATCACCAACGAAACGTAGTAGGCTGTGCTTTTTAAAGTGTGTAAGGTTAAGGTATAAGATAAGACATGCGATGAAGATGTACGATTAAGGAGCAAGTTTTTTACCCGCCGCGGTGGCTCAGTGGCTAAGGCGTTGTGCTGCTGAGCACGAGGACGCGGGTTCGATTCCCGGCCGTGGCGGCCGCTTTTCTGATGGAGGCGAAAAGCAAAAACGCCCGTGTGTTCGAGATTTAGGTGCACGTAAAAGATCACCAGGTGGTCCATATTAATCCGCAGCCCTCCACTACGGCGCGCCTCGTCGTCTGCGTTGCGTCGGCACGTTAAACACTACAATCAATCAAGAAACAAGGTTTTACTATATGTTAAAGCGAAGATTTATTGTCCTTACTGATGCCGTTGTGCGCCAATACGCCGTGAAGGAAAGCCAACTTTGTCTGACAGTGATGATGAGTGATCGAGGGTGAAGTTAAACAAATGGCAGCATCTCCACCCACCCCGTGGATGATGGCGACGGTGCGGAGTACGGGGACTCGAAATGACATCCAAGTTGCGCCCCGAGTGATATCCGATTCGCGCCCCGGCCGTCATTCGATTTGAGCCGTGAGTTGCACCTTGATTGTTCCCTAAATGAAAGTGCAACTCACTGCTCAAATCGAATTTCGCTTGATGGTGGTGTGCGCACGGATGGACTCGGACGGACACTGGGAGGTCCTAAGGTACTCCGCACCGTTACAGGCGAGGTAGTAAGCGGAGTAAGCCGTTTGACTCTCGGGTGCTAACTCAATGGTTAAGACGATTGACACTAACTCTGTCTGGTCTACCAGACACAGGCTGGAATCCTGCAAGTGCCTGTGTGATTTTTTGCGGTTGTAATGCTATGAGCACGGACGCGGACGGACATTATGCGGTCATAAGATACTCCGCACCTAAAAACACTTCCCGTGGCCGGAGTCGAACCTGGGTCCCCCGCGTTATGAAGCCGGCGTCCATGCGATTGCTCTATTTCGATATGGTCGAAGCGAACGCTAAGCAGCAGGTACCGATTCGCGCCGTACACCCCAAACGCAAACGTTAGCCTACGAAGTGCACACCCGAGAGTTGGTGTGGGTATTCGAGAAAAGTGCGTGATTTTTTCTGACAACTCACACTTGAGAGAGTCAGCTTTTTTTTTTTTTTTTTTTTTTTTGCAAATTGGGATGCCAACAACCAACACAGTCCCGAAGGGAACCCGCAAAAATTAACACTCATGGCTTCACTGCACAGCGTGCTGCGTAGGCTCACGGTGGCAGCTAGTGTGCATAAACAAGTAATTTCGTGGTACGAGGTACACCCAAAAGGGCATCCACTGATCGAAACGTGTTTTTTGGGAGACAGCTTGAAGCAAGAAGAATGAAGGTGCTCTAGTCCCCAATGTCCGCAAAGGTTCCCCCAATGGCGAGGGGGAACCTCAACTTCAGGGCCATAGAGGTGACGAAGAGGCGACTGGAGTGGTGGTGGAAGAACAGTAGGGAAGGGATGGGTACCCAAGCGGAGTAATCATACGGATGAGAATTTAGAACAGCGGAAGGTGGGGGGGGGGGGGGGAGGAAGCCAATCTATAGCCGCTTTTTCATGACTGCGACAAGTGGCGCATCGCATCGCATCGCATCAGTTTTCGAGCGCATCGCATCCATGTAAACGGGGCTAATGCGCTATGAAAGCGCGTCGCATAAATGCGCCAGACCGGGGTGGATTGAGACGCGTAAGTCGACTTTCGAAGTGCATGTAAACTCGAGCGCATCGCATTAGAAATTATGTCGACAAGAAAAGCAAGCCCTGCAAACGCAGCTTTGCATTTAAAAACGTCTATATCGAGTGTAAGACGGCAGAAAATGCGATTCGTGAAAAAAGAGCAGAACCAACCGTGCCAGAAGCTTTGGAAGCGCCAGAAACGCTGCTTTACCTTTGATGTGCGACACCGTATGGCGCCACCATCGCACCAGGGGTAATGCGCTACATGTAAACGCTAGCGCATCGCATTACTTGTGATGCGCTTGGAAATCTGACGCGCTGACGCGCCTTCTGTCGCATTGATGTAAACGCGGCTTATTAGGTTATCTAGGAGTAGGGCAAGTAAGCGTAATAAAACAGGCAAGTCTGTTGCTGGCAATCGACGCCCCGACGCCCCGAAGAGCCACTAATCATCATCATCGCCATCTGGTTCACTTGTCTGAAACCCACTCGCCCAGTCCCCCCTGTAATGCCCTCAGGCCTTGAAGGTAAATAAATAAATAAATAAATAAATAAATAAATAAAAGGTCCACCGCAACCAGAGACAGAGAGAGAGAGAGAGAGAGAGAGAGAGAGAGAGACTAGGGGTTGGGGGAGGAGGGAGTCTACGGATTAACTTATGCCACCTGCGAAACGTTACGCAAAATCTCCCCCACCCAGCAGTACGTTTTTCGCGGTCACATGCGAGGTCATGCTCAGAACAACAATACTTTAGCCATTTCCAAAGTGCATACTGTTGAGCGAGTTGGTCAGTCATGTGAACATATGAAGTATACAGCGCGAAGGCGAACACAGACAACAAATGGTGCAACCCTGAGTCGAACGACGACGAAGGTTGAAATGGGAATGTTTTGCCTTCTAAGTTTGAACTTTTGACTCATTGAGCTTTGACTGACTCACGCGTAGTTTGGACTGTTGATCGCAGGGGCTTTGACTTTGACCCTTCCCCATTTGATTTCGCACGAAGAAAGCTTCGCGTACAACTATCGTCGTCGTTAGACGGAAGGCTGCATGACTTTTCTGCCTAATTTTGCACGTCCATGCCCCTCTTCCTACACCTAAACTGCTTCGACGGTGTCGTAGTGGAACAATTGGATAGAATTTCGCTTCATATCGCCAGGGACCCACGGTCTATTCCGACCACAAAAATCGTTTTTTTTTTTTCTTTCCTTTCACCCAAGATCACCATCATCGTATGAGAAAGTTGGCTTTCCTGCAGTGCGTTTTCGACGCGACATACGCCATTAGTAGGGCTTAGAAAACTTCGCTTTAAAAGACGAAAAGACAAGCACTGTCCCATCGCCTTGTCCCGTCGTCGTTCTTGTCCCTGTTCGCCCACGCGCTGTAGCAACTAAATATTAGCCATTGAACCACCCCAACATGTGATTTACTTTAACCATGTTACAGCGAAATCGCTTCATCCGAATTTTCGATTCACCCGAAGTGGTTCACGCGGCCCCCCACTGCAGTGTATAAAGAGCCAGCCCATCATGCCCGCTTCTAACAAATTATCTCTTATAACGAAGCCGATTTTCTGTTCCGAGGACTTTGTTATAACGAGGGTTTCGTAGTTGTGAAGCTTACCGCCGTGTCCATTGGCGATCTTGCCGTTGGCGACGGGCTTTCCAGTTCCATTGGCGCCGATCTCGGGCTTGGCCACGCTCGTCATCTTCCAGCTCCTGGGCTTCCTGCACGAGCAAAAGAAGTCCAGAACATTAGCTAAGCCGCCACACACTGCACAGATCAGGGGGAATTGTGTAGGCCTAATTACGTTAGGCCTAAGTGGTTGTGAAGTCGTAAGGTCTAATTGTGTTCCTCAGCAAACAGCGTTTTTTGTGCTGCGTTTTGAGGAAACAGAGTTTATTGTTCGCTAACCTTTGAAATAAATTAACTGCGAGTTATAAGACCCCTATTCGCTCTATAAGCAAGAATGTACGCTGATTTCACACGATTTTTTCTACGTTGGCACAACCAAACCATCTGTCATTTCTCTCGGAGACCTCAAAACCTAATTTTCAGAAATACCAACATTTTCCCCGTGCCCTCGATGCGCTACCAAAGTTTCCTCCAAACGGAGACCCTCTTAACAAAGTATACGTCCATTCATAACTCGCACTTACACATGAAGTTACATTACGTTTTAGTTTGTTGATTTTAAAAGAAGAAAGCTTCCGACACGGAATACGAAAACTGTTGGCCAATTCGGGGTTTTATTTTTCAGCAATGTCTGCAAAGCGCACTAGAAATGTTTCCAGGCCCGAGTGGTCGGAACTGCCCTACGAACAAACACACAAAGGAAACCGACTAACTGAAACAATAACGAACTATCCCAGCGTTAGAAGCCGATTAGGGGACTTCAGTGATACCGAATTCAAGGCGCTCCCGTGATTCTCTCCGTGAAACTAAAGTCAATGAAAACTGAGACTAAAATTGGTTGGAACTAAACCAAATTAGCGCGAACTAAAATCAATGAAAACTGAATATACATCAATAGAAAGATAAATTAGAATCGATGGAAACTGAACCGAATCAGTGCAAACCAGAAGAAATGAAAACTGAATATAGATCAACGGGAACTGAAACTAAAATCGATGAAAACTAAACCCATTCAGTGCAAACTAAGATCAATATAAACTGAAACTAAATAAATGGAAACTAAACTATAGCAGTGGAAACAAACCAAATGTAATCCATGCAAACTAAGATCAATGAAAACTGCAACTATATCGATGGAAACTAAAGTCGATGTAAACTGAAGATAAGATCGATAGAAACCGTAACTAAAGTCAATGCAGCCTGCACTCTCGACTCCGCAGCATGCTGAATTCTTCTGCTGCACCAGCGCCGGAGAATGCGTTTCACTTCGGCTTGCATTGGCTTGGCCATGCGTCTTCTTAGCACACCACAATCAGCGGGGTTATTCCTCAACGAAAGAAGCGAAAATAAAAAAAAGGCGCAAAACAGGCTGCCCGCAACGACGTCTTCTGATGCGTACGTAGGCTCATGTGAGCCTGCGGCGCTAAGTCATTCGTCGTCGGGCGCACAAAAGAATTGAGCGAGCCTTTCCCCGCGAATACTCGTTTGCTGCCCGGCCGTCAGTGCCGCGAAAGCTGCTGCCGTTCGTATAATGCATCGGTATTGTTCTCCCAGGCGTCTACCCTTTGTCTCGGGCGCGTTATTCGGCGTCCTTTGTGCCGACGCCGCGCGCTCCGCGAGGCGTTTTCGCCCCGCGGTCTCAAGCTGGTTTTTCGCCGTGTTTTTGTTTTTGCTTTGCTGATCCCCGGATGTCTTGAGACGCGCATGTTGTGCACTACCGCCGACAATGGTTGTTGTGTACCCTCCTTAAGGTAGTACGTATACCCATGGCCGTCCGGCCTGTTCCTCACTCCACATCCCCATATTCTTTTAACACGAAAGGTTTTATTCCCGGATACACAAACATTTGAGTGACGTCATATCCGCCACGGAAATGACGCCAGTGCAACGAAGCAAGCGGCCTGTAAAGGGTGCACCCCTGCACATAGGGTCTTCTTGCGGGGAAGCAAGCATTTAGTAATAAAGAGTACGTTATACTTTGAGTTGTTCGTTTTCGGGTTTTATATTTTAACACGACAGTGATTTATGCCGGGACACACCAAGATTTCCCTGACGTCATATCCGTCACGGAAAGGACGCCAGTACACCTTTGCCGGAGCGACCCCCCAGCAGGCCGTCGCTCGGCAAGCACACCCACAAGGCAGCCGCCGACCCGCAAATAATGCTCACTTGCAGATTTCGCTGCACATTTCCCTTTCGTGTATTACCGATTCCTATGACAGAGGAATCAACCACAATTTTTTTTTAAATGACAGTCTTTCTAGGAACACGTGAACGCGAAAATTATGCTGTCTGTCTGGGTTACTCGAATCAACCGCCCGACCAAAAAAAAAAATAGGTGAGGTAATGCTTGAAGTATATATGGGCAAGACCATTCTGAACTACTAAATTAATGCGTCGATGCGAGCTAGTTGATATGGCATCATGAGTTATAAGCGTCAAGCACAACTTCAGAAAGAAAAGGATTTTGATAGGAAAGAGGCGCCCATGTCCTATCAAAACCCCTTTCTTTCTGAAGTTGTGCTTGGCGCTTAAACTTACAAAACTACTAAAACTGCTAGAGTGGCTCGTACATATCCGCATTAATCGGCTCAGCAGGATCCTCAGGCATATATTAGGAAAGTGTAAGTACATCAGCGAGGGTACCAGCGTCCTTGTACTTATGAATAGACGTTGAATCGGTTTTTACGTTAGCAAATGAAAAAAACAACAACTTGTTAATAACGGTGTCGGAGAGAGGCGACATAAATGCAAAACACTCAGATGTCGTTCGAACTGCCTTAGGAACAACCGAAATCGACATATGGCGCGTAAGCAGTTCGAACGCGGGAAAAATGAATAAAATCGAACAGACCTCCACTGTATTCATCATGGGACGAGCGGGAGAAAAAATTCCCCGCATTTCCCCGAGGGGAAGAATGTGAAAGTGCGAATGCACGAGTTGAATTTGCGCGGTTCGGTAATGTTCGCGAAAGAGAGATCACACACACACACACACACACAACTACAAAGAAAGAAAGATGCATTTATTCACAGACACCTTGTCGTTGTACTTGATTGCTAGAGCGGATCTCAGCTTTGAAATTTCGTGTCAGTACTCCTTTAAGCGGGTGCATTAGCCCTTCTCACGCCCGATTCTTGGCCAATCCCCCACGTGGGTATGTGCCATGTCAGCGGCCAGGCAGCGCGCGCCCATCTCCCCCCGTTGCCAAGGAAGACGAGGAGCGCGCGCACCCGCAGCTGTTGCTATGCGGACGCTTCAGGCTCGCTTAAGAAGTGCATTCGCACTTAAAACGAAACGTGTGAGGGGTGGCATGGGGAGAGAGGAGATGGTGTTACGTGGAAAGGGCGGCAAAAGAGACTACAAGACAGAGGTGACACACGGCCATTTTTGTTGGGGGGCGGAGGAGAGATGGCTTTCCCGGCCACCTTTTTTTCTACGAGGAGGTTTGTTCAGGGTCAGGCCAGCTATATTTCTTTCGGGAGCGTTATACACTGCCCTGTGAGATTATTTACACCCTTAGGGTGTAAATCACTGTCTATAACCAACACCCTTACACCATAGCAAAAAAAGAATAATACACCTTTAAAATGGTGTTTTTATCGCTAATTACACCCTTCCGAAGGGTGTTTTAACTTGTTTTTTGACAGGGCGTAACAATGCTAGTAAGACAGACATGGTGTAAATCATTTTGCAGTGCAGCCTATAACGCAGCATTTACAAACTCCTGCTTACATCGTAGATACCCCCTTCGAGCTCACATTGTTGTAAAAACAGTGCACAAATTGGACTGGACAAGAACACTAAAAAAGACACAAGTGCTGGTAGTGTTCTCGTCCTGTCTAGTTTGTGCGCTGTTTTTATGAATAGCCAAACAAGTAGCCCACCGTTCAACCTTTTTACACTTAACTCATATTGTGACAATTGAGTGTTCTGCTTACCCTGAAGCAAGATTCCGTCTACAACAAAAGACAACGTCTTCACTCTGGAAAAGTTACACAAAGTCCTTGGATCATAGAATCCTTCCTCTTCTCAGTGTAAATCGTATTGTCTGACTATCTTGAGGAGGCAGAACATCAATTGACACCGCTGCGACAGTGTGTTCATCTCCTTAGGGGGCATTGTTTAACGCTTTATTCAATACCTCGAAGCAAAAGGCTATTTAATTTGGTTTATCTTCTTTTTTTGTTCAGAAGGCTATTTAATTTGGTTTATCTTCTTTTTTTGTTCTACTCTTCCTACAAATCGACTGCCTTTAGTAGGGGCTCGGGCTGTCGCCATCTCATGTCGTCGTCGTCGTAACCGACCGTCGTCGCATGTAGTCACGGTACTAAAACACCGGGATGCTCGTTTACGCCTCGCGCTAGAACGTAACGCGTACTAAAAACACCGGAACATTGATTTACGCCTCGCGCTGGAACGCTTCGCGCTTCAAAGACAAGAGACTTTTACAATACCTGTACCCCCAAACGAATTCATCTCCGTTGGCAAAAACGCCAAAGCGCCAAGAATACACTTATCACTGCATGCTTCGCCCCTCCCCAGGTTTCACGTTAGTGGAGATTGCCCGGGATTCCCGCGGGGTAGGATGTCGGCGAACGCAAGTCGGCACCTCTCTCCAAACACGCCCCATGAACAAACCCAAGCATAGACGCCAACCTGAGATCTTCTCTGCAACCAATTACTGCCACCGATGCCTTCTAGCTGGAAGGAATCGGTCACACCCCCTGGGAGCTTGAAAAGCTCTAGTGGACCACATTAGAAAATCACATCAATGACACGTCAGGACTAGACAATTCCCTGTAAACCTACCTAGAAGCCAAGCAGTCCTTCAGACATAGGCTCGCCAGAAATTTCTCTCTCTCTCTCTCTCTCTCTCTCTCTCTCTCTCTCTTCTCTCTCTCTCTCTCTCTCTTCTCTCTCTCTCTCTCTCTCTCTCTCTCTTCTCTCTCTCTCTCTCTCTCTCTCTCTCTCTCTCTCTCTCTCTCTCTCTCTGCGTTTTCTCTTTGTGTAATAAAGAGCATCTTCTCTCCCACTCTATTTCACTCAATCTCTTTCTATCTGAACTCAAAAATACGACCGTCAATGATGTTAACGCCTTCTACCTTTGCCGCGATACTTTAGCGCAAAACTTTCCCGTGCAACAACCGCGAATGTCGTTGGGCCATGCACGCAACTGGCGAAGTTGAATGCAGAGCGCTTCTTGCGCGCCGCAACAACGAACTTTTGTTTCGACCGTCATCGCGGCTAAGAGCCCGCGGTGCGGTCTCGTCGGCGACCCGCAAAAACGGAAACACTAACACAAAAACAATAGAAACGCGCTCTAACCGTTTGCGCCCTCTCTCACAGTCGCCCTAGCACCCAAAACCCTCCTCCGCCAGCGCCCCTTGGGCCATTCAGAGTCGTAGACTGGGACCACTCAACAAGCCCGAAGGAAAACTACCGTAACAACGGCAACTACGCCACAAGAAAGCCGGCGGCGTTCCGCCGCCGTGAGGGTGATCGAGCCACACAGGCGGCTAAGTGCAAATACGTGATTCTTGGACCCGCCGAGCCCCAGCGCTCAGCTCCTACTATGCTCTACAGTACCGCTTCCGCGCGCATGCGCGGGAAGGGGGTGATGGGACGAGTCGAGTAATGGGCAGACGATACGACCTTTCACACGACGTCGGCCCCCCCAGCGGTTATCCCTTCAGCGCCACCGAGCCGTGCGCCTCTGAACACTGCCTCCGCGTTCTCTTTTCTTTATTACCGTCTTACGCTACAGCCTTCAGGAGGTCAGAGTTCGCAGAAAAGCCGTTCTCTCGTGTGGGACGTCGGCATTTCGAGATCCCTCGCCGCCTTGGTCATCGGAGTTTGCAATTTTGTCTTCTTCTTGGTCTGTTTTTTTTTTTTTTTTCATTCCGCCTTTTTCCTTTACAATGACGATATTATGAACGGGCTACTAGGATACGGAGACACGATGAAGCTTTCATTTGTAATTGCGAAATGCTACGAACGTCTGTGGCGCCCCTACTAGACGCAGTTTCGAAAGGTGTCGTCTGCTTTCCCGCGCGCTCCATGGTCTGCTGTCGTCTGTTCCGTGTTTCGAAATGCGTTGTCGGTGGTGTCGTCTGCTCGGCGTGAAAGCAGGTGGCGTTTCTCACGCTGTACAGCTTGGTACTGGAGCCATAGAGTTTCATACAAACATACACTACAGGGAAATATGGCGCTGCAATCGCGGGCCATCGTGGGCGCCGCCATTGCAACTAGCGACGTTCCTCGCCTACTTGGCTTGGCTGGCTACAACCTAGGCTTCTTCTTTGTCTCGAAGCGAAAATCAACAAAAAAGTAACACCTTTTTCTTGCTCATCTCGCACGATGCTTCTAAATAATCATTGACAAATAAATCTTTCTGGAGCTTTAACTTTATAATAACAAAACAAACTTGATTTTTTTGTACAGTAATATTGTTGCGTTTTCGCAGCCAGAGGCAATTTTCCAGCCTGTTCATGAGCCATGCTAAGAACAAGTGGAACGTGCCTGCCCGGAGCGCTCGTTGAAGCACGGATCGCTAGACAGTGGCGCCAGATTTCCGTCTAGTATATATTAGTATGAAACTGTATGACTGCAGCTAAAGCGTCCACTTTGTTCGTACGCCCTACGGACACCGAATGGGTGACACAGCAGCAGCAGTTGACGCACAAAGTGTTCGGACACTTGCAGACAATAATTTACGGCACCGCCATTCGTTCATTGAGTGCAGTCTTGACGTCGGGGAAAGCAAATCTAATGCAAATCGTTCTGCTTTTCCAGAAATGTAGCGACTGCACGTCTAGTCAACGATGATATGATACGCTCCACGTACGTTTAACTGCCAGAAGTCGTGTGAATGCCAACACATGTATTGATCCCATACGTATTATGAGTTCTTGAGCCGTCTGAAGGAGGAATCAAACGATAATGTGTATTTCCGCCATTTTCGCCTGTTTTCGGTAGCTTCAAGATAAATGTAGAATGTTGTTTTGCAGGCCTGGACGTAGGGTATAGCAGCCTACGCGGAACTCACGACTGTCTGAACGAATTCGCAGCCTTCCTCTACAGCGCTCATATTTATTCGTTTACTCGGATATAAATGCCCGGTAATTTAAGCTACCAAATTTAAACGCTGCTATAGCTGCGTGCTCGCTTTGGCATGGTGTGGTTTCTTCTTGGCAACAAAAAACGATCTAACTCCCTTTCCTACCTTCATAGTCATACCACGAATCTACATCGACGCCATCCATAGACATTTGAAATGACGACCTCGATCTCCGAGTTAAAAACCTTGGTTAAGCTATAAGCCTCGCACTATCTACCTATCCTGCAACACAACATACCGGCGTCGTTAGCACTCGGGGAAGCAATTTGTCTCGCGTGGTACAGGTTCTAACCACCACGCATAGCACCGAAATTGAGTTTAGCGTGCATTAAAACCAACATAGGGCAACCAGGTGCACTCAAGGCGTTTCCTCAAACTGCATGCCAGACGCCACGTTAGGGTTAATTGGTTTCGCCCGTTGGCCGCGGACTCCAGACACGATAAAGAAATAGCCCCGCGCAGTTTAGACTCATCTCATTTTTTCTAGTGTGAGGTGATCTTGGTCGTCACAGAGGTCACACGCGCCGAGGCAGGAAGTGGCTCGAAAATATGCAGACTGCCGCGTTGCGTTCGCGAAGCGATGTTTCTTTTGAAGGAGCGTAACTCGTTCCGACCGCGGAGGCGGGCGCGCACGCGCGCATCTGAGCGGACGCTCGTTCAATCATCCGCGCGAGCCGCGAGGTCGAAGGTTGTCCGTTCCCTTCCGCGTCATTATAATGCGCCGACCCTTGCGGGCTACCACCCCACCCCCATTCCTTGGAGTGTGATGATGCCCGGGGCTTGGCACAATAGCCGACCTTCCGGTGTGCAAAGATCGCGCGAAGCACGCAGGCGCGTGCCTTGACTGCGCCGACCGCAGCCCAGTAGCAAAATAGTGAGTCGCCCGAATGCGGCTCTTGCAGCGAAGCGTTCTAAGGCTAGGGTACCGCGCATTTTACAGCGAACCTGTCTTGTGCTAGGTTCTGACTGAAATTGCGGACGCCTATCGCGCCGCGTTGACAAAGAATTGCACGCACTCGCTCCAGAGATGCTCCGTAGATCTCAATAGAATGTAGGTATGTTGGAAAAAAAAATCACACCCTGAAATTGGTCCCTAAGACGACTGTATAATTACTTCGAGTTTCATTTACTTGTGAAAATTAGTTAGTCTAAATTAGTCTAAACGTTTCAGAATTCCCATCTGCTGTAAATGCATGGCCATACGGAGGGGAATATGGTTACAAACAACGGCTGGGACTCTTGTTTATCGGAACAATCCCAAAATCAAATATATGACAATTAGCCCCTAAAACAACTAACATAGTACGCCGGTTTTCCTCTACTTTTCATAATTAAACAATGAACAGTTAAGTTGTAATATAGAATTCCCGTCTGCTCCAATAAATCTTCCTGGTCTTCAGCCTTCGCAGCAAGAGAAGGGCGTTAACTTTTAGGGGCGAAGCCCCTTAGGGGCTGCGGCTGTTGGCGCCTCCTGTCGTCGTCGTCGTCGTAATCGTCGTTCGTCTCATGTACCCATTGTACTAAAACGCCGGGAAACTCGTTTACGCCTTGCGCTAGAACGTAACGCGTACTAAAATAACACCCCGGGACACTCGTTTATCACTCGCTCTGGAGCGCTTTGTAACACGAACTAAAAAAACACCGGGACTCTCGTTACGCCTCGCGCTAGAGAGCTTCGTGCTTCAAAGACAAGAGACTTTTACAGCAAAGCTGTATACCTCTACCCCGCAACGGTTTCATCTCCGTTGGCGAAAACGCCAAGTGCCAAGAATTCACTTATACACTGCATGCTTCGCCCCTCCCCTTGGTTTCAGGTTAGTGGAGATTGACCGGGATATTTTTTTCGCGTGTTCAAAAACTCGGGTCCTGAATTTGGGGTAAAGTAGTTTGATTTCGTGCGAAAGCTTATACATCTATCACTTGGGTAAGCATTCGTGAAATTAATTAATAGGCGCCTGTTTCAAGATCAGTTGACAGTCTATTAGGTATCGTCGCTAAGGCAAAAAGCCGTTCTCAATTTTGAATTTCACTTCTTTTCTGTCGACGTAATCGGTAGTCCACGTATAGCCAGGACTCCATCCTCCCTCGTCATCCCTTCACACTGCAGAATGGCATCATGAACCGTTATTTTTCGTGTCCGCAGTTAAAAAAAAACTACCACCTCCCCTCGCGGGAACCCCTGTGTAGATGCGACGCATGGGCGGAGCGGCGAAGGGACCGCGTTTTATAGCGCGCATAACGTTGAAGGGACTGCGTAAGCCGGTCCCAGTCGATGACGACGTTGGCGTACTTGTAAAGCGGCGTGGACTCTAGGTGTTTGAGCCAAGCGTGGATGTTGCTTCGCCGGAGAACGGCACACCGGTTATATGCGCAGCGCGCCCGAAGGAGAGGAAACCGCGGAAGAGAGTACTGCAGATGCGCCGGCCCCAGCGCGTCTGCCGCGGCTATGACGCAACGTGCCGCAGTTATGACGCAACACAATCCAACACAATCCACTTTAATCCAATCCAAATCCAACCCAATCCAAATCCAATCCAATCTAAGCCAAGCCAATCGAATCGAATCCAATCCAATGGCCCTCGCCAGAAAGTGTTCGCTATCGGAGAGGAGAGGGGGTGAGCGGCGGAGAGCGCAGCTGGCACGGCGAGGAGAATGGGGGAGGGGCGGACAACGCCGACGACGACGACGACGACGACGCCGGAGGGACAAGGCGAGTGAATGAGATGCTCTGCGTTTAATACCAAGAAAATGTTGGCCATGCTTGCTTAGGAATATTGGCCAAGAATTCCGAGCATACCCACTAACGGAGATTAGTGGGTATGCTCGGAAGATGAACCAAACAGCGACCGCCGAGAACAGACTGCAAGCGGAACGGACTTGCTATAGTTTTTCGATAAGGAACTAACCCCTCTGACGTCCCTGCAAAGCAACAAAAAGAAAACTGCAGAGACTCCCAAGTGGACTTGTGATTCAACGCTTCAGCCGCTTTGCTGTACACATAGTCCCTGTAAAGTCAGCTTCACTGCTCTACACACACGCATTGCTGGGAAGAAGTTTTTTCTATGCGCCTTATAAGGAGTCTGATAGCAATGTGAGAAGGCACTAAGGCCTTTTATTAAATACCTCCACGAGATGTCATGTATCGCTATCAAACGCTCATTACTGAGACTTCGTAAAGAGTGCTTCACTGCTAGGCATGCGGTCCCTGCTGAGGAAACGTTTTTTAGGGGTAATACAAGAAGGCTGGCACCTAATTACGAAGTGCTGAGCGCATTTTATCAACGGCACTGCCGAACTTTGCGAAAGCGTGACTCATCAAGCGTTCGCAAGGGCGGACGAATATCCCCGCCGAGTTCACAATGGAGTGGTTAAATATCTAAAACATAATCGACGAAGTTCAGTCGAAATTCGCTGGAGCGGTGGGCTTGAGTTGTGCTCAACATTAGAGACAGTACGAATCTTCGTACTGAATTGCGCTGTATACCAAGACAACTGGGACGACAAAGGTACTGGAACGAAGCTGGGACGATTGCGCCTCGTCTAGTCCCTTTGTCGTCCCATTTGTCTTGGTACAGTGAAACCTGGATATAACGAAGTTGACAAAAATTCGTATTTTTTTGTTACATCCAGGTTTTCGTTACATGCAGGTTTGAAGTTAAGGCTCCCGTGAATGAAGGAAAAAGCACAGTGCCGGAGTAATTGGAGATTAATGGGAGAGGCCTTTGCCCTGCAGTGGGTGTAGATAGGATGATGATGATGATGATGATGATGATGATGATGAGGAATAACTGATTTGCTCCTGCTGCTTTCCCACGAGGTTACGCACCACACGGCACTTCAAAGAAGCAGGGTCACTTACCCCCGTGTTCACAAACGTAACTTAAGTATCACTTTTGACACTTTTCGGTGCCTTAACGCGTTTCAAGGAACAAACACTGAAAGGGCGCCTTTTCGCGAACTTGATGCCCTTTTCCGCACTCAAAAATGGTGAGGGGGTGCTAGCTGGGATGCTGTACCGAACACCGACGTTCTTCTTTCTCGCCGGCGGAGGCGGCATTTAAAACTGCGAGATTGTCTCGAAAAGACACAACTACTTTTCGTTTTTTGTGGCAGCAGAACTCATCACCCACGAACCGACACCACAGATAGCAGTGGAGACGCGCGACTACACGCCGACAGTCAGGCCTAGCGCCCAACCGACACCGCACTCACACTAGAAACACACGGTAGTTTGCAGTGCGGGCTAAGTTTGCTAGATAGTGCATTTCTCCAGCCGATGTTTCAGAAAGAGTGCGGAACACAATGTCTCATCAGCGTAGCGAATTCGTTACATCAAGGTTAACCGTCGCGACGCCTTCGTTACACAGAGGTCGCGAACAAACGGGTTTCAATGGGGCTGGCAATGAGGAATTGAAAAACTTCGTTAAATCCAGGAATTCGTTACATAGAGGTTTGCGCAATTCAGTATAAGGCAGTGCCAACTAGCCCCCCATCTACGCCCTTTAGACAAACCGAAGTGCGCCGAGGTATACACCGAAAGCAGATCCGCGTCGCTCAAACGGAGGAACTGCGCTTCGCCGATGCGAATGACGAAGAAGGCGTGGGTGAAACGATAGGGTGAGGGGAGGACGGCGTGCGACTGGGTGAGTTCCACTCACGCGCGACACGAAGCCGGGGTCACGAGCAGTGTCACCAAGCCGGTCCGCCCGAGCGGTCATCGAATGTGGGACGATGAACGCTGTCGCCGGCCGCAGACATGTAAATAGCCCCCCATACATAGCCGCGCCCCCTCACCCGCCATAGACGCAGGGAGCGGGATCTGCAGCCACGCGCGCCGCAGAGGAAAAGGGCTCAGACGGAAAAGAATCTCTGCGCTGCCGCCGCCTACGGTGTAGACTACGCGCGCTGAACTTTTAAAGCGAAAGTTTCAACAGTAGCGGAAAAATTACGACGTTACCTTTTCAGAGTAACTGTAACAAGTTACTTTCAAATTTTCTGTCACTGTAACTGTAGGGCTTTTCGACTTTGGTAATTGTAACTGTACCGCTGTTACTTTTTACTGGTAACGTGCCCGTGACTGACCGTGTGCCAGTTGTGTGCTAAAGTACAGTTAACACGCAGATAGTTAACACGCAGATAGCTTCTACGGCGTCAATGCTGACGTCACGTAGCGCGAATTTTAAAAGCTTCGTATTTCTTGTGCTTTATCTCGGCTAAAAACGTCTTTCTTGGCTGAAAAGCAGCTGCGTGAATTGCCAAAGGCCGGCTCGTTCAAATTGAAATAGCTTGTATTTTGTATTTATGGCCACTTCAGAGTTTGTAACAGGTTCTAAAGGAGGGTGGTGGTTTTTTTTTTTTTTTTCTTTTTTGTGAAGTGAGGGAACAGATTCTTTAAAGCGAAATCTTTCTCAGTGGGACCAATGCGTCCTGTAAGCAATCGAATGCATTTCCCTGTAGACGGGTTGGTCGACCGAAAAGCTCTCATAAGATCTCTGGACACACTGAAACCACGCTTCTTCAATTCTAGTCAAAGCGGTCACTTGAAATTGTCAAAAAGGAACGTTTCAGACGAAACAACACACGCATCGATGAAGGAGGAGCACAATAGTATAACCTTTATCTCGTAAACCATGTATCGGTGTACATTTTGTAGATCGTTCGTACAGATGCCTTTACTTAGAGCGCGAAAAATTGTCGCGTGGGTTCGTCCTGCGTTTGCGACTTGGGTCTTTGAAGGTTCGACGATCATTTTGCCCACGGACACACCTCCACAGTATCCTAACAATACACAGCTTCGCTGTAAAATGTTTTTCACCCAGAAAAGCTACAGCTGTCATATGAGGTGATTGGACGCACTTTTAGCTTTCGCGCTTGTCTCATCCTTCTTTAGGAATGGATGGTAAATTTTTATGTAAGCGCGAAAGTGTCGGTCTATGTGTCCCCTTGTCTGTCCCCCGCTTCAACTGCCCGGCCAAACGCCAAATGAATTCTTGAACCAGACAGAACTTGTTGCTGAGTGAGGTTGGTTCATACTTGAATGAGAAGAAAACCCGGCGCTAAAGAGACGTGGACGAAGACGAGATAAGGCAGACGCAGGCGCCAACTACCAACTTCCAACAGTTGGAAGTTGGCGCCTGTGTCTGTCGTATCTTGTCTTCGAGAGAGAGAGTGTTGATTGAGAATGTATTTACAAGGAGAAGTTTTGCCTCTCGTCAGAGGGCACAGGTCTCGCCGGGGGTAGGGGAAAGGAAGGGGCAATCAAATAAATGGTTATATACTCTAATTCGCTAATCTGTTTAGCGCCACGTTTTCTCATCATTCTTGAACAAGGCGTTTATACAGGCAAAACATTTCCAGGCTACTAAATCTGTACATCATACCTATCAACATCGTTAATCGACCAGATTTACGGGAAATCCCCAAAGTGGAGTAAGTTTCTGTGAAGGAAAGTTTGACATCCACCTGAATGCAGCCGTACGGCTACAAAGGAAAGCTATACAGCTTTCTCAGAAACTTCGCAGTTGAAGAAAAATTCGTCCTGGTTCAGGATTCGAACCCGGGACCACCGCTTAACCGGAGCAGTCGCTCTACACACGGAGCTAACCAGGAGGCTATTCGTTTGTAGCGCGAGAGCGAATTGATCAACAACTCGAAGTGAGGACAGGTGTTAATCGACCAGATTTAGGGGAAATTCCCAAGGTGGAGTAAGTTTCTGTGAAGGAAAGTTTGACATACACCTCAATGCAGCCGTACGGCTACAAAGGAAAGCTATACAGCTTTACGCATCTAAAACCTAAAACAAAGATGTTCGCTAACGCTTCGACGGGAGGGCGAGTCTTCTTATACACACCAAACCCTTCCTTTAACGAAGCCCTCGGGGCAGGAAACCGGCTTCGTTATAAATAATACTTCGTTAAAAGCGAAGGTTATATCCTCTTAAAAGGATGCACTGGGAATCACGAAAAACTTCGAATAGCACGATTTCGTTATGACGAGTGCTTAAAGTACAGTAGACTAATTAAGACAAACACGGATAAGACGAACACTTTTGCCCTCTTGTAACGTGCACAATGCAAAATCATCATCACCAGCACCATGCAGCCTATCTGCACCCACTGCAGGGCAAAGGCCTCTCCCATTAATCTCCAATAACCCCGGTCCTGTAGTAACTGCGACCTATTTATCCCCGCAAACTTCTTGCTCTCATCTGCCCATCTAACTTTCTGCCGCCCCCTACCCCTGACAATGCGAAATAACGCCCGCTTAATACGAGTTTCTGATAATACGAACACATTTTCACCGTCCCTTCCAGTCCGTCTTAACGGGAGTTTACTGTATCAGCAGTGGAATCTCGATAAATGGAAATCGGTTAAACGGAACTACCTCTCAAACGGAACAACTGTCCCTGAGTTGGTTGGTTTTGTAAAACGATTCTCGTTAAACGGAACTCAAATTTGCCGACCGCTGCGTAAACGGCACCGAAAACACTCGAAACCGCAGCTAGTTGGTCATATCCGCAGTTCCATCGCTGTACGCATTACTCCCAGGTTTCCGTTTCTGGTTTTTCGTGAGCACTCCGCACATAGCACCAGTTTGCCAGCAGTTCTTGATTGATTGTGGGGTTTAACGCGCCGACGCAACGCAGGCGATGAGGCGCGCCGTAGTGGAGGGCTCCGGATTAATTTTGACCACCTGGGGATCTTTATCGTGGCGCCGAAATCTCGTACACACGGGCGTTTTTGCTTTTCGCCTCCATCAGAAAAAGCGGGCCGCCGCCCGCGGGGAATCGAACCCGCGACCCTCGTGCTCAGCAGCGCAAACGCCCTTAGCCACTGAGCCACCGCGGCGGGTTTGCCAGCAGTTCTATTCACGTAAACCTACCCCATAGCGCGGCGCAATGCCCTCGCGGTGGAAAAGGAGGGCGGTGATTCTCAACGACTCCGAAGGTGGTGGCATCCCGGAAACGGCGCTTCTGGCGCAGTGTGCCGTCCTCAAGAGCATCCCGACTGTTTTCTGCGCAACCTGTTGAGTATGAGTGGCTTATTAAAGAGGGCAAGAAAAAAAAAATCCCCGGCCATCTCCACCAACGTGAAATCTGGGCAGGGGCGAAGCGTGCAGTGTATAAGTGTATTATTGGCACCTTGGCGTTTTTGCCCACGGAGATGAAAACGATGGGGTGCAGAGGTATACAGCTTTGCTGTAAAAGTCTCGTGTCTTTGAATCACAAAGCGTTCTAGCGCGAGGCGTAAACGAGTGTCCCGGTGTTTTTGTAGTACGCGTTACGAAGCGTTCTAGCGCGAGGCGTAAGCTAGTGTCCCGGTGGTTTAGTACCGTGACTAGACGAGATGATGGTTACGACGACGACATGAGACGCCGACAGACTGAGCCCTTACGGGGCTTCGCCCCTAATACATCTTGGTTTGATAACTTGGTTTGATAACTCGCCCCTAATAATCTTGGTTTGAAGCCCTTGATAACTCACTCAGCCCCATTTATTCTATGCACGAGAGGCATTGTTTAACTGAAAAACCGCAACTGTCGAAAACTTTCAAATTTCCCGCTTCTGTGACGTATTATGGGGGCCCGAGTGACGTAACGTGGGCAAAAAGCTAGTTATCAGTGTGTTATCTGCGGCCTAGCATTCAAGTGATACGATCAAACGGAAGTAGAGGTCCCACCTACAATCGCCTAGTCATGTTTATTGGCGGTGGCTTAGGTCGTTGGGCGCCAATCGTACAAGTGAGATCCCGTGACGTCATAACGACCTCGCCGCCACAAAGTGGCTGCAGAGCCGCCACTGCCTCTTCTGTTTTCCGTAATATCTTTATTATTTGTTCGGGATTTGCGGTGAAGTTGGTTCCACTGGTATAGGGACAAAAAAACTAGCATTTTAGGGGTGAAGCCTCTTAAAGGAGCCATGAAGACAAAATACAAGTTGGGTTTATTAGAAAGACTGCTTAGTCCCGATAACAATGATACCAATATCATGGCAATCTTCGAACAAATAACGGAGATATGAAAGAAAACGTGTGAAGCAGTCGCGACCCCCTAGCCAATTTCCCGCAACTTTTCTATGACGTCACGGAACCTTGTTTGTGCGATTGGCGGCCGCCTAACTGACTCGCGACGACACATGACTGGACGTCTGTAATGAGGCCTTAGTTCCATTTGACTGCATCACTTTAATGCGCTGACGTGCAGTCAACGCACTGAAAATTATGTTTTATTGTTGGCCCGTATGACGTCTTTCTTGCTCATAACACGTCACAGTGGCGCAAAATTTGAAAGTTTTTGAATACTTCTTGCTTTCTTTTCGTTAAAAAAAAACATCTTTTGGGGCTGTAATGGAGCTGTGTGAGATACTGAATCCTAGTTCTTTCAAAATAAACGACGTTGTATTTTCTCTTCATGGCTCCTTTAAGGGCTCGGGCTGTCGGCGCCTCATGTCGTCGTCACCATCGCCTCACGTAGTCACGGTACTAAAACACCGGGACACTCGTTCATGCCTTGCGCTAGCTAGAGAGCTTCGTGCATCAAATACACGAGACTTTTACAGCAGAGCTCTATACATCTACCACCAACGGTGTCATCTCCGTTGGCAAAAACGCCAAAGCGCCAAGAATGCACTTATACACTGCATGCTTCGCCCCTCCCGAGGTTTCACGTTAGTGGAAATGGCCCGGTCTTTTTTTTTAATCATCCAAACTTGTATTTGTCTTTACGGCCCCTTTAAATAAGTGGCTGCGAGATTTAAATCAAGCAAGCATGCATATCACTTTTCCATAAACCAATCAATCGCAGATCCCCCTGTATTCTACAGGTAGAATAAGTAATCGGACTACTGAAAATTTTAAATTGCTGTAGTTCTTTAAAAAAGGCTTTTCACTGCTTATTTCTGCGCAGTACACCTTGTCCCCACATGTGATCTACTACCATTCTCAGCCGCACGCACTTTTCTAAAGCCACCATCATCATCTATTGTGAATTCTATAAAATGGCTGCAGGTATGGTATGATTTGCGGCTCCTGCCTCAGTTTATAAACCACCGCATACCCCTCCACAACATGAATGTTGCCGTGGTAGATGTAGAGGTCTGAATTTCCTGTAGGCGCCAAGCAGTGCGTAACGACGGACGTTATTCAGAATCATACAAAGCATCCAACTCTTTTTCTTTCTAGTTACTGCCAAGTGAAGCGCAACGAAGTCGGCGACACCAGCTGTCCAACTCTTATTTGTTGACGTCGATTACAGATCTCGCTATTCAGCAATCAAGTCCTCCAATGTATAGAAGCCAGTAACTTCGGTCTGCGATCGAGGCCCGTGCAGGCGTTTTTCCCACGGCTGAGTGCTTCTTGCTGTTTTTCTTCGCGCGGATCGTCCTTATTTCGATCACATCATCGACCTCGTACACGAGTGTCGGTGTTATACTCGCGAATACGAAAATACCATGGCCTGCCCTATCCTTTACGGCAGTCAAGACCGATCTTGTTTGGTGACGGCGCGTAACCGCGCAGTCATACGCCCATAACCACGGCATTCGTTATAAGTATGTATGCGTCTCTATTTGCGCGATATTTTTGAAAAATGGGAAACGCGTGTTTAGCGCAGAAAATAGACATCTTCGGCAGTACTCGACGCTGGTTAAGACCAGTTCGGACCACAATAGCGAAATTGCTAGCTTAGAGACTCGATCCAGGCCGTAGGGTTTTCTTCGGTGCATTTTTCTTGGGATTCTGGAGTGATCGATGCGGATAGAATACTTTATCAGCGTGTGTGCTCGGCTGCGTTTTGAAAAGAGTTCCATCAAGGCCTGCCGCCCGAGAGAGTTGCTCGAAACAGAACAATTCTGCGGCATATAACTAATATAGGAAGTGATATAACTAATAAAGCATATAACTAATATAACTAGTATAGGTATATAACTATTACAGCTTACGATGGAAATTAATTTCGTGGCTTTGTTGGCACGCGTGCGCGCTGAGGATATCGCTGAACGCATAATCGAGCGCTATAGAGATAGCTTTAGTTTTTATGTTCATTTCATAGCTTGGTGCATAAAACTGTGGTTTCAGACAAAAAAAACTTCAGTTACAGTTTTTGGTCATGCGTGTACTCTTGCGCGCTGCAATCTACGCAGCATGAAATATGAACTAGGCGAATCTGAAAAACAGAGCTACGCCTTATACCCTGGCTACGTGTGTTACACCCACTCCCTCCCCCCCCCCCCCCTTTTTTTTTTTTCATCCGTACCTTCCCGCAGAGCAGTATGTCCTCTCGTTAATTACGGTGTTCACTCACTGAGACAATAGGCGAATATCACGATCGGTACGTAAAGACAATGTTAAAAATACCGGTTAAAATAGGCCCTAGAATGAGAGAATCCATAAATAGCGCTATTTATGTCCTATTGTTTTGTCGCAGTAATGTAGTAGTTGGCGTACTATCGTGCTTCCACACTTCTTTTGTGTGTGCTTGGCTAGGTATGCTAAGGCTTGCGATCGAATGCACGTCCAGCGACGTACATTCCACACGTGTGGAATTAGCGCTTATTTGATAAGTGGGATGAACCCATCTTGACGACTCGACTAACCGATGCATTACGCAACTGGCCTTTTCTAACCTAGCGTCCTACTTGGTTGGCTACCACCGTACTGTTACTGGCCACCTTCAATTTTAGCAACTTCCTCCACGCGGAGTGACTTTTCCTACTGGGCCAGTTTCTTGATCGGCGAGATTAAAGTCCCGCTGAAAGTCCCCCCAAAACATATACCGAATAATACGTGTGTCAAGCTCATCTTTGGGGCCAAAAATTCTGCTGCGTTTTTTTGTGGGCTTCTGGACTAGAGAAAACTTTGTAATTCTTGCATTGTGCGCATGGGTATACATCTGTATACGCGTTTGCGTCGTCATGTATACGCTTTTTCTCCTGTTTGTTGTCAGGCGCTCTGTGCTTCGTGGGCACCACTCGCTCTACTTCTTTGCTTGACTTTAGTCATACTTTTTTTCCTGCATTTTATTGCGTGCCTACTATTTTGTTTTCTCTCTAACTGTCGCCTTCAAAATCTCTCACATTCACTTCACTGCATTGTAATCATCCCCATCTGGCGTAGCAAGCACTGCCGCTAGCAGAGCTGACCTCTCCAGCCCACATTAAAAAGTCTCTCTCTCTCTCTCTCTCTCTCTCTCTCTCTCTCTCTCTCTCTCTCTCTCTCTCTCTCTCTCCAAATAGCAATGTGTACGTAGCCGTAAAAACCCGTACAGTTCCTTTTTTGTTTACAAATGCAACGAGTCGTCTGTGACGCTGCTGCCGCGGTTGTTATCGTTTCGTTTCGGCCATTTTCTAACTTCGTGGTCTGCGTGTCCAACGGAACGGTCCGTGGCTTTTGTTGGGCCACAAAGCCGCAGACAAAACGACACAAACACTGCAGTCACGTCGTCTGCTACCGAGGGAGAGAGTCGTCTGTGAAAGCCGATTGAACGTCGCAGACAATCGCGTTGCCTGCAAGTGGCATTAAGAAAGAGGTCGTCTGCGAGGTCTTTTTTTGTGTGTGTGTGTGTGTGTGTGTGTGTGTGTGTGTGTGTATGTGCGCGTGCTTTCTGAGAAGCGGTGCGCGAGACAGCTTGATTGGTTGTGCCAGCCAAAAAACGTGAACCGTCAGGAGCACGAGGACTCAATTATCTTGCTTCGGTATTTATCTTTAGTTTTATTTCCTCGTGACTAAAACTCCGTCGCTTCGTACAGCCGAATTGAGATTGGTTTTTCCAATTGCTATACACATAGAGAGCGCGAGCATCAGATTGGGAGTATTGTAGATATGTAGGAATCGGATAAACTGTATTTTAGCAAGGCTGAAGCCTTTCGAAGCAACAGTAACAACAGCAGCCCGCAGCATCAATTGCGCAATGCAAACAAGTTCCAGCGGAGTGCGACGGTTACGCCTCTAGGAAATGTTTTTTTTTGCCAGAATATGACAGTTCCGACGAAAGCCGGAAACGCCAAGTACGTTTACATTATAATGCTAATTCGACGGTGTGTGGAACTGTATGCCGATGCGTAGTGTCAAGTTTTGTTTTACTAATCGCTTTAAACCGCACATGGAAGAGCGGAAAAGTTAACACTGCTTCTTAAAGAGAATTGCTTGTTTGTAAAGTGCTCTAGCTCTTACATACTGGAAGCGTTTCAAAATCAAACGTCGATTTTGGCGTCGCCTCGTAGTCATGTGACTACAACAACATCAAGAAAAACTGCTCAGGGTCGGTATTCTCGTGTTTTGTTCGCTTTGTGTCCGTTTCAAAAGTGTCCGTTTTGAGCAAGCCCTGATTGGCTAAAAGCGAACACCCGGATGTGACGCCATGCAAGCACGGTGAGCTATGAGCCGCGGCTTCTCGGAGCAGACGATTTGGAGCAGGCGATTTTTCGTCGCCTTGTTGATGGTTCGCTGGCGGAACAATAAACATATGTAAGATAGTTTAAAATAGGTTTAGTTGTTTAAAATGTGTTTACAGGAAGTTTTTCAAAAGTCAACCCAAAACCTGCCTACAACTGGAAGTACGTCACAATAAAACCGACGCAAAACGGACGTTTTCAAAACGAATAAACACGAGACACGAGAATACCGCCCCAGGTCAGACGTTTGAGCGAAGCAATCATAGCACCGCTATCACAGTCGAGCGATAAAATCGCTAGATCCAATAAAAGAATAAAAGAAGGGGGTTGTATACTTGGGACTCGGGAGACGAACACCTTTTTACGGCTCATCTATTCCGTCGTCTGAAAGAAGATTTGATGTTTGGAATTCATTTTTCACGTTACCTTCTATACTGTTCGGTCATTTTGTTGTTGTTTTTTTTATTGTCGTAACTCCCCAGAAGTCCACGAAACTATCACACTGCGATGGCTATCTTCTCAGCTCAGAAGGCTTTATCGCAGACGACGAGACTTGTATTCAAGCTTACTCAATGCTTCCCGAGAGGGGGGCTCAACATATTTACTGTTATCGCTCTTTGTGTTTTCCCCTTTTTTATCGCTTCTGATAACTGAGATTATACCTGAAGCCGGAAAACATGCGTACGAAAGTAGCTGCTCCCCAATACAGCCGGTCTACCGTTCTTTATGTCTCTGTTTACCAGCTTTTTTTATCGCTTCTGATAACTGGGGTTACCCTAAAACAGAAGATATACGTATGAAAGTAGGTTTGCTCCCGCGAACAGACGATGCAGTACCATCCTGAATACGGCCGATCGTCCGTTCTTTATTGTTCTTTGTTTTCCATCTTTTTATCGATCCTGATAACGGGGGCTACCCTAAGCCGGAAAATGCGTGTACGAAACTACGGCTTCGTTCGTGCGAACAGACGATTCCCCGCCGTCCAGAATACGGCCGATCGTCTGCGTGGCGATCCACCCTGTCGTCTGCTGCGCATTCGGCCCGCGGGGAATGGAAGGCAAGGTTCTTGACCCCGTCGCATGCACGCGGGCGAAGTGAGATGAAACGACCCATTGTCTAGCGGTTCGAAGCCCGGCAGACTGGCCCGATTCAAAGGCCCACATTGGGACGACGGCGATCCATTCCTTCCTACACCACCGACAACGAAGTTCGCGCCCATGCCCTTTTGAAACACGACTGGGGTTCGCGCATGCGCTTTCCTGTTTCCTGTATTCCAATCACGTCTGCTGCATACTCGTCTCGATCGGGAACGCTTTTGCTATTTTCCCGCGGTGTGGAGGTTACTTTGTTTCCTTGTCTGATTTTTATTAAAACCGGATTGGCTTGTCTTCTGGCTTAGAAGCGCGTGCGACTTTATTCCTCCCTGGCACGGTGCGGGCTGAAGGAGCGAATTCTATATATGGCTATACAGTCCTTTACCCAGCGCTTGGTTAAGCAGCAGATGTCAGAGCGGAGAGAATAGCAGACGACGTCAGAGGGACGTCGTCTGCTTCCAGTTCTGGTGGCTTCGCGCACAACGCGTGTCTTCACGAGAACGCGCCAAAGTGCAGAAAAAAAGGAATGAAGAATTCATGATCCGTTCCATTCCGTGAGTTGTGAAACTCTTTAGCGCACGACTTGGTGATGACAGAATTAAGGTGAAAGGTGTGGGCAAATTTTACTTTTGAGAGTTACGGGGGTCGTTCACAAGAAAGACATTTCTACATGGAGTGCACTTTTACTTTGACTCTACTAAACTTGAGCGTGGTACCTAATAATCCCTAATATACTCAAAACGACTAAGCTCTGAAGGTGTCACGGTAGATTGTTCGCAACACTGGCCAAACCTGCAACCAAAATGGTGGACAATAAAGCAGAGGCAACGCATTGTCAATCGCCTGCACGCCTTCTAGACTGTCGACTGCGGACTAGGCACCTCATACGAGCTGCATATGCCAACATAAGTCCAAACAAAACGCTTTATTATCGGTACTATTCCTTATTTATCTTATTTTCTTCATGACAAAAGAAGGATTCTCAGCGGGTGTTTAGCACTCTGACGCTCGTCTATATCCAAGGATGTCCCACTTTTCTGTGCAGATCTCAATGGATCGCTCATGATGGATCGTTGCAAATCCGAACGTTCGTTTGTTTATTTCGCGTTTTGGAAGGATGCGCCACCAATTCCGCGTCAGTTCTGGCGCCACGTTAAAGTCTCTTGTTTGTGTGGTAAACGCAATTGTCAGCCACCTATTAAATGGGTTTCGAACGC
Organism: Haemaphysalis longicornis; assembly: GCA_013339765.2. Taxonomy (NCBI): domain Eukaryota; kingdom Metazoa; phylum Arthropoda; class Arachnida; order Ixodida; family Ixodidae; genus Haemaphysalis; species Haemaphysalis longicornis. Next base: position 84,653,625 of record CM023449.1, on the reverse strand, counting down.
TACCACAGACAAAATAGGCCATAATAGTATTGTCTAAACGGTGATCTATCACTCTCCAAACGTTCAACAGAGCAACAAACGAAGTATATGCCAACGCTGGCGCCTAAATCTCGTCGCCGAATTCTCTCTGGGTCAAGTGGCGGTTACTAACAGCGGCTGTATGCCACGCCATCCCTGAGCTCAAAGTCAAACGAAGTTAACAAAAAATGAAGAGTAGTTGCGCCGTACAGAAGACGTCACGAATGTCTGGCGCAAATGTCTGAGCATGCATTGTTCAGCAATGGACATTCCAAAGTACAGCTCGTCAAGAATAAACAGGTGTGGCTGAATTAGCTCGCAAATGTAACGAGGTCACACCACTCTTCTATCTCGGTGGACCTGAATACCAAATTAAACTTCTAAACCTAGTTATCACGAGCGACGCCAGCAAAGGCCAGGCACACAGTGTTTCGTGAAAGTTCGCCTTTCTTGAGATTTCGTAGCCTGTCGTACAACTATACCTACTGAATGATTGGATTCACCCTCTCGCCTTCGCTATGGTGAGACTGAGGGAGCAAGCGCAAGCGAAGCAGCCGTCTCCCTTCACCTATAGTCACGTGGTACAGCAGCGGCGAGACTCCGAGGGAGCGAAGCGATAAGGAAAGCTCAGCTTTGTCACCAGCTGCTGAAGGTCACTACGCGATGAATGACCTTGAAAGATGCAGCCCAGTCTAATACCGCAAAAACCTAAGCATTCCCGTCGTACGACAAAAAAACTTTGTTGCGACAACAGAAGTTCTGTTGTTACGACAAAGCCATCTGTTGTTACGACGCACATTTCTGTCGTAACGACAAAGTCAATTTTTCACAACGACAAACATTCCTGTAGTGACAACAGGACCGCGATTCACGCTATTCTTCAAAATGTGCAATAACATTCAAATCATGAGCAACTGATCATGGAACAACAGGATGACGACAAGCAGGACTTCGGCACGACGGAAAATCAAAAGCAGGACAGGATTGCGACACCCGAAAGAACATCAGAATCCCGACACGACAAGAATACGACAAGACGACAGTACGACACGCGAAAATACGAGACTACACAATTTTTTCTTGCCGTCATTTCGACTGGGAGCATTGCAGAGCTTTCGCTTTAAAAATCACGACAAGACAGGACTTCGGCACGGCGGAACATCAAAATCAGGACAGGATTGCGACACCCGACAGAACATCAGAATCCCGACACGACAAGAATACGACAAGACGACAGTACGACACGCGAAAATACGATACTACGCAATTTTTTCTTGCCGTCATTTCAACTGGGAGCGTTGCAGAGCTTTCGCTTTAAAAATCACGACAAGACAGGACTTCGGCACGACGGAACATCAAAATCAGGACAGGATTGCGACACCCGACAGAACATCAGAATCCCGACACGACAAGAATACGACAAGACGACAGTACGACACGCGAAAATCATTTTTTTCTTGCCGTCATTTCGACTGGGAGCATTGCAGAGCTTTCGCTTTAAAAATCACGACAAGACAGGACTTCGGCACGGCGGAACATCAAAATCAGGACAGGATTGCGACACCCGACAGAACATAGAATCCCGACACGACAAGAATACACAAGACGAAGACACACGGAAAATACGATTCGCAATTTTTTCTTGCACGACGGAACTTTCGCTTTATCAAAAGACAGGACTCAGGACAGGATTGCGACACCCGACAGAACATCAGAATCCCGAACGACAAGAATCCCGACACGACAAGAATACACAATTTTTTCTTGACAAGACGACAGACAAGACAGGACTACGCACGACGGACATCAAAATCAGCGATTGCGAACCCGACAGAACATACCCGACACGACAAGAATACGACAAGACGACAGTACGACACGCGAAAATACGAGACTACGCAATTTTTTCTTGCCGTCATTTCGACTGGGAGCATTGCAGAGCTTTCGCTTTAAAAATCATGAGCATTCCACACCATGAAAACGATGACCGGCGGAGCTGTTAGCAGACGACTAAAAGATGACACAAAACATTGAAAAATGAAAAGAACTCATTTATTGTGAATTAACTAATTACGACAAGTAAATTATACTAGGCGTAATGCTAGAGTGGTCTCAGCGGCCAATTGTCGTATAATTTTTGTTGTAAAGGTTTTGATAAAGCGAGATGTTGCAGCTGTTTTCCGCGCGGCATTGGCGATGGAGTTGGCTTCGACGCATGACGTTTTTGCTCGCCCACACGAAAAAGACACGGAACCCTAGCCGTGTAAAAGACAAAAGACAACTCGGTTTAATTTGAAAAAACAAAAAACAGGCTTCAGTGCCTCCCTCGGCCCCATTCTAGCCACGAAAGATGTTTTCAGCCGAAAAAAATGCAAAAAGCATTGAAAAACATTCAAATGTGCCGCTACAGTTACGCGTGATGGGCGGTTGTGACACCATATGGGCTGGAACTAAAAGCAACTTTCAGTGTGTTAACTGCCCGTTAGCACTCAATTTGTGCGATCAAATGGAACTAGTGGCCCCCTACAGTCAAACCTCGTTATAACGAACACTGATATAGCGAATTATCCGCTTTAGCAAACTAAATACGAACTTTAGTTGGTCACGCTTCATTTCAGTGACATTTTTTTTTTATATATAACGAAACCGAAACCGCGAGAGCCACGCGCGATATCGGCTATAACGAAGAAATATTTGGTTCGCGCGAGAGTCGAAACTGCAAAGCTGCATAAAAAAGCAAAATGAAACATTAGAAGAAAACAAAGCAATTTTTAACAGTTTGTAAATCTAAAAAGTAGAAAAAGCCCTTTCGTGCTTGGTCACTGTGGAAAACGTCATCCTGCAGTGCTGTTAACGTCCGCCAGAGGAAGATCACATCCTTCTTCAAACAAATAAGAACGCAGGCCTGCTTTAGTAAACGAACTTTGTTCTGTTGTAATTTCGAGCTGTCATGTTCCGGTTTATTCAGTTTGTTTATAATTTGTCGGAAGCCTAGAATAAAGCGTTTTAGTTGCTGCGCGAGTCAGACTGCCGATTTGTTAGAGCAGATGTTTACCTCTACTGTTACAACGAATACCGGATATAACGAACTAATATACTGCCCCGATACTACCTCGCTATAACGAGGTTCGGGTGTACAATCGTCCAGTCATGTCTCTTTGCGCTGCTTTAGGTCAGCGGCCCCTAATCGCAAAAACAAGATTCTGTGACGTAATAGAACAGTTGCCGAAAATTGGATGGAGTCACCACTGCTTCACATGTTTTCCTTTTTTTCTCCATCATTTTTTTTTAAGCTTGCGGTAAGAATTGTATCATTGGTATCGGGACAGAGCAGCCTTCCTAATGAACCAAACTTGTACTTTAGTTTCATGGCCCCTTTAATAAAACTTGCAGGTTTCGGTTGATGTTATCGCGTTCTCATTTCATTTCACGCCGGCTGTGAATGCTGCAACGTATAGCCTCACCGCAGAAATTCCGCTGTGGCGTCTGTGACAAAAGAGGTTTGAGCGCCACATGCCCAGCTGTGGGTCCTGTTTTGGGTTATGGGGGAAGCGGCGCCGGCTCAGTGATTGAAGTGTTGCGCTACGTAGCATAAAGTTCACAGCGGCTGTAAAGCGGTCAGAATTAATTTAGTAGCCTTTCACTACCGACGCCACGCAGCCCAGATGCAGCTACCGGTCGTGGAACCCTGATTACGTTTCCCAATCCATGAACGACGAAATTTGATTGATTGATTGATTGATTGATTGATTGCGAGCGAGCGTAGGGTTTAACGCGCCGACGCAACGCAGGCGATGAGGCGCGCCGTAGTGGAGGGGTCTGGATTAATTTTGACCACCTGGGTATCTTAAACGTGCACCGAAATCTCGTACACACAGGCGTTTTTGCTTTTGGCCTCAATCAAAATACCCGCCGCCGCGGCCAGGGAAACGGCAAAATTTGAATTGTCAATGTGAATCGCGAAATTTGCATTGCGAAGCTCATTTTGCGACATTTGCGTTGAGAAATTCGATGTGCAAAGTAGGGACTGCAATATATGAATTGCAAATAATGGATTCCAAAATAGGAATTGCAAGAAATATGAATTGCATATTTGGATTGCTAATTTGAATGGCCAATCCGCCTCGCGAATTTGAATTGCGAAAAATGAAATGAACAGCGCAGGTAATCTAATTTTTATTGTATTGTTTATCGCACATTCCAAAGATAATGGCAGCTGAACACCACCGACGACCTTCGGAACAAAAGGAGACGTTTGCACTCAGTCGAGTAAGCGGAAGCCCTTCGCCGTAAGAAATCGACGATGAACAAGAACCAATTGTATATCGGACACCTTCCGAGACTCTTGAACCACCCGGGATACCTCCAAAATTTGACAGCTGAAAACCAAACCTGAAAAGGAGCCGGCCCCTTTCAGGAGGAGGAGTAGAAAAAACGTTTATTGAGCAAAAAAAAAAAAAAAAAAAGGTGGGTCCCAAGACTCATTTTTACACGAAAGCATGAGCCTTTATCTTCCAACACTGAATAAATGTTCATCGGCTTCAAAAGGACCACGGACCGGGTTAACTAGTATCACTAGATCACTAACAGAGTACCGTCACTATTCTAGCCACTGTACCGTCACTTAGGCATGCAAGTCAGCAACAGCGGCCATTTTGGTGTTTATCGGTGTTGCCAGAGTGCCGCTTGTGCGGCCTCACAGTCATTCGACTATACTAGTAAGCATGCTATAGAGGAAACTGTGCTGCGTTCCAATTCCCGGACAGTTTGGTAGACAGCTTACGAAGCAGTCTAATTAGACGTCTAAAGGAATAAGAATTGTAACGGCGCAGCGGTCACGAACAGAGCTCTGGTCGCTCTGGTCACGAAACGCAACACCAACGCAGACGACAACCTCGTAGCAGACATGTTGAGAAAGCAAGCCGCAAGTTTCGTAAATAATATTAGCGTTATTATTACAAACATTTCGTGTTTTAAAAATGAAACAATATCATCTTTATCGCTACTAAATAATGCTAAATATTCCAATGAAAGGACAAGTTAGTTTGTAAGTACATTAATACGCAAAAAGTGGCCCTGGCGTCACTTGATAGTTTGGACAGGACGGTAGCCTACATCGTTGCTGACTTCGATGCTGTCTCCGCGAAGCAGTCTTCGTTGACGGTTTCGTTCGAATTGGAACGAGGCTTAACATGGTGTACTGTCCGCGAATACGGCAACGAAGCTCTCTAAAGGGTGAATTAGAACGCAACCCCAGTCGTCGTGAAGGGTTATGGCCTTATGGAAAGACCACAGCTGACGCCTTGGCACGCCTATCGGATTCTTAAGCGTCTTTTTAGGTTTGATTTCCTCACTATTCAGTGCTACGTCTACGAGGGCGCCGCTCCGGCAGAAATGGCCGAAACTCGCTTCGCTTGGAAGCTCGAAATTCCCTCCTTTAGTTCATGCTCAGTCAGCTGTGCTTCATTATAAGTAAGTGGGAGGGTATTGCCGGCCAGCGACCATCAGTACATATTTGCGTAAGCATAAGCCCACAATGTAGACACGTTAGTTTGGGGTAAGTAGAATGCGCTTCCCTGTTATTTTTGGACTATTAGTCCCGGACATCTTGATTGAGCGGGTATACTTAGCCGCTGCGAAAGTTGTAGCAGACGGTCTGTTACGAAAACACGAACAAAAACGCTGCGAATGCGAGGTGCTCGTTTCATGGGTATGCGGATAAAACCTTTCTGGGCTTTTCAAAGAATTTCTTATTTGAAATGCTTGCAGAATAAGAGTATTTATTAAATTTAATAACTACCAGCTTTGTGTGCAGAATAGCAGCCATAACATTTCTGGCAGACCCTCCGTGAAAAAAAAAAAACAGTAAAAAACACGCTTTATTTCTTGATTTTGTTAGCTTTAAAACGGGGTGTTTTATTTTATGATTATATAATTACACGCTCTTATTTGCGTTTTTGTGGCACTGTATTTGAATTTGCAGCCACTAAAACGTTGCGATCCAAGCCACTGATGAAACTAAGGCGGGCGCAGGGTACAATGGCGGCCCATGACGGCCTTGATGCGAACCACATAGACGCTAGCGCCAGATTCCTCTCTAGTGTACATAGTAAGAAAATATATACCCACAGCCAACTTTGACAAGGCCATTTGCAAACAGTGCCGAAGAAGCAGCAAACCCCGTATCTTCGGACAGACTTCTGCTGCTGAAATGCCACGAAGCGCGTTATCTGATTCGCGTTCGGAACGATCGCGCGCAGCCGCAGACCAGGGAGGACAGGCTGAGACAACCACAGTTGACCTACAGAAAACGCATAAACAACAAAATGGTGGTGCCTTGGACCGTCGCAATGTAAACAAATGTCACGTGATGCGAACTCGCCAATTATCACGGCGGTGGCATGGAACAATAGGTGGAAAAAGTGCCGATACTCTGCAACCTTATCTAGTGACACTAGGGCTATAGGGCTGCATCTTATGTATTGCGCTGGGTGATGGGACGACAAAAAGAAAAGTAGATGGGATGAGGCGCTACTGGGCCTCGTCCACTTAGACAACTTTGAATTGCGCATTTGAATCGCGAAACGTCAAATCCGGAATGTGAATTTGAATGTGAATAAGGAGTTGCGAAATACGAATAGCGAAATGTGAATAGCGTAATGCGAATGGCCATTTCGAATTGCGAAAATGAAATTAGCTGAGAAGAAAAGTTTCACCTTTTTCTTCCCAAACTTCGTATTCCCACGGTAACTTATACGGAAATTCAGACTTTGTCTAAGTGGATGGCACGAGGCGTATCTCCTCCCGTCAATTTGTTATTCTTTTTTCGTCGCAACGCCCAGCGAAATCCAAGAAGAGTCATCGACTTCAACTGGTTAACTGAATAACCACAAAACGAAAGTCGAATGGTTGCTACGCCTCAGAAGCCAACACTGTGCCCTCAGAATGCTTATATTCCATTCGCGCTCTATAAGATGCACCAAGCATCGTAAAATGATTTACATCCTTTTTGTCTATGGCCAACACCCTTACACCCCATCAAAAAACAAATCATAACAGCCTTTGAAAGGTGTAACTAGCGAGAAAAAAAACCTTTAAACAGGGTGGTGTATTCCTGCGTTTTAGTCAGGGTGTACAGTGAAAGGGTGTTATTAACGACAAAACACCCTCTTTTGTTTTTCTTGATAGGGCGTAAGGGTGTTAGTTTACACCCTCAAGGGTGTACGCCACTTTACAATAGACGTGCGTGTCGTGGAAATATTCATTCAGAGCACCACCATACTCAGCTGTATATGCAAAGGTGAACAAAATGAGGCTGAGACTTTGAGACTTTTAGCATGGCACTCAGATTCGCTGGGGATGCGTTTAGTGACGCTACTGTTTGCTCGGAGGTAAAAAAAAAAATAGAGCCACAGTCATGAACCACGACGAGTCAGGCTGAAGAGGAAAGCACACTCTTCAATTTTACATAAACGAGTCGCCACGGTGGCTTAGTCGTTATGCAGTAGTACTGCTGAACACGAGTCCATGTTTTGTTTCTCGTTTTTAATTTGCAGCTGTAACCGTCGTCTTCCCGACTTTTAACCGAAACAAAAGTTTCGCTTACAAGACGCCCCATGCGTCCAGATTTTCGCGCACGTTTAAGATCAACAGTTTTGTGGCAGAAATTCCCTACGGATGGTCTCTGAATTCACAGGCTACTAAAGGACTTAAAGGCTATGAGCTATAGGCGGAAGCTATTTCCCAGGTATAATTTCAGTTAGTTACGCCCCGACTCGGAGTTTACATAATGCCCCGTTTGTTTTGCTGTAACTGGTCGCAGCTGCCGGCTTGCGCGAATCAGGTGCGTTTTGAACGGGTGCCAAGCCACGGGGGCTCTTTTGCAAATCATCGAGTCGATCCCTTAGGCGATCAAGAAAGGCGGACGGAGCAAGTCGCCCTTCTCTAGAGTCGCCGCGACGTGAGGGGTGCTTCCTGAAAGTCATCTATATGCACCGCTCAACAAGGGGGGTGCTTTAGTCAGGCTACGGAGCTGTCTCCGCCTTATGTCGTTGATTGCCGCCGACATTCCTAGCGTTCTCGGAATGCATTGAGCAACGCGGAAGCACTCTCCGAGTGCGCCAAGGAACCGTTACACGAAGTACGTTCTGTTTGAAAATGCGTCGCGTGCACGTTCTATCCGCATGAATGTGAGAGGAGCCTTTGGAAGGGCGGAGGTACGCGCAACTCGCTTGAAACGGTCATTTTATGATAAACGGGGTAGACGCACGCACGTATCACGTAATACTATCAGCGTTGCACTCGCATCTTGAGCAGTAGCGGCACCACAGGTGGAACGGACAGTCCACTGCCTCGCTAGTGTAATCTAGTACCGACTCCGAGTGGGCTAACCATGAAGTTACAGCGGCCTTTTACAGCCGAAGGCGAAGATTGGGAATAGAAATGTTGAGAGAACTTAGTGGCGAATGTCCTTCGGGTGGATATTTGGTAACTGTGGGCGTGTTCACAATCGATTCCCATTAGAAGGCAACGATGCCCTTTGTGATGTGCCACAAAAGGTGAAAGAAGTGGACGAAGGAGGGGAATGAAGGGTGACAGGCAGACAGACGGAGCGACGAACAGACCGAGGGACAGACAGACAGACAGAGACAGAGACAGAAACAGACAGACAGACAGACAGACAGACAGACAGACAGACAGACAGACAGACAGACAGACAGACAAAGGTCCTCCCTGCACTACCAATGCTTAAGCGAAGTGCCCTTCTGTCGCCCAACCAACAGAAAGTTGCACACCAAGGCGACACACTTCCACTAACACGTTTAAACTCAAAGCGTAAAAAGTGTCCCTTTAAGGTACAACGAGACAACGTAGAGTAAGTGGTACCCCGCCTTGAGCCGCAAGGCTTCGCATCCGGTCGTAGGCCGAGACCGAGGTCGTCGTCGTCGTCGCAGGGGCCCTTCTCGAAGCGCGCGTCGCAACAAACGACCCTGTGGAGGCCGCCCCGCAGCGTCGGCGGGAACGCGCCGCCGCCCATTACAACAACGCAGCGCGCCGAAACTTTCACCGCCCTTTCGCCACGCATAGCTTCACGCCGGCGCCAGAAGAGCAGCGCTCGGCACGCGGGGGTGAAGTCGCATAACATCACCCCCGAGATGAAGACAGGCTGCAGAGTGCTCTTCCGCAGTAGTTAACTCCCGTAGATATCGACTGAAGAAGCTTATCTGCAAACCAAGCTTGACAGCCAAGCCTAGGTCGGTTGAAATGGGCGCTGACCCCTTAGCGCTTTCTTGTACGAGGCACCTCGGACCGCTTGCTATTGTAAATAGGGATAGCGAATCCTCGGCCGGAATTTGAAGCGCGTGCCGTCAATTCAAGGCGCGGAGGGGTGTATGCAAGGTTGCGAGTCTCAAGTTCGTCCCGAGTCGTACAACCATTCTCAACTTCTTCGACCTAGTAATAAACATTTTATCATTGGGCGCCGATTTATGGTTTTGTTCATTCATTCATTTGATATTCCAGTTGAAGTTTACGATAAAATCGGTACCATTGTTATCGGACTGCTCGTATCACTTGAATGCGAACGAGCAGTTAACACATCGATTACTACGTTCTAAGTGCTGGCCCACATTACGTCACTCCCTGTCCGTATTACGTCACTGTAGGGTGAAATCAGAGTTTTAAAGCGAAAGCTTTCTCGGTGGGACCGAAAGCGTTCTGTGAAAAGCTAATGCATTTTTCCGTGGACCGGTTGGGTCGACCGAAAAGCCCTGATAAGATCTCAGGACACGCGGCGCCTGCCTTAAACCAGGCTTCTTCCATTGTGTCAAAACGGTCACGTGGAAATCGAGAAAAAGGAGCACGGTTATAGATCACACAACACACACATCAATAGAATGAGTACACATAGAACGCCTTTATCTCATAATCCACGTATCGGTACACATTTAAGTCGTTGGTATATGCGTTTACTTAGCGCGCGAAAAATCGTCACATGGGCTCATTCTTCATTTGCGATTTGGGTCTTTGAGTGTTTGACGCACTTTTAGCTTTCGCGCTTCTCTCAACGTTCTTTGGGAAGGGGGTGGTAATTTTTCATATCTTGCGTTTTTAAGTTTGAGAACGGTGAGTTACCAAGGCTAGGATTTTTTTTTTTGTTTTTTTTTTAGCAAAGTTCTATCTTTGTCTTCATCAAGGTTGAAGGTTTCAAGGTTCATTCAATAAATGTTTGGTTTACAAAATGCGTTATTGATGTTAGTACAGAAGGAGGTCCCGAAGTAAAACTGTCAGGGGGCCCTCCTGGCTCAAAATTCACACAAGAACAAGTTAATAATAATGGCAGAACGGAATGCACCCGAAGTAATAAAAACCATTAGCATGTCCCTTTTAAAGAGTGAAAAGGTCTGTAGCGGTGCGAAAAAGCAACGAGCCTGTTTCGTGGAATTGGCGAGGAGGACATTGGAAGACGAAGAAAAAAATTCCAGGTACATCGAAGATACAAATCGTTAACTGGGGCTTACAAAATTTCCTCTCATGCCGGTCAGTTGGAGAAAGGAAAGGTATTTTGAAAGACGCAAGCAAGCGGAACACAGGCACGAAGAAACACGACTAGACATGAGCGACGATTGCAAGATTGCAACGCTTACGTCTGGCGGGGAAGGGGGTGGCTTCAATGAATTGCTACAGGAAAATTCACGACATCTCGCCAGACACGACAAAGTAGTGCCTCTGTGGGGGTGGTAGTAGCTACTTTCACATTCACCACATTCCGTTCCCCGAAGTTTGCCGCGACAGTTTTGCTGCTTTCTAGTCCTTTGGGCACTACTGCTTGCTACGTCCCGTCGCTTCTTAATCTTTTGTTGCTGTTCGTACAACTTACCCGCCTTGGCATGATATCAAGTGTTGGAAAGAAGCCCGTCTGCTCGGGGAAACGCATGACGCCAATTAAAAACACACCGACCCCGAGTGTTTATAAAAGCGAAAAAGAAGACGTTACGAGAGCCGAAACGTCTATAAAAACCTATAAACGTCTATAAACGGCTATAAAACGTCCATCAAACGTCTATAAAAAGACATTTCGGCTCCCGTACGGGAGCCAAAACGTCTTTTTTTTTTACTTTTATAAACACTAGTAGTGCTCGGTGTCTGTTTTTTAATTGGTGTCCCGCAAGGAATTGTTGAAGAGCTGGCGCTCTTTTTGTTCCCGCTTTCTTGCATTGGTAGATTCTACGTATTGCATAGGTAACCCGAGAGGTGCAGGAAGTACGATGCACAGTCATTGACAAATGAAACGCCAACACGAAAATGTGAACCAGAACGCACAAATAGCGCAATTTCTTTCCGTGCAAGTGAAATTATCGCGTGGCTTCACTACGCTAGCACGAATCGAAAATGTGTCTTTCTAAATTTACCACAAGCGAACCATTACTTTATATCCACTATCCATATTCTTTGACGTTGCGTGTTGTCGGTTCATATTTTCGTGTTCTCATTTAATTTGGCCAGATGACTGTACGTGCTAGTCAGTCTGAACAGTTCGATGGCCCAAATACTTAGCCATGCGGCTGAAGGAAAAAAAACTTTCGCAGGGTAGCTGCAGATGTCTTTCGCCATCATATTGGCACAAGAGTTGTTGTAGAAAGGATCATTTATTGAGTTGAAACTGGATTCGATGCAGTAACCAGTATCTGCTAAGATTTTCGTTAAATATCCAACTTCGTAAAAAGGAGAAGGCAGTAAGCCAATGGGCTGGCTCCGGGGGAATACGCCTTTCTTCGTTCATTCGGGAACTCCTCGAAATCGAGAGAGCAGTAAACCTAAAGCGAAAGACACATGTCCGTCCGAGCAATCCAGTTTCCGACGCGGCGCGTCAAAAAAAAAAAAAAATGGCAGCATCTCCCCTCCGTGGATGATGGCGAGGGTGCGGAGTACGGGGACTCGAAATGATATCCAAGTTGCGCCCTGAGTGACATCCGATTTACGGCCCCCCGACCGTCATTCGATTTTGAAGCCGTTGAGTTAACACCTTTGATTATTCCCTGAATGAAACTGCAACTCACGGCTCCAATTCGAATTTCGCTTGTGGGTTGTGGCGCACACGGATGGACGCGCGACGGACATTGGTGTGTCCTCTAAGTTAACTCCGCCACCGTTACAGACGAGGGAGTAAGCCCGCTTCTTGACTCTGGGGTTCTAACTCACGGCGTTAGGCTCAATTATAATAAAGAAAAAAAAAAACGGTCGCAGCCCAACGGGTAAGACGACTGACACCAAACTCCGTCTGTCTACCAGGACCACAGGCTCGAATCCTCGGCACGGTGCCTTGTGTGATTTTTTGCGATTAATAATGGTATGCGCACGGACGCGGAACGGACATTGCGTTGTATTTGTTCAATTGTTATGTTTTGTTTGTTATGTGCGTTTCTTTGTTACTTCGGGAACCTTGTTAAATCGAGAAAGGTGTAACCCATGGGCTACAGCGGGGGGAGATGGAAAGACCCAAGTTTGTTCATAAACGCAAACAATTAGTAAAACCGGTTTCGCGAAATAGAGATTGAACAGTATAAAAAGGGGCTGACACAAAGGAAGTAACTGAAACGTTAGAGCATTAAAATAAAATGTAGTCGATAACAAGTAATATATCACTTGTACCGCGTTACATCCCACTGTGAGAAAAAATCGAGAAATATTCTTACGAGTAATTTTGTAATCGTTTGCTGGAAAAAGTAACTGAGTTCCAGGGGTTGCTCCTCCTTGAAGGAAATAACGGAAGCGTTACAAAATTACAGCACAATGTGATCGATAATACGTGCGTCTCAAACAAAATCGAGAACTTTATAACGGACAATTATGTAATGTGTGAAATCTGAGAAAGAAAGTAACTGAGCTCCAGGTATCGCTACTCCTTGAAGGAAGTAACTGTGCGCTACAAAATTACAACAGAACGTAATCGATTGCGAGTAATCCATTACTTGTAACGCGTCGCGTACAAGTCTGAAGGCGGGTAGTCATCCGGTGGGTGCAGCCGTATGCATACACATTTGTTATTCGGAGCCTTCCGAGAGGATTCGCGTGTCGTTTCGACATGCATGTGCGGCACGTGCCAAACAACTCGGAGTGGGCAGCGGCGCACCGCCGGAGGCGTGAATTTCTTGTTTTGTTTCTCTCTATCGTTCTCGACAACGCGTGTTCACGTCTCGTGCGAAGGATCGAGTGGCGCGCACGCGTTAACCCCATCATTGCCCGAAGGAAAATAAAACGCTCCTTCGACCGTCGTTACAACACGAGGTCATTATGTTCGAGGACGAGGTATTTGAGTTTTCTGGGAATTGCGACGAACACGTATAAACAACACCTCCCTTACACATGGCGCAGTTCTTTTTTATCTCGAGCCAATACAAAAGTGATATTTGACTGTTTTCTGGAGCCTGATATGCTGATTTTTTAATTTTTTTTGTCTCTGCGTGATTATTCATTTGCTGCGTCGACAGCAGCTTACGAGCCCTCGGATGAAATAGAATGAATGAATGAATGGTGCAGATGAAAGAAATGGACGGATGGCTGGATGTGGTTGCATTCCCTTATATTGAAAAGAAACGCCAACAAAGCTGACCGCCGCCTTCTCCACAACAGGGAATTCTCATGAAAGCAGCAAGGAAAAGGTAAAAACGTGTCAGCCAATGGTGAACTCGATCGTTGGGTCATAATGAAGCAACAAGAGTGACCTTTCGCGGGAGAAGTTTCGTAATACGGTTGGTTTAATATTTGCGGCGTTGATATTGTTACGAGGATAAAAGAAGAGGGAGCACACTGTACTCACACTATTTACAGTATTTACAGTAGAGAGCAACGCAGGCCGGAATCCGACATGATCCTCGTAACAATACCGTCGTAACGCGATCGTAACAAAATTTACGGTGCCGTCCCAGGATTTGTGTTCCCGCGTGAGGTGCGCTTTAAAATCTTACTCATGCGCACTTATACAATCATTTGGGCGCGGACATAGTCACTTCCATGCGCCCTAAGGTACGAAGCTCCAGATTTCACCCAGTAAACTCCTCCGCCCTGATCCCCCCCTTGGAAAGTTGCGTCACACCACAACGGGTATGAAAGAAACCCTGGACGACCTTACCCAACCAGTCGAAGTAATTCGACGGACGTCGGAATAGAGGAACAGAGAAAATTTAGTTCGTTTTCTCTTTCTGTTTTCTTCTAACGTGTTTACATTTTTTTCCCAAAAGCGTGTACGGAATCAGCCACGTAAATGTGCACAAAAGCGTATATACGTTTTAAATTTCACAAACATTCTGCGCCACGTCGGCCTTCCTTAGTACAGCACTAGGTAAGCCTGCGAATTGTCTTAAAGGGTCAACAAGACAAAACGCACGTTCGGTTCATTAAAAAGACCGTTTTGTCTCGGTAAAAATGAAACTGGTTTTATCGCTAAATTCAAACAAATATTCTAGTCATTAAGGAACGCAGCAGAGTGAAAGGTCGGGGCTAGTTGAAGATGGTTCATGACTGAACTCCACACACTCTGCGTTTGAGTGTGTCCCTTTTTTGTTTGGCGTGTGTGCGCGCGCAGTTCAGTCATGAAGGAACGCAGGTTAAAGGGGACCCCGCAACACTTCTTCCAACTTTTTTTTTGAATCTTAAATGCTTGCAGAACGTAGTCACCCAACACACCCAGTACTTAGATTATAGGGGCGCAAAGCACCTCAGTCAAAAATCACTGCCCTATGGCCATTCGATAACCTGTAAACTCGCTCAAAAGATTTTTCTCTCCTTCCCGGCCTTGACGTTCTTCGACGGCTCGAATTACGTCACTAAGGGCATGTTGCGGCTGTTGGCCGGTTTTCCTTCAGTTGCAGCAATGAACCCTTTTCGATGGCAACTTTAGAAAATAAAGCCACAAAAACAAAGCAGAAGAGGAAGGCGTATCCTGGTGCGACGAAGCAAATCCGCAGTGCCGCTTCGTGCTGGCGATAACTATAGCTTTCGCAGTGGTTCCAGACGCGGAGGAAAGAGTGAAAGCGCGCTTATCGAAAGTGTTGCAGGGTCCCTTTAAGCAGCCACGACTCCCCAGCCACGTTCCTGCGACGGCTCTATGACGTCACAGAATTTTGCTCGTGCGATTGGCGACCAAAGCCACCGCCGAAAAATATGACTGTGCGATTTCAGTGGAGCCTCTACTTCCGTTCGACCGTATCATATATACCACTTGAATGGCAACGTGAAGTCAACACACAGATAACTCTGCTCTTAGTGTTCCTTCTATGACCTAACTGCTGACGTCATCATGTAGCGCGAATTTTAAAAACTTCACATTTCTTGTGCTTTTTTTCTCGGCTCAAAAGCGTCTTTCGTGGCTGGAAAGCAGCTGTGTGAATTGCCAAAAGCTAGCTCATTCAAACTGAAATAGGTTTGTATTTATGGCCCCTTCCGATAGAATATCTCATATACGCGGAGTGTGTTTTCTTGCGTTTTTTTTTTTTTTTTGTGCAGTTTTTTCTTGTGCAGTTTTTTTTTGTGCAGTGAGGGAACAGATCTTTTAAAGCGAAAGCTTTCTTAGCGGGAGCGATGCGGTCCTGTCAAAAAACTAATGCGTTTCCCCATAGACTGGTTAGTCGACCGAAAAGCTCTGACAAGGTCTCGGGACAAACGGCACGTG
Organism: Haemaphysalis longicornis; assembly: GCA_013339765.2. NCBI lineage: Eukaryota > Metazoa > Arthropoda > Arachnida > Ixodida > Ixodidae > Haemaphysalis > Haemaphysalis longicornis. The sequence continues at coordinate 84,637,937 of CM023449.1, read as the reverse complement.
GGTGAAACCGGGCTTCCATTTTTGTCAAAACGGTCACTTGAAATCGCGAAAAAGGAACGCTTCAGATAAGACAACGCACGCATCGACCACGAAGAGGAGTACAATAGTACGCCTTTGTCTCATAAACCACGTATCGGTATACATGCCCATCGTTCGTAGATGCGTTTAGTACTTATTGCGAGAAAAATCGTCGCATGGGTTCATTCTTCGTTTGCGATTTGGGTCTTTGATGGTTTGACGATCGATTGGACGGGCCTTCAGCGGAGGTTGGACGCTTGCTTTACCGCTTCTCTCGACTTTCTTTAGCAAGAGATTTGGCGGCTCCTGTCGTCGTCGTATCGTCGTCTCATGTAGTCACGGTACTGAAAGACCGGGAAACTCGTTTACGCCTCGCGCTGGAACGTAACGCGTACTAAAAAAAGCACCGGGACGCTCGTTTACGCCTCTCGCTAGGGAGCTTCGTGCTTCAAAGACACCAGACTTTTACAGCAAAGCCGTATCCCTCTACCCCCCCCCCCCCAACGGTTTCATCTCCGTGGATAAAAACGGCAAGGCGCCAAGAATACACTTGCACACTGCATGCTTCGCCCTTCCCCAGGTTTCACGTTAGTGGAGATGCCCCGCGCTATTTTTTTCTCTGGAGCGGATCGAATTTTTAAAATAACTACAACGGTGCAGACCGTCACAATAACAGCGCACTTTCCGCCCACCTAAAACACATTCCGAGCTCCCGTCACGTCACCCCACCAGAGCATTCAGTTATACTCTAGCAGGGGAACGCCCATACCTCAGGTTCCCGTTATTCGGATATTGGGGATGCACATTCAAGCAAACGGTCTCAACTCAGAAACCATCCGCCGCCTCGATGTTCATGCCACCCAGGTCGGGCGCATGCTCACTCGGGTAGCTAATCGGCGGCAGGGAATTTCCGAACACACTCTATTTCGCCTCGTGCAAGCCTTCATGCTCTCCAAGATAACTTATGCCACCCCCTATCTCCTGCTGACTCGACTTGAAACAGAAAAGCTCAATATAATTCTACGCCGTACCTACAAGCAGGTGCTAGGAATTCCCGGAACGGCCCCTACCCACCGCCTTCTGGAGCTTGGCATCCATAATACAGCTGATGAGCTCATCGAGGCTCAGCGCACTTCTCACATGCACCGCCTCGCACTCACGCCTACGGGCAGAAAAATCCTACAACGGCTAGGCCGCACGGTCCCATTTGAACACCCTTCTGCGCAACCCGTGCCTGCCTTTTTACAAGAAGCGCCCCTCTTCCCAAGAACATGCAAGCGGGCTCGCAGGACGGTCGGCGCCGGGCACGAACGAGGTACCTCACCCGCCTCCTCAAGACCCATTCACATGTGTGGTATACGGACGCCTCCCCATATAAAGGACGCCCCGCCCTTTGCGCTGCCACATCTAACTTTCCCAATAACCAGGAAGTCGCATGCACCTTGCCCCATGGCGACATCACAGACGCAGAAGAGGCAGCCATCGCCCTTGCGGTTGTACAAATCGCTCGCAGTGGCTCTCCTGGAATCATCGTAACTGACTGTCAGACCGCCCTGCGAAACATTACGAACGGCAAGTGCAGTCCCCCAGCTGCTCGCATACTACGCACCATCCCCGAGACCCCGCAACTTACCCTCCCATACGTCTCCTTTGGACCCCCCCGCCCACTCGGGCCTGGAGGGGAATGAGGTGGCTCATGAGCTGGCCTGCGAAGCTCACCAACGCAGGCCGTCAGATCATCCGGCCACTACTCTGCTCTCAGCACCCCTCCTTAGCTTTCAAGATGTCCTAGCTTACTACAAGGACGCTAGACGCATTTACCCACACCCGCACGCCTCACTCACTCGATACGAAGCGACCACACTACGTCAAATCCAGACGAACACCCTTCCTTCCCCAGCACTGTACAGCAGAATACACCCTAGCTTATACAGCCCGTTCTGTCCATCCTGCGGTGTCTGGGCCAACATGCAACACATGTTATGGCAGTGCCCCACTACTGCAGACCGACAATTTTATTCACAACGAATCAGACTGGGAGGCCGCGCTGCTCAGCCCCCAATAAGGACATCCAGAAGGCGCTTGTGGCTCTAGCGATCCGTGCGGGACCTCCAGTGCTTCAGCGAGATCCGCCACAGGACCCGAAGTAAGCGTCCACCAACTTTACAGGAGTTAACCAAGTGCGCAGTGCCTACGAGTTTTTTTCTCTCCCACGAAAGTTTCCGCGGCGTCTTAGCGGGTCCGCATCCCGCGCGGTCATCGACGCCGCAGCCCAAGAAAACGAAGGCGTGAGAGCGACGCCGCCGGCGCCCGCAACGTTCGTTCGTTCGCCATTCAGATCGACCTCGTTCGCACGACTCTCGGAAGACGCGTCGGTCTGCGAGCGAAAACTGCGGCGGAAAGCCGCCTTAAGCACACACGCAGAAAAACAAAGAAACAGATGCTCGGGCTCTTCACACCTATGCTTTCTGTTAACGTTCCCCCGACCCCGCTGGAGACGCTGGAATGCGACAAACACCGTGGCGTCGGTGTAGTGTAGTGGTTAAGTCACCTGCATGCCGGTCATCGTGATGCAAAGAAACAGCAATCAGCCGACCAGTAGCACAAGAAATGTCAGAAGTTTCATAGTAAGGCCAGCTTTTAGGGGTGAGGCCCAATAGGGTTGATTGATTGATTGTAGGGTTTAACGCGCCGACGCAACGCAGACGATGAGGCGCGCCGTAGTGGAGGGCTCCGGATTAATTTTGACCACCTGGGGATCTTTAACGTGCGCCGAAATCTCGTACACACGGGCATTTTTGCTTTTCGCCTCCATCAGAAAAGCGACCGCCGCGGCCGGGAATCGAACCCGCGACCTCGTGCTCAGCAGCGCAACGTCTTAGCCACTGAGCCACCGCGGCGGGTGAGGCCCAATAGGGGCTGCGGCTGTTGGCGTCTCCTGTCGTCCGTCGTAATCGTCATCTCATGTAGTCACGGTACTAAAACACCGGGAAACTCGTTACCGCCTCGCGCTAGAACGTAACGCGTACTGAAAGAGCACCGAACACTCGTTTACTCCTCGCGCTAGAACGCTTCGTGCTTCAAAGACAAGATACTTTTAGAGCGAAGCTGTATGCCTCTACACCCCCAACGGTTTCATTTCCGTGGGCAAAAACACGAAGGCGCCAAGAATATGCTTCGCCCCTCCTCAGGTTTCACGCTAGTGGAGATGGTCCAGGATTTTTTTTTTTTTTTGCTTTGTTGCGAGAGCCTTAGATCATAATGCCTCAATGAAAGCGTGAGGTACAGTCTTTGCCAAAATTTTCTAGGCCACGCCTCAGGTTTGTGAGCCACAAAGAATTCAAAGCCATAGCTTCACCTTCAACAGTGAGCAGAATATTTCAGGACAGTAAGAAAGACGGGCGTTTTCTCCCGTTTCCTGGCATAAACCGTTTCAGCCTCGCTGGATATGTAAGCTCGTACTCAGAATTTTTAACAGCGTAGCTGCTGTCACTTGCCGTAAGTTCGCCGTTGCAGGGGAAAAAGTAGCAAAAAAATGCCGAGCGCTCGTGGCCGCGTGCCTCGCGGTGACCGCCGAGTCCCCGGCACGCGCAGTAACTTTAGAAAAAAAATTCTAGCGCTGTCCTCAAGCGCTACCGCGCACCTAAAAAAATAAAAAAAAAACTCCACCGCTAATACTAAAGATGAGAAGACACCCTGATTTGGGGAGGTTACTGCGGCCCCCGAATTCTCCAGAAGCCATTATGGACAATTGGACACATGGCTACGAGTGTGCCACTCCTTCCCGAGACGACTTGCAGATTCCGATACCGCTGCCTCGAGTCGATGACGAAGGGCTTTTGGAAGTCTACAATGCTGAGGATTACTTCGAATCCACCACTCGTTGCGAAGAAGACGACGACCTGTTCGATGCATATGACGACGATTACTAGCACCGTGACTATGCAAAGAAACAATGATACTGAAACTTAACGATGCTTCCGGCAATGTTCACCAGCAACAGCTTCGTCATTCAGGTCTTGCGCATGAGTGCAAGCTTCCATGGTGGTGGTGAAAACGTTCTTTACTGAGCTCAATGGGTAGGGAAAGGGGTGTGTGTGTCAGCCTCCTTCGTCCAGGAGGCCGCGGGCCTGCGCTGCATCCGTGGCTCGTTGCACCCAGCGCGAGTTGACGCTCCGGCGCCGAGCTGGTCAGCGCAGACTCCACTGCTCAGGGGATGGGATGGGATGGGGTAGAGGGTGGTGGGACAGGAGTATACTAGGTGGTAAGTTGAGAGTGGGATGTCACACTGTGGGCAATTGTAGGGGAACAGAGATGGGAGATGTGGGACGGATGGTGTGGTTGTAGTATGTCTCGGTTTGCAGTCGCCGGTAGATATACGCTTGATGGTTGGAAAGAGTGTGATGAGGAGGTGGGTATATCCTTCTTGTGTGTGTGTAATGAGAGAGAATGGAGCTGTATGTGAGGTACGGATTGGGGGTCAGTGCCTGTGGGAACGGTGGGGCTTGTTCCGTTCTTCCTGGCCTTGCTGTTGGGAGTGCCCGGTTGAGGAGGTCGCGGGTTACGGCGTGGGCCGCCTCATTCCCTGCAAGGCCGGTGTGGCCTGGTGTCCAGATGATAGAGACAGACCACAAGCTTCCATGAATTTTTTTTTTTTTGTAGCGTAAGCTACACTGGCTGAGGTTGAGCAGTTTCGCGTGTGCCGAAAAGGGCTGTTCTGCGCAAGCGCGAGGGACATTGGATTGGATTGGCTTGACCTGGATTGGATTCGGATTAGATTAAAGTGGATTGTGTTGCGTCATAGCCGCGGCAGACGCACTGGCGCCGGCGCGTGCCCAGGTGTGCGCCTCAATTGCGCAGTAGCCAAGTCTGACGCTGCACCGGAGCCGCTTGATAGCCGTTTCGCGTGGCCCGTGAAGAGCCGTGCTGAACATGCGCGAGGAGCAGTGACTGGACAGGACTGGACTGAATTGGACTGGACTGGATTGCTGAACCTTAGCTCACGCTACGTATATCCTGGCATAGCAGAGCTAAGCCACTACTAATTTTTTTTTGTGTGTGTGGCCTATGCCCTTTTGGCACGGTGTAGAAAATTTTGAGAGACCTCACAAAAGACAGTTGCGAGCTACACAGAATCGTGCAGATCGTCGGAGCGCGAACCAAGGAGACCGCACCTAGGACAGTGAAACCGCAATGCCGGAGGAAGGACATAGGAGGGATCTGAGAAAGGGGTCGATGCAGAACACACCGGGAAAGGGAAACAGCTTCTGCCGCAAGTGCAATACCAGCCCCCCTGAGAAGGTGAAGATGCTGATGGCTATAGCTAGCGGAACATGCTTGGGAAAGTGCTGTCCAGGGCGATGGTCAAGTGACGGCGGGAGCGGCCGCAAAGTTCAACAGCAGATCAACTGAACTTACTGAAGCTGTAACTAAGTTAAGAACGGCAATACCTCGTGTAAAGAATCACTCCGCCGAAGCTACGGACCCGGATGTGAGCGTGCGCGCGCATTTTGAAAGGAGATGACGATTAATGCGCGACATCGTCCGTTCTATCTCACGTAGTTTGTTTGTCGTCACTGCAGTAATTTACAAGCACATCAAGTTGAAAAATGAGGGAAACGACTCGAATAACGTTCAAAGTACTCGCAGTAAGGCATGCGTTACGCCGCGAGGGGGAGCAGCCGGCTGAGGTGGTGAGGCGCAGTGGCAACTTCCGTGATTGCCCCGTTTTGACACGCCATTACCCGGTTACAAAGGGGGATACCATTGTAAATGAATCAACTCAGTCAATCAATCAATCAATCGTTGTCGTTCTTAGTCTAGGCGCCCGCCTTCACATTTTTTGAAAGTTCTAAGCATCCCCCGTAAATTCTTCTCTTGACATTTCTTTCTCAATATTTTCTGCAGTTGCTACGTGCCGGATGAACTTATTCACGCGTACGTATCGGCAAACGCCTGCGGAAACACAATCTTCTTCAGAAACCGAAAGTTTCCCAACGGACACCGGCCAACCAGAAGGCCGGTGCGTCATTGACGACTGTGCGAGTTCGTGAACCGAAATAAATGAACAATTGGTAAAGTGAACACACGTAAGAACATGTAGATGATTGGAAGCTTCAGAATGGATAACGAGGAATTGAAAAATTAAAGAAAAAGAAAACGCATACATCGATGCGCTAGCAATGCACATGGGTACAGCAGAGAAGTCGACTTTATAGGAACCCAATGGTAGCGTCTTTAACCATCGGGGCCTTCATAACTTGATAAAATACTGCCCACATTGACCTGAGTAAAATGTCTTCCCAGCAATTTATTTGTCTATTGCAGTCAAGTCGATGTTAACGGCATAGATGGTGCAGCAGAGCGGTTGATAACGATGCTCACGCATTAGCAGATTTTCTCAGAATTCCTATACCACCCCTGTCGTTTATACGTGATACTGAGAGGTTCTCGACGAAATGATGCGGTTGACAACGTTGATGAAAATCGCAGTGGTCGCACGAGAAAATGACGATTCCGTCACAAATACATCGCGGCATACACTTGACATCAACAACAGAAAATACTTTTCAAGTACATCTTATCGATATTCCTTTAGCTCAGTGCCATCGACACAAAATAACGGGTGCAGAAGCTTATCAGTACACTTATCACCGTCAAGGCATACACTTCGCCTTAATTCGTTATCACGAGCTCCGCTACAACGATAGAGCTGAAGAAAGGCAGAGTTAATTCTGACCTTGCAACTAGAGCCCAAGTTGAACTTTGCGCCTATAAAAAGTTTAAACTTCTTATGAGCTCTCAACTAGGCTCATATTTTCGGTTATTGGGTTACTGGGCGCTTTTGTTTCGAACAACGGCGCTTGGAAACTCACCGAAGGCATAATCGATTTTCCGCAAGTTCCGCTAAGTGAATGGAAAACAAAAATCTTCACGTCGATGAATGTCCGCCCATTTTTTCCATGCGGTGCGACATCAACTTCCCCGCGTAGCGAAAGCGATCAATCACGACCAAACGGCACACTTTATACGAAACACGCCGCCCCGAAGGGCGGTTTTGTTTTCAGAGTTTCGAACGGTTGCTCGCGTTCAATACCGAATGACCAGAAAAAGCTCGACTTCTTCGACCCGGCATTGTTACCGTGGCGCAGGCTTCGAGCGCGGAACACAGCCCGTTGCCTTGCCAACAAAGGTCGCCTGAAGTCTTCTTAATGGACCCCTTTTAAAAGTAAAAAAAAAAAATCAAAAGAGAGCCGAAAGAAAGAAGGAGTTCAATGGCAGTCGGCTTTCATGACCGCCGAGCCAGATACGGACTTTTTTTTTTTTTTTTCGTTCATACGTGAATCACGATTAGCCCAGTGGTGAATCGTCTGCTATTCTTTTTTCCCCGTCTGCAGGCCGAGCTTGTACCTTGGAACAAGCGAGCGAAGGCAGTTGGACGATCTGATTTATGGCCAGCCTTAGCACTTACGACGTGCTCGCATCTTAATTTGTCTTCTTTTGTTGGCGCATTTCCCTTCCTTTTCATCGTAGAAGAAAGTAGTGTTGCCGTTGCAGGCTAACTGCGCAATTACGCGCCTTCAAACGACCTCGCACGCATTAACAAATCACACACACACAAAAAAAAAGCTGACAGACGATAAAGCATTCGCGCGAAAGGTAGTCGACGCTGCTTAAAACACGCCCAGCTGTAGCCTTTAAACATTTATTTTTTGAACGGCGCGGCGCTAGCAGATAGCGCCGCGCAGACAAGACCGGAATGCAGACGACTTTTGTGACAAACAGAAGTGACGTCACGACGGCGTGCGGCGACTTTCACTTACGGCTAGCCGTTCGACGATGACCACCAAAACTAGAAATGTTTTTTTCTTCTACGGTACGGGCGAACGTTTCTTTATTTAAAGACGGGTTAGGACACTAAGTTGGTTTGTTTGCAGACAATTAACACAGCCGGGGTATCACGGGTGGCTATTCAGCACTCGTTATCGCCTCGCTACTGCAAAATGCTGAACTAGTGGGTGAAAAAAGCGAATTCAAACTTACCGCTTTGGACTACTCGAAGAAGAGACGTAGCTTTCACAGCAGCCTTAAAAAAGCTACGCCGAACGACGCGCACAAGACGACGGGTAAGAAGATCAGGCGAGTATCGCACGTTCCGGTCCCCGCGCGCTAGCAGACGACGCAACAACCTGTTTCCATCATGGCGCAGATTCGCGCGGCTGGAAACACACAAAAAAACTCGCGTCGTTCGTCGAGTCACTGGACAGCGGTCGCGAACTTTTCGACGACGACGAGAGGATACAGGCCAGGCGACGCAGCTGTCGAGCGGTTATTTCGGAATCGTAGCAGACGATATGTATGCGCGCACGCACGAGGAACACACGCAGACGATAACGTGCAGCACTGACGCTCCGCTGTGCGCGTCTGCTACGCGCCTGCGACTAGCGATCTGTTGCTGGCTCCCTCCCTCGCTCCGCGGGCTCCCCCGCTCCCCGCGTTCAGAACTGGGTGAAGGCGCTCCGAGGCCGTGCAAGAGAGAGAGAGAGAGAGAGAGAGGGAGAGAGAGAGAGAGAGAGAGAGAGAGAGAGAGAGAGAGAGAGAGCATGCGGGAACGCTCTCGCTTCTGCTCCTCCCCCGATTCTTGTTTTTCGCCTTTTATGTTTGTTACACGGCCCCCATTACTGTTTTTTTTTTTTTTTCTGCCTTCCTTCTCGTCGTTGTGTTTTCTCTCACGCGATGATTGCCTTTCCCCGCCTTCGACACTCGCGGCAGGTATTTTCGTTATTTAATTTTTGTGTCAGGTGTCGGCGATTCTTGCTTCGTAACTTTTTTTTTTTTTTTTTTTTTTTTTTTCGGTCGTCTGCTACGCTGCGTCGGCCCTTTTTTTCCCTGACTCCACGGGTCGGAACAGTTTCTTCCCGGCCCCGGTGTAGCCGTTACGGCGAGCACGCAACCTCGAGGCGCACCGGGTTGTCTGCGGGCGGTTCCTTTTGTTTTCGGCTGCGTGCGAGCGACTCGCTTCACGAAACGTGCTCCGTTCGCACCGGTTACTATATCGGGGGCGACTTTGCGTATAAAAATAAAAGAACGGCCCCTTCGTGGAAGCTATTGGAGTCAGATTCGCCGCAATCTGTTGTCAGGTCGTCAAGGCTCCGGCCCCCACACGTAATGACCTCTTCCCCGAATAGCCGAGATTATGTATCGTCTGTCTACTCGCGGTGGCCGGTTAAACAAGTGCGCAGCGTCTCGTATTACCAAAATTAAAGAAAAGGCTTCGTAATTGGTCTAGGCCGATGTGCTATTGTTCTCTGCTGTTTACCGCTCGATAAGTTTCGCGGAAATTTTAGGGCTTGAATCGGTTTAAGGGCACGGGCTGCTACAAGGTACCATCTGCGCATGCTCCATCGCATATATCGAGAAAACCTCTGGTAGTAGTTGCTTATCAGTGTGCAATCTCACTGAACAGAATTCAGGCTTACGCAGTTGTAGTTGGCCTATAAGGGCAGTCAGCAAAAAATAAAAAAAAAATGAAAGCAGTTGCAAGAAACGCCGCTAGAAAGAGAAAAACAAACTGAGGGAGTTACACAGCTACAAATATGCGATAAACCGGCATTGCACGGCGTCGAATTTCAATTGCGTGACAGTAGCTGCAAAGTTCACATGGAGAGGGGATTCAGACGAAAGGTAACTTAGCTGGCTGGCAATGAAAATCGAGCGCTGAGCACGAGGTTGCGGGTTCGACTCCCGCCGCGGCGGTTTTCTGAAGGCGATGTGTTCGAGATTTCGGCGCACGTTAAAGATCCCCAGTGGTCATTAATTCCACTACGGCGCGCCTCGTCGCCTGAAACCCTCAATCAATCAATCTCAATCAATCAATCAATGAAACCGAGCCACCAGTTTGAAACTGCGGAGTCTATTTTGTGCTTCCCATCGTCTGGATCTGGAAGCATTTCTTAGGGTATTTTCGATACTAAAGCCTGAAATGACCCACCGAGTGAAAAATTCGGCGTCGGTGACTGTATCGGCTATCAAACTCTCGTTGGCTGTGACGCATCATGTTGTTCTTATTAAGCACGTGCTTCTCAAAGCCAAAGCGGAGCCGCCTTAGAAGAAAACGAAAAAAAAAAAAGGCACAGCACCACAAATGGTTCCTCAAAAAAGCCGGTGGCGGAGCCGCATCCGCGCAGTGGGGGCGTATGGGGCACGCGGTTTATCTGGCCTCACCAACCGGCGCAGCAGTCACCAGCTGGCCGGGGTGACCTGCGCTGCGCACTGCGGCGCTTACAGCAGGCGCTGCGGCCGCCTTTTTTCCGCGTTGTTCATTTCTTTGTTTGCAAACCACGCGTTGCGATTATGGGCAGTGAATAGTCACTTTATTTTCGCATCAATTGTTTTCAGAGTGAATTTTTGGGGGGCTGGGTTTCTGTGCATCTATGGGCTGCGATACAGAAAACGCCTTGCGGTAAAACCAACTTCATCGCTAATACTGAGCGGAAAACGACTGATTATTCCCAACAAAAATATATGGTGATTGCCTGCTAAGACGATATCGTTACTCCGAGTTTCATTTACTCGTCATAATTAGTTAGCTCATAGTGAAGCTGCCAGCGTTACTCTTTTCCCGTGTGCAGTCAGTACATGGGTATCTGAGTGTAGTATGGTTACAGGAAACAGCTACATTATACAAACTTCCACGAAAACAACTGCGACAATTGGCCACTAAGATGACTCTGTGATGGGGCCGTGTATCATATACTTGTTATGGTTTCTTAGTACCCAATCAATGGGGCCTATACATTTGTTCGACCTCCCCCGTCACCTCGCTGTCGTGCGCTTCACAGCTTCGCTGGTCAACCCCCGGCACGAAGTAGAATGGCTCATGCTTTTTGTAGCGTAAGGTACACTGGCCGACGTTGAGCAGTTTCGCGTGGACCCTGAAGGGCCGTGCTGCGCAAGCGCGAGCAGCATTGAATTCGATTGGATTTGGATTGGATTGGATTGGATTGGATTGGATTGGATTGGATTGGATTTGGATTGGATTTGGATTGGATTGGAAATACAATCCCATTTGAGTACGGGTGTGTAGAGAATTGGGTCTGCACATTCGCCGGTCTGCGCATTCCAGAGTGCAGACGTGCCGGCGCCGGCGCGTGCCCAACTGCGCACCTCCGTTGCGCAGTAGCCAAGTCTGACTCTGCGCCGGAGCCGCTTGATAGCCGTTTCGCGTGGCTCCTGGGGAGCTGTGCTGCGCATGCGCGAGGAGCAGTGACTGGACTGGACTGGATTGGATCGGATTGAACTGGATTGGATTGGATTTGATTGGACTGGATTAGATTGGAGTGTATTTGGAATCGTTTTAGCAGCAGTAAGCATGATAATCAGCTAATCCTAGACAACCAGGAAACCTAAGAATAACCATCTTAACCTTAGCTCACGCTATGTAAATCCTGGCATAGCCGAGCTAAGCCACTGCTAATTTTTTTTTTCTTCGTTATATCTATGGACCGCCTTGCCGGCATTGCTAGCTGCGGCACGGCGTATCAGAGCTGCTGCCAATTAATGAAGAAATGAATGTTTCCTTCATCGTTGTTGATCGAGGAGCTCATCGTCAACAGAATAGCCAAAGGATGAGGGAAGATAAAATACTCTTGCTGTAGCCTTCAGATTGCCGGTACATGCATGGTGACGAGCACGAGCGAGTCAAATACACCTGCGTGTATCGCTTCCGTGCCAGGAAAAAAAAGAAAAGTCAAGTGCATTTGCAGGTGAATTACCGATAAAAGAAATGGAGACAATTGTATCAACGACACTTCGGTGCATCTGGACTATTGTGAAATGCAGCTTCCGGATCTCGTCGTTGTTTTTTCTTCGTTCTTTACTTTCCGCGAACTCTGCTATCTTAATCGCTTGACGCATTAATAGCAGCTGTGGCTTTGCATGAGTATTTCGCCGAGGGAAGTTTTGTTTAACGTTCTTTCGTCCAGGCTGGTATACGAACACCAGCAGTGCGTAGTCGTACCATCCGACTGAAAAGATAGGGAGAGTCAGACACGTATCTCCATTAAACCACGAAATTGCTGGTTCCAATTCTCGGACTGCAGCGCTTCTTTTAACCACACCTTTACTCTGCACCGACTGCGTGCGTCTACCCGTCAAACAACTTCATGTGCCCGCGCCTCATGCGTGGAGTAGCTATACTCCACCCCCAACTTTAGCGTGGAACGGAGTCACTTCAAGCGGAATTATGGATGCATCTTGAGACGAGAAATGGTGGCCATGATGATGACGAAGCATACGCACAAAAAGAAAAAGTTTGTTGGAAGCAGGCATACATCACACTCCGCCATAAAATATCAGCATTTCGTATTCCTCCTTCCTAGCGTCACTAAATAAAGGCTTTTAAAGTACTGGCACTCTTTTCTCTCATTGTTATGTGCCGCCAGGATTTTCACTGGTTGGTCGGCACCACGTGATATTTGTTTGCATATGGACGCAGCCATTTTGTTTCTGGGCGATTCTCCTCTCTCTCTCTACTGCGTGGATGCTAGAGCGGCCGGTCGCACTCTGCCCGTCACAACCGGAGGCGGTTTCGTTGGGAAAGATGGCAACACTTCAAGCCAGAAACAAAATGGCCGCCATACGCTTTCGGGTGCACGAAGTGGCGGTACTCTAAAGCGTAGCTTATCTGACGCTAGTCCTTCCCATTCCATCCTGTTTTTATGCCTACTCGGTCCTGCACTCGTTCCGTACTCCGTTTTGCAAGGGGCACAAGCGGTGATGGGACGCGTGGAGGAGCCCTGCGAAGGATGCGTCGGGCGGAGAAGTGGGCGAGCCGCGGTTCGACTGGACGTTTCCCTAGCAACTGGTCGCCACCGCAGCCAATGCCGCCGCCGGCTCGGCTGACACCACCCCTCTCCGCACACGCTCTGTCGTTCTTTGCTCTTCTGTCGCTCTCTGTGCGCGGATAGACGGCGAAGTTTCTTGCCAAAATGGCCCACCTACGGTCGACTGTCGTTGCTATTGTTGTTGTTGATGGTGACGATGATTGTGATGATGATGACTTCTAACACATTAACGAGCTATAGCACGGGGATTATCATCATCACCATACGTCGCAGCTCCAGTAGAAGCAGCAGTCTTCCGATGCCCGCACATCTCCAATGGTTTCCAGCAGCTGCGAGTGCTGTACTGGAAACACAAGGAAGCCACCTACCCGACGCGGTGGACAATAAAGGAAAAAAAAAACCCGCCGCGGTGGCTCAGTGGCTAAGGCGTAGCGCTGCTGAGCACGAGGTCGCGGGTTCGACTCCCGGCCGTGGCGGCCGCTTTTCTGATGAAGGCGAAAAGCAAAAACGCCCGTGTGGACGAGATTTCGGCGCACGTTAAAGATCCCCGGGTGGTCAAAATTAATCCGGAGCCATCCACTACGGTGTGCCTCATCGCCTGCTTTGAGGCGCGCCAACACTACAGCCAATTAATCAATCAAATAGGCTACCTCTGGACTGGTTATCGCAAATTAGGCGCTACTACATGTTTGTGGCAGGTGATTTCGTAAATAATGTTTCGTAAATAATAATGGCATGCGCCGGAGCACTGGCGCCGGTGGCGCGGCGTCTGTGGAAGCGAAAGGAGCTGTTGCAGGAGCGTAGCGTGCGCCACTGTTGTTTTTCTGCTTCGTTGTTTGGTATCTCTAGTAAATTTGATTTGGTTTGGATTTGCGACCCATTGCAATCACTGCGAGCGATTTATTCTGCGAGGAGCGATGAAAAACTAGGGGATCATAGTTCGAATTAACCGTTTTGGATAACGACGCGTTCAAATTATCGGGAGTTTTCCTCCATTGAAATACACAGGGCTGTGCCGGGACCAGGGCGACAGTTCGAATTAACCGGAAGTTCGAATTAACCGAGTTCGAATTAACGAGCTTTTACGGTATCTTCTTATTTAGTGGCTGTTTAAAGATGCTGTTTTAAGATACTGTTGCACTGCTGGGCAGTGAAAGTAGCATGCGCGTTGATGATCCGTTTGTCTGATTTCATTTTCGGCGTTCCGCAGGAATCAACTGTATCCGCCCAACATACACACTTCCTTTAATAGTGCTATGGGCACTACTTCCTGTCTAAAGCCCGGCCGACCATATCGAGACGTTGTTGAAGTCTAGGCTAAAATGGCCGCATTAATTATTTTTACTTCGAAACAAGAACGTCCGCCTCCGAGCGGAATCTAGGCACATTATAAATATTCCCAGGTGGCCTGAATAATACTGTAGCCCGCTGCTAGTGCGCGGCTCATTGTTCAGATGAGGCTTCGGTGAGTAAAAACCACAACTGGAGCTTCGATTCGGCAAACTTAGCACGAGGACGCGGGTTCAATCCCCGGCCACGGCGGTCGCTTTTCTTGGTGGAGGCGAAAAGCAAAAACGCCCGTGTGTACGAGTTTTCGGCGCACGTTAAAGATTCCCAGGTGGTCAAAATTAATTCGGAGCCCTCCCATAAGGCGCACCTCATCGCCTGCGTTGCGTCGGCGCATTACACCCTACAATCAATCAATCAATCAATCAATCAATCAATCAATCAATCAATCAATCAATCAATCAATCAATCAATCAATCAATCAATCAATCAATCAATCAATCAATCAATCAATCAATCAATCAATCAATCAACCAACCAATCAATCAATCAATTATACGGCACACTTCGGTACACCAGAGGCGTGTCGGCCAGTAAAACGCAACTAGGGTGTTTGCATTATCGGTAACTCCCCTGCCCTCTTTTATCGTGAAAAAACGGGTGCAGAGAAAGATACGCAAGGATGAGCGCTCGGAAGGAAGGAAGACAGAAAGAGGAAGAGAAAAAAAAGAAAAGAAGGAAGAAATAAATAGAGGAAGAAAGAGGGCGAGAAAACACAAGAAAACATATCAAGAAAGAAAAGAAGTGGAGAAATGCTAGCACTCAAACAAGAAAGTAAGAAGTAAAGAGAGACGCACTAACCCTTGCAGGGCCGTACCCAGAAATTTTTTTCGCGGGGGGGGGGGGGGGGGGGGGGTATGAATTTTGGGAAGGGGGTAGTTTTGCTGAAAGCAACAGTAAGTATACGCCTCGAGATTCGCGATCGCTGCGCCGCCTGCCGCCGCTTCTCCGCGGCGTTAGCGGGATTAGCGCTGCGTGGCTGATAGGTGGTCATGCAGTGTTTTGGTTCCCTTTCGCTTCTCTTTGCCTTTCCGCGCACTAAACAACTTGTTATGGTGACGTCTGTAAACTAACTGTATGTTTAGGGCACTTAAAAAAACAGCTGCGTCTTGGTAGAGCGCTCTAACGCCAACAAAAGCTACTCGGGGAGGCGGTTCTGCGCGCGTCTTGGCCGCTCTTGCGGGCGTCGGCGACGGCAGCAGCATATCACCGCTGTCACCTTCGAACACGTCAGCACAAGTGAATTCTATTTATTTTCGCCTCGTTTAGTCCTGATATTGGCACTGTAAGAGGTTGTTCGTTTTGCAGCGCAGACAACAAATGCGGCTTTGCTTCGAATATGTACGTCGTAGAAAAATATGTTTCGGGGATGTGATAACCCAACAGCTGACAAAAACTTGTGCCTTTTATGGGAATATAAGCCACGCGAAAATATTAAGTACACTCAAAGGATGTGCATTGTCAGATATGTGCCCACTCATGCCTTATAGTAAGAACCAAGGTATATGTTAATGAAACCACGGGAAAATTAATGGTCGGCAAGTCAGGAATAAATATAATAGTCGTATGGGAATGAAAAAAAAACCGAGTGTAGCTTCTGAAATCCTAAAGCCGTTTGTTTGAGCAAGGTAGTATTCACCAGACCAACTAGATGCGAAATGCACTGATATTTCGCTAGACATGGGGGGGGGGGGGGGGGGGGGGGGTTGAGGGGTAAGGAGGAGGACGCTCAACTATCCTTGTTTACAAATGCGGAGCGAAATCAACGACTGAACGTTTTAGTAATCACACACACAAGCTGCGTGTTCACTTTTCGTTTTTTTTTTTGCCTTCAACGAACGGCTGATCACTCGGCGAACGCATTTTTAGAAGAATACAGGGTAGGCAGTTCACAAGCGATACGAGGTGTCGTTGGAAGAGTTGATTGATTGATTGCAGGGTTTAACGCACTGACGCAACGGAGACGATGAGGCACGCCGTAGTGGAGGGTTCCGGATTAATTTTGACCACCTGGAGATCCTTAACGTGCGCCGAAATCTCGTACACACGGGCTCTTTGGAAGAGTGTCGTATCTGATAAGGGACTCTGATTTCGGTTTATGCTAGATTCTGCAGTCTCCCTGTGTCATATGACGATGTTTCCAAGAGGAGTTTGGTCACGGACGCGGATTACTCTAAGCCCATCTTCGCGCTTCTCGTACGTGGAGGATAAATGTAACAGATGAATCTTTGCGAGCGCTCACATCGGGACAAGACGACCCATCATTAAATTTGTCGTCGTGTGTGACTCCGGGGTGTAATTTTGCATTATCCATCGTACTTCTTTGGTACAGTGTTTGTGAAATTTATGCCGCATGGCTTGTTCATGGTACTGATCATATCTGATATGTGATATTGGCAGGCGTAACTTACGTGCTGTCCGTATGAGTGCTCCGCTGGATTTTGTAAGTGCATAAAGCCGATTTACATCATAGTGTGTATACGGCCGCATACGGAGACACTGCTACTAACTTTCAGGGCAGGGGAATTGCAATCAGCTGCATGCAAATGCTGGCCTCGGGACGCCGGCCTGTGACACACGCCCGGCGCTCATATAGATCTCACTAAGATCGCGTCATAAACGTTTATACTCTCGTGAACACACCACGCTTGCAAACAGAGTGCCTGCTCTACGTTATTCGGTATTTCGAACGCTGACAAACGGTAAATCGCTGTCTTGAACGAGCCAAAAAGCAACGGCGACAGGGCGGAACGGGCCGGGGACTCCGCGCCTGCCTTTCGAACGGGCCGCTAGGGGGATTTCAGTGGCGCCCCTACAGGCCGCGCTCGAGGCGTATTGTTTACGTGCTGCCTCCCCTCCCCTCCCCCCCCCCCTCCCCCCCCCCCCCCCCCCCCCCCCCCCCCCACCCTCTGGGTACGGCCCTGAACCCTTGTGTACCTCTTTATCAGTTTGCTTAGAGAAAAGTTTCACGATGAATCAACTCCAACTGGCTTGCAGAGACTGGCCCGTAGTGATAAACATTCTCGCTCTTTCCCCCCTAGACCTTCCCACATTCTTTAACAGCCCTGATCGTCCAACAATGCAAGCGCTTCGCTTGTTCCGGTAGGCTATTGATAGAACCAGATTACGGTAGCTCTTCGCACGCTGATTTGACTGAACGAAACGATAAAGGATAGCCCGAACTGTCAAAGTGCAGTGGAGAAGCAAACATGAGCGGGGTCCTCATCGTTCTTCTGCAAGCGGGATGATGGTCTCCACTAACGCTAGACGCTAGAACAACGCTAGGAGTACGCTAGAACACTGTAATAAACGGAGTCAGAGTGAAGGGAATCAGGAACGGTCACCACGGCGCCTCCCTTGTGCCGTCTGACAACTAAGAGAAGTCCTAACTACTGCAACTACCTCCTCTTTTTACTGTGTAAAGCTTATGTCAATGCGCGCAGCCGCCACTAACGGGCCCGGACAATCTAAACCTGTAACTTCATACCACCCACACAATTCACCGAACCTGACCGAGCCTTGCCCCGTTGTGAGTTCAATTCCGTTCACACATTTATTCCATTCTTTAGGTGATGTGTCTCTCCCTCTTCGAAAAGAGTCACGAACAATGCGAGAACTCCTGTTTTCGTTGACAACCGTATGAGTTCATTGCAAGCGCACAATTAAGAGGAAACAAGGAAATGGCGGAATAAAACAGACCACTCTCCGAATCAGGTCGCCTGGTAAGGGGTCCGCGCGGTCCGCGCTGCTATTGTATAGAAACTCTCGTGCCCGGCGGCCTCTTCATTCCGTTTCAATCCCCCAAAGCGCGCGCATGGCTACTACCGAACGCGCAGCAACGGCGCGACTAAGCTCGTCGCAAAACGCTTGGCTTGGCGCACGTGAGAGGCGCGGCCGGGTTAGTTTTCTTTCTTTCTTTCTTTCTTTCTTTCTTTGGTTACGCTGTGTGCGGAGCGGTTTTCGCGTGACGATGCGCTCTACAGCAGACGACTACCGGGGGGCGCCGGAGAGAGAAGGGACTTGGCTTGGCTTGGCTGCAGGCTGCGGCGAGCGAGGCGGGCCGGTGCTCCAGAAATTCCGCGGAGCAGAAAAGGATGCAGACGACGCGGTTCGCCCCAGTGCGCGCTTCTTTTCCAGTTGGCTTGTCCTTGTACTCGTGGGCGAATTACCCGCGCTTTACGTGGTGGTCAGTCCTGGCCGGAACCTGAGAAAGCAGGTCGGACTGAAGCATCACGTGACCTCTCAGTCCGGACATCTGGAGAGTACGGCCAACCCTTCAGCCACCTCACTGGTCGTTGTCAAAAGACGGCTGGCTACGGAGGCTTTTGCAAAGCTAGCGTAGCCATCCCAATTCTTCCCATCCTTCACCCCCCCCCCCCCTCGCTCCCAAGAATAAAAATAATAGACCAGGGTGCAAGAAGCCCTCCAGCAACGCTATGGCAGGTTTATAGGCAATTAAGTATACATAAAGAGGGGTAATAATGCGAACATACTCTTTGCTGAAAAAGACTATTAGTAGAATGGAAAAAATAAATACCCGCACGTAGTAGTTTGCTTTAGTGCAGTTCATGGAAGCCCACATGGCCACGCACGTCCAAAACGCGAACACACCGCGCACATGAACGCACACCATGGTACAATACCTCAGACCATGTCGCCAGTACACGAAAGCGGTCACCGATCCTGTAATTCTCCCGGGGAAACACGTGGACACCACTTTATAAGCGCTAACGGAATAGTATTGCTATCGCATACGAAGCCGGAAAGCTTAACTAGCCAGCATCGATTTTTATCATATGTCGCCTCACTTTTGCCCTCACTGTGGCGCAAATAATTCAGCGGAACAGTGTTGAGGAGTGCGAACTAGTGAAGATTACGACGCGCCTGTAGCTAACGCGCTTCTTAAAAAGAGTACTGACACCAATTTTCCGCCTTAATATTATTGCACAGTTCGCTTCCTTTACTCGACAGAATACCCCGGCTGAAACATGAGCGGCCTGCGACGCGAAGAACATACTTCAGTTGGATTTCATTTATCGCGCCGACGGGGCAGCGCGCAGAGCGGCACTCAGCAAATGGACATCAGCATGACATCATCCCGGGATAGCCAAAAGAAGTGACACGACAGCGCACGTCAAAAACTGGTGACGTCACTTCACGCGCGCGGCCCCGCGAGCGGCGAGCGGGCGCATTCGCAAACGGGCGCACGTAGCCAGAGCTATAGACATAACCGCTGCCCAGAAAGGCACTGTTGGCAAAAAATAAAGTTCCCCGCACGGGGAAGGAAGCGATAATAAGCCCGGAATTACAACAGAGGTCGCCATCAGGACTTTTATTGAAAGCGGTTATCGAATTTCCGCCGCAATGGTAGGCCTAGCACCTTCAGGCAGCTCAGCCGTTCAGCTCCGGCGGCGGCGCGGTCGAAACAACGCCTCCACCGGCCTCCGCAGTGTTTTGACGTATACGCGCAAAGCGGTGAGGTCATGCCGGAATTCTGTCATATGCGCCTCTCGGGATGAAAGCGCGGGAATTTGAAACAAACGATCTTCAGGCCGTTCAATGTAATTAATTATCGCGCGCTGAAGTATTTAAAGTACTGTTTCGGGTTCACCAGACCATTACGCATCGGTAAAAGCAATAAAAGTGGAACATACAATTTTCGTTGTCAGTACTCCTTTAAACGTAGTTTCTCCGCTAAAGCGGCTGTCTCCTTCACTGGTCGTTGTGAAGAAGACAGTTGGCTAAGGAGTCTTCTGAAAGCTATACTGCAGTCATACCAGCTACGGGCCGTTGTTTCAGCTCCCAGACCGACGTTTTACTTCCTCCGTTCAGCACTATAAAGCTACCACATATAGGATTGCCAGTGCCAAGAAAGAAAAGACCCGCCGCGGTGGCTCAGTGGCTAAGTCGTTGCGCTACTGAGCACGAGTTCGCGGGTTCGATTCCCGGCCGCGGCGGCCGCTTTTCTGATGGAGGCGAAAAGCAAAAACGCCCGTGTGTACGAGATTTCGGCGCACGATAAAGATCCCCAGGTGGTCAAAATTAATCCGGAGCCCTCCACTACGGCGCGCCTCATCGCCTGCGTTGCGTCGGCGCGTTAAACCCCCACAATCAATCAAGAAAGAAAAATTCCACGAAAGAAGTAGAGTATAACGAACACGGATACAGTTGAACCTCGTTATAGCTAACACTGATATATCGAATTATCAGCTATAGCGAACAAAATACAAACTTTGGTTGGTAACGCTTTATTTCAACGACACTTATTCTTTTATAACGAAACTGAAACCGTGAGAGCCGCGCGTAATATCGGATATAACGGAGAAGTATTTTCTCAGTAGGCTGATAAGATACATGGAAAACACCCCCGTAGTCCGGAACTGCAGAACTATAAAGGCCCTTTTGTTCGTGAACACCGGAAAACTTCATCCTGCTTAGTGCTGCAAGTAGCCACCATAAAGAATATCACATCCTTCATCAAATAAATAAAGACGCAGGCCTATTTTGTAAAGGGAACTTTGATCTTATATTCTCACGTAATCATGTTCCGGTTCATTGAGCTTGAAATGCAACAATGAGAAAAGTAAGGGTTACCTTGTGTATATGGGTTCGAAGCGTGAAAAATTCATTTCTGTATGAGGTATTTTTGCGTGAGCCAGATTGTCGATTTGTCATAGCCGATTTTTGCCTGTATTGTTACAACGAAATCGGTTATAACGAACTAATTTGCTGTCCCAATACTACTTGGTTGTAACAAAGTTCGACTGTATAGCGAATTATCGGCTATAACGAACTAAATAAGAACTTTTGTTGATCACGCTTCATTTCAGTGATACTTAATGTTTTATAAGGAAACGGGAACCGCAAAAGCCAGGTGCGATATCAGCTGTAAAAAAAAAATATTTGGTTCGCGCGAGGTTCAAAACGCTAAAGCTAGCATTAAAAACGCAACATAAAAGAAGAAAGATAGCAAAACCATTTTATAATCGTTTGAATAACTACAAAAGTAGAAAACGCCATTTCGTGCGTGGACACTCTAGAAATCTTCGTTCTGCTCAGGGCTGTAAAAAGCCGCCAGCGGAGCATTACAACCTTCGTCAAACAAGAGAGCAGGCCTGCTTTGTCGAACGAACTTTGTTCTGGCGTAAGTTGACGTTCTCGTGTTCCGGTTCATTCATTCTGAATGCCGCAAGGAAACAGGTAAGGATTACCTCGTGTGTAGTGCGTTCGAAGCCTAGAATAATGCATTTTTGTATCTGGGATTTTTGCACAAGCCAGATTTCCAATTTGTTAGAGCCGATTTGTACCTCTATTGTTACAACGAATATCTGATATAACGAAATAATTTACTGGTCCGATACTACTTCGATATAACCAGTTTCGACTGCATACGCTCTGGAACTGGTAGGAGGAACAAACTTTTATTGAAAAACAAGACTTTTGGTGACGCTGATGGGTGGGGTCCCTAGTCCAGGACTCCACTGAGTCTGGCCTTCTCCCGGGCCTGGTTCACTAGATGAAGCTGGTCTTCCAGGCTCGAGCTGGCCAGGGCTGCCTCCCATAGCTCAAGTTTTGTCTCTGGTGTTGTGTCTTCACGCCAATTGCTGTTGCACTCTCAGGTGATGTGGTATATTGTGGAAGTGCTGCCGCAGGTTGGACATTCTGGTCAGTATTTTCCTGGGTAAATCAAGCTATACCTGTGGAGGTTCGGATAGACGGGAGCGGGACGGAAGGCGGTGCACCTTGTTTTGTTGTTGTTGTGTTTGCGTTTATTTAATAGTCTCAATACAGCGAGTGTCATGTGTACCTCTTCGTCCGCGTCTGCTTTTTCGCTAGTAAAATGCAGTCAGATAACCAACCAGCCCAACTTTCTGCCTTAATAGCAGTAGCAGCTGCAACATTTTCCCCCTTTCAGTACTATTACTAATACTGCTACTAAGTAGTAGTAGTAGTAACAGTAGTAGTGGCGGTGGTGGTGGTAGTAGTAATGGGGGGGGGGTGGGGGGTGGTAACTGCCGACTTAGAGTAACATGCTCGTCTAAACCACCGTGGGCAGGCATACGAAACTTCACCACTGAACAGCACTGCAACTGCTCGACACGTGCCTCAGCTCCCGCAGCAAAGCACCCTATTATTTTTTTTCTTTATCGTACGCTGCATCTGCGGGTTCCAACTTCCGGGTATCGGGCCCACCCCCGCACTGCCGGGTATTCGCGGAAATATCACAACTGCAGTCCACGCGTCAGGGCCACGGCCCAGCTGCTGCTCCGTACCATGATCAGTCTGTGCAACACGCATTATACTATAGGCGTAGGAGTAGCGGGGGAAAAACAAGGAGGAGGAGGAGGAGGAGGAGGAGGAGAAACAAGCGCGCGTCCTCCGAACACGTCCTGCTGTTCCGCGCGGGAATTCTTTTCCGGCTTCGCTCTTTCGGCTGCGGAATCACTCGCGCAGTTATATTCCCTGCCAGCCGTTAGATAACGGAGCCGACCCACGCACGGTGTTTGTGCACTATACGTGTATAGCCTCGCGTGAGCTAACATAACTGCAACAATTTTTATTTTCTGTATGTTATTATATTTTGTTTTTTTTCTGTTTCAGCCGAGTTAACTGTCCTGAGATCCACGGTCTATGCGTCACCGCTTCCGCCGCCAGCAGGCTTCGCTTGTAACCGGATTAAGAAGCAATGACGCATGTTTCAGAGCTACTGCAAGCCACACTGCTCTAATGAGCGCCCCCAGATAAATTATCAAAAAATCGCGATCTCACGAAGCGAGTCGCAAGCATACCGACACGCCCCTCTACCTACAATGCTACCCGTTACCAACGTTGATTTACGCCCCCTCATTCGGTTCGGCTCCGAAATTCATGTTTTATCGACCCCCCCCTCAACGGCACCACGAATCACGATAACCATTACCTCTAAGTCTGCAGACACTTCCAACCTTCGACCAATTCAGTGTTCCCACTCGCAAGCAGTCTAGCACAAGTACAGTTGAGAGCTATAAACTTTCTCTCTCCCCCCCCCCCCCCCCCCCCCCCCCCCCCCCACCCCCCCCCCCACCCCAACTACGCTATCCTCATAAGTCCCCGCCTCCTTCTAGAAGACCTATGGCAAAACCAATACCCTCCCTACTGAAGAGCTCACTTCTCTCTAACCCCACCTTTTAACCTCCTTGAACCCTCTTCCACACTCTTAATCTGGATCCACATAAGATCCACTTAGTAACTGGACCTTTTTTGCAAAAAAGTTCCACTTATATATTTGGAACCGTGTTCCACATACCCTGAAAATGTAAGTGGAACAGTGCACCACATATTTTTGCAGCTAAATTATCTGGATCGGCGTTCCAAATAAAAGTATACGGATCACTGTTCCAAATAAACGGGTAGTGTAAGTTACTGGAACACTGATCCACGTAAAATGATTATGGATTTATCCGGTGCGCCGTTCCAGGTACCTTCAGACCAGCTGTTTATATAAAACGGTGTTCCGATAGGCGTTGAGAAGCTGTCTATGGGACTCCACTTTTCCAATATATCTGCTTTCCTGTTGGTATAAACTGAGGTCATTTGCCAGGCTGGCGGATGCATTGGTATCAGAAGGAAACCGCAAGCACCATTCTAACGCAGCCTTGACATATGGCCCACAGTGATACCAACAATTGGAAAACAGAAACCGCCGCAGCAGTGTGGTCCCTGACAGTTCCCAACAGTTGCCTATCGGAGCACAGTTCTATATAAAAGTTGGTCTGAGATACCTGGAGCGGCACACCTTCAGAGACTTTGGCTTCATCCGCCGCATCCTGTTCTGGGTTTTGGCTGCATGTAAAAGAAACAAGACTCGTATTGAAATACATACCAAACCAACTATTAGCACTGATACAATGCTTTTCAAAACACTAAGCAAATTTTATTCGCCCCGTATGATTGCGTACATTTGAGATACGGAGACATATCTGTTTCCACTTGGGCAGAAAATGACCATTTCCAGCCGGAACATTTATCTGAGGTAAAATTCACAGTTGCGTGCTATACAAACCCTACTAGTATCATGACAACAGTATGCTTGTGACCAAAGCACTGCCTCTAACAAGCAAGAAATGCAACTTAGTCCAAAGTTACCAACTTTTTCAAGCCAAATATGTATATTTCGCATTCTTCTAGGGCTTAGGTGTCAGCTAAGATACAGTACGAAAATTGATTAATAAATCCCCAAACCGTTGTGTAAATAATTACTCTCACGTTTGCATCCATCAACAGCAGCACTGCCATGGAAAAAAATTTCGAGCTGCACTTGAAAAATAAAAACGTTACAGTGCAGTGCCATTAACTACATTAACAGAGTAACAGAGTAGCTGCAAAGGCAGCCTGCGCTTTGTGCCAATAATGAAAAATTGCAAAGGAAAGCACGACTTCACTTTTGCAATTGACATGCCGCTTGCATCTACCAATCATTTGAACCACGACATATCTTTCCGAATAGGCTTCAACGTCTAACAATAATTTAAAACACCAAGTAGAGTGACCACATCAAGTCTTTCAACAGAGCTTTCAACTTAACTGACACCAGGCCACTGTTAAATGGCCAAGAACTCTCTGCAAAAGTCCCAAGAACTCTCCAAAGTCGCATAAGTTTCAGGAGATTAAGATGAAATATACTGCGAGGAGGATGACCACATCTTGATGTGACAACGCAGGCGGAAAATCCATGACGTGTTTCTTGCAGACAATATTTACGCAGCCATTTTCTTCTCTCAAAATAACTGGACCTCGAGATAACTGGACCACGTCATGTACCTTTAAGGAAGGAACAAGAAAATTTTGTTAGACAATGGCCTTAAATAAGTGAGTTGCTTAGGATACCCCTTTTATAGCACAGTAATTGATTGAAATATCAGCGATTTCTTGGTTTCTTTTCTGGGAATGCTGCTAACAATGTACAAAAAATATTAGCACAGACTGTCAATGGCCGTTCTCTGATTCTGGAAAGCAACCGCAGTGGGCGTGGCCGTGGTGCAGTATTATCAACTCTCAATGTGAAAGCAAAATGTTTGCAAAACTTGAATGCAAAATAATAGTTTTTTTTGTCCACATGTTGCAGCATCCGAAACAGGCTGAATGTGAAGGTATTTCCCAATATTGGAGTTCACGATTTATTTTTAACAGTAAGATTTTGCTACAAAGAAAACTACCACAAATTCAGTCCCGCAAAAATAAAATGCCAGCTTCAGTAAACACTACCATAAATTGAGTCCCACAAAAATAAAATGCCAACTTACCCAACTAAAATTAAGATGCAGGCGTTCCTGGCAGGGCCTCCTCGGGGTGCATTTCCAGGAAAGTTTTGCCAACGTGTTCCCAAAAAGCTCTTACTGTCGTTTTCACCTACAGGTCAAGTTGTCACTGAAATGGTGTTCCGAAGCCATTACGTATATTGCAACTACCTAAAAAGGGACCATCCAAGTTCCAGAACTGGGAGTGCGTACTTACTTGTAGAATGCAATGATTTCATCCCGTACAACGGCTTTCATGTGTTTCTTTTTTGTGAAATGGCAGTATGCATTCCTTGTTCCATTGTTTTAAGTCCCGGTCCGCCCTATTTCCTAGAAAATAAAAACAGTATAAAAATATCGAAGCATAAATTTTACGCTTCCCTTTAAGAAGGGAGTACTACAAGATCTCGTACAATGCCTGATTAGTTGTGCTAAAATTTATTTTGCAGCACGAGCACTGGTAACGTTTTCAGGCGAAACAATTTTAAATATACAAATATTTGAACGTTTTGAGGATCACCTGTCATTGCTCCATGCGGAGTGGTGAACGTCTGTATAATACGCAACACTCAAGAGGCACTCTTTCGTGGCTTTATGACTTCCACAATGCATTCATAATCTGCCACACTTGTCACGACGACGCCTCGGCGTGCCGAAGATGTCTTCAGCCACAGTGAATGCAACAGCCATGATTTCGGAGGTATATGTAAGGAATGGAAATAATTCGTTTTAATTTCTGTTCTTCAGACAAAGGAAAACAATTGTCGCAAACTACTAGTGTAGAGACAAATGTCTCCACAGTCAGCCATAGTCTGCATCTGGACAGGTTATACAGATCGAATACAGAATGTAGCAATCTGCTTTCGCAGTATATTTTCTAAGTTAAAGGAAGCACAAAAATTTAATGTTGGGTGCACATAGTGATGCAAGAACTTATCACCTCAGCGTTGTCGGAAATTATTTCGACTCTCGGGTTACCACCGACATTGACGGCATAAAAATGCAAGAGTGGCTTATTTCTAACGCGGTTCGTGAAGTAGCAACCACTAATTATGGATATTGGATAATTATCCTGAAGTGTCAAGTTACCAGTGACATTAACAGCATAGAAACGGCAGCACACTTTCTATATACCCGCTGCGTGTTTCCACATTTCTTCCCCTCTACAAAAGAAACGTTTGTTACTGCGGTACTGCTAAGACAACAACTGTCCCTTCCATTTCTCTACACTTCAGGCAATGTAAAATAGATCATCTCAATTGGTCAAAGGAATTGGAAGAAACATGGAACATAAACATGAAACATGAAAACATGGAACATATTAACGTAAGATGACGCCTTGAAAGCACATCAACACAACTCGAAATAGCGTCTACCTTGCGCGCAACGGGCAAGGTCGAAGACTCCCGGTCGGCGGTCCGGTAAGCATAGTAAATGCATTCTACTCAGCAGACTAACACAACGCCGCAATTACCACGCAAGTTTTAAAAATACCAATAAATCTAAGGACGAACGCTCCGACAAACTTAGTTGGAAGTTGTACACGTGTGCACGCGCGATTATCGCGAGCGACTAACCCGAGAAGATTCGCTACCGCAAAGATGCACAGCAACCGTCAATATACAACTAAGCAAAGCCACACAGTAATAGTACATCCAATCATGAAACGCGCAAACCAGGAACTTCCTTATAGCAATGGCTAACGTACGCAGTCAGAAATGCCCAGCCGACTCTGACCCACGAACACAGAAGTTTTGGTAAATTACGGCTGGAAACGTTTCTCCAACACAAAATGTTACACGCCGCGACCACAAGCATGGACGACACACGAACGGGCAGAGAAGCCGTAGGTTTATCGGACGCAGTTAACAAGGATGTCACTGAACAACAACCGTTACCAGCACATAAATAAGCAGCACTGACCTTTTTTGCGCCTCCTGGCAAAACTCCACTTCGTCGAACAGGAAATACAGCCCGGGGATATGAAAACATTCGCAGTTGCACGCCGCAATCAACCCAATCAAACTGCTAACGGCGCTAACGGTTCTCGCCAGCGTGACCGAGAATTTCTTTAGTAAATATCAGGCGCATCGCGCGAGCAATTGAGAAACCCGCTTGGGAATGCCACTGGTGGCGCTGCATGCGGAAGGCTGTAAAATTAGCGGAGGTCATCCTGGAAGATGGGAGCGCTGCTGTCGTTGCTGTCGCTGCAGTCGTTTTAACCTTAAGTGTTGACGCAGTCCCGATTTTCATCCGTCGTCGTCGTACCCGTTGCAGCCCCACTGTACCGTGAATCAACGCAAAAACAGCTCTGCCGTGCTGCTGCTGACGCATGCGCATGGAATGCGCTACTGGAGTGGCGGTCTTTTCCTCATGGCTTCGGCAAACTTTAGTTCTCGCGGAGGCTTTGGCGATGCGCCCGCATAAGAGCTCATACAAACTCGGCACACGTGATGGCTTTTATTTGATTCGGATAACGGGCATATGCGTCTAAGCGGACGTTTACGCCCGCTGAGGCCGAAACAAAGCTCAGATAATAGCCGTGTTAGCGCGTTAGTACTGGCTAAAGTTGTTTCTCGCGGAGGGCCGTGAGTGCGTGCGATATCCGAGCTTAACTTTGGATGACAATTTCTGCGTTACTGTTTACAATGAACGCAAAATGGCGTGGCTTCATTTACTGTTTTTCTTGACAACAAGCTTTTCCGTAGTCAATAAAATATACTGCGACGCTCTTAGATACCCACGTTATATAAAGCTACTTACAGCTAATTAGCGAGTAATATTACATCGGCCCGTTTCCCAGCCCTTTTCCCTCCTGAACACCAATACTACAGGAAAACAGCAACTGGGGAAGCAGCTGGAGAAGGCGGGTCATTAAATGAACTTCAATTACTATAACAAGACACAACAACAGCAAGTTAACTCTGCGCATTTTTGCCGTTACTGCACAGAATAATTAGGAATTACAATGTCATTTCAGCATTATTACATACAAAATAATGCAGGTATCACGTGTTATATTTAGTTGTCCAAGTTTAGTTCCGTTCACCCAGTCAACCGCTCCCTGCAAAGAGGGTTTTGTTTTTGCTTGTGGAAATTAAAAGGGACTCACCTGTTAGCATTCCTATCGGACTTACTACGTCATGACCAACGGACTTAAAAACCATCGTGCACCAATACGAATAGTTTTACAAATACATACCGATATTCACAACGGCCTAGTTTGCTTATTTTAGATATATGTCGCTTCTATACTGAAACAAAGAAATAAAACTCTCGCATGGTAGACCGCTAGCGCCTTCCAGTGAAGACTGGATAAACCAAAATGCGTTCCTTGTTTTTTTTTTCTATCTCTGCAAAGAAATGATATACAGCAGACTCCCGTTAAGACGAACCCGAAGGGACCGTAAAATGTATTCGTATTATCCTAAATTCGCCTTAAGTGGAGGTGTATTGCATTGTGGACGTTACAAGAGAAAAATGTTCTGGTTCTTAATAAGTGTTCGTTTTAACCAAGTTCGTCTTAACGAGGGTCTACTGCATTTTAGAAGAAGCCAACCGGGTCGTTAGTATCATTTCTGTGAATTTGTAAAACTTCTTGTATCGGTACATGGTGCTTTTGAATTAGTAAGTCTCATGTATTTGCGTCATGAATTAGTGAGTCCCATATGAATTGGATCAGGTGAGTCACCCTTAATCGCATGCACGAGACGAAAAATGCTAACGAACATCCAAGCATATATAACTGCATGCGTGACATGCTGCGTGCAGTGTAAAATGCGGCACAGTCGGTTAACACTACGTATATACCGCATCAGGGCATAAATAACGTGGACTAAGTACCTATTCTACAGCAGATTGTAGCCATTTATACGTTCCTGTAAATCACTTAAAATTGTGCACGTACTACAAAACAGCGAGCTGATGGCTGAGCATTGAGCAAAAACAATGTTTCTCCGACGCTTTGTGAACCAAATGCAGAACATGCAATAGTCTCAACAACTATATATATATATATATATATATATATATATATATATATATATATATATATATATATATATATATATATATATATATATATATATATAATATATATATATATATATATATATATTTCTTTATGAGGTATCCACAAAAGCCCAATGAATTCTTCAGCACTAGCACGGCTCTGCCCCAAACGCAGAAGGAGAACCTGAGGACATCTGGTCCTTCTCAAAGTCAAGTCATTGGTGATTTCAGACGTGCTGCGCGTTTGCAATTTGCAAAAGACGATATTCACTAAAGCGGTCTGAACGCCGCAGACAACCTGAAAGGGGTTCATGGAATTTCTATTTTCGCTAAGATACCCTTTTCTCGCACCTCTCATGCTTTTTACGGTGTTGTTATAGCAGTGGTGTCGGGCGCTTCGACGCACGAACTGGCGGGGGCCCTGGGGCGAGCAGCGCACAAATGAAATGCACGTGTCGCGCGGCGCCTTGAGACGCCGCGCATTTCGAACGCCTGCGCGCACCGGATCTCTTAACCAACACCACATGCGATGGCCACTGACGGAGGCAACTGGCTTTTCCTTCTTCCCCGGCCGTCAGCGGCAGGAGGAAGGGAAGATGAGACAGGGGAGACGCGGTCCGGGCGCAGGAGAGCTCGGCCCGCCGTCTTCGGGCTCCGCGCGAGTACTGTTTTTTAGTCGCCCGCCGGGCTGTAAATAAATGTATACAGTTTTGATCGGAGGCTGAGTTTGTCGGTTGGAGATACCCGGGGTGAGATCCTCAGCGCTACTGCGGATTGGAGGAGAAGCCCCGGGGAAAAGAACATCTCGAAGATAACTGGCGCAGTCGACAGGATCTTCAACAGCGACGACTCAGCCGGCCGGCGGGCGAGACGGGCCCTCGACGGACGGGGCACGCGGAGAAATCACCGTCTGCTGAACGGGATCGGCGGGAGCAGCGAGCTCGCCAGCCTGGTGGAGAAGCGGCTCGACCGGCGCTCAACGGATGTCTCAACGGAGAGCAGCAGCCTGCTGAACGGAAACGGCTGGAGCAGTGAGTGAGCTGGCCACGGCAGAAGGCGGTGACTTCTAGTGCCGTGTGCGGACGCCTCATCGGAAGGAGCCGGATCACCCCTGCAGCCCCGAGAAGGAGAACGCGGCCGGCGCCTAAATGGATACCCCATCTGCACCAGTGCGGCATCTCTACAGGCACGGAGCTATGCAGGTCAGTGCCTCTCTTGATCCTGGGTGCGTGGCTCACCATGACATGTAGGGGGTGCTTTATGAGCAGCCCTGACTCTGAGATAATGGAGGCCGGTTAGCTAGGCATGGTGAGATGGATCTGAGTGTGGGGGCTGACGAGACCGCGAGCGTCAGGATTAGGTCAGCCATGTCGTTCGCTGAGCAGAAGGCGCTATTGCTAGCGAAATTGAGGATCGCTGAGGCAGAGTTAGCAGCGGAACGTTTGAAGAGTGAATGTTTCAAGAGAGCTAACAATGTTCCTGCCTCACCGATTGCTCAACGAGTAATGTTTAGCACTGAGGGAGAGAGTGGACCGGGGTGTTCCGGTACGCCGAAAGATGTGTGGGATGGAACCCATTCGCTGGGCGTGCGTGAGCGTCCTGTTTCGCGGGATTTGGTACGACCAGAATCTCGCGGGAAAGGCGAAGAGAGGATAGTGGCGCACGTTCCTTCGTGGGCGCTTAGATTTCCTGCAACCGGGGAGCAGGATAGTGAAGCATCCCGCGTAGGGAATTTCACCGAAATGAAGATGGAGGTGAAGGAAGGTGTTACGCGCGAGGCTGCGTTGGTAAATGACAGGCAGTCAAAGGTGAATGAGAGTGTGCGCATGCCCGTGATGAAGCTGATGGCAAGAGAGAAAGGCTCCGCTGCGTCGCATGTTAGTGTTCATGTTGCCGATGAGCCCCTCGCGACTCCTTGCGTCACACAACGGTGTGTGGTAGACAACGGCGCTTCGTGCGTGAACAGTGGTTCGTTAGCGGCCGAACACGAGGGTTCCCACAGAAAGGAGCGGAAGGACAATGAGGTTCTTAAGTCTGCCGTTCTGAAGGGGCCGGGGCTGGCTTCAAGTGAGCTTGAGCCCGTCGCCGCAGCGTGCGGAGGCGCAGAACATTCCGGGAGCATGGCCGAGCGGCCAAGAGCTTTGCAGGATGCAGCAACCCGGGAATCGCGCGAGGATGCAGTTGGTGTCACGCCCACTGCATCCAGTGTTTCTCTAGATACCGAGATGTCATGTTGCGAGAATGCGATTGCCGCGGGGAGCTCCAGCGAATTGAGCGCGGAAAGTGCAAATCAGGCTACGGCCGCTCATGTAATGCAGCACAAAGCAGTTGGAGGTAGATCTGTGGGAATGGCTGAAGAGATAGCCTCTCCAGCATTGCATGTCGCCGTTGATGCGGCCGCTAAGCAGCCATCTCCTGCTTACGCTGACCAACGGTGCGTAGTGCAGCACGGCGTACCGAGCGCAGAAGCGGCCGAGCCAGAGGGCTCGCCTAAAAAGAGGCGAAAGCGTCAATCCGATGCACCTCGGGGCAGCGTAGCTGCAGCGCAGGCTGACGAGCCAGCAGCGGTCCCTTCTCGAGCGAGAAAGCGAGGAGGAGAGGGACCCCTGATACTGTTGTGCGACGAGGCGCGCCGCATGGCTAGGGGGTTTTCGGACGACGACGGCCGGTGCGTGCCACCTGCTAAAGGCCGCTCGCTCTGAATGAGCTAGATGAGGATTGTGGCTACTTTGTCATGGTGACCTGCAGCCAGTGTCAAGAGGCACTGGCCGTGCTGATGTTGTGTCGTCAAACTGAAGGAACGATGGTGCACGTGCCAAAAGTGTGTGTGGTGTGTGTTTCGTGTGTGAAACATTCCTGAAGTTATGTTTCACAGTGGTGGTGGAGGTGTCGGGCGCTTCGACGCACGAACTGGCGGGGGCCCTGGGGCGAGCAGCGCACAAATGAAATGCACGTGTCGCGCGGCGCCTTGAGACGCCGCGCATTTCGAACGCCTGCGCGCACCGGATCTCTTAACCAACACCACATGCGATGGCCACTGACGGAGGCAACTGGCTTTTCCTTCTTCCCCGGCCGTCAGCGGCAGGAGGAAGGGAAGATGAGACAGGGGAGACGCGGTCCGGGCGCAGGAGAGCTCGGCCCGCCGTCTTCGGGCTCCGCGCGAGTACTGTTTTTTAGTCGCCCGCCGGGCTGTAAATAAATGTATACAGTTTTGATCGGAGGCTGAGTTTGTCGGTTGGAGATACCCGGGGTGAGATCCTCAGCGCTACTGCGGATTGGAGGAGAAGCCCCGGGGAAAAGAACATCTCGAAGATAACTAGTGGACATATTTTTTTCTGTCAAATAACGTCACTAAAAATACGTCTTAGCCGTCTTATATAAGTAAATTGCTCTAAGACAACTAGTTCAATAGATATCGACGAAGTTTATTAAATTTTATGTGGTGCGTGCGTGTGTGCGTGTGTGACTGCATGCATGTGTGTGCGTATGTGTGGGTGCGCGGGTGTGCGTTCGTGTCTGTATCTATGTCTGTGGGCGTGTGCGTGCAAGTGCTTGTGCGCCAAAGCGCGTCAAATATATATGTGGTTCATTGTTTCAGTTAATGCACGATTCAGTGCATACTTCACTGCAGCGCACAAGTTATGTGGAACAAGACACGAGCAAAAAATATACAAAAGCACTGTCCAAAATTTTTACTGGGACTTAAGTGGAACAGTAACTGGAACGGCCGACAGCGCATCCCCTCATTTATTCGGTTCCACATAATAACCACAAACCTAAAGAAAACAAATGGACAGTTCCAAATAAGATCCACTTATATCTCTCGTTCCAGTTATTCTTCGTTTAGATCCAGATAAAAATATGTGGATCGCCCCGTTTAACTGGAACTTACATGGAACCAGATTAAGAGTGCACCAACAGGCCTAGAGCCTGGCTTAATATCGATAAAAACATTTCCTTTTTACTGCGATGTCTAGCCCCGCCCCCCCCCTCCCAGTTTTCATTCCGGTGCAGCCTCTTTACTCGGCGCCGCTCGGTCCTCCTCGCTGCCATCGCTGTTCACCCTATCCCAACTGTTATTCCTTCGCCAACACCCATGTCTCCTTCGCAAGTTCCGCAATCGGCTGACTACGGCGGTAGCGCCGTTATCAGATGATTGCGGAGAATATATACACAGGAGCGCGAATGGGCGTAAAAATGACCGAAAGCCGCCGCTGCCGTTGCCGCCTCAAATTCCACCTCGCTGAGTAGGTGCGAATCCCTCCCGGTTGAAGAGCCTCTTGCCCGGTTGGAACGCAGCCGTGAGCCCATAATCTTACTTCAGCTTGAAAGGCTTTACGAGCAACATTTTCGCCGGTGTTTTTCACGCCTAAGTGTCCGCCCATCACCGGTTGCCGGTTTATGCGTGCACGGGTTGAGGGTGGAGGAGCGGAACGTGTACGCACAGCTGCGCTTTATGTCACTACTTATTACATGCCCGTTGTGTTGGAGGGAGGTTTAAACGTGGAAGACTGTTGGCTAAATGCGCCCTGTCAGCTGTCCTCCGTAATCGAGTGGTTTGGGTCTGGGCGGGTGTGTTACACAGACAGTAACATGCCTACGATGGGGGAGGGCAAAGGACAGTCACGTTTGTCCAGTACAAGAAAGCTCGAGGCCGTTTAGGTTTAAATCGCTGTGGGACGGACGCATGTCGTTCGCTTGGAGGAAGAGCGGAAATTGGAGAAGCGTCGGCCAGAACATGAAGCACGAATAGGCGCGGAAACAACGAAAAGCCGCTGCCGCCGCCGCTGCCTGCTCAAGTTCTAGCTCTTCGAGTAGCTGTGAATATTTCCCGGATGAACGACAACTTGCCCGCTTGCAACGCTGAGGTGAGCAAATCTTGCTTGTCCAGTTTAAAGGGCCTCCAGAGCAGTGTTGCGGAATGGGCATCCCCATTCCATTCCAATTCCATTCCGAGGAATTAGAACTTGTCCTGATTCCATTCATTTCAATTCCTCGGAATTACAGAATTTAGCCCATTCCCATTCCTGGAATGGGCGGTCAGGTCAATTCCATTCCTTTAATTCCTCAATGTAAAAACTGTTAGGCGCTCTATCGAGCTATCGAGGAACGCAACATGAATCTGACGTTATCCTACGCGTTGAAAACTGCAAAAGTATGCAAAATGTGCCACTTGTCACCGATTTGGGAGATGGTAGTAGCTTGGTTAGATATCTCGTGCAGAACAACTACACTTCTAATGCGAACATTTACCATAACTTCCTAACGAAAGTAGAGAAAAGTGCGAAAGCTACAAGTTTGTTCAAATTTCGCTGAAAGTGTATCCAACCAATCGCCAAACATTGAAACTCCCAAATCGCAAGCCAACAACGAACCCATGCGACGATTTCTCGTGCACAAGTAACGCATCTACGAACGATCGAAATGTACACGGTTACGTGTTTTATGAGATAAAGATTTACTACGTATTGCACTTTGTCTTCACGGTCGACGCGTGTGAAGTCTTATCTAGAACTGCTTTTTTCGCTATTTTCAAGTAACCTTTCTGACACAATGAAAGCCCGGTTTTAGAGAGAGAGATAGGAAGACTTTTTTTTGCGGTCCCCGGTTTCACGCACGCACCGTGCGTCCAGAGATGTCAGCAGAGCTTTTCGGTAGAGCAACCGGTATATGTGGAAATGTAAATTTTTTTTTGACAGAATGCCATTGGTCTCACTAAGAAAGCTTCCTCTCTAAAAGGGGGCAGTGTCACACTGCCAGTTTTTACATAATAAGTAGGTGGATCCCGCTACTCATTTTAGTGTTTGTTTCTGCGCGACGCGAGGTGAAGCAGCTATTACGTTGATGACAGTTTCGTTGCACAGTCTGTCGCGTTCTGTCGTGCTATCTGCTTTGCGTACCATCACACCAGCGTAATTAGTATACTGTGGATAACTCACAGGAATGTCGCGTGGAGCTTTCTCACACGTACACGCATTCTAAATGCTTACTTGAATGATTTCAAGTGAATTTAGTGCATTGAGCAATAATGCTACTGTACCAACGCGAGAGACTGGAAGGCAGCGTCAAAGAACACCGTTAACAGTTTTGCATTCACAGTAGGAAAGTCACCACCGCTTCACGTTGAACTCCATTTCGCTTGGTTATTGCCCTGCACTACCTCAGCCCAGTCCGTTCAATACAGGGCATTATTTATGAGCCCTTAATTTAAAGTGACAGAACTATATTGTGACGAGAGCCCTGGCAAAATAAAGGAGTATGATCAGGCAGTTTGTTTCCGTGAACGCGCCACCACTATGCACGAGGACCTGATCAAAATTTTGAAATGAGGCCTCCGTATACCTGAATAGTGGCGGTGCTCCAACTTTCACGCCGACTACTAAGGCTTCAGTAATCAGGTACGTTTGTACTCCGGGCGCAAAGGCCCCATGCACAGAAACACAGTAATCAAACCACGAACCAGTTTGCAACCACTGGAGGAGAAGGCCGTACTTTCGGATCGAAGCTTAAGCAAAGCACGGTGTCTCACTGCAGAGAGCTGTCAAAGCACTCGCAAACAAGGGCGCTACTGGAGCCGGAACTGTTAGAAACAAACGCTCTTTGGCAGCTGTGTCTCCGCATTGTCGTATTTAATATCTTATGCAAGCGTATATCACAGCTGCCCACTACCGTACCACAGTGTGGAGGTAGACATCTCAGTAACACATCCGAAGCTCGCTTCTTATGCCTATGGCGGGTGCCGGGCACGCAGGGCCCACACCCACAATTTTATTTTTACTGCGTTGGTTTTGATTTGCTGGAGCACCGGGGCCCCGCTGCAACAGACGGACAAAAAGTCCACAGGTTGGCGCCGCATTCCCGAGAGATGCCTACCAGGTGGGCTTACAAGCTACAACGCTATTCATTGCGCGCCGGGCACGGAGGGTGGGAGGAGAACGTCAAGCAGACTCCTTGTTTCATGTTTCATGTTTCATGCGTGAATGCTTTATATTGGTAGTTCCAACGTTTCGCAGCATCTACTTGCTGTGAGAAACACCGCGGCTTCGAATGCGCGCCGTTCGTATTTCTTCCCTCCTGCTTCTCGATGGTATTCCCCGCTGGCTGGCCTGGGCACATGGCGCCTGCAACTGACGCACCGGTCTGCCATCGGCGCCCCAGACAGTTAGTTGTACAGAGAAAGCTCTGCCTCAAAAAGCTTGTCACAGAACTAAGAGCGGGCCTAACATCGCCACCGGCCCGGCGGCCAAACGCGCTTGCGCTGCTCGAAGTTCAGTTGCACCAGCGCTGCCACAGGCTGCGGGGATTAGGTTACTCGAGATGCCGGGTATTCCTTCTCGTTTTCAGATACCGACGCAGTCGTCGCCACTGATTAATTGGTATCAGGACAGCGCCAGGGATGTTCACGTCGTCGTCTAAAAATCACTATTCCATTCCCATTCCATTCCGGGAAAAATGCGCTTAATTCCATTCCCATTCCATTCCTCCAGCCATTGTCCTCATTCCATTCCCATTCCATTCCGGCACCTAAAAAAGGTGGAATGAATCCGGAATGATTCCAATTCCTGATTGGTAACTCCGCAACACTGCTCCAGAGTGATATTTTCGACGGTCTCTTTCACTTCTAAGCACGCGCACATAACCGGTTGCCGGCGATAAACAGTCTGTTGTGGTGTCGAGAGGTTTACACGAACGTTAGGCGGCCCAGTTCCACATGTCCGGTGTCCTGAGTGGTATAGTGGATTTTGTTAGTGTGGTAGACAAACAGTAGGATGCTTACGACGCGGGAGCGAAACAGAAAGCTTTATATATCTGTCAGACTATAGCTTGAGTTCCTCCAAGTTTTCACTCAGCTAATTTGCTAGGAAGTAGGCTAAATCGCAAATGGCAAACAAACGTGTTTTGTTTTGTGTGGTCCTTGGACTGCACACCCAGCTTCGCAGGTAATGCTTCTTCGCAGAGTGAAAGGGCACTAATGTTTTCTGCATGCTTTAAGGATATCTGGTTGCCTAAGAACCACAGAGCCACTTCCATCCAAGCAATTGATCCGGCATTGGCTTAAAGCGGGTTATGAAGAAGCCGCCGCACGCCGAGATTGAATTTCTTTTGCTTAGGTGTCTTTCGAAGCGCCATTTTTTGGGCGTTTATCCTTAGCAGTAGTGACACGGAATTTCAAAGCTGACATAACTAGGTAAAATGCTTCCTTTTAAATGCAGAGCATTTCAGTAACTCACGATGCCACCCGCATTGACGTCCGTAGTCCGCACCTCGTTGTCCCTACTATATAAAAAAAATACTATCCGGCGCCCGGTTTCGATCCCTCGACCCTGCGGACGGAACGCAATGTACATGGTGCTCTACCCACTGCGCCACAAAGCCGACACAGAATGGGACGCTACGAACGCGCCTTATAACGTTGACTCATTCAAATTACTGCCGACGAGCGCTCTCTCATCAGCACTTGCCACAAGTGCAACAACATTAACGTAACGCAAACTACTTAACGTCGTGCGCCCCCGGAAATGCTCTGCATTTGATCGTGCCCCTCGTGAGGGGGATGTTTCACTGCGTCTTCTCTCGGTCGCGGGACCCGTGGCGCCATCTGGCGGAGGCGCGGCACAACTCGTAGCACTTTGAAAAGATGCGGCGCCAGCCAGCTGTGTGTGTGCGTGGCGCACTTGTACAAATTGAGAGTGCATTGGCTGTCCACAGAGCAAAGCATTCGTGCAAGTAAGCCGCTGCAGTCAGTCAGTCAGTCAGTCAGTCAGTCAGTCAGTCAGTCAGTTAGTTAGTTAGTTAGTTAACAACTCCACAAGCATTTGCGTTTCTTGCTTTGTAAACAAAGCGAAACACGCAAGAATGACGAAATTTCCTTGACTCATTCAAACTACGTCAAGAAGCTGCTGATACAACGAGTTCACTACCACCAACTCCCCAAACACTAAACGTTAACGCAATACACCCACCCCCTATGCGACGCATTTACTCGAGTCCCCCTCGCGGGGAGATATGCCCAATTTGTCGTTCGCGCGCGCTCCGGTCGCTAACATCTGTGGCGTGATCGTGACGTCAACATCACGCGTTCGTGTGGTGGCGTGATTTCGGCGCTATAACACTCTCTCGCGAGGGGCATTGGATTGGATTCGATTGGATTGGCTTGGATTGGTTTGGATTGGATTGGATTAAAGTGGATTGTTTTGCCTGAACAATACGTACTTCGTCTTTTTTATCAGGAGATATCTCCCTGCAAGTTTCAACAGTAGCCGTTCAGTATATAACGTATTTCAAATCCATTTTAATCTTCGACCGAACGATAAAGCCCAGAGCGGGCCAGGATGACATCCTCTGCTACTTGCCCCAAAACGTCCGGGCTCCCGTGACGTAGCCGACGCGCTGGCTGCGGTAGCCGCGCGCTGCTACACCGTGTGTACATGTCATAAGCTCCATTCGATTCAGACGCGATATCCTGCAACGCCTGCACCGTTGCACGGTGCGCTGCATCAAAGCGCTCGATTCGCCGCTGCAGGAATTGTGCCGTGCACCGCGTCGCTCGATTGCTCATGGTGCAGCGGCGGTGCCGCCGCGGTGCAGAAAACCGCTGCACCTGCTACGGAGGAGGTGCAGCAATTCGGTGCCGTGAGCGTTGGGGCGTTGCGGGTTGGCAGGCGGCTACCGGCAGTTGCGGCGACCGCGTGAAAATGTCCGTCGAGCTCGAAGATACGCGGGACGAACCGTCGCCCCTGATGCGTACGACGCAACCCAGATGGCCGCAAACATCCAGTTGTAGAGGACGACAGGCGAGGATGATTAGCAGACGACTATGCCTGCACTCGCTCCATTGTAAACACGCAGGGGCGCTACTGCGTGCTACTGCCGGTGCAGCCATGATGCACGGCACCGCAGAACCACGCTATAGTTTTGGGACTGACGTCATGCTGCCCGGGCGCGCGGGGATGGTGAAGACCGCGGCCGGTCTGGGCAAGTGCGTGCATTCGCTCGCGCGCGCGTCCAAGCCGGCAGCGCTGCGACAAGAATGGTGACGCCAGGTGCTACCTCCCGCTATGGCGGCCGCTCGGCGTTAGTTTTGTCGAAACCGAAACTGACACGAATAAATGACGCCGTAAATGATTGCTTACGCTGCGATCGATCGTCTAATGTGCTATTCTATGACCAGTGGGCTAATAGGCACCCATAGCAGCGAAAAAAACGTAACATGTAAATTTTGTGTCAGTGCTCCTTTGACGTTTGAAGACACTTTTCCCGCTAAAGTACTCCTTCGTGCATGACTGCGGTCGGCCACTGCGGCCAGTGTTCAGTGTCCGTGGCGCGCCCCTTTGAAACCTCCTTGTAGAATAAAACAAGAGAATTTGCACTTAAAGAGGCCATGAATACGAAGTACGAGATTGTTTAATTTGACAGAGCTAGGCTTCAGTTCCTCATTTAGGTTCATTCAGCCACAAAAGACGCTTTTTAAGCGAGAAAACGGAAGAAGTTGAGAAAAACTTTCAAATTTCCCGCTACAGAGACGCGTTATGGGCAGCGGTGACGTCATATGCTCCACCACTAAAACCTCATTTTCCCGGTGTTAACAGCACTTAACACTCAGGTGATGCGATCAAGCGGAACTAGAGGCCGCACCACAACCGCCCACTCATGTGCCTTAGGGTAGGAGGCCGACAATCGCACAAGCAAGATTCTGTGACGTCATAGAAAAGCTGCCAGAAAGTGGCTAGGGAGTCGCAACTGCCTCACTTAGTTTCCCCTATTTGTTCGCAGTTTGCAATAAAATCGGTATCATTGTTATCGGGACAAAGGATTCTTTATAATGAGCCAAACATTTATTTTGTCTTCATGGCCCCTTTAAACGGGCCATGCAGACAAAACACAAGTTTGTTTTATTAGAAAATTTTGTGTTTTATAGCGTCGCCAGCGCTTGCCCGGCAGCAAATGATGCCGTATTCACTGAGAAATTTATCAATTTAGGTTAAAGTTTTTATTCTCCCGCCAAATCGTGTTTGCGTGACGTCATCAATGAAGTCATACGTGAGCCTATTCAAACGAACTTCTACTGAGTCATTCGACTCTGCAGCTTTGCTTGCCGCCCGCCCTCCCAGATAGCGCTATCACACTCATCTTCGGAGAATTGTTCGCCGTTGCTTTCTTTTTGACCGTATTTTCCTTGGCTTGTTGTAGTTACTACAGGAT
Source organism: Haemaphysalis longicornis (assembly GCA_013339765.2). Taxonomy (NCBI): domain Eukaryota; kingdom Metazoa; phylum Arthropoda; class Arachnida; order Ixodida; family Ixodidae; genus Haemaphysalis; species Haemaphysalis longicornis. Next base: position 84,597,238 of record CM023449.1, on the reverse strand, counting down.
GTAATCGTTTCTTGAAACGTGTGTATCCTCGACAAACAGGGCCACGTAAGACAACGTCGCTTACGGCAGTCAGCCAGTGTCGTGTAAAACAACTCCAAAGCGTCGGACTGCTGTGCAGCTAAAACGAGCATAGTGCGCCCAGTACCAACAGCAGTGCGCATCGGTACTTGTATGTTTACGTGTATTTTCGTAACTTCCACTGTTTACCCCACCATTCTTACTGCTGTAAAATGAATACGCATTACATTTAAGCGCAAATAGCTCGTTCGGCGAGCTTATAAGCCGTGCCTAATTTGCGTTTGCTTTTGCCGGCCTCAGCCAATCACACAGCTGGGTACATATGGCATCATAGGTTCTGTTGTGGGAAATGAGCCAGTGGGTCGCATAGCCATTCCCCTTTTTTCCCTAATTATATAGCTTATTTGAGCGAATTGTGAGTAAAAAGTGGTGTCGGTATGATTCTAACGAGAAACTCTTTTGAATGAACCAAACTTGTGTTTTGTCTGCATGGCTCCTTTAAAGATACGTCCCAATTTTATGCTATTTTAACCACTCTTTAGCCCGGTTAGCACAGTTTATCTTCTAAATATTCGTATTCGGGACATCTTCGGATGTGGCATTTATTGGCCGGGGGCTTTTAGGGGCATTTATGGCGGCGTACACACACCAAAGTCTAATAAAAGCGGTATTATAGAACGAGCTCTTGGCTTCAAGCGGTTGCAATCGTGCAGCAGACCAGAAGAAAAAAGGACATATCTAGAACGAGAGCTCGCGCTCGCGTACATGCTCGGCCAAGAAAGCGCGATCAGCGCATTATACCGTTAGCCATACGACACCGGTTCGGTACGAGGCATGCGGCCATAATTCACAATTTGCAAGTTTCCGGGACCGGTCGGCCGCCTCTTATAATATATGCGCGCTCGCGCGCGGAACGAAGGCGCTGTTACGCGCACGGCCGAACGACGAAGAATGCGCGTACTCGAACACGCTTATATTACACTCCGTTTAAAGGGGGCTCGTGTTTTTCCTGCGTCGTTCATGACGCCGCAAGGAAGCTGAACAGGAAGGGTTTCAATTAATAACCTCCTGCAGCGACGACAGGCGCATATTTCCGTTTTGTCGTAGCCATGGAGCGAATGACGTGCTAAGCGCAACGCAAACACGACGATTGGCGACGAAAAAGGTCTTACCAAATGCAGTTAAACCTGGATGTAACGAACCTCTGTGTAACGAATTCCTGGATGTAACGAAGTTTTTCAATTCTCAATTTCCACCTTCATTGAAGCCCATGTGTTTGCGAGCTCTATTTAACGAAGGAGTTGCAACGGTTAACCTCGATGTAACGAATTCGCTACGCTGACGAGTCAAGGTTTCTTGCCCTTTTTCTGAAGAGTCGGCTGGCGAAATGCACTAATTAAGAGAACTTCGCCCGCACCGCAATCTCTCGTGCGTTTCCACGTGTGAGTGCGGTGTCGGTTAGGTGCTATAGTCCTGCCTATCGGCGTGGGGTCTCCTGATATCGTGGTATGGGTTCGTGGATAATGTCTGCTGCCGGAATACGAAAATATTTGCCTTTTTAAGACAAGCTCGAAATTTTAAATGCCGTCTCCGCCGACGAGAAAGAAGAACGTCACCGCCCGGGACAGTGTTCCAGCTAGCATCCCTTCGGCAATTTTGACTGCAGAAAAAGAGCATGGAGTTTGCGAAAAGGCGCCCTTTCGGCGTAAGTTTGGTTCTTGAAACGCAGTCAAGGCACCGAAAAGTATCAAAAGCAAAAACTTCGGGGGCCGCGTAGTAGGCAGCAGGCACAAATCACGAAGTTTTTCAGTGTGAAATATATCATTGAACAAGGGTGAGTTCAGCATCACTGATGCCTAGCATATTGGTTTCGTTTCTGCTTCATTCCCGCGAGCTTTTACTCGAAACCTGGATGTAACGAAAACCTGCATGTAGCGAAAAAATGCGAATTTTTGTCAACTTCGTTATATCCTGGTTTAACTGTACTGGTTTAGATAGTCTTATTTTCCACGCGTGATAAGAGACCGCAACTGTCTTACAAACGACACTGTAACCAGCTTATCACTAGGTAACATTTATTAAGAATTGTCTAATTTTTGTGAAATACCATTCCGCGGGTCGTGGTTCTGTGATTGACTGATGGCGAAATTTCTTGTGTTCATAAAATGCAATGCACATTAATTTGCTAATCTTTTGAAACTCTGCGTAATAATGCTTGTAGTCTGTCTGAGGGATGACATCGTTAAGATCTGGTTGCTTATTCTCGGTTTCTGCAAAGGAAAGTGTAATTGGCCAACAAGCCAACAAGTGCAGGCCATATTTTATGTATCCTCCAATCTCACGCAACAGCCTCCAGTGCTGAGGTTAGCAATAAATAAATAAATAATAAATAAATAAATAAATAAATAAATAAATAATAAATAAATAAATAAATAAAAATAAATAAATAATAAATAAATAAATAAATAAATAAATATTAATTTCTTACGAAATCGCTACCTAACCGACGATGGAACAACTTCAACTTCTTATAAATAAAGCGTTAAGTGTCCCAAGTTATTCCGACTAAAACGTAACCCCCGAGATAAACATAAAACTTAAATTCTCGGAAATCGCTCCAATCCAGCCGCACACCTACAAAGCACGGAGTGATTGAGTGAGTGAGTGAGTGAGTGAGGTGAAGTGAGTGAGTGAGTGGAGTGAGTGAGTGAGTGGAGTGATGCGTGGTCTTACGGTAAGAGGTGCCCAGGATATTTCGGTGCATTGTAAAATGATTTACACCCTTTTGTCTATAACTAACACCCTTACAAAAAACAAAGAAAAACTCCCTTTGAAAGGGTATAACTTACGGTAAAACATTATTTAAGCGCATAGATTATAGTGTTTTTGGTTAAGTTTAAGGGTAATATAAGCAACAAAACACGCGTAAATGGTGTTTTTCTTCGGTTTTTTAATAGTGTTAAGGGTGTTAGTTATAGACAGCAATGCACACCTTAAGGGATTAAACTATTTTACAGTGTTCTTGCTGGCGAGATGGGCCCTCTCCGCCAGCATACGCTGGACGGCTAGGACGGAGGTGGTTAGCATCTCCACCTACTGCTGCCTGTGGTGTAATGTTAGGGAGTGACGTGAAAGTTTGCGTGTGTGGGTATGCAACTGTTAAGTGAAAGAGTGTGCTTAATTGAGGGCTGTGTTGACGTGTATACTCAGAAGCATGGCGTAAACAGGGCGTTGTGAGGTTATGCGTTGTTCTGCAGTTTTCGGAGTGGGGTAGCTTCGGGCGGAATAGTTAACGCTGCGTAGGTGACAATTTTCGGTGGGGTATATTAGTGGGCGAAAACAGAAATATGAGCGAACAAAATTTCAAAGATTTATCTTATGCCCCAACGCAAAAAAAAAAAGAAACAAACGCGAAATAAAAACTGCCAGAAAAGTAAAACACAAACGAACAAAAACAAAAAGATTTATCTAATGCAACCTCCTCACGCTATGAAGGCAAAAATAAAAGAAAACGGAAAAACACAACGCGCAACCAATGAAAACGAAGACGAGCACGCGCGGATCTTCCCGTTGGATGTACTGCCTTGGTGGATCTAAATACTCGTTGATCTAGTGAGTCGTGTTTATGTCTTGCTTCGCTGACTCGGGCATCAGGGGACCTAGTGAATGTCCTGACTCGTTGGATCTATTGACTGGCTGGATCTAGTGAGTCGAGTGTATGTCTTGACGCGTTAGACGTTCTGAATCGGGCAATCAGGTGACCTAGCGGATGTCCTGACTCGTTGCATCTAATGACTCGTTGGATCTAGTGAGTCGGGTGTATTTATTGACTCGTTGACGTTTTGACTCGGGCATCACGTGACCTAGCAAATGTCCTGACTCGTTGGATCTATTGACTCGCTGGATCTAGTGAGTCGAGTGGATCTAGTGAGTCTGAATCGGGCATCAGGTGACCTAGCGGATGTTGGATCGTTGCAATGACTCGTTGGATCTAGTGAGTCGGGTATATTTCTTGACTCGTTGACGTTCTGACTCGGGCATCGCGTGACCTAGCGGATGTCCTGACTCGTTGGACGTTCTGGCTCCGGCATCACGTGACCTAGCGGATGTCCTGCCGCGTTGTATCTAGAGAGTCGGGGGTATGACTTGACTCGTTAGACGTTCTGGCTCGGGCATCACGTGACCTAGCGAATGTCATGACTCGTTAGATTTAGTGAGTCGTTGGATGAAATAACCATAGGCTGGCATAGAGTAAAGATAATGTATTGTGGGTCCACAGGTCAACTTCCGGTTGTCTCGCTGGCCCGGGAAATAAAGAACACGGATCAACAAAATTCGTGGCAGAAAAAAACGAAACCAAGTTTTTTGCAGACTGAAAGAAGGCGAAAGAGCGACCGAGACATCGTCTAAAGTGCTCCGACTTATTCAGAACGGTGGAGTGCAGTGCGGTGAAGTAGAATAAAGGTTCCCTACACCCTTCTCCCAGCTTCCTGCTTTTTACCCCCGGAAGTTACCGAATGGGGGGAAAATCGTATTTCACGAAAACACAGATGGTAGAGGTTTCCGAGGGCGTAATCTAAGAACAATATCGACAGCGGCGTACATAACATTCGGTGCACCGGTGGCCAAAAAGATAAAAATGAAGCGATTCCGCACCGCTCGGTCATCACACGAGGTCCTAACAATAGCCACCTGCCGTCGCTTGTTATCGATCACAGGTGTTGTCGTTTCCTAGATTGCGCCTCTATTCTCAGAGCTGCTGCTGACCTCAATGGTGACGGGACACGGCCGCGACCCGTCCCCCTTCCCCGGGCCGCTAGATCCAAGGTTCTAGCCAAACAAAACCTCCTGTAGAGGTTTTAAAGAGGTCATGAGTCGAAACACAACTATATTCCGTTGGAAAAAGCTGGCCTTTGTCAACTTACTCAGCTCCTTGCCAGCCACAAAAAGACGGTTTTTAACTGAAAAAAAAAAACCGCAAGAAATACCGAAAACTTTCAATTTTGTGCTGCAGTGACGTAATTATGGCAGGAGTGACGTCACATATACACATAAGGCCCCCTCGATTTACTAGTCCTTAACGGTCCGCGGGCAGTCTAAGGGCTGCCACCGGACAGAAGGTGCCGTAGGAATACATAGGGGAAAGCGAGCGCCGGATCCCGTCTCGGGCAGTCCGCGGACCGTCCGGAACTGATAATCGAAGAGGCCCAGGTTATATAAGCGAGATAACTGCCCGTTGACATTGAAGTGATATAATAAGACGGAAATAGAGGCCCCACTTAGACGGCGCAGTTATGTTTCTTGCGGTGACTTAGGTCGACGGTTGCCAATCACTGAAACAAGATTTTGTGACGTCACAGAAAAATCGCTGTTTGGTGTACCCACTGGTTTTCTTTAATATATCGATTAGATTGAAGTTTGCGGTAAGATTGGTGCCATTGTTACAAGGACTAAGCAGTCTTTTTAACGAACCAAACTTCTTTTTTTGGCCCCATGACCCCTTTGAAGTACGTAAGGTTAGGTTAGATGCTGGCTCCAGCAAAAAAAAAAGAAACGCTGTTTGCGTTGTTGTACGTTGGGAAAGTAATCGACTTACGCATCCCCTTTTTAAACTTTACCCGAAGAGGGTATCAGGAGGTGGGGTGGTGTAGGGTTGTGTGACTGCGTCGATTCAATGAAAACATGTACCCTCGTACGTATGACACAAGACTCACACAATCGGCAAAATAGCGAGTCTCCAGGAGAGCCAAACCATTAAGAAAGTATCCATGTTCTGTATCCCCATCAATTGCTCTCTATCGATGTTCTGCATATCTATCGATTGATTGACTTCAGGGTTTAACGCGCCGACGCAACGCAGGCGATGAGGCGCGCCGTAGTGGAGGGATGCGGATTAATTTTGTCCACCTGGGGACCTTTACGTGCGCCGAGATCTTGACACACCAGTGTTTTCGCTTTCGGCTGCGCCAGAAAAACAGCCACTGCGGTCGAGATCTGGCTGTCGATCTTCCTTGGACTCAGCAGCACAACACCTTAGCAACTGAGCCGCCACGGCGGTTAGTTTTCAGGGACTACAAGTGGGCTAGGGACCGATCTGATTTTAGCTATTAGAGTAGATTCGCCCCGTTATGATCCATTTTCATCCTTTTTTTACAGTAAACCGTCATATGCTGAAGATTGCAGTATTTTTTATGTCTTTGCGTCAACAAAAGTTGCCTCTGATACACACCCACTGATGAAAATTCCATTGCATATTGTGGTACGAACAGAAACAACCTGGCTGTTTTTCTTGCAAGATTTAGGTCGATGTTGGTCATTGGCACAGCTGCGGGCTTGAGCCGGGTTTTTCACCTCAAGAAGGTCACAGAACCGCGCTATCCCGCCACATAGACTTGGGGAGATTGAGCCGAGTGTTTCACCTCAAGAGGGTCACAGAACCGCGCTATCCCGCCACATACACTCTGGGAGATAGGTCTGAAAATATCTAATATAGTGGAGGGCAGCGTATTGATTCCGTCAACTGCCACACGTGACATTCCGTTCCCAGATATGTACGAGCCAGGCACGCCGATCGAACGTCATCTACTGGAAGTTCGCAGCACTTATCCTATCTCTTGAGCGACTGCTTAAGGAACCCCGCTGTTCGACCTCAGAAGTCTAGGCGAGTTGCCGCGGAAAGCGAAGTGAACGTCATAGGTTCAAGTCCCTGCAACACAATGTTTTTAGAAGCGAAGCCCCTTAGGGGCTGGGGCTGCCGGCGTCGCCTGTCGTCGTCGTCGTCGTCGTAATCGTCGTCTCATGTAGTCACGGTACTAAAACACCGGGGAACTCGTTTACACCTCGCGCTAGAACGTAACGCGCGCTAAAAAAACACCGGGACACTCGTTTACGCCTCACGCTAGAACACTTCATGCTTCAAAGACAAGAGGCCTTTAGAGCAAAGCTGTGTACCTCACCCCCTAACGGTTTCGTATCCGCTGGCAAAAACGCTAAGGCGCCAAGAACACGCTTATACACTGCATTCGTCGCCGCTCCTCAGGTTTCACGTCAGTGGAGATGGTCCGGGATTTTTTCTTTTTAAAGCGGAAGCTTTCTTAGTTGGACCGATGACGTCCAGTAAAAAAACTAAGGTATTTTCCTCATAGACCGGTTGGTCGACCTGAAAGCTCTGATAACATTTGTGGACACACCGCTTAAAATTGTGTCAAAACCGGCCTTTTATTGTGTCAAAAAGGTTACTTGAAAATGACAAAAAAGGGCAGTTCTAGATAAGACAACAATACACACATCGGTCATTGAAAAGGATAACAATAGTATACCTTTATCTCACAAAACACATATCGGTATGCATGTAGATCGTTCGTAGACGAAATCTCTCAGTGCGCGAAAAATCGCCGCTAGGGTTCGTTCATTCGTTCGCGATTTGAGCCTTCGAATGTTTGACGACCGATTGGAAGAACTCAGCGAAAGTTGGACGCACGTTTAGCTTTCGCATTGCTGTGAACTTTCTTTAGGAAGGGATGGTAAATTTTGCCAAAGGCCCGCGATTATTTTACGGTAAAATGTTCTCTGAAGCCTGTTATTCTCATTCTCTTTGTAATAAGGGCGGTTTGGTATACTTTACATCGGTTTAGATGTCGGGCGCGGCATACGAACACGTTTTGTGTAACGTTTTGAACCGCACCGGAAATTGGAGGGCTTGTATGCATATCAAGGAACAGAATATCGCTTCACTCCCGAGGTCGCTACGAGCCAAGGCACCGGGACGGTCCGTCGAGACCGTGCGCAAGTGATACGCCCTAACCCGACGTATACGTATGCGCGGGTCTATTCGGCGGCTGTCAGGCCCGACAAGGGTGCCGGCGCGTGACGTATACTTACATTATGGCGCACCTGTAGCGACGCGATCTTCTTGACAGGGCTCTCGAGTGAGAATAGCATAGGGCCTTCTCTTCCTGAAACCCACGCGTCAACGGTTTCGGACTGCGGTCGGTCCCACCACGCATGGCTAAGCGATGGATTCAGCGGGCGACGAGCCGTAAAAAGCGCCCACCAGCACCGCGCATATACCACGCACACAAACCTTCTGCGTCCACCGTATACGCACACATCAGGGGGATTATAGAGAGGTGCGCTCTGTGACACGCGTTTTGTTTGGTCTCTCAAGAAATACTTTTATTAAATCTCAACTTTTTCACGCGGTTAAGCTGTTACCTCTCCATCTGAAGGAGGCTTGTTTACCGTTCGGGTTTTATTAATTGAATCATGGCCGACCAGACGAGAAACATATGTGAGAGCGGAGATTCAAAAACGCTAATCATGTGGGTAGGCCTCGCTTCATTGTTACGAGGCATTTATTCAACTTTGGTTCGAACCATGCGCCTCATGAACGGCTTTCTTCGCGTGCTCATTGGCCGATGAAGTGACCAATAAATAATGTGGTTTAGATTTCTTATTCATTTTTTAATCGTCATCTTATTCGTCATCGTTAAAATCAAAATCACCACTACTGTCGGCGTCATCGTCGTTGTAATAATCAATCAATCAATCAATCAATCAATCAATCAATCAATCAATCGAATCAATCAATCAATCAAATCAATCAATCAATCAACCTTTATTAAAGTGCCCAGGAACAGCCGAAGCCTTCGTGCTGGCGCACTGAGACGGGGGGGGGAAGGGGCCTAAAAGGCAGCATAGAAATACATCAGCGGCTGACACATAAACAACCAGTAAATGCGTCGCAAGGTGGGTGAGTGAAGAACAATAAAAAACTGGAAATAGTACAGAAAATAAAATTAAAAGTTGTATCCAAACTACATTACACGACTAACAGAGAATGCAAATTATGGCACATTGCAAAAACACATCGTACCAATGACCACAGCATTAGGATGAAGCATCAATTACACAAAAATGTATGAAACAAAGTACAGGAAATATTTGTAGCTATTCACAGAAAGTGATAAGTTATAGAAACATTTGTTACTGTGGCCTGCCCGGGCCACTTAAAAGTATGTATGAATAGTTGACTACACAAGTGTGTCATAGTACATACAACGATTACGCCCGCAGCACCAACATCATATACGAACAAATGAGAACAAGCTCTGTGAAAACAACGCACACATAAGGAAAAAAACTGAAGAACACGAGTACTGTCGAAATGAAGTTAGCGCGTCACGGCTAACAGCCCAGCCAAAAACTCCCGAAGGTGACAGCAAAAAATACAAAGTTCCCCGGAGTGAAGGTGATATAGGCGTTGCAGTCTATAAAGAGGAGAACATCTGCTAAGTTGTGCAGCTGTGTGGAAAGGGCGGTTAAGCCTTGTTGCTTTTTTCGGAACACGAAAACCGATTGCTGCAAGCAGTTCCGGGCATGAAATTGTACCATGAAGCAGTTTGTATAAGAAAAGAAGGTCTGAGCGGGTTCGCCGGTAACTTAAAGAGACAGTTATCGGGAGAGGCTCAGAGGGAAAATGATTCATAAATATTGATAAAAATTTGGTCTGTACACGCTCTACACGTTGACAATTAGATATGCAGGTTCTATTCCAAATGACAGAGGCATATTCAAGTTGAGGAAATACAAAGTGCCAAAAAAAGTTTTAGGAACGAATGAGGAGACTGGAAGTCTCCTCATTAATAATAATAATCAATCAATCAATCAATCAATAAACCCTTTTATTTTTGGTGCCCAGGAACAACCCTAGGGTTTTGGTACTGGTACACCATATACAAGCATTCATAAAAAAAACTAAAATCAAGACAACACAACACAGAAAACCATATATATGAAAAAAAACAATAAGATAAAAATAGTTACAGAGATCCCAGAAAGCAAAAAAAAAAAAAAAAAAAGGAAGCCTAGTGTTAGAAGCCATGACACCCGGCCAGCAAAACGTTGAAGGCACGTGAAAAATTGAAAATACACAAGCAAATACTCAATGCACATGACGGAGATAGATTATACACATAAAACAAAGGTTTTGTAACAAATGTTAGGAAGTTTCAAAATGGAAAAACGAAGTTCAGCGTTACAAGCACTGACACCTAAACCGACAGAAATTCAAGCAACACAAAATCAGGAAAAGTGAAAAACAAACAAGCAAGATGATGATTTGCATAAAATAAATACGGAACAGAAATACGGCACATAAATGACATAAAGGCACTTAAGCTACAACAGTTTTCAATTCATTAGAGAACAAAGACAAAGAGCTCTGGAATATATCAAGACGATCGGAATATTCATTATATGCACATTGTATTCTGCAGATGGACGAGCATCTTTTACTTAAAGCATCTGTTCTGAAAGTTCGAAATCTTCGGAAAAGTTTGTTCGGCAAGTTGACATTGATAAGTGCAACCAAGTCATCACACAAAATATCACCATGAAGAAGTTTATAAAGAAAGATAATGTCAGCTCTCATTCGTCGACACCAAAGGGAAGGAATACTTTTGAGACAAGACATGCTGCCGTTTGCGTCTTCTTGTACATGACGGAAACGGTGCCTAAAGATAGAAAGGAACTTATTTTGGACCCTTTCGATGCGGTCACTATTGGACTTGCAAGTTCCATTCCAAACAACAGAACCGTATTCGAGAAGAGGTAAGCACAGAGCCGAATACAACTTTAAGAAAGGAAGAGGACTTTTAAACTCTCTAGAATACCTCCAGACAGCACCCAGACATCGAAGAGAGCGTCCGGTAATTTGTGTAACGTGGGAAGAGAAAGTCAGATAGAATCAAATAGTACTCCCAAGTCCCGAATTTCGGTCACCCTCGGCAGTGCAGTGCTTGCTTTTTTATAGGAGTATTGCAGCTGTTGAGTTTTCCTACTATAGGAAACAACTTTCGTTTTTGAGGGGTTCAAAATTAAGTCGTTTTTGGTGCACCAACGATGTAATGACACGATATCAGCCTGAAGAGAATTACAGTCCTGAACATTACGCACTTCTCTGAAGATTTTCACATCATCAGCATACAACAAAAAAGAAGAATTTTTAATGGCAGAAGCAACATCGTTAATGAAAATGGAAAAAAGAAGGGGGCCCAGAACGGAGCCCTGGGGTACACCACTGGTTGCTTTGTACCTAAATGATTTTTGACCATTAACACTTACATAGCAATATCGCTCCTGGAGATAGCAACGTATAAGACCCACTAAGGAAGCGTGAACATCTAACAGAATGAGCTTGGCAAGCAATAACGAGTGGTTGACTACATCAAAGGCCTTGCTCATGTCACAGTAGACCGCATCAAGCTGGCTTCTACCAATGACTGCTGGGACAGCCTGCTCCATGAAGCATGCGAGGTTTGTGGAAGTTGAGCGACCACGCATGAAGCCATGTTGATTAGGAATGAGGACGTGTTTAAGTGAGAAAGACAAGACCTATGAAGAGATAACTCGAATATTTTAGAGGCAGAACAAAGAAGCGACACTGGCCTATAGTTCATGGGGTCGGTTTTTGGGCCTGACTTGAAAACAGGGAATACACGACAGATTTTCCATGATCGAGGGTACGTGCCAGACCGGAGACAGTTATTAAATATTGAGGTGAACACAGGAACAAATATATTTGCATACGTTTTTAGAATTGCAGCAGGAATACCATCTGGCCCAGAAGAAAACGAGGGCTTTGCCGCTTGATGCTGGCCCGCACGATGTTCTCATCCAATTGGAAACAAGCGGAGTAACCGTCCTGGTGACAAGAGACGCTGCCGTCATCACTACCACCGCTAAGCCCAAAAAAGAAGAAAACTGACGAGCAAAGCAGTCGGCCGCATCTGCAACCTCATCGCCGTTGGAATCCAGTAGACGAATAGATTCTTTCGTTGTACTAGATCTAGAATGAATGTACTTCCAGAAGGCTCCCGGCTGATGAGTTGCTTTAGCTTCAACTGACGCCAGGTACAAAGCATGATCACGTTTGTGCAATATTTTGCATAGGGCACGTAGGCGCCGGAACTCCTGAGCGAACTGATTCGCACCAGAGCGCTTCATCTTTCTGTGCGCGCGTTCTTTGAGTTTCAGGGCATCCCGCAATTCAGAAGAAAACCAGTGTGGGAACTTGAACTTCTTTGGTAAATATTGCGGGATGTATTTCTTCATACCCAAAAGCACAATCTCAGTAAAACGGTCAACTTGTTCATTGACATCAGAGTGGTCAATGACTGTTGACCAAGGGGCAGCAGAAAAGTAGCCATACAGCCCAACGTAATCTCCCCGGGCGAAAGCGTAGCGAGGTTGCGCATTGCTTGAAATTACAGAACGGTGGAGCATTGTAGGAAGGCAACAGGAAATAGAAAGAGGAGGATGATATTTGTCGGGTATTACTAAAGCACAATCAGAGCGCGACACATTAACGCCATCGAAGTTTGAAAAGCACAGGTCCAGAATGTTTCCACTGCAGTTTTTTTTGTGATTACGCTGTGCCATGGAAGTGAAAGACGAAAAATCTAGTAACCTATTACCCCTTTTGTTGAAAGTGGTGGTTGTAGTGGGAACAGGTGAGGTGGCTCCACTGAACGCCAGGAGCGTTAAAATCTCCAAGGAGGAGGACCTTGAGGTCGCAATGAGTAGTGAGCACCTGTTCAATGGAGGAGACTAACTTATTGAACGCGTCAGGAACTACATCAGGAGGAACGTAAAAAACACCAACTAGAAGTTTTTCAGTTTTAGAGATATGAATTTCGACCCATAAAGACTCACCTGCGTTTTCAATATCGCTACGTAGCACACACGGGAGAGATTTGTTAACTGCGAGAAGTACCCCGCCCCCCTTTGTTTGCATCCAGTTAAGGCACGATCATTACGATATACATGGTAATTTTGAGGAAAATAGTCATTGGATAGGATATCAGGGCACAACCAAGTTTCAGATATAGCTATTAACGGAAAGCAAGAAGCCAGAACATTACCAAAAAATTCAGTCGCCTTAGTTCGAAGACCTCGCACGTTCTGATAAAAAACATCTAAACTAGTCATTTTTCAATAATAATAATCAATCAATCAATCAATCAATCAACCTTTATTATAGTGCCCAGGAACAGCCGAAGCCTTGGTGCTGGCGCACTGAGAAAAAAAAAAGAAAAAATGCCGCATTTAAATACATCAGCGGCTGACACAAAAAAACCAGGAAAAAATGTGGGTGAATGAAATACCACAGAGAAAAAATTAAAAGTGGCATCCAAACTACATTATACGAAGTTATGGTACGTTGCACAAACACAGCGTACAATGACCATAGCAATCGGCTGAAGCATCAATTACACAAAAACGCATGAAACAAAGTACAGGAAATGTTTGTAACTATTCACATAAACTGATAAGTTATAGAAACATTTGTTTCTATAACATTTGGTTCGCCCGGGCCACTTAAACATATGTATGAAGAGTTGACTACAGAAGTGTAGCATAGTACATACAACGATTACGCCCGCAGCACTAACAACATATATGAACAAATGAGAACAGACTCTGTGAAAACAACATACACATGGGGAAAATAACTGAAGAACACGAGAACTGTCGAAATGAAGTTCGACCATCGAAATGAAATAATAATAATAATAATAATAATAATAATAATAATAATAATAATATAATAAATAATAATAATAATAAAAATAATAATAATGCCTCTCTTATCGCAAGTGCTTTGCCAGAATCCATTCCTTGCCACCATATTTCCGTATTTCACATTTCCATCAAGCTATCGGTCTTTCTCGTATATTTCTAGTGTACATTTTACATTCTAGTCCAGTTTACATTCAGTACGTAATAAATCGTTTTATTAATTGATTGATTGATTGATTGATTGATTGATTGATTGATTGATTGATTTATTTATTTATTTATTTATTTATTTATTTATTTATTTATTTATTGATTGATTGATTGATTGATCACCAACATACCAACTCACCATTTGGCTGACTGCGGTCCCTCATTTAGGGAGCATACTTTGAATCGGCATAGTAGGAAACTCACCCGGCAGCTTAAATTTATGCGTCGTATTCAAACAGTGCCCTCCCATCCTCCTTTAAAAGTATTTATGCTTGCTTTGGCGCGAAACATAATCGATCCAAAAAAAGCAACGCAACTCGTTTTTTTTACTCTTCATGGCCATTTTACTCCTCAACCGCTCCTGCGAAACGACGCGCATTTCGACAGAAACATCAACCGGTTTCTTTTTTTTCGGGGTACGTCGCTTCTACGGTTCTTTGGTGTTTTAACTGACGGACCTTTTCTATTCAGCATTGAATCACTGCGCAAGAAACTGCCCGGAAAAATTGCGCCGATTCAGCATAGTAAGCGCTGATACGGGGAGATAAGCCACCTAGACCGCGTAGCCCCGACTTAAGTGTCTGACGCACTCTTGGCTCCACTTCTCGAGAAAAAAGGCTGCCGTGGTCAAATTTTAACTTATCGGTTTTCCCGTGTTATCAGCATAGGAACGCTGCTGCGCCATTACTTCAGCAGAATTTTCAGCAGGGGCTGGGGTTGTCGGCGTCTCACTGTGTCGCAGCATCATGTAGTCTTGAGTGGGGGGTGCTTGCTTTGCAGTCTTTCTCGTCCTTGTTCTACTCGGCAAAGCTTAAGCGCCCCCCACTCAAGCTATGCAGCACCAACTAGACCCTACAGATGCCCTGTTGACGTTAAGCATGTAGTCACGGTCACGGAGCAAGATAAACAGGAGCACCGACTTCGCTCTCTCCGGCGGGCTCTTAATGTCCATAACTCGCGGAGCACAATGTAGATGGCGCAGCGAAAGGGACCTTAGCCGGCGGCGGCTAAGCGGCCGGCGTTCCCCGTGCGCCGGCGGGCGAGTTGGCGGAACGCATTCCGTCGGCTCTGTCGTCTGCTTCGGCGACGGTAGTTTTGGGCACGGACTGCTTTGGGCCTGCTTTGGCGCCGCTTCGCGTTCATTGCGCGCCTCCTTCGCACAGTTGATTAACTTGTTCGACAGCACCTTCCGGGTAACCCGGACCCGAAGGAATTGAGTGGCCGTACGGCAAAGATACGTTAAGGATTGGTTTGCATGGCGGGAAAACAAAATATAGAGACCACACACAAACATATGGCTGCTATACAAACACTACCTTTTGCGCGGTGCTTGCCGAAAATGTGGCTCCGTTTTGTAAATTTGGGAATACCAATTTGGCTGTGTTTTAACAGGTTTTACAAAAGGCGAAAGGAGCAACTGGTTCTGATCACTGGCGATTATAAAAGTTCCATCAGCTTTCTCGCAGTTCTGCAACTTGCGTCCAAAACAGAGTGTGCCTAGAACACGGGCCGGCACTTACACGCTCATCAGAAAAGAACAGAAATGCGATAACATCACCCGCGACTGCCCGCGACGTAGCAATCTGCTCAAGATCAAGTCCCTGACAGTGCGGTCTTTTCAGAAGCCTTCATTTCGCGATAACTCGCCGAAAGAAAAGGTTTAACGAGCCGGTTGTTTTGCTGGTCAGCCGCTTAACGAAAAAAAAAAAAACGCCGGGAACCCTAGTAGGCCAAAAAATTGCAGCCATACAAATCGCAGCATTTTATTTGGAGACCGCGGTGTTATCGACGAGATAACACGACCGTAGAGCGACAGTGAACATCGGGCGGTAAGTTGCGGCATGAGTTACAATGAAGTATGCGTTTGATATTCTTGGGTTCCTTATCAAGCTGACAGTGTTTTTGTACACTTGATACAACAGGGCAGCCGTCCAATTAGTCATTGGCACAGAAATGTGCATCATTGCCGTTTGCCGATGGAGACTCCGGGCGACCCTTGTAAGCGTTGTTCGTGCGCAGAAGCAGCATAAATAATTAAGCACGCGGCCGGAGAGCGGGATAACAACAGAGGGTAACCTTTGCGCTGCATCGATTCGTCGTAAGCAGAATCACGCTAGACTATGTTGTGGCGTTCCATATTACTCTTGCTCATTCTTTGGTGCTTCTGAAGTCGTCGTCGTTCAGTTGCGTCTTACATGTGCTGGGTTAGTACAATATTTTTAGTGGATATTCATAATGTCAGACTAAACGTTCCGGGAATAAGCGATCGCCATGTATGCGGCGGCGTGCGATTATCTGCGCCGTCTATTGCGGCCGCGCACGGGTGTTTAAATTCCGCGCGTGCACGCATGCCTCCTGCATAGTAGGACAGGCATAAGACAGACGTCGCTGCGCAAGAAAAGATGCCTCTGGGGAGAGCGAAGAAGGGAAGAGCCATGTACAGAGGCACAGCGACGAGAGGGCGAACGAAGGAGGAAGAGAGCAAAGGGAAAGCTGGGCGGCCGGCGGCGCGTGGACATTATCAGCCCGAGCAAAAGATTTTTTCTGGGCCACAGTCGGCGCTCCTCTTTATATCTTGCTCCGTGGTCACGGTACTAAAACTCAGAAACACTCGCTTTTCAACGCCTCACGCTGGAACGCTTCGTTCTTCAAAGACACGAGACCATTACAGAAATGCTGTGTACTTCTGTATACACTTGTACAATGCATTCCCAAGCGGGTTTCACGTTAGTGGAGATTACCTGGGATATTCGTCACTGGGCATGAGGCGTTACCGTTGTTCCAGAGAAGACAAAAATTTTTTTGGCAGGTGGTAAAGCATCCGGAAGGAACCCAAGGTTTGTGTTCGACTGACAAATGCAGTGTTAGTCAAAAATTTTTAGGCCATGCCAAAGTTTTTGGGCCACAAAAAGTTAATTACGTTCGAGTGTGAATGAATTATTTTACGATGGTAACAAAGAAAGGAGCTTTCACCAGCTTTAAGGCATCAAATATCTCAGTATGTCATGATAGGTAAGCTGGTATTTCTAATTTTTGTAAACCGTTATCTTTTGGCCTGACCTAAAAAATTTTTTGGCAAAGACTGCACTTTTAACTCAGCTATTTATTTCGACGTTGCATTTAGCGACCTAAATAAAAGACAGTATATACTCCGCGGTGACTGTTGGGCTCTGAACTACCGAGCCGGTTTCGATATCCGCCGCGGCCACTGTGTGTGTGTTTTTTTTTCCCCCAGTGGTTGTGAAAAACGAATAAAAATTAAAGCCGTTCCACTTAGTGTGAAAGCTGACGGAAGTGCACAGAAAGTGATTCGCCTTAATGGGCTGTAGCGCCGTCATCCGCTCACTGCTACCACTCAAAGCCATTCAAATTTCCCGCCTTCGTAGTGCTCGCGGGCCCCCTGCCTGAAATAGCGCCGGCGGGAGTTGTGTTATTTTTGTGCTTGCTTTTCCTCCCGCACGTGCCGGCGTTGCGCTGCCACTTTTTAAAGACGATAGTCTTTCTTGGGCTCCTTAAACCCAGAAATTTTGGTCTGTCTGTATGTCTGTATGTCTGTCCGTCTGTCTGTCTGTGACTCGATTCAGCCACCCGGCCAAAGCAAAACAATGCCTGCCCATATATAGTCACAGCTAAATCTACCCGTCTATGTCCGGTGTAAGGTTCATACTTGTCAACATTGTTGAAGAAGAACAAGACATTACGCAAATATGAGACAGCAAATCAATACAGAAGTGATATTTGCAGTGTTCCTTTATAAAAAATTCCCCCGCATTTCCCCGAGGGGGAGAATGTGAAAGTGCGAATGCACGGTTGTCGGCCCGCTTGCGGCGCTTGCGCTCGGCCCCCGCAGCCCACCGCCTCGCCGCCTTCTCTTCCATCTCTTCCATCGGGTTTGTAGTATCACGTGTACACCACGCAGTTATCAAGCCGCTATAACGCCGCTGAGTCGCCAACGCACGCCGCTGACGACGTAGTTTGAATGCGTTAAAGATATAAGGCGCGTTTACTAACACTGATATCACCGTCGCGTCCGTGGCTTCGGTCTCCCGTCGGACACCGAAGGGAGCGGTCATGTCAGGAGCGAGCTCCTCGCGTTCGGCAGGCGCACCCGCGTCAAACCGGTCCTTCCCCGGCACATCGGCGACCGTCCCCGGCTCATCGGAGTACAGGATGCTTCTCCCCACCCTGCCCACGGGAAAGGTGACGGAGAATTCGCTGTTTCTGCACTGTGATCCGGCAGCCCGTCCATACGGAATCCAAGATATCGCAGCGGGCCTCTCAGCTGTTATCGAGCTGAAAAGCATCGCCAGCCTTGGAGGCTTTCAGTTCAATCACGTATGGATGATCACTTTCAAGACGGGAGAAGACATGGCTCCCCTGGCATCCAAGTCCGAAATCACAGTCAAAGGGAGGAAGTGCGTCGTGATCGACCCGAACGTACAGGAGAAAGAGATCAAGGTGCACTGGGTTCCACACCACGTCCCGGACGTCCTCATCGCCCAACAACTTGGCCGCTTCGGGAAAGTGAAGCGGGTCGTTCGTGAGAAATGGAGGATCCCGGGCCTAGAGGAGGCTGAAACGAACACCAGAGTCGTGCAGCTGGCACCCCGCGACGCCGAGGCGCTCAACGAGGTGCCCCACCAAGCGAAGATCGACGGCGTGCCGATTCTGATCGCCGTACCGGGACGGCCCCCCCTTTGCTTACGCTGCAGGCAACTAGGCCACATACGCAGGCAATGCAGAGCCACGTGGTGCCGGAAATGTCGTTCTTTCGGCCACATTGACGCGGACTGCGTACAAACCTACGCGTCTAAAACCAAGCAACGGTCGGCCCCGCAAACGATGGACGACTTTATGGACGCGGAGGATATCGAGGCGGCGAAATCGACAGCGGCTGCGCCCGGGGCCATTGCTGCAGCTGAGAGCAAGGCAGGCGGTGACCCCAAGGAACCGGTTACGGAGAGCGCGACCGAGACTTCCCCCCCACCCACCGCCAAGCCCAACGCGGACGAGCAGCAGAGCGGAGAGGAGAAGCCGGCCGAACCGGAGGGAGAGGAGGTGCCTGCCCCGAGCGACCAGCCAGGAGGGACCGACGGAGCCGACGCCGACGAGTATCCCCCGACAAAGGACGCAGCAGCACCGCGCCAACCCGCCACCGCGGGCGTGGAGACGCGGCGGAGGGCGCGCGGGAAACAAGGCGGCGCAGCCCCCAACCATCCAAGCCAGGGAGAGACCGGGTCAACGAACCCCGAGGGCAGCTCAACGAGCGGAAGGAGTTGAAGACCCAGTCGGTAAGCGCCGTTCACACCATGACACCACAACAGAGCGCAGTCACGCTTGCCACATTAAATGTGGTAAGTCTAACCTCGCAGAAACGGAAGCATTGGCTGGCCGACCTCCTTAATGAAAACAAGATAGACGTTGCTTTTTTACAAGAAACCAAAATTGCTTCTCGAGAGGACGCTCAAAATTTTGTACGTTTTTTTGGCCACCAATTTTGGTGTTTTTACACCCTTACAGCTACCCGTGCGGGCGGAACCGCTATTCTAATTCGCAAACATAATTCCTTAACCGTAATTGACTGCGAGCTGGCGAGGGACGGGCGTTTTTGCACCGTCGATGTCCTGGTGGGAGGGGAGCTTACGCGCTTTGTTTGCGTTTATGCACCGAACGATCAGGCGGCGCGCGCCGATTTCTTCTCTTCCCTTCGTGACATCCTGGTGATTCCGGGTCGACTCGTCCTGGCAGGCGACTTCAATTGCGTTGTTAATGCCAGCGACAGAGCAGGTGCTAGGGGCGTGGCGGACGCTTCGGCGCGTGTTTTGAAAGCAGTCCTTCGAGAGGGTGACCTGAACGATGTCGCCCTCCAGCGTGGGTGGTCAACTTCTCGCTACACCAGATGGCGTGGCACGTCACAGGCTCGCTTAGATCGGGTGTATTTGACGAGCGATGCGCTGCCGTTAGTGACTGACTACGCCGTCACCCCTGTTGCTTTCTCGGACCACGGTTTGGTAACATGTACCATCAGAATTGAGCGCGAAATTAAGGGAGGGGTTGGCAGCCGTTGGCTGATGAACACTACGGTCCTCGATAATGCGGCCTTCGCTGATCGCATAAGAGGCGAAATTAAAGCACTCAATGCTGCACCCATCGATGGGGTCGCCTGGGAGCGCTTCAAAAAACGGGTTAAAAATGCAGCAATCGCAATCGGACGACAGGAAGCGAGAGACAGAAAGGCGAAATTAAGTCGACTCACGGAGTGCCTACGCTCTCTTGTGGAAGCGGACGAGGAGAGGCCGGGGGAATTCTCGGAGGACATTCGCAGTGTTAAAGAGGAGATCCGTACTGAGCTGGAAAAGCGGTACTGGGGGGCTCTTGTGCGGAGTAGGGAGCAGCGAGTGGTGGCCGAGGCACAGCCGTCGAAACTTTTTGGTGCTTTCGAGCGGGCAAGGACTGCCACTAAAGCGATTTCCGAGGTCAACCACCCTAATGGGCTCGCTCGTGGGAGCAGGGAGGTGGCGGCTGCCTTCGGCGACTACTACGAAAACTTGTTCTCGCGCGCTGTTCCCGATGTTCCTCCGCCGGATGTCCTCGATGAGCTGCCCAAGGTCCCGGAGGACGTTAAGGCCGTCATAAACAACCCCATCACGGTCGAAGAGGTCAAAAGCGCTATAAAGGAATTGCCAAAGAATAAGTCACCGGGGCCGGATGGGATCGTTTCGGAGTTCTACCAGGTATTCCGAGAGGAGATCAGCCCTGTTTTGGCGTCGGTATTCGAAAACGTCAAAAACACAAAGTTGCTGCCACCTTCAATGCGGAGCAGTAATTTGGTCCTTATACCGAAAAAAACGTCTCACGATACGGCACCCAGTGTTGAAGATTTCAGGCCTATCAGTCTGCTATCAACAGACTACAAAATCCTATCCCGAATCCTGTCCAGACGGCTCGAGAAGGCCCTCAGCAGTGTGGTGGGACCACATCAGACATGCGGATTCAGAGGCCGCTCAATAAACACCAACCTACACCGCATGAGGACTGTCTGTGAGGTGGCGGAGTCAGGGTTTTTTCCCCTTGCTGTCTTGCAACTCGACCTCAGAAAGGCCTTCGACCAAGTAGACCACGCCTTTCTGTTGATGCTCCTCCATCGGTGCGGGATAGGGGACGAAATGGTGGAGTGGATCAAGATCTGCTATACTGAAATCACCACCAGCATCATTATGAATGGGGAGGTGGGGAGCCCCATCGCCGTGAGAAGGTCGGTCAGGCAGGGCTGTCCCATGTCCCCGATTCTGTTTGCATTATATATAGAGCCACTTTGCAGAATGGCAATGGCATCGAAGTCAGTCAAAGGCTTGGTTCTCGGCGACGAAGAACTAAGAGTCCTGGCTTACGCGGATGATGTTCGCCTTCGTATGTTCATCGAAAGATCAGGTGAGGGAGATCGTCGCGCTCGCGCAATCATTCTGTCGGTTTTCGGGTGCTCAGCTGAATCTTTCTAAGTGTGAGGGAGCATGGCTAGGTGAATGGCCCACCAAACCATCACAGCTCTACGGAGTCCGATGGAGGGAGGCCATCACCCGCTACCTCGGAGTCAACCTGGACTGCGGCCGAGCCATTGCCCCCCGCTGGCAGTCAAAGCTGGCAGCCGCGGGTAGGAAGTTGGAGCCCTGGCGAGCGCGACACATCGCCTTTTTCTCAAGGGCACATGTTTGCAATGCCGTGTTATACCCGGCCGTCCTGTACGTGGCCAGAGTATCGACCATCGACGCAGGCTCAGTGGCCAAGCTACACCGGATGTTCGCAGTATTCCTCTGGCGATCCACCTACGAGCCTATGCGTCGCACGAACATTTTCTGGAGTCCGGAAGCGGGTGGCCTCGGGCTTGTTAACGTGGAGCTCAAGCTGACAGTGCAGCGTTTTTTGTTCTTCCGGGATCGTCGCGACGGTTTCCTTCGGGCTGCTCTGCAAAACGTAGGCTCCTCACATTTGGCCCCTTGGCTGCCAACAACAGCGGAGTTTACACATAGTAACCGGGCAACGGGCTTTTACAAAGAAGTGGCGGCAGCGGTGGCCCTTTTGCAGGGACTGTTCTCTTGGGAGTACCTGTGCGCAGTGGCCCCGAAGAAGTTGTACTGGGACCTGGTGGAACAGATCCTTCCACCCCCCATGTATCGCTCACCACCTCTTGGGCGCATGAAAAGTGACGTCCTCCGGCGAGTGCGGAAGCTCCCCATTCCTTCTGGTTCGAAGGATTTCTTCTTCCGCTTTCACACAGGGGTTCTACCCACTAAGGCAAGACAGGGGGAGAGGGGCTTCTTTCTTCCTGGAGGGACCAACTGCTTGTTGTGTGGAAGGAGGGAGACGGCAGAGCACGTCTTTTTGGAGTGCAACACGGCGTCGTATTTCTGGGACGAGCTGCAGTGCTCTTTCGACACGTACTGGCAGCTCACCTGGATGAACTTGAGGTTCTTGGAGGCGGCCTCGGAGCACCCGCTCCTCCGTGACTGCGTCCACGTCATAGGTCTCCACTCGCTATGGAGGGCGAGAGTCGACGTGGTTGAATGTGCCGAAAACCCGCGGCCAGCGTGGAGGCACTTTGTACAGAAGGCGCAGTGGGCAGTGGCCGCCCTCGACGGGCCCGATTCAGACACTGAACTTCGCGACTCACTGGCGCGGGGCTCACGAGCCCTAATGGAGTTTAAGGTAGAACAGCAAAGGAGATGGGACTTGATCTGAGGGTCGGAAGCGGGACAGCACCATGGGCCACTTCTGCCCACTAACGACTTCTACGCCCAACCCCTCGTCCCTATTACATTACCGTATACTGTAAACAAATGACACCATCGCCCATTTGTAAGTGTTTCTAATAGGAACCACGCCAGCACTGCGTGGCTTTGCTGGCACTGTCTACGAATAGTTTCCACTTCCCTGGCGAAACACGCTGAATCTTGTCTTGGCTTGTTCAGTTCCCGAACGCGATTATTTGTCTGTGTGAGCAAAGGATGTTACACTGTTCTCTGAAACCTCTGTAACCACTTCATCTGGCCCTGTATGTATATTTGTAAATAAAGTTACTGTTACAAAAAAAAAAAAAAAAAAAATCGTCCGTAGCTGGTCGTACAGTCTTCGCTCTGCGGCCGCAATTTCTCGATCGAACCTGGCGCCGGATCTGTTTCTTCTTCTTTGAAGAGCACTGCGGACGCCGCCGACGCCTGCCGCCCGCCGCCGGCGGTGGATGGTTTTGGGGTCGCTTATAAAGTGCATTCGCACTTAAAAATCAAACATGCTTGCTTTTGCGAAATTAAATACTTCATCAACTGCAGAAAAAGAATTCACTTCGCCGTCGCCTACTGTCGCCCGCGCCACTATAGCTTCTTGCGCCATTTTAAGAAATCAACCGGCAACATTTACAAAAGGTTCCACTAGATAGGTTCCACGTTCTGCTTGGAACGCACGTGGACAAGGGAAACGCGGTTCTATAAACGTTGAAGTAGGGCGCCTCGATTCACGCGCGTCTCCGCCGTACATCAGCGTTCGCATCGAGACACCCGGTTTGGAGCAGTGGAACGCGGGAAATTTAAAATGATCTAAGCAAACCTTTGGCGTCTTTACCTTGGGAGGAGCGCGACGGAAGAGGAACAACATGAGAGGTGAGCGGCAAAGCGAAGGGAGGCATTTACTTCGCAATGGTCGATAAAGACTATCGTCTTTTGACGACATTTGCATCGAAAGGAGCAGATACGCGGCCATTTTTTTTCGTTTGCAATCGCAAAAACCAATCCAACGAGCGTTCCGAAGTAAATGAACGCGAGTTCTGCCGGTTAATTACATATATTCGCGTCAAATGTACCTGCAGTTTTTTTTTTCTCTCTAAAAAACGGTGAGATGTATGACAAGCGCCAGCGTTTTCACAAGTTTCGAAGGGTTTAAATGACTATTTAAACATCTTCGTTTTCGAAGCCTCTGCGGTACGCCCTACGACGGAACGCCGGGCTCTACTTGGGTCCGTTACCTCGCGGCACCGCGTGATTCGGCAGTCGTTTGACATCGACCATTACAGCGAGCTACGGCGACAAGGCGACCCCCTAAAGGGCTCTGCATTTAAAAAAAAATGGCCGCGCATCTTCTCACTTCGCTGCTAATTTCATGGAAAGACGATAATCTTTTGCCGCCTAATTTTAGCGGCAGAAGATTATCGTCTTTCGATGAAATTAGCAGCGAAGTGAGAAGATGCGCGGCCATTTTTTTAATGCAGAGCAATTTATAGGTTCGCCTTGTCAAAGTTGTCACGTAAATGCGCCTCTTCTCTACCCCGCCCACCTCTCCCGCTCTAATCCTCCCGTTTCGCTCCTCCCAAGAGAAACACAAAGGAAATTTGCTGAAGTCAATCTAATATTCGCGTTGGCTGACTGACTGAATAAACTTTATTGAAGTAAAGATGGAGGAAAGGGGCAAGGGGAGAAAAGGATGGGAGAATCGTAGGTGGAATTCCCTTTGTCCAGGGCTCCAGTGGCTTCTGCTCCCGTCTTCGCCCGGCTGATTAGGTCCTTCTGGATCTGTAAGTCGGGGCTGGCGAGGGCGGCCTCCCATGATTCACGGGAAGTCAGTGGCGGGTTCTTTCGGTGTTGGCCCCTGCCCAGAGGTGAGGGCAGGCCCACGTGGCATGGAAGAGGGTAGCAGCAGTCTCTCCGCATAGCCTGCAGTCTTCTGTGTAGTCGGGGTGCTGTGGAAAATCTTCGCCCAGCGAGATTTATGTATGAAGGTTTGTTTGAATCTTACGTAGCATCTGCGCTTCAGTTGCCGTTAGTTCGCGATGCGGGATTGGATATGTAGCCCGCTCTTTCCTGGTATTCACCGTACGTAGTGGTGCTAGGGTATCGTAAGGCGTCAGTCACAGGGGGATGGTGAGTGAAGTACTACTTGCACTTCGAAAGGTACTTCCGGAATCCCTCGAGAAAGTTCACATTACGTGGAGCCCCGGACACGAGAGACTGCCGGGTAGCGAGGCGGCAATATTCGCCCGCGCGCCACCTAATGGAACCTTTCGTTACGGTCGAACTTAGAGAGCTGTCACAAGGAGCAGAATCGTCGCGTGCTCTCTCTGTATTTTAAGGGGTCGAAATATTGCTTTCAACGCGTATGTTTTATTCGCTTTCGCAAATATCAAGTAAATGTTTTTCAATAAAAAGATCACCGCGAGTTCCAGTTGTGAATTGATGTTTCGCTTCAAATATGCCTAAAGTTTTCTTTTTGCTCAAAAGTGTTGGGAAGTATGAGGCATGTTTCCAGATTTATGGTTTGGAAAAGTTTTTCGTATATAAACATCTCGTTTAAGAATTATTTTATCTCTTGCCGGATGTCTGAATCGAGGGGCGGACGGACAGACAGACAGACAGACAGACAGACAGACAGACAAACAGACAGACCAAAATGTTTGGTTTACATAACCCACGAAATACTATTGTCTTTAAAAACACCGTGTGACGACATTTGGACGCATACGTCCTATCTTCAGGTGGTGTAGATTAATCCGCGGCTTCTCGCTCTAACTCGTATATTTCCATGGCATTTGTCGTCGCGTACGTTTCTAAAAAGTGAAGTACTATTTTCACGTATCGGCCAACCCAATTAAATAGCGAAACCCTGATATCTTGCGTCTGTGGCTTACCATACGCTGGTTGTGTAAATTGTGTGAACGTAGCATAGTCCGGCAAGAAAGTTCTGTAGACAATCGCAACGTGGGCTGTACCGGAAGCATTCACTTAAAAAATAAAGGGAGGCATAATCTTACGCCTCTTTTATGAAGTTTTGACCCGTTTTCTTTTCAGCACAAAGGCATACCGTCATAGTATGATCGCACTCCTTCAACAAAAACACCGCTTTGTTGGAGCGTCGGCGTCACCAAATCAAATCGCCGTTTGAAACGACAGCCCGGCTGCGTGAGCTGCTGGCAAGACCGGAACGGCGACGGTAAATGACCGTGTTGGCGTTTCCCCACAAAGATTTTCCGCGTTTCTCTTCAGGCTGCAACCCAGAGGCTCCTGAGAGCAAATAAATAACCGCTGGGGCTTTCCGCCAACTTGGTGCAACGAGTCCGGTAGCTACGCATGCAGTGCGTAGTTTAGAGTGGAATAACGCATATATACTTTTCGACTTTCAATGAGGTCCGGGGGCTCTCTAAAAAAGAGAGTGCGGCGACTCTTTGCAAAAGTCGGGAAGTTGTCAAATCTCTGACAAGAGAATGATTGCGGCGAGAGGATCAAATGGGCTCCCTTTTTAAGTGCGGAGCACTTGTCGACGTAGGTCGTCCGGGGTCACGGTATCTAATCACCGCGGTCACGCGGCGTCACGCACCCAAACAGAGGCTTCGAAAAGATAACCTATTCCCCTGGTCGGATTGAACTCGGGTCCGTCGCGTTGCGGAGCAGAAGCAATCCCGTTTGCGCCACAGAGGCACATGTCACTCATATGCAAAGTGTCGGGGGTGACCTTTGCGCTGCGCCGGGGCCACGGAGGCTGCCGTTGCTATGTCACAAATAAGTACACAGTAATGTTAAATAAGGAAACGAAATCACGAATTAGTGTATTAATTACCTCCAAATTAATAAAAACTCAATCCAGTGTCTCTTTATACACTTGATGATGATGATGATGATGATTAGAGGCCCTCCCTTTGTATCGGGACGTCGGGTGCCACCAACCGACTTGCCTGTGTTATTCTACTGGTTTGCCCTACCCTTCACTAACCTAATGGGTTATCCCCCCCCCCCCCCCCCCCCCCCGGTTTTAAACTCCCATCGCTTCTCCCCCCTTTCCTGCCCTTGTACTCCTTTACCCCCCCCCCCCCCCCCCCCCCCCCCTTCTTTTCTAAATTCTATTTCGGTATATTACTCATCCTACGTCCCACTCTTTTCCGTATACTTTTCTTCCACACCACTCCAGCGACCTCTTCGTCACCTCTATGGCCCTGAAGTTGAGGCTCCCCCTCACACCAAATCCCAAAGCCTCTGTCAACGTCGCTTCCCCATCGCCCCGTCGCGGTCGTATCTCTGTGCAGTCTATGACAATATGCCCTACGGTTTCCCGATCCCTGCCGCAGCATACACAAGTTTCGTCCTGTTGCCTGTAGTTAGCCGTGTATGCCCGTGTTCTCAGACACCCCGACCATGCTTCAAAGAGCAATGCACTGCCTCGCGTATTGCCATAGAAACCTTCCTTCCTGATTTCTAGTGTCTCTGTTCTATAGATCTCTAGGTTTGTTTCGCTTCCATTCTCTGTGCCCACTTCGTCGTCTCTGCTGACTTTTCCTGCTTTTTAACTGCTGTGTATACCCCACCTTCCCCTACCGAATTTCCGTACCGCTTGGTCAGCTGTCTGGTCCTCCGTCTCCACCGCGTGTCCATGCTCCGCATATACAGGTACCTAAACACTCTCGCGGCCCATTTTTCCTCCACCATGTCACGCAGTCTCTCCTCAAATTTTATCTTGCTCTGCGCCTCCCTTGCCTCAAAGACGACCAGCCCATATCCCCCTGTACCGCTTCATTCGTAGTTTTGCTATGGGCCCCTAGGGCCAGCCTACCTACCGCCCTCTGATTTACCTCCAGGCCCGCTTGGGTCTCTGGTTTCATGCACAGAACCGAATTTCCGAAAGTCAATCCTGGTACCATGACCCCCTTCCAGACTCCCCTTACCACCTCGTATTTGTTGTAGCCCCACAGTGCTCTATGTTTCATTATAGCCGCGTTCCGTCTTCCTTTTGTTTTGAGGTGAGCCTCATGCACATGCGTGTAATCTGCGCCGTCGTTAAGCCATACTCCTAAATATTTATACTCTTTACCCGTGGTATTTCTACTTGTTGAACTGATACCGATTTGTGCTCCGTGTCGTCGTTGAAAACCATGATCCCTGATTTTTCTCTGCTAAAAGATAGCCCAAGGTGCGTCGCTTCCTCCCCGCATATATCCATCAGGCCCTGCATACCTATCCGGTCATCCGCCATCAACAATATGTCGTCTGCATACATTAATCCTGGAATTCGCTGTTCCACCACCTGTCCGTTTTTAATGTATGATAAATCGAATCCCAGCCTACTGCCCTCTAACTTCCTTTCTAAACCCGCCATGTAGATCATGAACAGCAGTGGAGAAAGAGGGCATCCTTGTTTCAAACCCTTGTAGGTGTGTATTGTATGTTATCCCCTCCCACACTATTTGCACTTGGTTCTCCCGGTAAGCTCCCTGAGGTTTTCAGGGGCTGCGGCGCCCTCGCTTGACTACTTTCAGTATCAACGCCAGGCTTACACAGAAACTAGTCAAGAGAGGGCGGCACAATGGAAGGGGCCCAATTTCACGCACGCGCCGTGTGTCCGGAGATGTCAAAGCTTTTCGGTCGACCAACAGGTCGACCAACAGTGGGAGGGGATGCAAACATTGCTTGAAGGGAATTCAGTTAAACGCAAAGCTGTCAAACACGTGTTTCTGGGAACCTGAACTAACCACTTGTTCGCGACTTCATTACTATCTGCGGCAAACTCTGGCATCTCTACAAGTACAATGATTCTTACCATTATTCTAGTACCAAACCAAGAGCAATTCCCTTTCTTTTCGCTAAACTGGGGTAGTGGTTGCCTGTATTTTTTTTGTGTGTGGCGTGAGTTACACTGGCCGAGGGTGAGCAGTTTCGCGTGGCTCCTAGAGATACGTGCTGCGCATGCGCGAGGAGCAGTGACGTCTCACGGCGCACAGCAGGCGCGCCTGAGCCGCCGCCGCCGCGACTGGATTGCATTGAATTGGGTTGGATTGGATTGGAAATCCTTTTAGCAGCAGTAAGCATGATAATCAGCTAATCCTAGACAACCAGGAAACCTAAGAATAACCAGCTGAACCTTAGTTCACCCTACGTATATCCTGGCATAGCCGAGCTAAGCCACTGCTAATTTTTTTAAGCTTTCATTTTTGTGAGCCCGGTGAAAGTATGCCGTACGATAACGCATATACGCGTGTCTATATTGATGCGTGTCTGCGGTCGTGACCCTACAAACTGCGAAATCCCGATCGAACGCCTTTTGCGTTCGCGTGAAAAAGAGCTTCGGTGGAACAGAAGCCCCACCCTGCTCTTGACGTCAGGGTGTCGTGACGACGCCTTGGGCGGCGGCCAGAAATTCTCCCTTGAGCTCGCGCAAAGACAAGTGCGGACCGCTAAGCGGAGCCTGTAATCACGGTGGAAGTCTTTCTTCCCTACATGCCCGTAATATTTCCTCGCGATGCGACCGATAGCGCGTTAATGTGCGAAAGAGCCCCCATTCAGTGACAGCGCGCGCATTGTTTTATGGGCGCGCTTACGTTCGCATCGCCTGCAACGCGTTACCGCCCGTGTCGTCTGCATACGCGAGCAGACGATCTGTGCGATCGTCTGCTGTTGTTCTTTCGCGCAAAGAAGAGCGCGCTGCGCTTTACCTTGGCAGTAGGGGTTGTAGATCACGTGTTGAAGCAAAACGCTTTCAGGCCCCCTAAGTTGCCTTAGAGCGAAGCTGTATGCGTCTCTGTTGCCCTATAGTGGGCTAGGACAATTCGGCATAGAACAAATTTTCACGGAGGATGTATGGTTACAGAAAACGGCTATAACTCTTGTTGTATCGAAACTATCCCTAAACACATTATATGTCCATTGGCCGCTGAAATGACTCTATGATTACGCCGAGTTTCATCTATACGTTTCGTGATTATGTAGTTCACATCGAAGTTGTAAATGTTGCGTGATTCTCGTCTGTTGTCAACACGGGCTTACACACGGGAGTCAAATGGACAGCCCCATATTTGTCCAGTAGAATAAAACTCCAGTCCTTCCAAGTTCCATTCAGCTGATTAACTACAAATAATTCTCAATCGCAAATTACGAAGAGACGCGCTTTGTTTTGAGCACTCTTTGGACTGCGCCCCGCTTCGCTGTTTATCCTTCTTTACTCATTGATTGATTGTAGGGTTTAACGCGCCGACGCAACGCAGGCGATGAGGCGCACCGTAGTGGAGGGCTCCGGGTTAATTTTGGCCGCCTGGGGATCTTTAACGTGCGCCGAAATCTCGTACACACGGGCGTTTTTGCTTTTCACCTTCACCAGAAAAGCGACCGCCGTGGCCGGGAATCGAACCCGCGTCCTCGTGCTCAGCAACACAACGTCTTAGCCACTGAGCCACAGCGACGGGTTATCCTTACTGAGTAGAAGCATAGAGTTTCATACAATAATAATGAAACTATATGAACGGGGGGGCTCTGACTTTTTTTTTTTAACGTCAGTCTGGCGTTCCGTTCACCAATGGGGCTCTTCGACTTGCAGTCTCGGACTCACCGCGGATAGTCCGCGGGTAGCCCGAGGATTCCCCGCAGCCATAGGGATACATGGGAAAATCGAATGTCGGACTGCTTCTCAGGGAGTCTGCGGTGAGTCCAAGGCTGTAAATCGAAGAGCCCCAGCGTGTACACCTGACAGTTTCGTACACGAGCTCAGTTTCTTCGCGCCCTCCACCATTTTATTCTTTTAGGGACGAAGCCCCTTAGGGGCTCGGACTATCGTCGTTTCATGTCGTCGTCGTTTCATGTCGTCGTAGTATCATGTAGTCGCGGTAATAAAACGCCGGGACACTCGTTTTCGAGCGCCTCGCGCTAGAATGTAACGCTTACTATACTCGGTGACAACTTAAGAACGGCACCAGAAGTTGCCGCTCTGCCTTATCACCGTAGCCGGATGTTTCTCCGCGCGGCGCAAGTAGGGCGTTACTGGGAATATTTTGAACATGGTGTGTGCCGTTGCCGTGATTTTTTGGACTTAATATGCTTATAAACGACTCCAGTGACGACAAACAAACTGCATGAGACAAGGCAGCCGATATCACGCATTCATAGCAAACCCCTTTCAAAACGCGCGCGCACTGACGTCACGGGTCCGGCGCTTTGGCGGAGTGATACACTACATGAAGTGGTGCCGTTCTTAAGTCGTAACCGAGTATAAAAGAAGACCCCGGAACCCTCGTTTTACAACGCCTCGGGCTAGAACGCTTCGTACTTCGAAGACACGAGACTTTTACGGCAAAGCTGTATACCCCTACCCCCCAATGGTTTCATCTCCGTTGGCAAAAATGCCAAGGCGCCAAGAATACGCTTATACACTGCATGCTTCGCCGCTCCCCAGGTTTCACGTTACTAGAGATGGCCCGGAATCTTTACGTTAAATTAACGAGAAAACAATAACACCTTGGTTAACTTCATGGTTAACCAAAAGGTTATCCTTAATTAACTCCTTGGTTAACAGCATGGGCAATACTTTTCCTTCACTGTTCGTCGTCGCTAGCGTGCGGAGCTGGTCGTTTCGGGTTAGTGATGACGATGCTGATGGCTCGGGACGCTCCTACGTGTGGACTAATATCTAGCTGCTCACATGCAGTAATGAATCATATTCCATATTAATATAAGTTCGTAAACGGAGGTCACTGGACAGCGACACCTGAAGTGTGCTGCATGAGGGGAGGTAAAGGCTTGTGCGGAGAGGGAAAAGGGGAATAAAAAAAACCCCCCACTAATGTGAAACCTGGGGAGGGGCGGGGCATGCAGTGTATAAGTGTGTACTTGGCGCCTTGGCGTTTATGCCAACGGAGATGGAACCGTTGGGGGTATACGGGTTTATAAATCTTTGCTGTAAAAGTTTCGTGTCTTTGAAGCACGAAGCGTGGTAGCGCGAGGCGTTGGAAAACGAGTGTCCCGGTGTTTTTAGATGCAAAGCATCTCTTGCTCTCGGCTCCATCGTCCATCGTCCGTCGTCCATCCACCGCCGGCCCAGAAAGACACCGGCAACACTGCCGCTCCAGGAGCCTTTTAAGGAGAAGCGTGCTCGCCTCGTGCCGGCCCAGGAAGACACCGGCAACACTCGCTCCAGCATATCATGGTCGGGGCTATGTCCCTCCCTTGTTGTGGCGCCTTCCACGCCCCCACTGCGCATGCTCGGCTCATCTCGGGCCGGCCCAGGAAGACACCGGTAACACTGTCGCTCCAGGAGCCATTAAAAGGTAGGACACCACCGGGCGTTCAGCAAGCCGAGCATGCGCAGTGGGGGTGTGGACGGCGCAACAACGACAAGGGAGGGGCATAGTCCCATCGCATCTAATAAAATTACACCATCTTCCCGTAGGGAAACCCTGAGTAGTATGCGAAACAGCCATGGGCTCAACGCAATTCCCCATTTCGTAGTTCCGGTAAGTGAAAAGTGTGGTAGTTAGCATGGAAACCAAACTGCAAAAATAACGGTAGCTACGTACCTCAACCTAACGGAAACGACGAACTGCAAACTAATGGGCACTTGAATCGACCTCATGGCTGCTTTGCATACTACTCAGGGTTTCCCTACGGGAAGATGGTGTCATTTTTATAGTACGCGCTATACGAAGCGTTCCAGTGCGAGGCGTAAACGAGTGCCCCGGTGTCTTTTAAGTGCAGAGAACTTTAGGCACTCGCCTTGTCGTCCTAGCTCGCTCGCTCGTCCCAAGTTTTTAGAGCACCACGGCGGCATCCCGAGGTAACGCTGTTGTTCGCGGCGTACCCCAGAGGCTTCGAAAGCCAAGCGGTTTATATAGTCACAGGCGTTCAAAACTCGTGAAACGCTGGCGCTTATCATACATCTCTCCGTTGTTTAGCGCAAAGAAAACTATAGGCACATTTGAGGAAAAATATACGTAATTAACCGGCAGCGCCCGCGTTCCTTTATTCAAGGACGCCCATTAGGTTGGTTTTTACGATAGTAAACGCCAAATGTGGCAGTGCAACGCCGGCACGTGCGGGGAGAAAAGCACCAAGAGAACAGAACTCCCGCTGGCGCAGTTTTGCAGGCGGGAATTTGAAATGCTGTGGGTGGCAGCAGTGAGCGGATAACGGCGGTGCGGCTCATTATGGCGAATCACTGCTCTGCACTTCCGACAGCTTTCACGTTGAGTGGAACGGCTTTAATTTTTAGTACGCGTTGCGTTCTATAGCGCGAGGCGTAAACGAGTGTCGCGGTGTCTTAGTGCCGTGACTACATGAGACGACGATTACGACGACGACATGAGACGCCGACAGCCCGAGCTCCTAATAAAAAACGTCTGCCGTTTCACTCTGAGATGGCAGATGCCGAGCGAAGTTGTTTAGCAGGCTGCACTAGTGGTGACAGGTAATTTAGATGAAACCTTTAGCCTTTATGACAGTCATCTTAAGAAAGACACATACATTTTTATTTTGACTCTACCGATTTTGCCTATTGATAACAAATCTACTCAATAGGCATATTCAAGTGATGAGACTTATAAGCTAGACGTGAACGTTATGTTTTGGCCTTGCAAACGATGCCTACTGTTATACTAATCTAGTAAAAATGTATACCCAAGTGATGAGACGAACATTGCTAGAGTACGCCTCAGTGGTATGGTCACCCTATACTGCACTTGACGTAAATATGCTCGAGGGCATACAGAAAAAAGCAATACGGTTTATTTTTGGCCGGTATGACCGCAATTTTTCTCCCTCATCTCACGCATGCTCATTGTCGTTAGAACCCCTTGCTTTTCGACGCACACTTGATCGTATCACTCTGCTACATAAGATTGTACACAGCCGCAGTTGCATTGAAGCACCGATTACTTTTTGTCATTCAGCACGACGAGCCACGCGCCGATCTCACCCACTCAACATTGTTCCCTTCCAGCCATTTGTAAATAGCTTTAAGCAATTCCTTTTTTCCCAGCCGTTGTTGAGATTTGGAACAACCTAGATGGTTCCCTGCACGAAAAACCAATTGAACTGTTTTTGAAAGAACTGCCTAACCATATTTTGTAATATGTTTTAAATGCTTTGTATGTTTTTTCTTTTCCTGATGTACCCACTCCTGCGATGTCTCATGTATCGAGACAGCAGTATCTGTAAATAAAATAAATAAATAAATAAATAAGCTTGACGTACAAATCTTGTTCTGAACGGCGTACGTTAATGGAGAGCTGCGTGCTAATAGCGGGCACACAGGTCGCGGGTTCGTTTCCCGGCCGCGGCAGTCGCTTTTCCGATGGAGGCGAAAAGCAAAAATGCCCGTGTGTACGAGATTTCGGCGCACGTTAAGGATCCCCAGGTGGTCAAAATTAATCCGGAGCCCTCCACTACGGCGTGCCTCATCACCTGCGTTGCGTCGGCGCGTTAAACCCCACAATCAATCAATCATAGCGGGCACACTGTGGCGTTCGTTTTCCAACGTCTCATGCTTAAAACTCCAGTAGCTTCGAAGTTTTTCTTCTCGAATATAAAAAGTACGCGGGAAGGTACATCGAAAATACAGGGGAAAACGCAAAGGCATGAAAATAAGCACGCGTACAACATTCGCTTAGCTTCAAATACGCCCTACATTAAAAAAAAAAGGCCGTGGCACTTGCTATAAGAACACCAACCACTGACTTGTCCCAGTATCCACTAGGTACTTAGTGCATTTACAAACCTTGCTTTTACATTTTTACTAGCATTTACATGCATAACCTCGTAAAAAACTACGGGTGACAATGTGAATCGGCTGAGCGCGCTGCACGACGCAGACAGATTCAACACGCGCACGTCACACTTAGACAACAAATAAACTGAGCAAGAAAACGAACTGGATGCACGAGGACAGCGAGTATAACTTAGTTCCCTTAGACATGCATCTGTTCCTCTTGCTTCTATAGGCAGCAGCAGAAATTCCTCTGTCGAGTCAGTGGGCTTGCCACAAAAATCAAATATTTTTGCGATAATCTTAGAATAATGCATTTTAATGTCGGAATATACAGTCAACGTGTGGATTTACAAAAACATTTTAATCTTAACATAGAGTGGGAAGAGTACTGCAGTTATTATCGTCAATAATTCAGAAAGCTTTGTTACTATCAATGAGTGTTAGTATCACGCAAGCAGCAGTTACTAAGTGCACGTTCTAGACTAGTAACGATTGCATTTACGTTCCATACTTAGCGGCAGGACCTACGTACCGTTCTGAGAGTTAGTAAATACAACCCGTTACTACCTTCTTACTAGCATTTTTTGTTAGAGTGTGCCAACCTACACTATCAGTCACTCACCACCCGCGCTTGCTTTAAACATTTAATCGCGGCCATTCATAAGTGTTGCAAATGCACGTCAGCAGGTACTCAAGCCTGAACTTCCGGAGTCCCGGTCTCTGGCTACGGTTCAGTCGTCAATCTCTCCAGCTCGTGTCTCAGCTTACACGCGCATTCTTCGCATGGCTGGAGCCCTTCGCCGTGCCCAGTTACCGGGTTACTTTATGGATGGGAGGTGTCGAAGCGTCGCAAAGGGCTTCGGGCGGCTCTAGACCGTGAAGTATGTTATCTGGAGCCCCGCTCCAGACGACTGGAAAGCGTTTGAGATGGCAACACAGAACGTGCAATCGTAGTCTTTGTTTCACAGTGTCTTTCGGATATGTAACAAGCAGGGAGGCGATCGCTTTTATTTGCGGCTTCAGCCGGTATCTTCCATGAACTGAGAGTCAGGTGATTTGCACATGACCTTGCACATGCACAGAGACGCCGGGCAGCTAGCAACGTTCTGTGCGCCGTGTGACGTCACTGCTGACGTGTGACGTCACGTCGTGTGACGTCACTGTGTGACGTCCTGGAGCACGGCTCTCCAGGAGCCAGGCGAAACTGCTCAACCTCGTCCAGTGTAGCTCACGCTACAAGAGTCCAGGACCAAGCATGTCGTCACAACGGGGACAGCGGGTTGTCACAGGCGGCTCGTGGGGCGTAGCGTATACCCTTGAAAGTAGGAGGCATAAGCTTCACACGTTTCCTTCTTCGGCTCCAGGGCTCGAGTTATAACCTACTGAAAATGTCCGTGTACACACTTCGGTGCATGTTTAGGGTGAAAGGAGTCTACTGTGGGGGTGATCCTACCCTGCCCCCCCCCCCCCCCCCTTTTGCCGAGTGCTGTCTGAACGGTCATATCTAAGCCTTCAGTGCGTACCGTAAACAAAACCATTCTTGCCCATAGCCTAACGCCCCCCTCGTAGTATTTGTCCCCCTCGAAACGGGTGAAGCGCTCCTCACAGCCCACGTGTAGTTTAGGAACGGGAAAGCTCCACTTGAGAATTTAATAAACCACAGTACAAACGACAACGAAGAAACGGATGCACGGAATCAACGTCGTTTTATGAGCAGCCTAAAATAAGTTCCAGACTATGCCTCTGGACCTACCCTGCCGCTGGACCGTAGCTAACCTCATCTAACACTTCCTGCTCGCTGCGACAAATTGCCGGCATTCGCGTAAAATCCTAAACAATTGTTCCGAATATCAGTGACGGCCGAATATTAAAGAAAGGGTTCTGGGAGGCGGGGGTTGCACAGGGATGGTTCGTACAATCCACACACCCATCTACAAAAACCATGGGCTTAGTATGAATTCTACGGCGCCAGCCGACAGTTCGAACTAACTGCTTGTTTCTTAAACACATTTTGTTAAGAAGTTGCTGTGACGCAGCTGTGTCGTTTTACTTCTCGCGAAGCAGCGCGCGTGACTCTCGCAGGCGGTATTCGGGCCCCGCTATGCTAGACCGTCTGCACATCCAAAACCAATGCATTCCAGAGTAGACATGCATGCGCTCGCAGCTGTGGCGCCACAACCTCTGGGTCCATCCACTCCCGCGAAACACGGACACGAAAGAATACGAAGGCAGACCGGAGGCTCTGGCCTTCGAACGCAAATGCAGATCCAAGCAGAGAGAGTACTGTATACGTTCATGTGGCAGGGCCGTAGCCAACTGCATGCTACACGGTATCCGTACTTCACCAGGACCACCGCGTTAACGGGATCTCCCATCGGGCTTTGCTCTGCGCAGGCCTCTAGTCCAACAGGCGCGGATAGCACAGCCCCGTCGAACGGATTTCCGGGTTAAGGAATTCATTTACGTGAAGGGCAATTTTTTTTTTTTTTTGCCTACAAACTCTCCCTTCACCGAATAAAAGTTTCCACCGAAACCATCACCACCAAATCAATTTGCTCCGTAAGTCAACCTTTCCACGCTGTTAGCTACGTAAGACAGTGCAGCGAGCGACGGAAATTCGGCGCTCGAGCGCATGCGTGAGACGCTTACGCGAAAGAACTATTTTCACCGCGCAAGTCAGTTCCCAGCCGTAAAATTTCTTGTGGCTCGCTCCAAACTGAAAACTACGCCACAGACCAGCTGCACTTCACGTAAATACCACCAGAAACGTTGCGATCCGCTAAGAAGTACGGTCAAGCCGACCGTTCCGTTCAAATCCCCCGGCGGAGAACGTGCCAATTCGACACCTAATACGTAAGAAGGACTCCTAATAAAATTCTGACCACTAACCGGTTGCAGTGCACTACTTTGAGCTATACGCAGATCTCACCTAAAGACGACATCGTCTGCTAAAACGGACTAGCGGGCTGACAGCTCCACTTAAAGCCCCCAGTGGTTAAGTACCGACTCAACACCTAGTAGGTTTTTTAAGGAGGCGAGAATCGAAAACGCCAGTGTGTTCGAGATTTCGGCGAACGTTAAAGATCGCCAGGTGGTCAGAATTAATCCGGAACCCTCTACTACGGTGCGCCTCATCGCCTTTGTAGCGTCGGCGCGTTTAATCCCCACAATCAATAAATAAATCAATCAACCCCTGCTACGTAAGAAAGCCTCTAGGTAAACGTGTGGCCACCAACCAGTTTCAAGGCACTGCGTTGAGCTGTACTTAGATGCCGTCCAAAACTCTGCGATGTCGTCTGCGAAAGCGGGACCGTGAGACAGAGAGCTCCACGCAATGCATCCGACGGAGCCGTGACGACTCAACGCCTCCTACGTAAGAAGACCTCCGGATGATGTGATCATAGACCAACGTAGAGCCCTCCGTCTGCTTTAATCGCTAGAATCGTAACACCAATGCAACTCTAAAATGCCGAGCCATTCTCAGAGCGGAGGAGTGTTTTGCGCGTTGAGGTAGCGCCAAGTATTGCTTCCCATAGGAGCCGTCGTTGCAATGAGAACGCATAATGGCTTGGGGATATACGATTACAGTGGCAGGTCTGCTTCCTGTGGTGTGGGCGCGTTTGTGGCGACGGGAAAAAACAATGGCTTTGCGCGTCCGTCGTGAGCCGGCGTCAATTTCCGTTTCGTCGCCCTCGTATGAGCTTCCCGCGTGAGTGAGGCCGCGGAATACAATGCAAGCGCCGAGCGTGATCCATTTACTCGGGCGGAAGGGCATTCCCGCAACGCGCATTGAGTATCACAAGGCCAGAGCGCGGGTAGTTGTTTTTTTGTGTGCTTGTGGTCGCCTCAGTTAGTTGCGTTATATTAACACCAATACTGGCGGCGCTTTGTGAAACATTACCCGAGTATATAGGAGCAAAAACTAAACCAGGGATTCTTGAATTTCCAGCATTAGTGCCCGATTCGGGGATGCTGACACATTCATTCGCCTAGGCTTGCGATTTCCGCAGACGATATAGGCGAAGAATGTGTCAGCGTTCCATGTCCACCAAGGAACTTGATTATTTACACGGGAGAAACGACGTAACATAGCGAGCCAGCTCAAAGGATACAACACGTGCATAGATTGAGGGAGGGGGTAATCGTGTTGTTTTTTGTGTGTTTTTGTTTTTTGGCACAGTTGCTATCAATTACTTATCGGGCCAACTGTCTTCGTCGTAAGTGTGTGCATGGGCGTTTATAAACATGACCTGTTTCTGCAATGAAAGTTCAGTTGGAAGTCAGAGCGATCGTCCTTTGTGCCTCAGCTTAAGCAATTGTTTCTATTGCGCTGTATTGTTAAGCTGGATTACCAACTTGCCCAATACTGATGTTAAGCTGCCTGGAGTTCCCTGATCGCAAGGCTAAGCTTCATAGAACTTCTCAAAGCTAGCACATCGATTCCCGTTCGCGCGACAACTCTCGCTGCAGGTGCTCGATTCCGACGGGCGGCTTCTTCTTCCGGAGAGCGCGCGACTTTACGCATTTTTCGAACATTGAGGAACGACCGCCGAGCGCACTCTTCTATATTAGCGCGTTTCTCCGAACCATCTGTTGGATGCGCGCTTTCCGATTGGCCGACTCCTCCTCTCCTTGGCTCCGCCCACCTGCGCTTGGCGCCAGCCTTGCCCTCCCCCTCGTAAAGCTTTGTCCTCTCCACATCGCTGCACCCGCTTTACTGCGCTTCGTCCCTTGAAATCCTCGATCAAGAACAGCTTCGCTGTCAATACGAATAAAATTGAGTAGCCATTCCGTTGTGGAAAGCAGACGACAAGCGAAGCCACGGTGTGCCCATTACGACAACGGAAGAGAAGGAAATTCAAAATGCAGAGCGGCCACTTGACCGACCAACCGATTGACTGACAGTGACTGAACAAACTTCATTGAGATATATTTAGAGGAGGGTATAGGGGACAGCAACGAGTGGAATTTATGGAACCCTATGTTCAGGTCTTGACTACGCGACCTCCACCCCGAGGAGCCGGAGGAAATAAACACGCCAGTGCTTGAAACGTTGACAAAGCGAGGGCGGTTCGACCGTAGATATGGCCGACACGCTTCGCACAGCAGCAAATATTTGAGAAGCCTTTATTATCTACCTAAGAGCCAACTGATGGTGAATGCGGGCCTATTGATAACTAATATATTGAAAATGCATATCCTAGTGATGATACGTACAATTTGCATTGGTTCAAGCACTTTTTTGCGTCAGCTTTGAGACCTACCAAACCTTAGCCATCACCAGCTTCGCTGTAATAGAAACTACAACTATCGAGTTCGTATATGACAGCTATAGATGATCATCAATCGCGGAAATGACGAAACATACGACCTTGGGAGGGTCCACGCGGGTGTGTTTTGCTGAACGTGAAGCTGTCGGAAGTGCATAGCAGTTATTTGCCAGAGGAGCTGTAACGCCGCTATCCGATCCTTGCTACCACCCAACCCCCCGCCCGCTCTTCCCTTCCCTGTCTCACTCCTCCCTTGATGAATTCAACAGAGGTTTGTTCAATGCAATCAATTTTCCCGCCTTCGCAGTGCTCGCTCGCCTTCTCATGGGACAGCTCGCATCGTTTTCGCTTTATTTTGTGTCTCGTTGAGCCTAGAGCAGCGCGAGTGGGGGTTCTGTTCTATTTGTGCTTGCTTTTATCTCGCACGGGCTGCCTTTCTGCGCCATATTGAACACGTCCTTGGAACGCGTCATATTTTTTCTTCAGCGGCCACTTTTTTTTTGCTTATATCGTAAAGTCCAACCTAATGAGCATTCCTAACTAAATGACGCGGGGACCGCCGGTTAAGTGCATATATTTTGCCTCAAAATATATCTGCATTTTTCTTTGCGCTAAATAATGGGGACATTTATAACAAGTGCCACCGGTTCGAGGAGTTTCAAGCAGTTCTGCGTATATAAACCCCTTGCTCAAGTATCCTCTTAACTTTTGGCCGGAAGGCTGAATCGAGGGACAAGCGGGTATATTAGGGGCGCAGCTCCTTAAGTCATGGGTCTGTCCATCCCTTGTGTCTCGTGGTACGTGACCGCCGCATGCTTTCGGAGATGTCGCAAAGTGGGCCGCGTTGCACGCGCAAGAACCGGCTGCAACCGGCAGCGCAAACTCGGCACCGGGAGCGCGAGCTTGTCTGTGTTCGCCAACGGAGGCGCGAGCGCACGTGCACTGCGAGGGGGAGATCACGCAAGAGATCACGCCAAGAACGCAGGCAGTCGTTCTCGGAGATCGAACGAGACGCAAGGACCTTTGCTCGTTTCCTCTCGTCTTGTTCGGGCACAAGTTCGCCCTAAATAAAAGTTCTTTCTTTACCGTTGTGGCCCATCCTACGTGACAAATTGTGGTGGAGGTGCGGGGTAGTCCTCGATGGCGCGGGGTCTTTCACCAGGTCTGGGCCTGGGAGCATTGACTCCGAAAATAAAGGTTGAGTTGTACAATGTACGCACACAGTCTTACGTCTTTCTTAATGATGTAATGGGCGAACTTTCACGGGAGAGTTACGGTTACCGATGATCTCCCCCTCTCGAGCTTCGCCTCACTTATCATCATTCATTCCGTGGATATGGCGTGATTTTTTTTAGAAGCCTCTGTTTGGGAGCGTGACGCCTTGGGACTCTGGGTCAGTGACGCTGCGTGACGGCGGAGGCTAGGTAGTGTGATGTCGGACAAGCTACGACGACAAGCCGTGCCCCTAATGTGCTCTGCACTTAATATTGGATTGGGAAAACTTCTTTGTGACCTGCGAATGAAGTCCTATTGCTAGGTCTTCATGACTTGTCCGGAGCCATCACCGCAGATGTAGCCAACCCGGCTAGGGGTCCTCCGCTCCCCGTCACCGGGTCGCTCCTCCTGCCTGGCCAGCGCCACGATGACTCGCTGGACAGCCTGGAGTTGCAGACTTTGATCTTCAGTCCGCACCGCCTCCTCGAAGGCAGGCGGCATCCTTCTTGTGTTTGATTCGTCCGGGTATGCGAGACAATCCCAGACGATGTGCTCAAGTCTTGCTGGGGCTTTGTGGCACACCCGACAGGTGGCATCCGGGTATGTCTCCGGGTACATCTTGTGCTTTATGGTAGGGGCTCGGGACCGTCTTCGTTTGGAGTTGCCTATAGACGACTGCCTGCTCCCTACTCAATCCTTTGCAGGGCGGCGGGAGCGTGCGTCTGGCAAGTCGATAGGCCTGAGTAATTTCTTTGTATGTAGTCATCCGATCTCGCGTGCTGCGCCACAAATGCTCTCCGACACTTTGCTCGGCGCGGTTAGTGAGTTCGCGCGCACGAGCGTGTGCGGTTTCATTGTGGTTCTCAGCACGTTCCGACACCGCCCCTGCATGTGCCGGAAACCCACTTAATTCTTGTCTTCCCCATGAGGCTTGGTTCCTTCGCAGTAGTTTCTCCGTTACTGGAGAAACCCTGCCTCTGGAGAAGTTTTTGACAGCTTGCCTGCGTACAGAGGCCTGCTCGGTCGTTCGCTTGCTTGCAGTCGACAGCCATTTTGTAGCGTAAGCTACACTGGCCACGGTTGAGCAGTTTCGCGTTGACCTTGAAGGACCATACTGCGGAAGCGCGAGGAGCATTGGATTGGATTGCATGAATTTGGGTTGAATTGGATTGAATTGAATTGGGTTGGGTTGGGTTGGATTGGATTGGATTAGATTGGAAATCCAATCCAATTGGAGTACGAGTGTGTAGAGAATTGGGTCAGCACATTCGCCGGTCTACGCATTCCAGAGGAGTGACGCCATAGCCGCGGCAGGCGCGCTGGCGCCGGCACGTGCCCAGCTGTGCGCCTCCGTTGCGCAGTAGCCAAGTCTGACGCTTCGCCGGAGCCGCTTGATAGCTGTTTCGTGTGGCTCCTGGAGAGCCGTGCTGCGCATGCGCGAGGAGCAGGGACGGGTCTGGACCGAACTGGACCGGATTGGATTGGATTGGAAATTGTTTTAGCAGAAGTAAGCATGATAATCAGCTATTCATAGACAACCAGGAAACCTAAGAATAACCAGCTGAACATTAGCTCACGCCACGTATATCCTGGCATAGCCGAGCTAAGCCACTGCCAATTTTCTTTGTGTGCGCAGTTCAAAGATCCACATTTTGCAGCATTGCGTGTACGCAGTATACACAGATTTTGTCTCTACTTACTGATTGGGCACTAATTGTTGCAATAGATTTCTGCGGATACGTTTTCACGTCATGCTGCGTGCACGATTGCTGTGACGAACTTATCAGCGATAAGCATCTCGACGTAACAGCATGGACGTTTTTTGTTTTGTTTTTCGTGTCGAGATATTCTAATTGTTGAAATTTTGGAGGTTTCGCAGGCCAAATGTGCACCTGGGCTATGAGGCCCGCCACAGTGGTAAGTTACAGATTAATACCACTCGGCAAATTTAATGTCCTCCCCATCGAATGTCATTCGTTCAAAATAACATTTGTTTGCTGCCACACGAGAAAATGTAATGACATTCGATCAAAATGACATTAGGACCTAATGAGTTTGCGGAATCCATTCGACTGCGTTCTGCCAGCAAATGTATTATCTCGACACAAGAGACTCGGTGGGAATGCCCACCCAAAACAGATTACAAAAGCGTCAGTAGCATTATGATTTTTTTTTGCATCTGTATAATTTTAGTCATTTATTTATTGATATGAAACAAGCCGAATAGAGTTGTAAAAAAGAAAACTACTAGCCTCGCTACCATGTTCAATCGTGTTCAATACGTTGCTGCCACTTTGCTTAAAGTGCATTTAAAAGCGCAGTAAAGGCTCTTTTCGCTCAGTTTTCGCTAATATTGAAGCGCTTAGTAAAATCTTTTCTCTACGCAAGTTTTTACCCATCGCAACTGCCAAAATTTTGGAAATGACATTTACTTTGGCCGTTGTAGCAGCGCGTGAAGAAAAATGCATTAAGGCCAACTGCACTCAAATTTCACCTGGGCCCAAAATTTATTTTTAACGTGTAGTAAGTACCCCCAAATCAGCTGGGACACGATTGGTAGCCCCGTGGAACGCTTCGTTAATCAGTCAGAAGCGTTTAAAAAAGCTCCGCCGCATACCACGCTGCACCTGCCGGCGGATCGCGTAAACAACCATGACAGACCCACGGCCTCCGCGATCGGCTGCCGGCGCCGCGACGGCGCGCCGCCGGCAGCCGATCGCGGAGGCCGTGGACAGACCTGTGACGCTCCACCGACGGAGGCTTCTTCCTCCGGTCAGCCACGCAGCAGAACCAATCGAACTACGCTGCGAACGCTTCACCAATACGCTGTCCCGTGCGCGCGTAGAGCTTGCGCGCAGGCTTGCTCCCGAGCTGCTGATCGCCCGGCCGCTCGCCGGACGGCTGCAACGTCATTTTAATGGCTGCGCTCTCCTCGATTTCGCTTTCAAAATCGCCGATTTTTGCATGTTGCTTTCTTTTTCTGCAGACTATACGGAAATGTGTTTTCAAGAGGTTGAAATTTTGAGCGCAGTTGGCTTTTAAGTCAGACGAATGACATTCGGTGGGAATGACATTATATTTTCCGTGTGCAGGGGTATAACTTGGACCAACTTTGGGAAAAAGGCAGGTATAGAAAGACTGGTTCGGTGGGTCAGTGCAAAGCTGCCCCATTTACAGTATGGCAGTGAGTCTCTACAGTTGTGTCCCGGCCTCACCACGTATAGTCCGGTGGGAGTCCAAAGTCTCCCCTCGTCTTTGAAAACACACGTGAGAAAGGAATTACTGATTGGGTCCTCGGTCAGTCCGCGGGTAGTCTGGGACTGATAAGCGAGTGTACCAGCGTGTTCCGGAATTGTACGGCCGCATAACAATTGTTCAAATTAAAGATTTCTTGAATGGTTAATGATGAATCACGGCCGTTCGGTTCAACAAGAAGCGTCGAGATGCGTCCTCTTTAACTGTGACCTACGACAGCGCGATATCTTTCTTGAGTGTTTTCACGGCCAAGCCGTGAAACGGGCCTCTCCGAAACGGGTGTATATACATCTGAGAAGTTAAAGGGCCTTTTGATTTTGGGGCATTGCCTTTAGAAAAACATTTTGTATAATTTAAAATGATTGCATTGTGTTTAAATTTTTGTATAATTTTTATACAGCTCTTGCTGTATTTTTTTTTACCCGCTGTGTATAAACTTCGCGACACATGCGTGAGTTTTGATATGTTGTAAAGTATATGTGTCAATCTGTGCAGAACAATGTTTTGCATTCTATATGCACACCCTTTCCCGCAATAGCCCAATTTGGCTGCAGTATGTAAAATAAATAAAATAAAAATTTGCACCACCGAACCATTTTGCGTTTAGCACCCAGTACCATTACCCCGTCTTGCTTTATCTTTCTGTCCATCCCCGTCCGTCCATCCATCCATCCATCCATCCATACATCCACCAGCCGGTCTGTCTGCCTGTCTGTCTGTCTGTCTGTCTGTCTGTCTGTCTGTCTGTCTGTCTGTCTGTCTGTCTGTCTGTCTGTCTGTCTGTCTGTCTGTCTGTCCTTCTGTCTGTCTGCAATTGCGGCGAGCAGTGGTGAATAGAAACGGTGTGTGGCGGTGGAAAAACGTTTTTATTTGAACCGACAAAAAAGAAAAAGAGAAAGGTGGGTGGACCTCTCTCAGCTCAGAAAGCCGCGAGCGACTGCTGC
Source organism: Haemaphysalis longicornis (assembly GCA_013339765.2). Classification (NCBI taxonomy): domain Eukaryota; kingdom Metazoa; phylum Arthropoda; class Arachnida; order Ixodida; family Ixodidae; genus Haemaphysalis; species Haemaphysalis longicornis. The sequence continues at coordinate 84,552,252 of CM023449.1, read as the reverse complement.
TGATCTAGCCCGGGAGATCAGGTGTTCCCGAGTCCCTAGCTGAGAGCTGGTCAGCCCGCACTCCCAATGCTCCGGGGTGGGGGAAGGGGGGGGGGGGGGGTTCGGGTGGTCGGCGCCTGCCCATAAAGATGGTAAGTCGTATTGGGAGTGTGTCAGGTAGGGCAGTTGTAAGGGTATGTAGTGGGGGATATATGGTGAAGAATAGGGGTGTTAAAATATGCTTTCGTCTGGAGTCTGCGCCATATCTGGGCGTTCGCAAGTGTTGAGGGGGGATGAGGGGGTGGGTAACGGCGCCGGCTTGACGGTACGTGGTGCAGTATATCGGTGTAGCGACTGGGAAACGGGCAGGTGGAGGACGGTGCAGCCAAGTCGCCTGCCCCCGATGGTGGCAATGCCCGGAGTAGGACACTATCGCGGGAGGCGGCGTGCGCAGCCTCCTTCCCTGGGAGTGAGGCATGACCTGGGGTCCATACAATTTGGATGTAGGGCAGGGGTCCTTTGTTGTCTGGAGAAGCTTGAGGGCGGGAGCTGAAATGCATCCGGTCGAAAGTTCCGGCAAGCTTGCTGTGAGTCGGTAGAGAGAGAGATGAAACTTTTAATTGACGCCACTGGCCTAAGGGGCCACCACGGTTTGTGCTCGGGTGACCAGTGGGCGCTGGGAGGTCTTCGTCCGAGCGGCCCAGGGCTGTGGTGGCGGCAGAGGGCTATGGCTGTCTCTTCTGCAGTAGTGGTGTTGGTTATCAGCGATGGTAGCGGATGTCAGGGCAGAGCCTGAGCGTTGAGGGCAACCATTGCATGGGCTGTTCGGTTGAGTAGGTTCCGACATCCGTGTAGTCGGGTTTCGGGGTCGTTGGAGCATCGTTTCTCTATAGGAGACGAACGCGTGCTTGTCTTCGACCCACGTATAAGAAGGGTGGCATATGACGCGCAATTGGAGAGACTTGATGTATGGCGGATACGGTTGTGGTACGTCCAATGAAGTAGGAACGGAACGACCCAAGTGTGTCAAAACGGTGCGGCCCGTGGGGGTGAGGATAGGCGACCGAGCTTGGGCCGACTTGCTGTGCTTCTAGGAGCTCAGACAGTGTATTGTGGAGGCCGAGTAGGAGTAGGTGCGTGGTAGGAGTGAATGCAGGGAGTCCAAGAGCAATTTTGTATGTTTTGCGAATTAGTGCGTCGAGTTTGGAGTGTTCCTTTGGTTTCAGTTGGACGTGCGATGCCCATATATGATGCGACTTATCAGGACCGCATGAATAAGTTGGCAGGTGTCTTTTTCTCGGAGGCCGTGGTGCTGGGTGCAGACTCTTCGGATGAGGTGCGTAAACTGCGTGATGGTTAGATGAAGTTGCGGAAGAAGAGCGGCTCCCGAACCGTCGGCTTGCAAGGAACGCCGAGAATTCGAAGAGTGGTCACTTGCGGGACGGGAACGGAGGATATGGTGACGGACGGGTCAGGGGTTGGTTGTGGAGGACGGCCGCGTGTGAGTGCGCGGAGAACAAGTAATGCAGATTTTTTGGGTGCACAGGTGAGGCCTCGGCGTTGTAGATATTCTAGCGTGCAGTCGATGGCTTGCTGTATATTGTCGTGCTGTTGTCCCGCCGATCCAGTGTTCAGATAATTTTTTTTTTTTACTTTCAGGCCGCAAACGTGCGCAGACGCGTGACAAATTTCAAATTTTTCGATACTGAAAAGCGCGTCATGCCTAAATACCTGTGCTAACATATCAGACAAAATGATTGCGAGCAAAACTGGAGGTTTATCTCAAGCACACCGATAAAAGCCGAGCGATAAATCGGGCAACCTAACTTGGTCTCTTCTAACGCCCACGGCGTTGTCGCACTGAACGATGGTTGCACCCCCCCCCCCCCCCCCCTCGACAACAAAAACCAAAGAAACAACAGATACAACCAAATGTGAACGCAACACACCGTTAAATGCAATCGCTTGACAAGCAGCACGCCAAAGGGGCTCATTTGGACGACCAACACAGAGGCTTGTTTGTCGAGCAATACAGTCCGTTTGCTTACCATGGGAGGCAGAAAAAGATAATACTGTATAGTCCGAGGACCATGTTTCACGAATCTTCGATTCGATGCACGGGGAATGCAGGTACTGCGAATATGAGGTTTCGACACGCATACAGGGACTGCAAGAAATACAAAAAAAAAAAGCCAATCAGATATGAAATGAAACTAAGGAAAAGAACATAATCGACCTCGAAGTGGGAGCGTGTAGCCATAACTCTTAACCGCGCGTACATTCGTCGTATGCTGCGCAGTTCGTGTCCCTCTGCCAGGCGCGTTGTACTCGGGGGCCCGTATCGATTATTGACAACATTGTGCTTTCCTGGCCTAGTTTTTTGTCCCTCCGTATCTTCCCGTAAGCTGTCACGCGATATAGCCCGACCTTGTGGCGGAATACAGCGTTGAGTTCATCAATCTCACTTTTTGCCACGTACACAGGAGGGCAGATGTCGATGGACAGAAAGCACGACACAGAGTCCTACTGGAGCACTGTACCGGGCAGCAACTTTGATAAGGACAAGTCCTTGAGTTGAGTATCATTACGAGAGAAAAAAGCCGGAGAAGTGAAAAAAAAATTTACGCATCTTCACGTAGTGAATCATGGCGAGTGGGCGAAGCACTGGGGATCGTTGTTACCGTGAATCACCGGTGAGAGTGCTTAGTGCTGCTAAAACCAATACAATCCAATACAATTCAATTTAATCCAATCCAAATCCTATTCAATCCATTCCAATTCAATCCAATGCTCCTCGCGCATGCGCAGCACGGCTCTCAGGAGCACTCTCTCTCTCTCTCTCAACTTTTTGCGAACCTTTGATTTTTGGTCTTGTTAACCTTTCGTGAACCTTTTGTTCACAAATGCTTCAATTTACACGGTGCTGTGCGTCTCTCTCTCTCTCTCTCTCCTCTCTCTCTCTCTCTCTCTCTCACTCTCTCTCTCTCTCTCTTTCTCTCTTTTCTTCTCTCTCTTTAACCTTTCGTGAACCTTTTACTTCGTCCTTTCGTGAACCTTTGTTCACAGATGCTTCGATTTTCACGGTGCTGTGCGTCTCTCTCTCTCTCTCTCTCTCTCTCCCCTCTCTCTCTCTCTCGCCTCTCTCTCTCTCTCTCTCTCTCTCTCTCTCTCTCTTCTCTCTTCCCCTTTAACCTTTGTGAACCTTTTACTTCGTTCTTGTTAACCTTTCGTGAACCTTTTGTTCACAGATGCTTCGATTTACACGGTGCGGGGCGTCTCTCTCTAAACTATCTATCTATCTATCTATCTTTTCTATCTATCTATCTATCTATCTATCTATCTATCTAATCATCTATCTATCTATCTCTATCTAACCTTTTGTGAAACCTTTTATTTTGTTCTTGTTAACCTTTGTAAATTTTTTGTTCACAGTTGTTCACAGATGTTTCGATTTACATGGTGTTACGCCGTGAGCACGGACGCCGGACGCCGGTCGGACAAGCCTCGGCCTTAAGGTGCTCCCCCCCTAAAAATTAGCCTTGCTTCCCACTGACCCCAACCCCCGGTCCCCAGCGATCAGCTTAGGCTAGTTGAAAGGGCCCGCCTGGCAGCGACCGGACAGGGACTTCTGGACTGAGAAGACCCTGACTCCAGAACTAACACAACAAATAAAGTTTATTCCTCCTCCTCCTTGCTTCACTGACTAACGTAGCGAACGGTGATGTTAACAACGAAGCTGTCTGGTGTTCCCTAATCACAAGGCTAAACCTCGCAGAACTAGTCAAAGCCGCCAGATCGATTCCCGTTCGCGACAATTCATGTTTGTCCTGTTCCACTGCCCGCGCGATCTACAGGAACCTTCTGTAACGTTTGAACTCAAAACGCTGCAACTAGGTGTTGCCGCGAGCACTTTCTGTATTTTTCACGGAGTGTTTGTTTTTATTTGCTATCGCAAAAATCTAGCAGCCATGCATTCTTACTTAAAAGAGCAATGCAAATATAACTTGTGTATTCATGTCTCCCCTCAAATATGCCTAATGCGCAGAGAATTGAATAATCTTCTTTGGTAATTGTTAGGGGGACAGACAACCGGTTTTCGCCGAGTATATGTTCTGTATACCAAATGAAAGAGCATCCCTTAAAACACCTTAGCGCGATATGGTTTTGCTGATAACGCCCTAGAACTTTTTCAATCGAAATTTTTAGATCTACGAGCGTAGTACGTGTCCTGCCAAAAATAATGCTGGCAACCACGACATAAAGGAGCGCGGCAACATACATTTGTCTGTGCGCGAAATGTAAAGTAGTATTTAAAAACTTGCCCCCGCTAACAAATTGTGAATCGCAGAATTTCTTATTATTTTTAGTTTAGTTTAGTTTAGTTTAGTTTTTTCAATCACTAGAAGCTGATCGCTGATCTACTGATGGCTCAGTATGTCTTATTGTATTCTGCACAAAGGAGCTACCTGTTGGGATGGGGCTTCACCTTGGAATATTTATCTCATGTGCCGAGGAAGAAATGTATAAGGATCTGGTGGACGCGGTTTTACCGATCCCACTGTACAGGTCCCTATACCGTGTGGGGCCGGGACAAGATGTTCTTCGGCGCGTGAGAAGGATGCCAGCTCCTGGCTATGTTAAATCGTTTTTCTTTAATTTGCATGTGGGTGTACTACCTGTAAAAACATGGATGATTGAGAAAGGTTTATTTGCGCCTTGGAGCCCTGATTGCTTCCATGCAAAAAACCAGAGACCATCGAACACGTTCATAGATTGTTGGGACGGGGTCTCCCTATGGGACGTGTTACAGCGTACCTTAAAGAAAGATTTTCCTGTGGATAGCCATGGAATTAGGTTTTTAGCCATTGAAAATGAAGGGAAGTGTTTCCATACGACTTCATAAAGTTACTGGCCCTACACGGTACATGGAAGGCTCGCATGGCCCGTCGGTACAATGATGTAGATGCGAGGCCAGGGAGGGAATATTTGTGTGAAAATGTCCGCTACATAGTAGAGGTGTTGAAAGCCGAGCCTAGTTCACCCGAGTGGGTGACTGTGCTGGAGAGTGTGGTGAGACTACCGCCTTTTTAAACCTGACACACTAGCAAGGTATGTGCTAGTGCATATTCACGTGGTGCAATTTGTTGATGTTTTGCATGTGTGTATTGACCCAAACCAGGCAATAAAAAAAAAGTTGGGATGGGACGAGAGGGTAGAATGCTGGCTTCATGTTGTGGTGGTCGGCGGTTCGATTCTCCGAAGGCGCCCCCCCCCCCCTTTTTTTTTTCCAAGCTGCCGTTGGCATTTTTGGAAACTAAAACGAATATTTCGTCAGAAGAAACGCCGCTGGCTCAGGCAAAACCTTCAAACAACGTACAACAAGCAGGAAGTTCCCTGACGGGTGTGTTTACTGAACTCTGCCGTTAATTCTGGGCATGGAAGTTCAGTTAGCCACACTGACAACCCAGCGGCGACGCGGCGGCGGGTCTTAAAATTTTCAAAAAATATCTAAAAATGAAATATACAATTTAAATTTATACAAATACTTGTGCTAAAAGGTTTTTAATAGTGAAAAAAAAAAAACGTTTCAGAGGTTTCAGTGGCTGCAAGACTTGCAGGTCACGTGACCAGGTCACGTAATGTAGTGTCCCGTTTGTACACTACGAACCGTCACCTTTCAGGTTTGAGAAATTTTAGTGCCAAATTGAAATTATTTCCACCAATTTGTTTACGAATTGCTTACTATATAAAACGCTGGCCTTCATATGAGCTAGAGAACATACACTCCACAAAAATTCCTTGTCTGTCCCTTTAAGGCAGTACACACATAGAGGGAGTTGGGAAGTGTTACAACATTCGATAAAACATGCTGAAGTTTTTAAAGAGCCAGAGCCATCGCCAATAATTCCGCGTCATTGTCATCGCCTTCGTTGAATCATCAACCGCATCGCCTTTTCCTTATTCGCTGTTTTCATTGTCGTCATCATTCTTACGGCTTTCACAACATGATGATTTCGATGATGATGACAACGACAATGATGATATTGTGAGCGTGAATTAGCGTACCAGAGGTTTAGCAACGTGAGCGGCCAATGTCCCTTTTATGCTTCTTTGTCGTTTCTACATTGTGAGCGTTCATCATCATCTAATTTCATCTTCCTTCTCGACGGTGATCATCATCTCCGCCGCTGGAACGGTTGTGTTCTTTTGTGGCCATGCCCGGCGCTCGCAAATAAAGCGGACCTCAAGCGTTCTCGTCGACCCTCGCAATATAATCATTATCTTGGCAGTGTTCCCAACATGATGATTACGACGACGATAGCAGAATTATAATGATCATCATACTTGTGGTGTTCACAATATGATTATGACGACGACGGCAGTCGTAATCCTGGCGGTTTCACAACATGATGATGACGACGACGCCTATGATGATGTGATGATAATGATGATTATAGTGCCGACAACGATCACCACGACGACGCAGTGGACGCCGGCAGTGTGGTTGGCAGCGGCCTTTCACCTTTTTTCGAATCGGCTTTATCCTGAACGGCGAAGGCGGAGAGGGTCACTGTAGGCCAAGGCGGTCGATTACGCGGCCCGCGACCAGAAACGGAAAATTCGATTGATGTTACCGGCCGTGCCCGGTGGTTTCGCCCGACCGCACTGCTCCCGAGGCCATGACCGTGGAGCGTGACCGCGGCCCGGAGTCGCTGCAAGTCTCGGCCGCTAATTCCGTGCAGCGCTCTCGGATGAACAGCGGCTGGTCTTCAACAAGAAGGGGAGCGCGGCTTTCCAGTAGCCAATCAGAAAGAGAAACTGCTAACTTTTGTACAGCTGCGGGTTGAGCGGCATAGTGTCAGTTCCAAAAACCTGCTCGAGCAGTGCAGAAAAAGAAAAAAAGATGCCAATAAATCACTGCTTCGTTCGCCACGTGGGCTACAAGTTCAAGAACATAGCCACAGACCACGAATTTTGATCGTCGGTTGTTGACGCACGGACGTGGTCATGGGTTGAGTTTGTGTTGTAAAACATTTTAGGGGCGAAGCACCTCAAGGCCGAGGCTTGTCCGGCGTCCGGCGTCCGTGCTCACGGCACAGCACCGTGTAAATCGAAACATCCGTGAACAAAATGTTCACAAAAGGTTAACAAGAGCAAAATAAAAGGTTCACGAACGGTTAGAGAGAAAACGCACAGCACCGTGTAAATTGAAACATCTGTGAACAAAAGGTTCACAAAATGTTAACCAGAGTAAAATAAAAGGTTCACAAAAGGTTAACAAGAACAAAATAAAAGGTTCACAAAAGGTTAGAGAGATAGAGAGAGGGAGATTGAGACAGAGAGAGCTCCTGAAGAGCCGTGCTGCGCATGCGCGAGGAGCATTCGATTGGATTGAATTGGCATAATTGAAAAAATGCGCTAACAGGACGGACTGAGGGAAGGAAACACAAAACAGCGCAGATCGTTTCTACAGTCCCGTTTCTACAGTCCCTTCCTCAGTCCCGTCCTGTTAGCGCATTTTTTCAATTATGTCAAGAGACCAACTAGCCCCCCAGACAGCTTTGATGGATTGAATTGGATTGGGATTGGATTGGATTGAAATGAAATTAAATTGAATTGTATTAGATTGGATTGGATTGGAAATCGTTTTAGCAGCAGTAAGCGCTATCACGGGTGATTTACGGTAAGAACGATCCCAAGTGCTTCGCCCACTCGTCATGATTCACTTCGTGGAGATGCGTGAAATTTTGTTTCGTTTTGCTTCTACTGGGCCGATACACGGGAGGGTATGTGCCACCGGAGTGTTCTACACATTTACGAGCGATGAGATGATGAGATCGTTTATGTCGTTACTGAAAACAGGACCCAAAAAATCTTGCCTCCCAAAGCCACGTATACAGGACTTGAGTGGCAGAGCCCGGCGGACGTCAGAAAAGAAAGACACTAAAAAAATACATGGAAAAACAAAAGCAAATAAGACAACAACGAATTCGGGCAGTCTAAGTGTACATAAATATACATGGCAAATACACACTCTAGAGGAAGCTGGAAGTACATTTAAAAGCTTCTTTAGTTAGTATCTTGAATTTATGGTTAGAAATATCGTCACCGAGATGGTTGAACGCAGCCGGAAACTAGTACAGTCTCGTCCTGCGTCCATACCAGGTATTGCAGCGCCCTATTGCAACGAATCGATAGCGAACGAACCTTGTATTGCAACGAATAAAAGACACGTGACGACTTACTCCCTCGTATTGCCCTTCTAGAACTGGTGTCCGATCTCCCATCGCCCCTATCTTATCGTTCCTCGTGCAGGTTGCTTACCCCACTTACGTACGCGTCTGCAGAGAAGCACTTTCACAGTCGCAAATGTGGTTTTCGACATGCACCATGAATGGCGAGAAACACAGTACCACTGACAGCTGCCGCAGTATGTAAAAAAAAAAAACTTTAGCATCCCTTCCTGAAGAAAATTGAGAGAAGCGCGAAAGCTTTCCCACATCACAAGTGCGTCAAATGTGCGCCAAAACCTTCGATTTAAAAGCGGGTCCAACCTTCGCTAAAAGTTCGTCCAATCGATCGTCAAACCTTCAAAGACCGAAATCGCGAACGAAGAACGAACCCACGCGGCGATTTTTCGCGCACTATAAGTAGACGCGTCTGCGAACTATCTGCGAATGTATACCGATACGGGCTTTATGAGATGAAGGTATACAGCAACCTGCACACACTGACCACCATTTCAAAGTACTATCAATTAAACGGCTTTGCGTAGTTTGACAAGAGCTTTGGTACGCGGAGATGGAGTGGGACATATAGCATGCTGTTCTTCTGCTTCACTCAGCTATTCTCAATATGCGGAATTCCGCATTTGCATATGTTGCCCTTTACATCATCATTTTCAACATCATCGCCGTCATCAACAGCAACACCTCAAATTTACTGTAGGACGAAACCTTCCCCGCATAGAATATATATATATACAGTAGAATCTCGATAAACGGAAATCGCTTAAACGGAATTGCCGCTTAAAAACGGAACAGATGCCAGTAAGTTGGTTGGTTTTGTATTCAGATAACGTAAAAAAAAACTCTCGGTAATCGGAACTAAAGTTTCCACGTCACCGTTTAAACGGAACCAGAAATGGAACTTTTTGTGAAACCAATTGGCATGAGAATCAGCTTTTTACGGTTCCGGCTGTTTCGTGATTGTTTTTTTTTTCCTCCCTCCTCGTAAGCCTCGTCTCGTTAGTGGTCAGCCGTGTTAGCGCAATGAATGCAACATCGCAGTTCTTGTTCCAGTCGTATGGCCTCGATTTAAGACGCCGAGATTGCGGGGCTCTGCTCCTATTGCCTCGTTCGTGCCGTCGTGGTGCTCATTCGCGTTTCATTACCGCGTTGCTGTCTTCTACATTCGGTGGCTCGTAAGCACTCGCGAAATTGAGGCCTCTAGCCCCCGTGAAGATGCCGTTGCAAGGACTCAAACAAACATATTTGAGGCATTTGATGCTCAGGGACTCATTGTTGCCAAATTAACTTTGTGAGTGCTGTGCCTAAACCTCTTTTAGTTTTCATGCTTTCTGAAAAACTCTCAGCTGCATTCACCTTCTGAGTACTTCAAGTTCCATGAAATGGTATTGATAGTGTGTACGCACATAAACTTGCGCTTTCATACATCGATCTCGGTAAACGGAACTCCTGTTAAACGGAACTAATTTTTTTCGGTACCTTGAAGTTCCGTTTAGCGAGAGGTCTATACGATATTATATATATATATATATAAATATAGATATAGAGAGATATATAGATATATATATAAGATATATATAGATCTCTATATAGATAAGATATATATATAATATAGATATATATATCTATATATAATATATATATGTATATATATTTATATATATATATATATATATATATATATATAGAGAGAGAGAGAGCAAATAGTCTCACCTTCCAATGGGAGACATCCAAACTTAACCATCGTATGTTGTGTCATCCGAATCTATTTTAATGCGTAGCATTCTTTGCTGAGTACCCCCCCCCCCCCCAGGACCGTGTAACCGACTGCATTTCCACAAAAATGCAGATATCGCGGAAGTTCCACCTGTAATCGTTATGATGGAGTAAATGGAGACAACTGGTCGAACAGAATTTTGAAAAACCAAAGGATGAGAAAATAGAACAAATAAAAGTTTTCCCAAAAATGATCCGACAAAATAAAAACTATGCATCTTGTACATCTCCGACAAAAATGGAAGAATAAACGAAAAAAGTTTGTAACAAGGAGTTAGAAAAGAAAATAAAAAAAAACGAGTGGCGATAAGGGATTATCCTTGCACTTTGCCTTGCACCTGCGAAAAAAACAACATAATAAGCGAAGTAAATGATATAAAACAAACGGCATAGGGATGCTACGCATTAGTAAACAATTATCTAAATTTGTGCAGATTTTTTTGCTCAGTATTTTGAGGCGCGCGCCAGCTCGCTAGCACCGGCTTCTCAGTCCGGCGTGACCTGTGGAGACGGGACTTCCCGGATTTGAGGAGGCCCTCCTACCGAGTGGCCGACAAACCATCAGAACATGAAGCTTCGTCGAAATGTTTATACACACTCACTCACTCACTCACTCACTCACTCACTCACTCACTCACTCACTCACTCACTCACTCACTCACTCACTCACTCACTCACACTCACTCACTCACTCACTCACTCACTCACTCACTCACTCACTCACTCACTCACTCACTCACTCGCTCGTGTTTCCCTGTTCCTACCCCACAGCAGTTCACCAACATGTGGGAAAGTGAGAAGCAAAAAAAATTGAGGACAATTCGGGTAATTTTTTCCTCCGCATCCCGCATTCTCCATTGCCACGATCCAGGTGCTGGTGTGAATTGGGACTTATATCTGGTTGGAATGTTGGACTGTAACCTGCTGTGCGCGTAGCCTAATTCCTTCTTCTCCCCCGACAAGCGCGGTTTCAGAATACTCATTATACTCGGTTACAACTCAAGAACAAAACGGCACCACCTCATGTAGTGTATCACTCCGCCAAAGCGCCGGACCCGTGACGTCAGTGCGCGCGCGTTTTGAAAGGGGTTTGCTATGAATGCGTGATATCGTCTGCCTTGTCTCACTCAGTTTGTCGTCACTGGAGTCGTTTATAAGCATATTAAGTCCAAAAAAATCACGGGAACGACTGTTAAAATATTCCCAGTAACGCCCTACTTGCGCCGCGCGGAGAAACATCCGGCTACGGTGATAAGGCACAGCGGCAACTTTTGGTGCCGTTCTTAAGTTGTCACCGAGTATACTGAAATTAAGCGCGTGTCCTGCTGACGC
>CM023449.1:84432320-84540816 GCA_013339765.2 Haemaphysalis longicornis | reverse complement strand
CGGATGTGGCATTTATTGGCCGGGGGGCTTTTAGGGGCATTTATGGCGGCGTACACACACCAAAGTCTAATAAAAGCGGTATTATAGAACGAGCTCTTGGCTTCAAGCGGTTGCAATCGTGCAGCAGACCAGAAGAAAAAAGGACATATCTAGAACGAGAGCTCGCGCTCGCGTACATGCTCGGCCAAGAAAGCGCGATCAGCGCATTATACCGTTAGCCATACGACACCGGTTCGGTACGAGGCATGCGGCCATAATTCACAATTTGCAAGTTTCCGGGACCGGTCGGCCGCCTCTTATAATATATGCGCGCTCGCGCGCGGAACGAAGGCGCTGTTACGCGCACGGCCGAACGACGAAGAATGCGCGTACTCGAACACGCTTATATTACACTCCGTTTAAAGGGGGCTCGTGTTTTTCCTGCGTCGTTCATGACGCCGCAAGGAAGCTGAACAGGAAGGGTTTCAATTAATAACCTCCTGCAGCGACGACAGGCGCATATTTCCGTTTTGTCGTAGCCATGGAGCGAATGACGTGCTAAGCGCAACGCAAACACGACGATTGGCGACGAAAAAGGTCTTACCAAATGCAGTTAAACCTGGATGTAACGAACCTCTGTGTAACGAATTCCTGGATGTAACGAAGTTTTTCAATTCCCCATTTCCACCTTCATTGAAGCCCATGTGTTTGCGACCTCTATGTAACGAAGGAGTTGCGACGGTTAACCTCGATGTAACGAATTCGCTACGCTGATGAGTCAGGTTTCTTGCCCTTTTTCTGAAGAGTCGGCTGGCGAAATGCACTAATTAAGAGAACTTCGCCCGCACCGCAATCTCTCGTGCGTTTCCACGTGTGAGTGCGGTGTCGGTTAGGTGCTATAGTCCTGCCTATCGGCGTGTGTCTCCTGATATCGTGGTATGGGTTCGTGGATAATGTCTGCTGCCGGAATACGAAAATATTTGCCTTTTTAAGACAAGCTCGAAATTTTAAATGCCGTCTCCGCCGACGAGAAAGAAGAACGTCACCGCCCGGTACAGTGTCCCAGCTAGCATCCCTTCGGCAATTTTGACTGCAGAAAAGAGCATGGAGTTTGCGAAAAGGCGCCCTTTCGGCGTAAGTTTGGTTCTTGAAACGCGTCAAGGCACCGAAAAGTATCAAAAAGCAAAAAACTTCGGGGGCCGCGTAGTAGCAGCAGGCACAAATCACGAAGTTTTTCAGTGTGAAATATATCATTGAACAAGGGTGAGTTCAGCATCACTGATGCCTAGCATATTGGTTTCGTTTCTGCTTCATTCCCGCAGCTTTAACTCGAAACCTGCATGTAACGAAACCTGCATGTAGCGAAAAATTGCGAATTTTGTCAACTTCGTTATATCCTATTTTTGAGTGTGGTTAATTGTACTGGTTTAGATAGTCTTATTTTCCACGCGTGATAAGAGACCGCAACTGTCTTACAAACGACACTGTAACCAGCTTATCACTAGGTAACATTTATTAAGAATTGTCTAATTTTTTGTGAAATACCATTCCGCGGTCGTGGTTCTGTGATGACTGATGGCGAAATTTTCTTGTGTTCATAAATGCAATGCACATTAATTTGCTAATCTTTTGAAACTCTGCGTAATAATGCTTGTAGTCTGTCTGAGGGATGACATCGTTAAGATCTGGTTGCTTATTCTCGGTTTCTGCAAAGGAAAGTGTAATTGGCCAACAAGCCAACAAGTGCAGGCCATATTTTATGTATCCTCCAATCTCACGCAACAGCCTCCAGTGCTGAGGTTAGCTAAATAAATAAATAAATAAATAAATAAATAAATAAATAAATAAATAATAAATAATAAATAAATAAATAAATAAATAAATAAATAAATAAATAAATAAATATTAATTTCTGACGAAATCGCTACCTAACCGACGATGAACAACTTCAACTTCTTTAAATAAAGCGTTAAAGTGTCACCAAGTTAATTCCGACTAAAACGTAACCCCCGAGATAAAACAATAAAACTTAAATTCTCGGAAATCGCTCCAATCCAGCCGCACACCTACAAAGCACGGAGTGATTGAGTGAGTGAGTGAGTGAGTGAGTGAGTGAGTGAGTGAGTGAGTGAGTGAGTGAGTGAGTGAGGTGGTCTTACGGTAAGAGGTGCCCAGGATATTTCGGTGCATTGTAAAATGATTTACACCCTTTTGTCTATAACTAACACCCTTACAAAAAACAAAGAAAAACTCCCTTTGAAAGGGTATAACTTACGGTAAAACATTATTTAAGCGCATTAGATTATAGTGTTTTTGGTTAAGTTTAAGGGTAATATAAGCAACAAAACACGCGTAAATGGTGTTTTTCTTCGGTTTTTTATAGTGTTAAGGGTGTTAGTTATAGACAGCAATGCAACCTTAAGGGTTTAAACTATTTTACAGTGTTCTTAATTGCTGGCGAGATGGGCCCTCTCCGCCAACATACGCTGGACGGCTAGGACGGAGGTGGTTAGCATCTCCACCTACTGCTGCCTGTGGTGTAATGTTAGGGATTGGCGTGAAAGTTGGCGTGTGTGGGCATGCAACTGTTATGTGAAAGAGTGTGCGTAATTGAGGGCTGCGTTGGCGTGTATACCTGTGTACTCAGAAACATGGCGTAAAGAGGGCGTTGTTAGGTTATGCGTTGTTCTGCAGTTTTCGGAGTGGGGTAGCTTCGGGCGGAATAGTTAACGCTGCGTAGGTGACAATTTTCGGTGGGGTATATTAGTGGGCGAAAACTGAAATATGAGCGAGCAAAATCACAAAGATTTATCTTATGCCCAAACGCAAAAAAAAAGAAAACAAACGCGAAATAAAAACTGCCAGAAAAAGTAAAACAAACAACGAAACAAAACAAGATTGAAAATTATCTCATCGCTATCCTGGCTAAAATCAGCTATGAAGGCAAAAAAAAAAAAAAAAACGGAAACGCGCGCCAATGAAAACGAAGACGAGCACGCGCGGATCTTCCCGTTGGATGTACTGCCTTGGTGGATCTAAATACTCGTTGATCTAGTGAGTCGGGTGTATGTCTTGCTTCGTTGACTCGGGCATCAGGGGACCTAGTGAATGTCCTGACTCGTTGGATCTATTGACTGGCTGGATCTAGTGAGTCGAGTGTATGTCTTGACTCGTTAGACGTTCTGAATCGGGCATCAGGTGCCTGACCTCGTTGGATCTAATGACTTGGATCTAGTGAGTGGGTATATTTATGACTCGTTGGATCTGGCGACGTGGGCTACTGGATCCTGCCTCGTTGTCTGTGTGGTGTGATCTAGGTGGGGAATCTAATGTGACTCGTGGGTCCGCAGGTCTCTTCCCGTGTCGAGTGGATCTTGACTCGTTGGACGTTCTGAATCGGGCATCAGGTGACCTAGCGGATGTCCTGACTCGTTGCATCTAATGACTCGTTGGATCTAGTGAGTCGGGTGTATCTCTTGACTCGTTGACGTTCTGACTCGGGCATCGCGTGACCTAGCGGATGTCCTGACTCGTTGGACGTTCTGGCTCCGGCATCACGTGACCTAGCGGATGTCCTGCCGCGTTGTATCTAGAGAGTCGGGGGTATGACTTGACTCGTTAGACGTTCTGGCTCGGGCATCACGTGACCTAGCGAATGTCATGACTCGTTAGATCTAGTGAGTCGTTGGATGAAATAACCATAGGCTGGCATAGAGTAAAGATAATGTATTGTGGGTCCACAGGTCAACTTCCGGTTGTCTCGCTGGCCCGGGAAATAAAGAACACGGATCAACAAAATTCGTGGCAGAAAAAAACGAAACCAAGTTTTTTGCAGACTGAAAGAAGGCGAAAGAGCGACCGAGACATCGTCTAAAGTGCTCCGACTTATTCAGAACGGTGGAGTGCAGTGCGGTGAAGTAGAATAAAGGTTCCCTACACCCTTCTCCCAGCTTCCTGCTTTTTACCCCCGGAAGTTACCGAATGGGGGGAAAATCGTATTTCACGAAAACACAGATGGTAGAGGTTTCCGAGGGCGTAATCTAAGAGCAATATCGACAGCGGCGTACATAACATTCGGTGCACCGGTGGCCAAAAAGATAAAAATGAAGCGATTCCGCACCGCTCGGTCATCACACGAGGTCCTAACAATAGCCACCTGCCGTCGCTTGTTATCGATCACAGGTGTTGTCGTTTCCTAGATTGCGCCTCTATTCTCAGAGCTGCTGCTGACCTCAATGGTGACGGGACACGGCCGCGACCCGTCCCCCTTCCCCGGGCCGCTAGATCCAAGGTTCTAGCCAAACAAAACCTCCTGTAGAGGTTTTAAAGAGGTCATGAATCGAAACACAACTATATTCAGTTGGAAAAAGCTGGCCTGTGTCAACTTACTCAGCTCCTTGCCAGCCACAAAAAGACGGTATTTAACTGAAAAAAAAAAAAACCGCAAGAAATAATGAAAACTTTCAATTTTGTGCTGCAGTGAGTGACGTAATTATGGCAGGAGTGACGTCACATAGACACATAGGGCCTCCTCGATTTACTACTCCTTAACGGTCCGCGGGCAGTCTAAGGGCTGCCACCGGACAGAAGGTGCCGTAGGAATACATGGGGGAAAGCGAGCGCCGGATCCCGTCTCGGGCAGTCCGCGGACCGTCCGGAACTGATAATCGAAGAGGCCCAGGTTATATAAGCGAGATAACTGCCCGTTGACATTGAAGTGATATAACGAGACGGAAACAGAGGCCCCACTGAGACGGCGCAGTTATGTTTCTCGCGGTGGCTTAGGTCGACGGTTGCCCATCACTGAAACAAGATTTTGTGACGTCACAGAAACATAGCTGGTAAGTGGGTTTGGTGTACCCACTGGTTTTATTTAATATATCGATTAGTTTGAAGTTTGCGGTAAGATTGGTGCCATTGTTACAAGGACTAAGCAGTCTTTTAACTAACCAAACTTCTTTTTTGGCCCCATGACCCCTTTGAAGTACGTAAGGTTAGGTTAGATGCTGGCTCCAGCAAAAAAAAAAGAAACGCTGTTTGCGTTGTTGTACGTTGGGAAAGTAATCGACTTACGCATCCCCTTTTTAAACTTTACCCGAAGAGGGTATCAGGAGGTGGTGGGGTAGGGTTGTGCGACTGCGTCGATTCGGTGAAAATATGTACCCTCGTACGTATGACACAAGACTCACAAGCGGCAAAATAGCGAGTCTCCAGGAGAGCCAAACCATTAAGAAAGTATCCATGTTCTGTATCCCCATCAATTGCTCTCTATCGATGTTCTGCATCTCTATCGATTGATTGACTGCAGGGTTTAACGCGCCGACGCAACGCAGGCGATGAGGCGCGCCGTAGTGGAGGGATGCGGATTAATTTTGTCCACCTGGGGACCTTTACGTGCGCCGAGATCTTGACACACCAGTGTTTTCGCTTTCGGCTGCGCCAGAAAAACAGCCACTGCGGTCGAGATCTGGCTGTCGATCGTCCTTGGACTCAGCAGCACAACACCTTAGCAACTGAGCCGCCACGGCGGTTAGTTTTCAGGGACTACAAGTGGGCTAGGGACCGATCTGATTTTAGCTATTAGAGTAGATTCGCCCCGTTATGATCCATTTTCATCCTTTTTTTACAGTAAACCGTCATATGCTGAAGATTGCAGTATTTTTTATGTCTTTGCGTCAACAAAAGTTGCCTCTGATACACACCCACTGATGAAAATTCCATTGCATATTGTGGTACGAACAGAAACAACCTGGCTGTTTTTCTTGCAAGATTTAGGTCGATGTTGGTCATTGGCACAGCTGCGGGCTTGAGCCGGGTTTTTCACCTCAAGAAGGTCACAGAACCGCGCTATCCCGCCACATAGACTTGGGGAGATTGAGCCGAGTGTTTCACCTCAAGAGGGTCACAGAACCGCGCTATCCCGCCACATACACTCTGGGAGATAGGTCTGAAAATATCTAATATAGTGGAGGGCAGCGTATTGATTCCGTCAACTGCCACACGTGACATTCCGTTCCCAGATATGTACGAGCCAGGCACGCCGATCGAACGTCATCTACTGGAAGTTCGCAGCACTTATCCTATCTCTTGAGCGACTGCTTAAGGAACCCCGCTGTTCGACCTCAGAAGTCTAGGCGAGTTGCCGCGGAAAGCGAAGTGAACGTCATAGGTTCAAGTCCCTGCAACACAATGTTTTTAGAAGCGAAGCCCCTTAGGGGCTGGGGCTGCCGGCGTCGCCTGTCGTCGTCGTCGTCGTCGTAATCGTCGTCTCATGTAGTCACGGTACTAAAACACCGGGGAACTCGTTTACACCTCGCGCTAGAACGTAACGCGCGCTAAAAAACACCGGGACACTCGTTTACGCCTCACGCTAGAACACTTCATGCTTCAAAGACAAGAGGCCTTTAGAGCAAAGCTGTGTACCTCACCCCCTAACGGTTTCGTATCCGCTGGCAAAAACGCTAAGGCGCCAAGAACACGCTTATACACTGCATTCGTCGCCGCTCCTCAGGTTTCACGTCAGTGGAGATGGTCCGGGATTTTTTCTTTTTAAAGCGGAAGCTTTCTTAGTTGGACCGATGACGTCCAGTAAAAAAACTAAGGTATTTTCCTCATAGACCGGTTGGTCGACTGGAAAGCTCTGATAACATTTGTGGACACACCGCTTAAAATTGTGTCAAAACCGGCCTTTTATTGTGTCAAAAAGGTTACTTGAAAATGACAAAAAAAGGGCAGTTCTAGATAAGACAACAATACACACATCGGTCATTGAAATGGAGTACAATAGTATACCTTTATCTCACAAAACACATATCGGTATGCATGTAGATCGTTCGTAGACGAAATCTCTCAGTGCGCGAAAAATCGCCGCTAGGGTTCGTTCATTCGTTCGCGATTTGAGCCTTCGAATGTTTGACGACCGATTGGAAGAACTCAGCGAAAGTTGTATGCACGTTTAAATTTCGCATTGCTGCGAACTTTCTTTAGGAAGGGGTGGTAAATTTTGCCAAAGGCCCGCGATTATTTTACGGTAAAATGTTCTCTGAAGCCTGTTATTCTCATTCTCTTCGTAATAAGGGCGGTTTGGTATACTTTAGATCGGTTTAGATGTCGGGCGCGGCATACGAACACCTTTTGTGTAACGTTTTGAATCGCACCGGAACTGGAGGGCTTGTATGCATATCAAGGAGCAGAATACCGCTTCACTCCCGAGGTCGCTACGAGCCAAGGCACCTGGACGGTCCGTCGAGACCATGCGCAAGTGATACGCCCTAACTGGATGTATAGCGTATGCGCGGGTCTATTCGGCGGCTGTCAGGCCCGACAAGGGTGCCGGTGCGTGACGTACATTATGGCACGCCTGTAGCGACGCGATCTTCTTGACAGGGCTCTCGAGTGAGAAGAACAGCGGTCCTTCTCTTCCTGAAACCCACGCGTCAACGGTTTGGGACTGCGGTCGGTCCCACCACGCATGGATGGGCGACGGATTCAGCGGGCGATGAGCCGTAAAAAGCGCCCACCAGCACCGCGCGTATACCACGCACACAAATCGTCTGCGTCCACCGTATATGCATCAGGGGGAGAGAGGTGCGCTCTGTGACACGCGTTTTGCTTGGTCTCTCAAGAAATACTTATATTAAATCTCAACTTTCTCACGCGGTTAAGCTGTTACCTCTCCATCTGAAGGAGGCTTGTTTACCGTTCGGGTTTTCTTAATTGAATCATGGCCGACCAGACGAGAAACATATGTGAGAGCGGAGATTCAAAAACACTAATCATGTGGGCGGGCCTCGCTTCATTGTTACGAGGCATTTATTCAACTTTGGTTCGAACCATGCGCCTCATGAACGGCTTTCTTCGCGTGCTCATTGGCCGATGAAGTGACCAATAAATAATGCGGTTTAGATTTCTTATTCATTTTTTAATCGTCATCTTATTCGTCATCGTTAAAATCAAAATCACCACTACTGTCGGCGTCATCGTCGTTGTAATAATCAATCAATCAATCAATCAATCAATCAATCAATCAATCAATCAATCAATCAATCAATCAATCAATCAATCAATCAATCAATCAACCTTTATTAAAGTGCCCAGGAAGAGCCGAAGCCTTCGTGCTGGCGCACTGAGACGGGGGGGGGGGGAAGGGCCTATCTCCCCGCGAGGGGGACTCGAGTAAATGCGTCGCATAGGGGGTGGGTGTATTGCGTTAACGTTTAGTGTTTGGGGAGTAGGTGGTAGTGAATGCGTTGTATCAGCAGCTTCTTGACATAGTTTGAATGAGTCAAGGATATAAGGCGCGTTCGTAGCCTTTCATTCTGTGTCGGCTTTGTGGCGCAGTGGGAAGAGCACCATGTACCTCGCGTTCCGCCCACAGGTAGTGAATGCGTTGTATCAGCAGCTTCTTGACGTAGTTTGAATGAGTCAAGGATATAAGGCGCGTTCGTAGCCTTCCATTCTGTGTCGGCTTTGTGGCGCAGTGGGTAGAGCACCCGGTACCTTGCGTCCCGCCCGCAGCGTCGTGGGATCGAAACCAGGCGCCGGTAAGTATTATTTTTTTATATAGTGTAGGGGGAGGGGTGCGGACCTGTTGTTGAGAGTGAGGAGGGTTGCGTTATGCGGGAGAGGAGGAGTGGGGGAGAGGGCGCACCTGGAACGGCTGTTACGGACGCCGAGGCACGCCAACGCCGACAACGCCGGGTGACATCGTGAGTTAAAGAAATGCTCTACATTTAAAAAGGCCGCATAGAAATACATCAGCGGCTGACACATAAACAGCCAGTAAAAAAGTGGGTGAGTGAAGAACAATAGAAAACTAGAAATAGTACAGAGAATAAAATTAAAAGTGGTATCCAAACTACATTACACGACTAACAGAGACTGTAGATTATGGCACATTGCAAAAACACATCGTACCATGACCACAGCGATAGGATGAAGCATCAATTACACAAATATGTATAAAACAAAGTACAGGAAATAATTGTAACTATTCACAGAAAGTGATAAGTTATGGAAACATTTGTTTCTGTGGCCTGCCCGGGCCACTTAAAAATATGTATGAAGGGTTGACTACACAAGTGTGTCATAGTGCATACAATGGTTACGCCCGCAGTACCAACATCATATACAAACAAATGAGAACAAGCTCTGTGAAAACAACGCACACATAAGGAAAATAACTGAAGAACACGAGTACTGTCGAAATGAAGTTAGCGCGTCACGGCTAACAGCCCGGCCAAAAACCTGCTTTCTAACAACGGACGGCAAAAAATATCAAGTTCCCCGGAGTGAAGGTTATATAGGCGTTGCAGTCTATCAAGAGGAGAACATCTGCTAAGTTGTGCAGCTGTGTGGAAAGGGTGGTTAAGCCTTGTTGCTTTTTTCGGAACACAAAAACCGATTGCTGCAAGCAGTTCCGGGCATGAAATCGTACCATGAAGCAGTTTGTACAAAAAAAGAAGGTCTGAGCGGGTTCGCTGGTAACTTAAAGAGACAGTTATCGGGAGACGCTCAGAGGGAGAACGATGCATAAATATTGATAAAAATTTCGTCTGTACACGCTCTACACATTGACAACAACAACAACAACAACAATCAATCAATCAATCAATCAATCAATCAATCAATCAATCAATCAATCAATCAATCAATCAATCAATCAATCAATCAATCAATCAATCAATCAATCAATCAATCAATGTTTATTATAGTGCCCAGGAACAGCGGAAGCCTTCGTGCTGGAGCACTCAGAGGGGAAAATGCAGCACTGTAGTACATCAACAATTTGCCAATAAACACTCAGTGAGCAAAAAAAAAAAAACTACAAAAAAGGCAAAGAAGATTAGAAATAAAATAGTGCAATCCAACCGACTTTACACAATCAATTCGTGCTGGCGCACAGAAAAGGTATAAGACAGCAATGAAATACAACAACAGCTGGCAACAACAACAACAACAACAATAATCAATCAATCGATCAATCAATCAATCAATCAATCAATCAATCAATCAATCAATCAATCAATCAATCAATCATCAATAATAATAATAATAATAATAATAATAATAATAATAATCAATCAATCAATCAATCATGTTTATTTACGTGCCCAGGAACAGCCAGAGGCCTGAGTGCTGGCGCACGGGTAGTTACATGAAAACAAAATACAAGAAACATATAGCAAGAAACAAACAAGCGACAAGACACACAAATTGAAGTAGTGAAAATGACAAATACAGCACAGGCGGAGCCTGGGTACAGGTAAAAAATTAAAAAAGAAGATGCCTATGTTGCTCTGCCTGTCGTAAAGGCCACACGACAGGCAGAGCAACAAAGTTTGACAGTAATACAACAAAAACAACGGAGTGTAGAGACAAATGATAATACGAACAAATGACAGTAAACAGTTTCAAAAATAGGCAACTATCAGTTGGATAGACACAACCGCAGAGAAACCAAATTCCAGAAAAAAAAGAGCGACAGACATATCATAGGTGTTTAACATACTGTATTCAACAGCGCTGTACGGTAAATTGTAAAGGATTTCTGAAAGATGTCAAGGCGTTCAAAGAAGCGGTTGTAACAATTCTGTATTCTGCGCACAGGAGAATGATTGGAGTTGCGCGCAGCGGTCAAGAACGGGCGATGCGACCTGGTGGGCTTTTGTGGTACACTAAACTCTAAACAGTTAAGCAGGTCTGCGCAAGAAAGGTCGCCATGAACAATTTTGTGAAGAAATGTAAGGTCTGCACGCATACGTCTGCAGTTCAAGGAAGGGATGGAAGGGACTATGGGTAAGTCAGAATCAGGATGAAAACTGTGATTGTGATGACGGTGCTTAAATATGGATAAAAACTTCTTCTGCACACGTTCTATTAATTCACTACTAGATTTGGAGATGCCGTTCCAGGCAACAGAAGCATATTCTAACTGTGGTATACATATTGCATTGTATAGCATTAGAAATGGATCTGGAGAAGAGAATTCCTTTGTAATCCGACACACATTTCCAAGGCTTCGGAGTGCTCGCCGGGTGATGAGCCTAATATGAGGAGAAAAAGAGAGGGTACTGTCGAAAAGCACCCCTAGGTCCCTAATCTCCTCAATCCTTTGCAGAGGAGCTGCCTCAATACTGTAGGAAAACAGCAGACGGTGGGTTTTCCGGCTGTAGGTGACAACCTTTGTTTTAGTGGGGTTTAAAATTAGGCAGCTTTTCCTACACCAGACCAATAATTCCGACACATCCCTCTGCAAGGCACAGCAGTCCTGAACACCGCTAATGTGCCTAAATAGTTTGACATCATCAGCATAGAGAAGAAAAGAAGAGTTTGTTAACACTGTTGAAACATCATTGATAAAGACAGAAAACAATAATGGACCCAGCACGGAACCCTGGGGTACACCACTTGTTGCAGGGTAAACACTAGACTTTTTGTAGTTAACATCTACATAAAAGGACCGGTCAAGGAGATAGTTGGACAACAAGGCAACAAGGCTTGCGTCTACACTGGACTTAGCAAGCTTGTTAATTAATAACTGATGGTTCACCACATCAAACGCCCTACTAAGGTCAAAATAAATAACGACCAACTGGACGTTTTCACAAACTGCAGCCGAAGCCTGTGTCATAAAGCTTGCAAGATATGTGACCGTCGATCGACCCGAGAAAAAGCTGTGCTGATTTGGTATCACAACATTCTTGACGCAGGCAGCAAGAACTTTGTGCAGAGCTGACTCAAAGAGTTTTGAGGCGACACAAAGGAGTGAGATCGGGCGATAGTTAGAAACGGCTGACTTATCACCAGACTTAAATATTGGAAAAATTCGAGCGATCTTCCATGCACGAGGAAATTTACCTAAAAGTAAGCAGTTATTATAAATGGAAGTTAAGACAGGCACAAAAATGTTGCCGTAAGCCTTCATGAGGGCTGCTGGAATTCCATCTGCACCACAGGAAAATGATGGTTTCATCCGTTGAAGGCTATCATTGACAATTTTGTAATTTGTAATTTTTGCTTGCTTGCTTTGTAATTTTTCTCGTCATTGTTCTACTTGTCAGAGTTTAAGCGAAATGCTGTATACTTCTACCCCCAAATGGTTTAATCCCAAGGCGCCAAGAATACACTTGTACAATGCATGCTTCGCCCCCCCCCCCCCCCCCAGGCGGGTTTCACGTTAGTGGAGACTACCTGGGATATTCGTCGCTGAGCACGAGTCGTTACCGTTGTTCCAGAGAAGACAAAAGTTTTGTGGCAGGTGGTAAAGCATCCGGAAGGAACCCAAGGTTTGTGCTCGACTGACAAATGCAGTGTTAGTCAAAAATTTTTAGTCTATGCCAAAGTTTTTGGGCCACAAAAAGTTAATTACGTTCGAGTGTGAATGAATTATTTTACGATGGTAACAAAGAAAGGAGCTTTCACCAGCTTTAAGGCATCAAATATCTCAGTATGTCATGATAGGAAATCTGGTATTTCTAATTGTTTGTAAACCATTATCTTTTGGCCTGACCTAAAAAATTTTGGCAAAGACTGCACTTCCAACTCAGCTATTTATTTCTACATTGCATTTAGCGACCTAAATAAAAGGCAGTATATCCTCCGCGGTGACTCTTGGGCTCGGAACCACCGAGCCGGTTTCGATATCCGCCGCGGCCACTGTGTTTTTTTTACCAGTGGTTGTGAAAAACAAATAAAAATTAAAGCCGTTCCACTCAATGTGAAAGCTGACGGAAGTGCAGAGAAAGTGATTCGCCCCAATGGGCTGTAGCGCCGTTATCCGCTCACTGCTACCACTCAAAGCCATTCAAATTTCCCGCCTTCGTAGTGCTCACGGGCCCCCTGCCTGAAATAGCGCCGGCGGGAGTTGTGTTATTTTTGTGCTTGCTTTTCCTCCCGCACGTGCCGGCGTTGCACTGCCACTTTTTTTCGTTTGCTATCGCAAAAAACAACCCAACGAGCGTTCTGAAGTAAATGAACGCGAGTGCTGCCGGTTAATTACATATATTTCGCGTCAAATGTACCTGCAGTTTTTTTTTTCTAAACAACGATGAGATGTATGACAAGTGCCAACGTTTAACGAGTTTCGAACGGTTATCACTATTTAAACAGCTTCGTTTTCGAAGCCTCTGCGGGGCGCCCTACGACGGAATGCCGGGCTCTACTTTGGTCCGTTACCCCGGGGCACCGACTGATTTCGGCAGTCGTTTGACATCGACCGTTACAGCGAGCTACGACGACAAGGCGCGCCCCTAAAGTGCTCTGCATTAAAAAAATGGTCGCGTATCTTCTCACTTCGCTGATCATTTCACCGAAAGACGATAATCTTCTGCCGCCTGAGCACCTAAAGTGCTCTGCACTTTAGGGGCTCAGGCGGCAGAAGATTATCGTCTTCCGATGAAATTAGCAGAGAACACTTTAGGGGCTCAGGCGGCAGAAGATTATCGTCTTTCGATGAAATTATCAGAGAACACTTTAGGGGCTCAGGCGGCAGAAGATTATCTTCTTTCGATGGAATTATCAGAGAACACTTTAGGGGCTCAGGCGGCAGAAGATTATCGTCTTTCGATGAAATTAGCAGTGAACACTTTAGGTGCTCAGGCGGCAGAAGATTATCGTCTTTCGATGAAATTAGCAGCGAAGTGAGCAGATACGCGGCCATTTTTTTAAAGTGCAGAGCACTTTAGGGGCTCGCCTTGTCAAAATTGTCACGTAAATACGCCTCTTCTCTACATCGCCCACCTCTCCCGCTCTAATCCTCCCGTTTCGCTCCTCCCACGATAAACACGAAGGAAATCTGCTGAAGTCAATCTAATATTCGCGTTGGCTGACTGACTGAATAAACTTTATTGTAGTTAAGATGGAGTAAAGGGGGAAGTGGAGAAAAGGATGGGATAATCGCAGGTGGAACCCTTTGTGCAGGCCTCCAGTGGCTTCTGCTCCCCTCTTCGCCCGGCTGATTAGGTCCTTTCGGATCTGTAAGTCGGGGCTGACGAGGGCTGCCTCCCATGATTCACGTGAAGTCAGTGGCGGGTCCTTTTGGTGTTCGGCCCCTGCCAAGAGGTGTGGGCAGGCCCACGTGGCATGGAAGAGGGTAGCAGCAGTCTCTCCGCATAGCCTGCAGTCTTCTGTGTAGTCGGGGTGCCGTTGTTGGAAAATCTTCGCCCAGCGAGATTTAAGTATGAAGGTATTCGTTTGAATCTTACGTAGCATCTGGGCTTCACCTGCCGTTAGTTCGCGATGCGGGATTGGATATGTAGCCCGCTCTTTCCTGGTATTCACCGTACGTAGTGGTGCTAGGGTATCGTAAGGCGTGAGTGCCAGGGGGATGGTGAGTGAAGTACTACTTGCACTTCGAAAGGTACTTCCGGAATCCCTCGAGAAAGTTCACAACAATACGCCTCGAGATTCGCGATCGCTGCGCCGCCTGCCGCCGCTTCTCCGCGGCGTTTGCGGGATTAGCGCTGCGTGGCTGATAGGTGGTCATGCAGTGTTTTGGTTCTCTTTCGCTTCTCTTTGCCTTTCCGCGCACTAAACAACTTGTTATGGTGACATCTGTAAGTTAACTGCACGTTTATGGCACTTAAAAGAAACAGCCGCGTCTTGGTAGAGCGCTCTAACGCCAACAAGAGCTACCCGGGGAGGCGGTTCTGCGCGCTTCTTGGCCGCTCTTGCGGGCGTTGGCGACAGCAGCAGCATATCACTGCTGTCACCTTCGAACACGTCAGCACAAGTGAATTCTATTTATTGTCGCCTCGTTTAGACCTGATATTGGCACTGTAAGAGGTTGGTTCGTTTTGCAGCGCAGACAACAAATGCGGCTTTGCTTCGAATATGTTCGTCGTAGAAAAATATGTTTCGGGGATGTGATAACCCAATAGCTGACAAAAACTTGTGCCTTTTATGGGAGTATAAGCCACGCGAAAATGTTAAGTACACTCAAAGGCTGTGCATTGTCAGATATGTGCCCACTCATGCCTTATAGTAAGAACCGAGGTATATGTTAATGAAACCACGGGAAAATGAATGGTCTGCAAGTCGGGAATAAATAGCATAGTCGTACGGGAATAAAAAAAAACCGAGTGCAGCTTCTGAAATGCTAAAGACGTTTTTTTTGAGCAAGGTAGTATTCACCAGACCAACTAGATGCGAATAGGCATGGAAGGGGGGGGGGGGGTGAGGAGGAGGACGCTCAACTATCGTTGTTTACAAATGCGGAGCGAAATCAACGAATTAACGTTTTTAGTAATCACACACACAAGCTGCGTGTTCACTTTTCGTTTGTTTTTCGCCTTCAACGAACGGCTGAGCACTCGGCGGACGCATTTTTTGAAGAATACAGGGTAGGCAGTTCACAAGCGATACGAGGTGTCGTTGGAAGAGTTGATTGATTGATTGCAGGGTTTAACGCGCCGACGCAACGGAGAAGATGAGGTACGCCGTAGTGGAGAGCTCCGGATTAATTTTGACCACATGGAGATCCTTAACGTGCGCCGAAATCTCGTACACACGGGCTCGTTGGAAGAGTGTCGTATCTGATAAGGGCCTCTGATTTCAGGTTTATGCTAGATTCTGCAGTCTCCCTGTGTCATATGACGATGTTTCGAAGAAGAGTTTGGTCACGGACGCGGATTACTCTATAAGCCCATCTTCGCGCTTCTCGTGGAGGATAAATGTAACAGATGAATCTTTGCGAGCGCTCACCTCGGGACAAGACGACCCAGCATTAAATTTGTCGTCGTGTGCTGACTCCGGAGTGTAATTTTGCATCATCCATCGTACTTCTTTGGTACAATGTTTGTGAAATTTATGCCGCATTGGCTTGTTCATGGTACTGATCAATATGTGATATGTGATATTGGCAGGCGTAACTTGCGTGCTGTCAGGTATGAGTGCTCCGCTAGATTTTGTAAGTGCACGAAGTCGATTTACATCATAGCGTGTGTGGCCGCAACATGACCATCGGAGGAAACACTGCTTACGGAGACACTGCCACTAAATTTCAGGGCAGCGGAATTGCAATGAGCTGCATGGAAATGCTGGCTTCGGGACGCCGGCCTGTGACACACGCCCGGCGCTCATATAGATCTCGCTAAGATCGCGTCATAAACGTTTATACTCTCGTGAACACAGCACGCTTGCAAACAGAGTGCCTGCTCCACGTTATTCGGTATTTCGAACGCGGACAAACGGTAAATCGCTGTCTTGAACGAGCCCCAAAAGCAACGGCGACAGGGGGCAGCGGGCCGGGGACTCCCGCGCCTGCTTTCGAAACGGGCCGCTAGGGGGATTTCAGTGGCGCCCCTACAGGCCGCGCTCGAGGCGTATACGTGGAGCCCCGGACACGAGAGACTGCCGGGTAGCGAGACGGCAATATTCGCACGTACCGCTGCCCGCGCGTTACCTAATGAAACCTTTCGTTACTGTGGAACTTACAGAGCTGTCACAAGGAGCAGAATCGTAGCGTGCTCTCTCTGTATTTTTGGGTGTCGAAATATTGCTTTCAACGGGTATGTTTTATTTCTCTCGCAAATATCAAGCAAATGTTTTTCAATGAAAAGATCACCGCGAGCTCCAGTAGTGAGTTGATGTTTCGCTTCAAATATGCCTAAAGCTTTCTTTTTGCTCAACAGTGTTGGGAAGTATGAGGCATGTTTCCAGATTTGTGGTTTGAAAAAAATTTCGTATGTAAACATCTCATTTAAGAATTATTTTATCTCTTGTCCGGATGTCTGATTCGAGGGACGGACGGACGGACGGACGGACAGACAGACAGACAGACAGACAGACAGACACACAGACAGACAGACAGACGGACAGATAGACAGATAGACAGACAGACAGACAGACAGACAGACCAAAATGTTTGGTTTACAAAAACACCGTGTGACGACATTTGGACGCATACGTCCTATCTTCAGGTGGTGTAGATTAATCCGCGGCTTCTCGCTCTAACTCGTATATTTCCGTGGCATTTGTCGTCGCGTACGTTTCTAAAAAGTGAAGTACTATTTTCACGTATCGGCCAACCCAATTAAATACGCAAAGCGCTGATTTTTTTTTTGCGTCTGTGGTTTACCATACGCTGGTTGTGTAAATTGTGTGAACGTAGCATAGTCCGGCAAGAAAGTTCTGTAGACAATCGCAACGTGGGCTGTACCGGAAGCATTCACTTAAAAAATAAAGGGAGACATAATCTTACGCCTCTTTTATGAAGTTTTGACCCGTTTTCTTTTCAGCACAAAGGCATACCGTCATAGTATGGTCGCACTCCTTCAACAAAAACACCGCTTTGTTGGAGCGTCGGTGTCACCAAATCAAATCGCCGTTTGAAACGACAGCCCGGCTGCGTGAGCTGCTGGCAAGACCGGAACGGCGACGGTAAATGACCGTGTTGGCGTTTCCCCACAAAGATTTTCCGCGTTTCTCTTCAGGCTGCAACCCAGAGGCTCCTGAGAGCAAATAAATAACCGCTGGGGCTTTCCGCCAACTTGGTGCAACGAGTCCGGTAGCTACGCATGCAGTGCGTAGTTTAGAGTGGAATAACGCATATATACTTTTCGACTTTCAATGAGGTCCGGGGGCTCTCTGAAAAAGAGTGCGCCGACTCTTTGCAAAAGTCGGGAAGTTGTCAAATCTCTGACAAGAGAATGATTGCGGCGAGAGGATCAAATGGGCTCCATTGTTAAGTGCGGAGCACTTTAGGGCCCGGCTTGTCGTGGTAGCTCGTCCGGGGTCACGGTATCTAACCACCGCGGTCACACGGCGTCACGCACCCAAACAGAGTGTTATGGAACGGGACGCAGACGCGAGGCCATGGCTGAGCCGGACCGAGTTTATTCGCTTCTTTCTCCTCTAGCCCCTGATCCCGATGATAGTACGCGGTCGTCTTCCTCTTCTTCCATAATTCCGTAACACAGAGGCTTCGAAAACATACCCGCTTCCCCTGGTCGTGGTCGAACGCGGGTCCCTCGCGTTGCGGAGCAGAAGCTAATCCCTTTGCGCCACAGAGGCACATGTCACTCGTATGCAAAGTGTCGGGGGGGACCTTTGCGCTGCGCCGGGGCCACGGAGGCTGCCGTTGCTATGTCGCAAATAAGTACACGGTAATGATAAATAAAGCAAAAAATCCCGAATTAGTATATAAATTACCTCCAAATTCATAAAAACTCAATCCAGTGTCTCTTTATACGCTTGATGATGATGATGATGATGATGATGATGATGATGATTAGAGGCCCTTCCTTCGTATCGGGACGTCGGGTGCCACCAACCGACTTGTCTGTGTTATTCTACTGGCTTGCTGGGTTATCCCCCCCCCCCCCGGTTTTAAACTCCCATCGCTTCTCCCCCCTTTCCTGCCCTTGTACTCCTGTTCACCCCCCCCCCCCCCCCCCTTCTTTTCTAAATTCTATTTCGGTATATTACTCATCCTACGTCCCACTCTTTTCCGTATACTTTTCTTCCACACCCCTCCAGTCGCCTCTTCGCCACCTCTATGGCCCTGAAGTTGAGGCTCCCTCTCACACCAAATCCCAAAGCCTCCCTCAACGTCGCTTCCCCATCGCCCCGTCGCGGTCGTATCTCTGTGCAGTCTATGACAATATGCTCTACGGTTTCCCGATCCCTGCCGCAGCACACACAAGTTTCGTCCTGTTGCCTGTAGTTAGCCGTGTATGCCCGTGTTCTCAGACACCCCGCCCGTGCTTGAAAGAGCAATGCACTGCCTCGCGTATTGCCATAGAAACCTTCCTTCCTGATTTCTAGTGTCTCTGTTCTATAGGTCTCTAGGTTTTTTTCGCTTCCATTCTCTGCACCCAATTAGTCGTCTCTGCTGCTTTTACCTGCTTTTTAACTGTTGTGTGCACCCCACCTTCCCCTACCGAATTTCCGTACCGCTTGGTCAGCTGTCTGGTCCTCAGTCTCCACCGCGTGTCCATGCTCCGCATATACAGGTACCTAAACACTCTCGCGGCCCATTTTTCCTCCTCCATGTCACGCAGTCTCTCCTCAAATTTTATCTTGCTCTGCGCCTCCCTAGCCTCAAAGGACGACCAGCCCATATATCCCTCTGTACCGCTGCATTCGTAGTTTTGCTATGGGCCCCTAGGGCCAGCCTACCTACCGCCCTCCGATTTACCTCCAGGCCCGCTTGGGTCTCTGGTTTCATGCACAGAACCGAATTTCCGAAAGTCAATCCTGGTACCATGACCCCCTTCCAGACTCCCCTTACCACCACGTATTTGTTGTAGTCCCACAGTACTCTATGTTTCATTATAGCCGCGTTCCGTCTTCCTTTTGTTTTGAGGTGAGCCTCATTCACATGCGTGTAATCTGCGTCGTCGTTAAGCCATACTCCTAAATATTTATACTCCTTTACCCGCGGTATTTCTACTTGTTGAACGGATACCGTTTTTTGCTCCGTGTTGTCGCTGAAAACCATGATCCTTGATTTTTCTCTGCTAAAAGATAACCCAAGGTGCGTCGCTTCCTCCCCGCATATATCCATCAGGCCCTGCATACCTATCCGGCCATACGCCATCAACAATATGTCATCTGCATATATTATTCCTGGAATTCTCTGTTCCACCAGCTGTCCGTTTTAATGTATGATAAATCAAATCCCAGCCTACTACCCTCTAACTTCCTTTCTAAACCCGCCATGTAGATCATGAACAGCAGTGGAGAAAGCGGACATCCTTGTTTCAAACCCTTGTAGGTGTGTATTGTATGTTATTCCTTCCCACACTATTTGCACTTGGTCCCGGTAAGCTTCCTGAGTTTTTCAGGGGCTGCGGCGCACTCTCTTGACTACTTTCGGTATCAACGCCAGGCTTACACAGAAACTAGTCCATAGAGGGCGGAACAATGGAAGGGGCCCAAGTTCACGCACGCGCCGTGTGTCCGGAGATGTTATCAAAGCTTTTCGGTCGACCAACAGTGGGAGGGGATGCAAACACTGCTTGAAGTGAATTCAGTTAAACGCAAAGCCGTCAAACACGTGTTTCTGGGAACCTGAACTAACCACTTGTTCGCGACTTCATTACTATCTGCGGCAAACTCTGGCATCTCTACAAGTACCATGATTCTTATCATTATTCTTGTACCAAACCAAGAACAATTCCCCTTCTTTTAGCTAAACTGGGGTAGTGGTTGCCTGTATTTTTTTTTTTTTTGTGTGTGGCGTGAGTTACACTGGCCGAGGTTGAGCAGTTTCGCGTGGCTCCTCGAGATACGTTCAGCGCATGCGTGAGGAGCCGTGACGTCTCACGGCGCACAGCAGGCGCGCCTGAGCCACCGCCGCCGCGACTGGATTGCATTGGATTGGGTTGGATTGGGTTGGATTGGATTGTAAATCATTTTATCAGCAGTAAGCATGATAATCAGCTAATCCTAGACAACCAGGAAACCTAAGAATAACCAGCTGAACCTTAGTTCACGCTACGTATATTCTGGCGTAGCCGAGCTCAGCCACTGCTAATTTTTTTTAGCTTTCATTTTTTTTAGCCCGGTGAAAGAACGCCGTACGCTAACGCATATACGCGTGTCTATATTGATGCGTGTCTGCGGTCGTGACCCTACAAACTGCGAAATCCCGATCGAACGCCTTTTATTAAGATGTGTTCGCGTTTGAGAAAGCGCTTCGGTGCAACAGAAGCCCCACCCTGCTCTTGACGTCAGGGTGTCGTGACGACGCCTTGGGCGGCGGCCCGAAATTCTCCCTTGAGCTCGCGCAAAGACAAATGCGGACCGCCACGTGGAGCCTGTAATCACGGTGGACGTCTTTCTTCCCTACATGCCCGTAATATTTCCTCGCGATGCGACCGATAGCGCGTTAATGTGCGAAAGAGCCCCCATTCAGTGACAGCGCGCGCATTGTTTTATGGGCGCGCTTACGTTCGCATCGCCTGCAACGCGTTACCGCCCGTGTCGTCTGCATACGCGAGCAGACGATCTGTGCGATCGTCTGCTGTTGTTCTTTCGCGCAAAGAAGAGCGCGCTGCGCTTTACCTTGGCAGTAGGGGTTGTAGATCACGTGTTGAAGCAAAACGCTTTCAGGCCCCCTACGTTTCCTTAGAGCGAAGCTTTTCTGTTGCCCTATAGTGGGCTAGGACAATTCGGCATAGAACAAATTTTCACGGAAGATGTATGGTTACAGAAAATGGCTGTAACTCTTCTTGTATCGTATCCAAACTATCCCTAAACACATTATATGTCCATTGACCGCTGAAATGACTCCATGATTACGCCTAGTTTCATCTACGCTTCATGATTACGTAGTTCACAGTGAATTTGTAAATGTTGCATGATTCTCGTCTGTTGTCAATGCACGGGCTTACATACGGGAGGCAATTGGACAGCCCCATATTTGTCCAGTAGAATAAAACTCCAGTTCTTCCAAGTTTCATTCAGCTAATTAACTACGAATTATTTTCAATCGCAAATTACGAAGAAACGTGCTTTGTTTTGAGCACTCTTTGGACTGCGCCCCGCTTCGCTGTTTATCCTTCTTTACTGATTGATTGATTGATTGCAGGGTTTAACGCGCTGACGCAACGCAGGCGATGAGGCGCGCCGTAGTGGAGGGCTCCGTATTAATTTTGGCCGCCTGGGGATCTTTCACGAGCGCCGAAATCTCGTACACACGGGCGTTTTTGCTTTTCACCTTCACCAGAAAAGCGACCGCCGTGGCCGGGAATCGAACCCGCGTCCTCGTGCTCAGCAACACAACGTCTTAGCCACTGAGCCACCGCGGCGGGTTATCCTTGCTGAGCGGAAGCGTAGAGTTTCATACAATGATAATGAAACTATATGAGCGGAAGGGCTCTGTTTTTTTTTTTTTTTTTTTTTTTTTTGACGTCAGTCTGGCGTTCCGTTCTCCAGTGGGGCTCTTCGATGTACAGTCTCGGACTCACCGCGGATAGTCCGCGGGTAGTCCGAGGATTCCCCGAAACTATAGGGATACATGGGAAAATCGAATGTCGGACTGCTTTAACTAAGTGGAAATCGGTGGCTTGGCGTTTGCTCCAGACCAACGCGTTCCCTAACCCTGTAGCCTGCAGCCACTGTTACCCGGGGCTGTACACAGCTGAATGCAAAATTTGTAAAGGCAGAGCGGACCTCCAGCACATGGTTTAGTCGTGTCCTATCAAGAGTAAACAGGTACAGCAGAAAAGACGCCCTTTCTTAGACATCAGAACCGTGGAGCAGTGGGAGACCGCGCTGCTCAGCTCCGATCCCGAAGTGCAAGTCGAGCTCGTCCGGATGGCTGAAGACGCCGCCGGGGTCCAAGGACTCCTGGCTGCCGCCTAAAAGGGGGAAGAGGACCGAGGAGGATCTCCAACCTCTTCCTTTTCCCACCGGGCACACAATAAAGTGTCTCTCTCTCTCTCACGGGCAGTCCGCGATGAGTCCGAGACTGTAAATCGAAGAGTCCCAGCGTGTACACCCGACAGTTTCGTACACGAGCTCAGTTTCTTCACAACCCCTCCCCCCTTTCATTGTTTTAGGGACGAAGCCCCTTAGGGGCTCGGACTATCGTCGTCTCATGTCGTCGTCGTTTCATGTCGTAGTATCATGTAGTCGCGGTAATAAAACGCCGGGACACTCGTTTTCTAACGACTCGCGCTAGAACGCTTCGTACTTCAGACATGAGATTATTACGGCAAAGCTGTATACCCCTACCCCCCAACGGTTTCATCTCCGTCCCCAAAAACGCCAAGGCGCCAAGAATACACTTATGCACTGCATGCTTCGCCGCTCCCCAGGTTTCACGTTACGGAGATGGCCCGGTATCGTTACGTTAAATTAACGAGAAAACAATAACACCTTGGTTAACTTCATGGTTAACCAAAAGGTTATCCTTAATTAACTCCTTGGTTAACAGCATGGGCAATACTTTTCCTTCAGTGTTCGTCGTCGCTAGCGTGCGGAGCTGGTCGTTTCGGGTTAGTGATGACGATGCTGATGGCTCGGGACGCTCCTACGTGTGGACTAATATCTAGCTGCTCACATGCAGTAATGAATCATATTCCATATTAATATAAGTTCGTAAACGGAGGTCACTGGACAGCGACACCTGAAGTGTGATGTAGGAAGGGTTTGTCCCGTTTCAGCGCTTGTCCGGTCCACGCCTCGTCCTGTGTTTTTAAATAGCCCTTGTTTTCTGTGTGATAATGTACCAACACGCCGAAACCTATTCCATTCTGGGGAGGTAAAGGCTTGTGCTGAGAGGGAAAAGGGGAATAAAAATCCCCCCCCCCCCTCATATGAAACCTGGGGAGAGGCGAGGCATGCAGTGTTTAAGTGTATACTTGGCGCCTTGGCGTTTATGCCAACGGAGATGAAACCGTTGGGGGTAGAGGTTTATAAATCTTTGCTGTAAAAGTCTCGTGTCTGAAGCCCGAAGCGTGCTAGCGCGAGGCGTTGGAAAAGGAGTGTTTCGGTGTTCTTTTAGTACGCGCTATACGAAACGTTCCAGTGCGAGGCGTAAAGGAGTGCCCCGGTTTAAGTGCAGAGCACTTTAGGCGCTCGCCTTGTCGTCCTAGCTCGCTCGCTCGACCCAAGTATATACAGCACCAAGGCGGCGTTCCGGAATAACGCTGCTGTTCGCGGCGTACCCCAGAGGCTTCGAAAGCCAAGCGTTTTATATAGTCATAAGCGTTCGAAAACTCGTGAAACGCTGGCGCTTGTCATACATCTTCCCGTTGTTTAGCGCAAAGAAAACTATAGGTACATTTAAGGAAAAATATACGTAACTAACCGGCAGCGCCCGCGTTCCTTTAGTTAAGGACGACCATTGGGTTGGTTTTGTAGTAAACACAAAATGTGGCAGCGCAACGCTGGCACGTGCGTGGAGAAAAGTACGAAGAGAACAGAACTCCCGCTGGCGCAGTTTCAGGCAGGGGGCGCGCGAGCATGGCGAAGGCGGCAAATTTGAAATGCTGTGGGCGGCAGCAGTGAGCGGATAACGGCGCTGCGACTCATTATGGCGAATCACTGCTCTGCACTTCCGACATTTTTCACATTGAGTGGAACGGCTTTAATTTTGATACGCGTTTCGTCATAGCGCGAGGCGTAAACGAGTGTCCCGGTGTCTTAGTGCCGTGACTACATGATACGGCGTTTACGACGATGACATGAGACGCCGACAGCCCCAGCTCTTAATAAAAAGCATCTGCCGTTCCACCCTGAGATGGTAGATGGCCAGCGAAGTTGTTTAGCAGGCTACAGTGGTGACAGGTAATTTAGATGAAACCTTGAGCCTTTATGACAGTCATCCTTAGTAAAGACACGCATACATTTTTATTTTGGCTCTACCGATTTTGCCTATTGATAACTAATCTACTCAATATGCATATTTAAGCGATGAGACCTATAAGCTATAGACGTCAACGTAAAGTTTTGGCCTTGCAAACGATGCCTACTGTTACAGCCGAACCTCGTTATAACGACACTGATATAGCGAATTATCGGCTATAGCGAACTAATTACAGACTTTGGTCGGCCACGCTTTATTTCAATAACACTTATTCTTTTACAACGAAACTGAAACAGTGAGGGCCACGCACGGTATCGGATATAACGAATAAAAATTGACCCAGGAGGCTGAGACGCTACTTGAAAAAAAAAATCCCCGTCGTCCGAATCTGCAGAAGTACAAACACCCTTTTGTTCGTGAACACTGCGGGAAACTTCATCCTGCTCAGTGCTGTGAGTAGCCACCAGACGAAGATCACATCCTTTATCAAATAAAAAATTGGCCGCGTATCTGCTCCTTTCGTTGCAAATGTCGTCAAAAGACGATAGTCTTTGTAGACATTTGCCAAGATAATGCCCCCTTTGCTTTCCCGCTCACCTCTCATGCTGTTCCTGCACCGTCGCGCTCATCCCAAGGTAAACACACTAAAGGTTTGCGAAAGGCGATTTGAATTTACCGCGTTCCACTGCTACAGGCCGGGTTCCTCGATGCCACCGCTGCATTACGGCGGAGATGCGCGTGAATGGAGGCGGCCGACTACAAGGTTTATAGAACCGCGTTGCCCTAGTCCACGTGCGTTCCGAGCAGAACGTGGAACCTAGCTAGTGGAACCTTTCGTTGCTGTTGCCGCGTGATTTTTCTTATGCCGCCAGGAGGCGGCGGTTTTCTGCAGTAGATGTAGAATATCACTTGTTATCCAAAAACCAAGCATCCATCAATTTTTTAATAAAAGAACACTGTAAATATCTCTTGTGTACTAATTTCCTGCCTTATATTTGCGTAATGTCTTGGTCTTGTTCAACAAAGTTGACAAGTATGAACATACTAACCGGGCTTAGACGTTTACATTTGGCTGTGAGTATATAAGACTACTGCGCAATATCAACTTTACTTTGGCCAGGTGGCTGAATCGAGTTACAGACAGACAGACGGACCGACATACAGGCAGACATACAGACAGACCAAAATTTCTTTGTTTAAGTAGCCCAAGAAAGACTGTCGTCTTTAATAAGGACGCAGTCCTGTTTTGTCCATTGAACCTTGTTCTGTTGTAATTTCACGTACTCATGTTCCAATTCATTGAGCTCGAAATGAAACAAGGAGAAAGGTCAATTTTACCTTCTGTATAGTGGGTTCGAAGCCTAAAAAAATTCATTTTTGTATCAAGTATTTTTGCGCAAGCCAGGTTGTCGATTTGTTAGAGACGATTTGTTCCTCTACTGTTAAAACGAATATCGGATATAATGAACTGATTTGCCGTGCCGATACTATTTCGTTATAACGAGGTTCAACTAATCTAGTACTAATCTAGTGAAATTGTATACCCAAGTGATGAGACGAGCATATAAGCTTGACGTACAAATCTTGTTCTGAACGGCGTACATTAATGGAGAGCGCGTGCTAATAGCGGGCACACTGTGAACTTCGTTTTCCAACGTCTCATGCTTAAAACTCTAGCAGCTTCGAAAGTTTTTCTTCTCGAACATAAAAAGTACGCGGGAAGGTACATCGAAAATACAGGGGAAAACGCAAAGGCATGAAAATAAGCACGCGTTCAACATTCGCTTAGCTTCAAATACACCCTATCTTTAAAAAAAAAAAAAAAGCCGTGGCACTTACTAACAGAAGACTAACCACTTACTTCTCCCAGTATCCACTAGGTACTTAGTGCGTGTACAAACCTTGCTTTTACATTTTTACTAGCGTTTACATGCGTAACCTCGTAAAAAACTACGGGTGACAATGTGTATCGGCTGAGTGCGCAGCACGGCGCAGACTCATTCAACACGCACGTGTCACACTTAGACAACAAATAAACTGAGCAAGAAATTACCAAGTGGATGCACGAGGACAGCGAGTATAACTTAGTTCCCTTAGAAATGCATCTGTTCCTCTTGCTTTTATCTATAGGCAGCAGCAGAAATTCCTCTCGTCGAGTCAGTGGGCTTGCCACAAAAATCAAGTATTTTTGCGATAATCTTAGAATAATGCATTTTAATGTCAGAATATACGGTCAGCGTGTGGATTTACAAAAACGTTTTAATAGTGACGTGGAGTGGGAAGAGTACTGCAGTTATTATCGTCAATAATTCAGAAAGCTTTGTTACTATCAATGAGTGTTAGTATCACGCAAGCAGCAGTTACCAAGCGCACGGTCTAGACTAGTAACGATTGCATTTACGTTCCATACTTAGCGGCAGGACCTACGTACCGTTCTGGTAGTGGTAAACTTCCTAAGGAGTTAGTAAATACAACCCGTTACTACCTTCTTACTAGCATTTTTTGTTTAGCGTGTGCCAACCTACACTATCAGTCACTCACCACCCGCGCTTGCTTTAAACATGTAATCGCGGCCATTCATACACGTGCTGCAAATCCGCGTCAGCAGGTAGGTACTCAAGCCTGAACTTCCGGAGTCCCGGTCTCTGGCTACGGTTCAGTCGTCAATCTCTCCAGCTCGTGTGGCAGCTTACACGCGCATTCTTCGCATGGCTGGAGCCCTTCGCCGTGCACAGTTATCGGGTTACTTTATGAAGGGGAGGTGTCGAAGCGTCTCAAAGGGCTTCGGACGGCTCTAGACCGTGAAGTATGTTATCTGGAGCCCCGCTCCAGACGACTGGAAAGCGTTTGAGATGGCTACACCGGACGTGCAATCGTAGTCTTTGTTTCACGAATGTCTTTCGGATAGCTAACAAGCAGGGAGGCGATCGCTTTTATTTGCGGCTTCAGCCGGTCTCTTCCATGAGTATTTATGAATTTTTGAGGTTACCTTTTCATTAAAAATGTATAATGATTTCCTGTTAATCTTGTTTATATTTCCCTTTTAGAATGTGTTGGCTATATGCCCCAAGTTCCGCTTTTCTGTATTCCCCCCTTACCCTATGCTTTACCTGGAGCCTGTAAGGTTTTTATAAATAAATAAATAAACTGAGAGTCAGGTCATTTGCACATGACCTTGCACATGCACAGAGACGCCGGGCAGATAGCAACGTTCTGTGCGCCGTGTGACGTCATTGTTCCTCGCGCATGCGCAGCACGGCTCTCCAGGAGCCACGCGAAACTGCTCAACCTCGGCCAGTGTAGCTCACGCTACAAGAGTCCAGGACCAAGCATGTCATCACAATGGGGACAGCGGGTTGTCACAGTCGTGGGGCATAGCGTATATCCTTGAAACTAGGAGGCCTAAGCTTCACGCGTTTCCTTCTTCGGCTCCAGGGCTCGAGTTATAACCTACTGAAAATGTCCGTGTACACACTTTGGTGCATGTTCAGGGTGAAGGGAGTCTACTGTGGGGGTGATCCTACCCCCCCCCCCCCCGCCCCTTTTGCCGAATGCTGTCTGAACGGTCACATCTAAGCCTTCAGTGCGTACCGTAAACAAAACCATTCTTGCCCATAGCCTAACGCCCCCCTCGTAGTATTTGTCCCCCTCGAAACGGGTGAAGCGCGCCTCACAGCCCACGTGTAGTTTAGGAACGGGAAAGCTCCACTTGAGAATTTAATAAACCACAGTACAAACGACAACGAAGAAACGGATGCACGGAATCAACGTCGTTTCATGAGCAGCCTAAAATAAGTTCCAGACTATGCCTCTGGACCTTCCCTGCCGCTGGACCGTAGCTAGCCAGCCCTCCTCTAACCGTGTCTAACCTCATCTAACACTTCCTGCTCGCTGCGACAAATTGCCGGCATTCGCGTATAATCCTAAACAATTGTTCCGAATATCAGTGATGGCCGAATATTAAAGAAAGGGTTCTGGGAGGCGAGGGTTGCACAGGGGTGGTTCGTACAATCCACACACCCATCTACAAAAACCATGGGCTTAGTATGAATTCTACGGCGCCAGCCGACAGTTCGAACTAACTGCTTGTTTCTTAAACACATTTTGTTAAGAAGTTGCTGTGACGCAGCTGTGTCGTTTTACTTCTCGCGAAGCAGCGCGCGTGACTCTCGCAGGCGGTATTCGGGCGCCGCTATGCTAGACCGTCTGCACATCCAACACGAATGCATTTCGAACGCAAATGCAGATCCAAGCAGAGCGAGTACTGTATACGTTCATTTGGCAGGGCCGTAGCCAACTGCATGCTACACATTAGCCGTACTTCACCAGGACCACCGCGTTAACGGGATCTCCCATCGGGCTTTGCTCTGCGCAGGCCGAGGGAGGCTCTATAGTCCAACAGGCGCGGATAGCAGCCCCGTCGAACGGTTTCTGGGTTAAGGAATTCATTTACGTGAAGGGCAATTTTTTTTGCCTACAAACTCTCCCTTCACCGAATAAAAGTTTCCACCGAAACCACCACCATCAAATCAATTTGTTCCGTAAGCCAACCTTTCCACTCTGTTAGCTACGTAAGACAGTGCAGCGAGTGACGTAAATTCGGCGGTCAAGCGCATGCGTGAGACACTTATACGCGAAAGAACTATTTTCACCCCGCAAGTCAGTTCCCAGCAGTAAAATCTCTTGTGGCTCGCTCCAAACTGTAAACCACGCCACAGACAAGCTGCACTTTACGTAAATACCACCCGAAACGTTGCAATCCGCAAAAAAGTACGGTCAAGCCGACCGCTCCGTTCAAAGCCCCCGACGGAGAACGTGCCAATTCAACACCTAATACGTAAGAAGGACTCCTGATAAAATTCTGGCCACTAACCGGTTCCAATGCGCTATTTTGAGCTATACGCAGATATCACCTAAAGCACTACGGCATCGTCTGCTAAAACGGGACGAGGGGGCAGACAGCTCCACTTAAAGCCCCCCCACCCCCCCACGTTAAGTACCGACTCAACACCTGCTACGTTTCTGATGGAGGTGAAAAACGAAAACTCCAGTGTATTGGGGATTTCGGCGCACGTTAAAGATCCCCAGGGGGTCGAAAATAATCCGGAGCCCTCCACTACGGTGCGCCTCATCGCCTGCGTAGCGTCGGCGCGTTAATTCCCCCACCATCATTCAATAAATCAATAAACCCCTGCTATGTAAAAAGGCCTCTAGGGAAACTTGTGGCCACCAACCAGTTTCAAGGCACTACGTTGAGCTGTACTTAGATGCCGTCCAAAACTCTGCGATGTCGTCTGCGAAAGCGGGACCGTGAGACAGAGAGCTCCACGCAATGCATCCGACGGAGCCGTGACGACTCAACGCGTCCTACGTAAGAAGACCTCCGGATGATGTGATCATAGACCAACGTAGAGCCCTCCGTCTGCTTTAATCGCTAGAATCGTAAAACCAATGGCACTTTAAAATGCCGAGCCATTCTCAGAGCAGAGGAGTGTTTTGCGCGTTGAGGTAGCGCCTGCTTCCCATAGGAGCCGTCGTTGCAATGAGAACGCATAATGGCTTGGGGATACGATTGCAGTGGCAGGTCTGCTTCCTGTGGTGTGGGCGCGTTGGTGGCGACGGGAAAAAACAATGGCTTTGCGCGTCCGTCGTGAGCCGGCGTCAATTTCCGTTTCGTCGCCCTCGTATGAGCTTCCCGCGTGAGTGAGGCCGCGGAATACAATGCAAGCGCCGAGCGTGATCCATTTACTCGGGCGGAAGGGCATTCCCGCAACGCGCATTGAGCATCACAAGGCCAGAGCGCCGGTAGTTCTTTTTGTGTGTGCTCGTGGTCGCCTCAGTTAGTCGCGTTATGGGATCACAAATACTGGCGGCGCTTTGTGAAACATTACCCGAGTAGGAGCAAAAACTAAACCAGGGATTCTTGAACTTCCAGCATTAGTGCCCGATTCGGGGATGCTGACACATTCTTCGCCTAGCCTTGCGATTTCCGCAGACGATATAGGCGAAGAATGTGTCAGCGTTCCCTCTCCACCAAGGAACTTGATTATTTACACGGGAGAAACGACGTAATATAGCGAGCCATCTCAAAGGACACAACACGTGCATAGTGTGAGGGAGGGGGTAATCGTGTTGCTTTTTCTGTGTTTTTGTTTTTGGCACAATTGCTATCAATTACTTATTGGGCCGACTGTCTTCGTCGTAAGTGTGCGCATGCGCGTTTATAAATATGACCTGTTTCTGCAATGAAAGTTCAGCTGGAAGTCAGCGCTCGTCCTGTTTCTGCAATGAAAGTTCAGCTGGAAGTCAGCGCTCGTCCTGTGTGCCTCAGCTTAAGTCCTTGTTTGTATTGCGCTGTATTGTTAAGATGGATTACCAACTTGCCCAATACTGATGTTAAGTGCGAAGCTGCCTGGAGTTCCCTGATCGCAAGGCAAAGCTTCATAGAACTTCTCAAAGCTAGCACATCGATTCCCGTTCGCGCGACAACTCTCGCTGCAGGCGCTCGATTCCGACGGGTGGCTTCTTCCGGAGAGCGCGCGGCGCGACTTAACGCATTTTTCGAACATTTGAGGAACGACCGCCGAGCGCACTCGTCTATGTTAGCGCGTTTCTCCGAACCATCTGTTGGATGCGCGCTCTCCGATTGGCCGACTCCTCCTCTCCTTGGCTCCGCCCACCTGCGCTTGGCACCCGCTCCACCTCTCCCACTGCGCTGCACCTGTGCTTGGCACTTGCCTTCCCCCTCGCTAGGCTATGCCCTCTCCACATCGATGAACTCGCTTTACCGCGCTTCGTCCCTTGAAATCCTCCATCAAGAACAGCTTCGCTGTCAATACAAAGAAAATTCAGTATCCATTCCGTTCTGGAAAGCGGATGACCAGCGAAGCCACGGCCTGCCCATTACGACAGCGGAGGAAATTCAAAATCCAGAGCGGCCACTTGACCGACCGACCTACTGATTGACTGACTTAGTTACTGAACAAACTTCATTGAGAAAAAGATATAGGGGAGGGTATATGGGACAGCAACGAATGGAATTTACGGAACCCTATGTTCACGGCTTGACTACGCGACCCCCACTCCGAGGAGCCGGAGGAAACTAAACACGCCAGTGCTTGAAACGTTGACAAAGCGAGGGTGGTTCGACCGTAGATATGGCCGACACGGTTCGCGCAGCAGCAAAT
Source organism: Haemaphysalis longicornis (assembly GCA_013339765.2). Taxonomy (NCBI): domain Eukaryota; kingdom Metazoa; phylum Arthropoda; class Arachnida; order Ixodida; family Ixodidae; genus Haemaphysalis; species Haemaphysalis longicornis. Next base: position 84,509,391 of record CM023449.1, on the reverse strand, counting down.
ATTTGAGAGATCTTTATTATCTACCCAAGAGCCCACTGATGGTGAATACGGGGCCTATTGATAACTAATATACTGAAAATGCATATCCTAGTGACGATACGTACCATTTGCATTGGTTCAAGCAATTTTTTGCATCAACTTTGAGGCCTGCCGGCTGCACTTGCCGGGCGGTCTCTTAAACAGCCATGAATGCGCCTGTGACGGTCCGGCCGGCCTGGGCTTCTCCCTCTGGCCAGCCACGCAGTTGGAGAACCGGTCGGGCTCTGCTTGGAACGCTTCACCCGTTTGCTGCCCCGTGCACGCGTAGATCTTGCGCGCGGGCTTTTTCCCGAGCTGCTGACCGTCGGGCCGCTCGCTGGACGGATGCAACGTCATTTTAATGGCCGCGCCCTTCTCGATTTCGATTTCAAAATCACCAATTTTTGCTGACCGCTTGCGGCGGTTACGCGCGTATTTCAGCTGTTGTATTTTTCATGCTGCTTACTTTTTCAGCAGTCTGTACGGAAATAGTGTCTTCAAAAGGTCGAAATTTTGAGTGCAGTGGGCCTTTAAGTCAGACGAATGACATTCTATGGAAATGGCATTAAATATTCTGTGTGGCAGGGGTATAAGTTAGACCAACTGGGAAGAAGGCAGGAAAAGAAAGACGGGTTCAGTGGGCGAGGGCAAAGCTGCCCCATTTACAGTATGACAGTGAGTCTTTACAGTTGTGTCCCGGCCTCACCGCGCAAAGTCTCTCCTCGTCTTTAAAGTATACACGGGAGAAAGGAATTACTGATTGCGCCTCGATCAATCCGCGGGTAGTCTGGGACTGATAAGCGAAGCGTCCCATTGTGTTCCGGAAGTGTACGGCCGCATAACAATCCTGAGTGAAATTAAAGATTTATTGAATGTTCGATGATGAATCACGGGCGTTCGGTTCAACAAGCAGCTTCAAGAAGCGTCTCTGTAGGTATGATCAGTGTTGTACACGTTCCTCCAAAATAGGAACGAAAGCTCGTTCCTCGTTCCTTGCCAATTTTGAAACGAGTTCCCGTTACAAGTTCCTTTATTGCGAAAGGAACGCGTTCCAATTCCACTTCGAAAATTGGAACGTGTCGTTACATTAACGTTACATTTATTTTTTTTTTAAATTAAAGTATGGTGTCGGGTAATCCTGGGTCAAAATTAAGTGAGACATTTAAAACTCACATCGAACTACGTATATTATACGAATATTGACACCACCGGCAGCAGATTATCTGGAGATAAAGATAATCAAAAGAAACGCTCCTAGGCGAATTTTCGAGACGGTTCGAGGACATTTCGATGTCCTCGACGGTTCGAGGACATTTCGGTGCAGGATGTTTCGGTGCGGAAATTTCGGTGTACGGACATTTCGCCGACCAAATTACCCGGTGCTTGCCTGTTCGCGACAGCCGTTATATTTTTATTTCCGCTTAACGTGGGTTATGGACAACAATCTGGAGCAGTGAATTTATTTTTTGATTGATGCCATGTTCGATCTTTGCCAGGTATTTTTAGAAATTCTACATTTATATATTGTTGGTTAAACCTATTCCTGGGGACACCTGTTAGGCAGCCGATTGAATTCTTTAGCACACGTTTTTTTTTTTCAGTTATTACAGGTTGTTAATTTATATTCGCTCTTTTTTAGCTAAGACAATTACCCGTGTTTACGATGGTCTACCGCCTCTTTTGTATTTTTTTTTAAATTACACACCCTCAAATCGCATAAATTACATGCACACTCTCAATATCCAAAAAGTAACAAACATTAGCTAGCCAGCCAGAATGAAGAAAACCTTATGAAGGGCATTACGTAGGCTGGGCTGCCTTGATAAAATGAATTTGCGAACTCTGGTCTAGGATATTGTCGTGGAGGAAGAACGGGCCTTTTTGAAAACAGCCGCAGCTTCTAATGTCCTAAATGTTGATTAGGCGCGTACGGGTTGTGCGTACAAATTCCAACCATCCTGTTCGGGAAAACCAACATTCGTTTGATGTTTACATGCCTACATTCACCACATTTTAATTATTTGTTCTAGCGCCCCCCCCCCCCCCCCCCTTCCCCCCGCCCACCTCCGCGCCCGAACGCTCGAATCTCGACCAGATTTCTTTTTCAGCCATGTTATTTTCGGTTTCCCCTGAAACTCCTACTGGCATGGTGGAGTTCACGGTCTCCGAAGCATCACCACAGTGATTTTTTATTTTTTATTTAGAACATACTGCTAGCCTCTTATTGGAGGATTTTGCAGGAATTGGGTGATACATTCGAACAATGACATAGCACACTTCGCGTTTAAAACAGAGAAAAAGCTTTACATTCACCATGGGTGCACAAAACCTCTATAATGTGACACAAAAAGCCACCCAAAAAGCCGCTGAGAACACAATGGCCACTATCGTTTTCTGGCTACGCCCTTCCGCGCGTCGCGGTCATATCGAAGGCGCCCCCACTCCAGCAATCGCTCTTTCTGCGCCTTCAGTCGCCCCCTTGGGAATTAACTCATCAAGTCACGCATATCATGGACACCCGAGGTATACATCGCTTCCTCCCATTATAAGGAGCAAAAAAATGAATAGGCTAGGTGACGAGAGCGGCAACAGTCGTCTTCAAGTTTTCGAAGTCCAGTCGACGCAATGGTGAAGCACAAGTGACCCCCTTCTCTCTCTACTTAGGGGGATGATTGCCGGCGGGGCTCAGCTTTCCCCTCCCCTAAGTAACGCCACCATAAGTGCGATGGTTGGTTTGTTAGTTTTAAGTATAACTGACACCGAATGCAACGAAGGCGAGATTGATTGAGAGAATAATTAAAACGAAATGCACCCGCGCCTAATCGACCTCGTTTTTCTGTTGTTTTTTCGCGGAAGGTTTCGTAAGGGGGGGGGGGTACAGGAGGAATAGACTAAAACCAGCAGCGTCTTGCACCGTTGGGTAAAGTGAAAGGAAAGCGCTTTGGTAACACTTAAAGTATTAGGGTTGTTCACATGAATGTTAAAATTACAAAAAATGGTTGAACAGATCCAAATTAACAACGTTAATTTTTACCATCTGCTACAGAAATTGGGTTTCACGTGGCAATGCCCCGCCAGGGTTTAGCGTTCGTTTCCACGAACGGCGGCGCAAGTACAAGTCTCGAACGTAAAATCATATCAAGTCACGAAATTACAATATTAAAGCTAAAATGTTCAAAGAATGCCTGGAACATCCCTTCACTCAAAATGTCTGGGCCAAGACGTCGTGCACCAAAATGTCCGTGCACAGAAATGTCCACACCGAAACGTCCTGGACTGAAATGTCCGACACCGAAATGTCCGGATCCCGTTTAGCAGTCCGTCCGTTTCGTTGGCTACATTGTTACCGGGTTCACCGAGACCGGTCTGCTCCTGAGCGCGCGGAAGGGCGAGTAGGAAGGGTGCGGAGGCACGTACATGGTGAAGGCAGGCCCGCGGAACTAATCCCCCTACCGCGACGAATGCCCAAGTCTCTATTCTTTCCCCAAACTCTCTATTCTTTCCCCGCCAGGGAACAATTCTATCGGCCAGACGCGCATTCTGGCTTCCCCAGACAAACGATGAAGGGTGAAAAGCATTCTCGCGGCTACGCTATTCACCCGTCGAACGCCGCGTAAGCAACCAGCATGAAAGCAAGCACAAGCTGCGGCCTGCTGCGTGGTTGTTCTTCTGCCTTTGGCCTTCGAGGAAGCACGAACGGCTGAAGGGCGGGCAAACTGACCATCTTATGAGAAGAGAAATGCAGTAGCGCTTCGTGGATTTTTGTACTCGAGCCTTGGCATCAAAAACAGCCAAATCCTAGCGATGTAACGGCAGGAACGCCGTTCCTGCCGTTCCTTCAAAAACGTAACGAGTTACCGTTACAGTTCCACCGACCCTTAATGGAACGGTGGCGTTCCTCCGTTCCTCCAAAAAGGAACTACTTCCAGGAACGCCGTTCCTTGTAACGCCGTTCCGTACAACACTGGGTATGATCTACGACACCGTGATATCTTTCGTGAGTGTTTTTACTTCCACGCCATGGAACGGGCATTTCCGAAAGCATCTGAGAAGTTAGAGGGTCTTTTGACGTTAGGGCATCGCCTATAGAAAAAAATATTTGTATGATTTAAATTGATTGCATTGCGTGAATGGTTGTATAATTTCATTCAGTTCTTGCTGCATTTATTTTTACCCGCTGTGTCTAAACTTCGAGAAACGTACGTAATTTTTTATATGTTGTGAAGTATCTGTGTCAATCAGTGCAGAAAAATGTTTTTTTTTTTTTTGCATTCTATGTACATACCCTCTCCTGCGATAGGCCAATTGGGCTGCAGTTACACCGTGGGCTGCAGTATGTAAAAATAAATAAAATAAAAATTTGTGTCACCGAACCATTTTGCGTTTAGCACCCAGTTACCATTCCCTGTCTTGCTTTATCTTTCTGTCCATCCCCGTCCGTCCATTCATCCATCCATCCACCAGCCGGTCTGTCCGCCCAACCACCCGCCCGCCCGCCCGCCCGCCCACCCGTTTGTCTGTCTGTCTGTCTGTCTGTCTGTCTGTCTGTCTGTCTGTCTGTCTGTCTGTCTGTCTGTCTCAATTGCTGCGAGCAGGCGAATGGAAACAGTGGGGTGGTGGTGGCAAAACGTTTTTTTTTTTGAGCCGACAAAAAAGAAAAGAAAGAAAGGTGGGTGGCCTCTTCTCAGCTCAGAAAGCCGCGAGCGACTGCTGCTGCTCTAGCCAGGTGCTCCTGAGTCCCGAGCTGAGAGCTGGTCAGCCCGCACTCCCACTGCTCCGGGGTAGGGGAAGGGAGGGGGTTCGGGTGGTCGGCGCATGCCCATACAAGATGGTAAGTGTAGTGAAGGGCCGGTGCGGAGTGGTGGCCCATCCGCCGGTACCAGTGGCGTAACGTTTGCGCAAGAGAAAGCGGCATCGAGGCAGGGGAAGAAGACGAGAAAGGAGCTCGGAAGCGGTCGGGCAAGACGACACCAGGACGGCGCCCTCGCAGTGTAGGCCCGAGGTCCGTCACCGGCGCTTCCTTCCAAGTTTCCGTGCGTCGCGGTGTAGGCCCGACGACAGCCCTGGACGCCGCCGGGAGAAGCCGGGGTCCTGCCCAAGAGCGAGCGGTGTGTCGGTGGCGTGGAGCGCGGGCAGCGAGGCCTCGCCGTGGCGCAGGCCTAAGCCATTCCGTCCCGCCGCTAGCCATCGGCCACGGTCACGTGGTTGTCCAGCGAGACACCTCCACAACGACTCGAGTAACCTACTCCGTGGCCAGCCAGGGAACTGCGTCTCGCGAGTCGTCACATCCAGACCATCTCGTCTCGGCGATCGCCGTCTGTGAGCATACGACTCCCTTCATGACTTTGTCCGCCGTCATCCGCCGTCATCCATACCTTCGTGTTTCCGCGTATAGTCCGTCTGTGTGCTGCAATGTCTACTCCGGCTTTGTACATTGTTGGGTTAATATAGTTAGTGTGTGCATTTGCGAGAGCGTAGCCCAGGCTCGTGACTTTCTACGCGGTCCGGCCCAACATTCATTACAGTAAGTCGTACTGGGAGTGTGGCAGGTAGGGCAGTTGTAAGGATATGTAGTGGGGGATATATGGTGACGAATAGGAGTGCTAAAATATGTTTCCGTCTGGAGTCTGCGCCATATTCGGGTGTCGCAAGTGTTGAGGGAGGGATGAGGGGGTGGGTAACGGCGCCGGCTCTGACGGTAGTGGTGCAGTATATCGGTGTAGCGACTGGGAACGGGAAGGTTGGAGGACGGTGCTGCCAAGTCGCCTGCCCCCCATGGTTGGAATGCCCGGAGTAGGATATCGCGGGAAGCGGCGTGCGCCGCCTCGATCCCTGGGAGTGAGGCATGACCTGGGGTCCATACAATTTGGATGTAGGGCAGGGTCTTTGTTGTCTTTAGAAGCTTGAGGGCGGGAGGTGAAATGCATCCGGTCAGAAAGTTCCGGCAAGCTTGCTGTGAGTCGGTAAGGATGGTTACATAGCCGGTAGGTGCTGTGGTGGCGGCGAAGGATATATGGCTGTATACCTTCGGCAGTAGTGGTGTTGGTATCAGCGATGGTGGCGGATGTCAGGATAGAGCCTTGAGTATTGACGGCAACCATTGCATGGGCTGTTCGGTTCGAATAGGTTGCGACATCCGTGTATTGGGTTTAGCGGTCGTTGGAGCATCGTTTCTCTAGGAGACGAACGCGTGTTTGTCTTCGACCCACGTTGTAAGTAGGGTGCATATGGCGCGGAATTGGCGAGACTTTGATGTATGGCGGATATGGTTGTGGTACGTCCAATGAAGTAGGAACGGAACGGCCCAAGTGAGTCAAAACGGTGCGGCCCGTGGGGGTGAGGGATAGGCGAGCGAGCTGGCTGACTTGCTGTGCTTCTAGGTGCGTGGTAGGAGTGAATGCAGGGAGTCCAAGAGCAATTTTGTATGTTTTGCGAATTAGTGCGTCGAGTTTGGAGTGTTCCTGTGGTTTCAGTTGGACGTACGATGCCCCATATACGATGCGACTTATCAGGACCACATGGATAAGTTGGCAGGTGTCTTTCTCTCAGAGGCCGTGGTGCTGGGTGCAGACTCTTCGGATGAGGTGCGTAAGCTGCGTGACAGTAAGATGGAGTTGCGGAAGAAGAGCGGCTCCCGAACCGTCGGCTTGCAATTTGGGAACGCCGAGAATTCGAAGAGTGGTCACTTGCGAGACGGGAACGGAGGATGTGGTGACGGACGGGTCAGGGGTTGGTTGTGGAGGACGGCCGCGTGTGCGCGCGCGGAGAACATGTAATGGAGATTTTTGGGGTGCACAGGTGAGGCCTCGGCGCTGTAGATATTCTTGCGTGCAGTCGATGGCTTGCTTTATATGGTCTTGCTGGTGTTCCACCGATCCCGTGTTCAGATATTTTTTTTTTTACTTCCAGGCCGTAAAAGTACGCAGACGCTTGACAAGTTTTAAATTTTTCGATACTGAAAAGGCGTCATGTCTAAATACCTGTGCTAACATGTCAGACAAAATGATTACCACCAAAACTGGAGGTTTATCTCAAGCACACCGATAAAAGCCGAGCGATAAATCGGGCAACCTAACTTGGTCTCTTCTAACGCCCACGGCGTTGTCGCACTGACCGATGGTTGCGCCCCCCCCCCCCCCCCCCCCCCCGACAACAAAACCAAAGAAACAACAGATACAACCAAATGTGAACGCAACACACCGTTAGATTTCAGAGCCCGCCCATAATGTATTCGCTTGACAAGCAGCACGCCAAAGGGGCTCATTTGGACGACCAACACAGAGGCTTGTTTGTCGAGCAATACAGTCCGTTTGCTTACCATGGGAGGCAGAAAAAGATAATACTGTATAGTCCGAGGACCATGTTTCACGAATATTCGATTCGGTTCACGGGTAATGCAGGTACTGCGAATATGGGGTTTCGACACGCGTACAGGGACTGTAAGAAATACAAAAAAGCCAATCAGATATGAAATGAAACTAAGGAAAAGAACATAATCGACCTCGAAGTGGGAGCGTGTAGCCATAACTCTTAACCGCGCGTACATTCGTCGTATGCTGCGCAGTTCGTGTCCCTCTGCCAGGCGCGTTGTACTCGGGGGCCCGTATCGATTATTGACAACATTGTGCTTTCCTGGCCTAGTTTTTTGTCCCTCCGTATCTTCCCGTAAGCTGTCACGCTATATAGCCCGACCTTGTGGCGGAATACAGCGTTGAGTTCATCAATCTCACTTTTTGCCACGCACACAGGAGGGCCGATGTCGATGGACAGAAAGCACGACACAGAGTCCTACTGGAGCACTGTACCGGGCAGCAACTTTGATAAGGGCAAGTCCTTGAGTCGAGTATCATTACGAGAGAAAAAAGCCGGAGAAGTGAAAAAAAAAATTACGCATCTTCACGAAGTGAATCATGACGACTGGGCGAAGCACTGGGGATTGTTGTTACCGTGAATCACCCTTGAGAGTGCTTAGTGCTGCTAAAACGATTTCCTATCCAATACAATCCAATACAATTCAATTTAATCCAATCCAATCCAATTCAAATCCTATTCAATCCTATTCAATCCAATGCTCCACGCGCATGCGCAGCACAGGAGCTCTCTCTCTCTATCTCTCTAACCTGTTGTGAACCTTTTATTTTGTTCTTGTTAACCTTCTGTAAACCTTTTGTTCACAGTTGTTCACAGATGTGTTGATTTACACGGTGCTGTGCCGTGAGCACGGACGCCGGACGCCGGACGGACAAGCCTCGGCCTTAAGGGGCTTCGCCCCTAAAAATTAGCCTTGCTTCACTGACCCCAACCCTGCGCCCTCTACCATATGATCTGCGCGTGCTCCCTCACACCATTCCTCCCCCCCCCCCAACCATGAGCAGTGGGAAGGCATGCTAGCCAGCCCGGACCCCGGCGATCAGCTTCGGCTGGTTGAAAGGGCCCGCCTGGCAGCGACCGCCCAGGGACTTCTGGACTGAGAAGACCCCCCATTGCCATGACTCCAGAACTAACACAACAAATAAAGTTTATTCCTTCTCCTCCTTGCTTCACTGACCAACGTCGCGAACGGTGATGTCAACAACGAAGCTGTCTGGCGTTCCCTAATCACAAGGCTTAACCTCGTAGAACTAGTCGAAGCCGCCAGATCGATTCCCGTACGCGACAATTCATGTTTGTCCTGTTCCACTGCCCGCGCGATCTACAGGAACCTTTTGTTGCTTTTGAACTCAAAACGATGCAACTAGGTGTTGCCGCGAGCACTTTATGTATTTTTCACGGCGTGTTTTTCTTATTTGCTATCGCAAAAATCTAGCAGCCATGAATTCTTACTTAAAAAAAGAACACTACAAATATAACTTGTGTATTGATGTATTGCCTCAAATATGCCTGATGCGCAGAGAACTGAAGAATCTTCTTTGGTAATTGTTAGGGGGACAGACAACCGGTTTTCGCAGTGTATATGTTCTGTATACCAAATAAAAGGGCATCCCTTAAAACACCTTAGCGCGAAATGGTTTTGCTGATAACGCCCTAGAACTTTTCCAATCGAAATTTTTAGATCTACGAGCCGTACGTGTACTAAAATATTGCTGGCAACCACGACATAAAGAAGCGCGGCAACATACATTTGTCTTTGCGCGAAATGAAAAGTAGTATTTAAAAACTTGCCCCCGCTGACAAATTGTGAATCGCAGGATTTCTTATTCCTTTATGTGTTTCTTCAATCACTAGAAGCTGCCAGCTGTATGTACTGAGGGCTCAGTATGACTTACTGTATTCTGCATAAAGGAGCTATCTGTTGGGATGGGGCTTCACCTTGGAATATTTATCTCATGTGCCGAGGAAGAAACTGTATAAGGATGTCGTGGACGCGGTTTTACCGATCCCACTGTACAGGTCCCTATACCGTGTGCGGCCGGGACAAGATGTTCTTCGGCGCGTGAAAAGAATGCCAGCTCCTGGCTATGTTAAATCGTTTTTCTTTAATTTGCATGTGGGTGTACTACCTGTGAAAACCTGGATGATTGAGAAAGGTCTATTTGTGCCTTGGGGCCCTGATTGCTTCCCATGCAAAAAACCAGAGACCATCGAACACGTGTTCATAGATTGTTGGGACGGGGTCTTCCTATGGGACGTGGTACAGCGTACCTTAGGGAAATATTTTTCTGTGGATCGTCATGAAATTAGGTTTTTAGCCATAGAAAATGAAGGGGGTGTTCCATACGACTTTATAATGTTACTGGCCCTACACGGTATATGGAAGGCTCGCATGGCCCGTCGGTACAATGATGTAGATGCGAGGCCAGGGAGGGAATATTTTCGGGAAAATGTCAGCTACATGGTCGAGGTGTTGAAAGCCGAGCCTAGTCCACCCGAGTGGCTGACTGTGCTGGAGAGTGTGGCGAGACTACCGCCTTTTTAAACCTGACACACTAGCAAGGTATGTGCTAGTGCATTTTCACGTGGTGTAATTTTGTTGATGTTTTGCATGTGTGTATTGACCCAAACCAGGCAATAAAAAGAAGTTGCCTGCCAGCGATGATGAGAGGAGGCGACGTGTCTCACCGGTGACGTTGGGGCGATGCTTCCGTTACTTGCCCCATGGAGATTTGCTTCATCATCTTGGGCGGATGCTGTGGCTTTGCCCTGACGACGTCCGGGTGGTAGCAGCGGGCCGATGAAAGGCCTGCTCCTGTGGATGGCGAGATGGCATCCGTCGCGGGCAAAAAGCAGGCGTCCACCGTACTGGACTCCTCCGGACGCTGCTGTTCTGGCTAGTGGTCTTGTGCCGCTGGCTGGTTCCAAGAAAGCCAGGAAAGGTACTGTCATCCCAAGGCCATCCGCAGGGTGGTTATCTGGAGGTGACAAGGGACACATAAGAAAGCTCCCACAGTATGGAAAGTGGTCATCAGCACTGCACGCTGCCACACTTAATGTGAGAGGCTTGAGGAAACAGGAGATGACAGTATCAGCTTTTGCGCCTCCTTAAACCGGATGGACGTGAACATTTCGGCCCATTCAGGAAACAAAGCTCTGTGGAGATGAGGACATATCGGCAGCATTAGAGCCCCTTCTTAGGCAGTACAGTGTTGTGTTAGCCACTCCGCAGGCTTGTCTGGGGGATGCTTTGTCTTCATCAGCAAGGGCATAGGGTTTTCTTGTCTCTCGTGTAGCACCGATACTTCGGGGCGGTTTATTTGCTGTGACCTTGTCATTGCAGGTGTTGAGTGGCGTGTCATTTGCCTCTACGCCCCCGTGAACTGTCGTGAGCGTACGTCGTTTTTTCTGTCGGTTCGGGATTTTCTACGTACGCAAAGAAAAATCCTCCTCATGGGGGACTTCAATTGTGTATGTAATGTGCAGGATCGTTCTAGGCTTAGCGTGCAATATGACCGCAGCGCAGCCATCCTGGCTGATCTAGTGCACGAGCATGGTCTTGTTGATGTTGGAGAGAGGAAAGGGAGTTCCGTGCACTTCATTAACTTTCAGTGTACCTCGAATGCACGCCTGGATGGAATTTACATTTCTGCAGAAGAAGTTCCTGGGATTTCCGACTATACTGTGCGCCCTATTTTTTTCACCGATCACTGTATGGTATCTGTTTACTTCGGTAGCTCACAGCCGCGTGGTGTGCTGCCTCAGTGGGATCTATGGAAGCTCAATGTCTCCTTATTGGCCGATGAAATCTTTTGCAGAAGTATTTCGGAGTGTTTACGCAACACTTTTGCAATAGCTGAGCTTTCATTATATCAACAATGGGATCTTTTTAAGCAAGAGGTGCGAAACTTTTGCGTTTCTAAAACGCTTTCATGTTCGTGAACTTTCCCGTACACTGGTGGACCTTCACGAACTGGAGGCAGCAATGCCTGGATCAAGTATAGATGAAATTGGCGTAACTAAAGGACAATTGCAGCAATATGTTACTGAAAAATACCACGGGGCATTAATTCGGTCCAGAACACGAAGGTTTTATGACAGTTATCCCACTCGCCGTTCGCTGTGTGATGAGCGCCAATCGGCTCTTGCAAAGGGGATAATTGAGATTAATTATAATGGTACTAGGTATACTGACTCAGCTGATATTGCCGGTGCATTCTATGCTCATTACAGCAGGTTATTTGGTGGGTCCAATGTCGTGGGTCAAGAGCGTGGCGTTCATTCTCTCATTGGGGCACTTCCAAGGCTTGCGGATCATGAGTGTGCCGGGGTTTCCGGCCCTATTACACTGGAAGAGGTTAAGATTGCCATCTCTTCGCTTAAGACAAACAAGACCCCTGGACCGGATCGACTGAGCGGGGAATTTTATCAGAAGTTTTCTGATATCCTCTCTCCAGTCCTCTTGGACATATTCATAGCCGCATACGATCACGGTGTTTTGCCCCCTACCTTTTACTTAGGGCACACAGTGTTAATACCAAAAACTGCGGATGAACACAAGCTGAGATCTGTAGAGGGCTATCGGCCAATCTCTCTCTGCAATGTGACTATAAAATATTCGCCAAAGTTTATCTAACCGTCTTCAACAGGTAATTTCTAGTTTAGTTGGTTCTCACCATACGTGCGGTATTCGGAACAGAAGTATTCAAACGAATATACATATTGCTCGTTCTATATTGGAATGCGTGTCTGATTCGGTTGAACAGGTGGCCCTTATCCAAACTCACCTTGCGAAAGCATTTGATCGGGTGTCTCACGACTTTTTATTTGCACTTTTGGAAGCGGCTAATGTAGGTGATGTGCTATATAGAGGCATTCAGCTTTGCTACAAGAATTGCACTACACAACTTGTCGTCAATCGCATCCTCTCGAAGCCAGTTCAGATCAGATCGTCTGTTAGACAGGGCTGTCCTCTATCGCCGCTACTGTTTGCACTGTACATAGAGCCTCTTTGTGTTAGCATACAAAAAAGTCAAAGAGTACGTGGTTTTTCGTTAGCGTCATGTGAAGTTAAAGTTCTTGCGTATGCTGATGACATTGCCTATTTTTGTGTTGACAAGCGTAGTGTTCACGAAGCCCTAGCATTGACTAAGGAGTTTTGTGACGTGTCTGGAGCGGGTCATGAATATGGAGAAAACTAAGGGGTTTTGGCTTGGCCTGTGGGGAACCAAACCTTCCAAATTTGCAGGTATTAATTGGGACAGCACACCGCTTGAGTACCTTGGCGTGCCTTTGCAACCAAATAAGGAACTCAGGACCACACTGGTCTTCAGCACTCACGCATGTCAAGCGTGCCTCGCAGGCATGGATGGGGCGAGAACTTTCTGTATTTGCCCGTGCGCAAGTCTGCAATGTCTTCTTGGTAGCAAAGCTTGTTTATGTGCTTCAGGTACTGCACTGTGCGCGGGCGAAAGTCCAGGCTCTACACAGAGTGTTTGCTACCTTCGTGTGGGGATCTGAATGGGAGCCAATGCGCAGAGATAATTTGTTTCTTCCTTTACGGTCTGGTGGTGTTGGGTTAATGCATTTGTTTGTGCACCAACTTGTGTCTCGGTTTTTTCTTCTACAAGTCGGCGAGCATCCATTTTTATATACTGTAATTCAAGAGCGCATAAGTTACCATTTGCCGTTTCTCCTTGTTTCTACGGGTGAGGGTGAACCAAAAGCCGCCATGGGGTTTTCTAAAAGAAGTTGTAGATACTTTTCATTTCCTTACTGCGCGGTTTTCTCTGGAGTACCTGTTTAGTCTTTCAAGGACAGCTATGACGAACACTTTAATTCATAATCTATTTCCCCGTGCCTCTTTATCGCCAGCCATACTTGGCGGGACCATACGAATAATGTTTTATACCGTGTCAAGCGTATGTGCGTGCCGCCAAATGCCAAAACGTTTTTTCTTTAAGCTTCATTCGCAAACGCTTCCAGTTAAAACATGGCTGCGAGACAAAGGAATGTCGATCCCTTGGTCAGACAATTGCCGCTTGGCAACCAACCAGAAAACTATTGACCACTGTTTTGTGCTGTGCCGTGACGCGGTGTTTTTTCTGGGACGTTTTGCAACGGACACTAAAAAAGGACATTGACATCACTCCATACACCATTCGCTTCTTGCCATTTGAGGACGTTAATCGGGTGCCGTATGACGTTTTTGTGCTCCTAGGTTTGTTTAGGTTGTGGAAAGTGCCGCATGACTGATCGGCATGCTGAACCACCTAGGCCGACCAAGGTCATTTTTCGGGAACAGGCGGCGTTGGTACGGAGCGTTACGTACGGGTTTCCGCGCAGAGTGATCCACCAGAGTGGCTGCATCTTTTGGATGCGTGCGTTTGCTTGCCTGAGTTTTGAATTGGTGCCGACCTTTGTTAGACTGACCGGGCTTACCCTTTTCTGTCTGTTAGTGTTTATGGTTGTGTGTCATTGTCCTTGGCTGACTTCTCTCTAAAATTTTCCATGTATTAAAGAAAAAAAAAGTTGGCATGGGACGAGAGGTAGAATCGCTGGCTTCATGTTGTGGTGGTCGGCGGGTCGATTCTCCCCAGGTGCCCCCCCCCCCCCTCTTTTTTTTTTTTTTTGTAACCGGCCGTTGGCGTTTTTGGAAACTAAAAACGAATATTTCGTCAGAAGAAACGCCCCTGGCGCAGGCAGGATCGTCAAACAACGTACAACACAAGCAGGAAGCTACTTGACTGGGTCTGTTTACTGAACGCTGCCGTTGATTCTGGGAATGGAAGTTCAGTTAGCCACCACTGGCAACCCAGACGCGACGCGACCGCGGGCTTAAAATTTCCAAAAGAATGTCATATACAAATGCATATACAATTTAAACTTATACAAATGCTTAAAAGGTTTTCAATAGTGAAAAAAAAAAAACGTTTCAGAGGTTTCAGTAGCTGCAAGGCTTGCAGGTCACGTGACCAGGACACGTAATGTAGTGTCCCGTTTGTACACTACGAACCGTCACCTTTCAGGTTTGAGAAATTTTAGTGCCAAATTGAAATTATTTCCGCCAATTTGTTTGTGAATTGCTTACTATATAAAACGCTGGCTTTCAATGAGCTAGACAACGTACACTCCACAAAAATCCGTTATCTGTCCCTTTAAGGCAGTACACACAGGGAGCTGGGAAGAGTTACAACATTCGATACAACATGCTGAAGTTTTTTAGGAGCCAAAGTCATCGTCAATAATTCAACGTCATTGTCATCGCCTTCGTCGAATCATCAACAGCATCGCCTTTTCCTTATTCGTCCTTTTCATTGTCGTCATCATCCTTACGGCTTTCACAACACGATGATTGCGATGATGATGACAACGACGATGATGATATTGGGAGCGTGAACTTAGCATACGAGAGGTTTAGCAACGTGAACGGCCAATGTCCATTTATGCTTCGTTGTCGTTTCTACATTGTGCGCGTTCATCATCATCTCATTTCATCTTCCTTCTCGACGGGTGACCATCATCTCCGCCGCTGGAACGGTTGCTGTTCTTTTGTGGCCGTGCCCGGCGCTCGCAAATAAAGCGGACCTCAAGCGTTCTCGCCGACCCTCGCAATATCATCATTATCTTGGCAGTGTTCCCAACATGATGATTACGACGACGATAGCAGAATTACAATGATCATCATACTTGTGGTGTTCACAAGGTGATTATGACGACGACGGCAGTCGTAATCCTGGCGGTTTCCCAGCATAATGATGACGACCACGTCTATGATGATGTGATGATCATGATGATTATAGTGCCGACAACGACGACGGCGACGCAGTGGACGCCGGCAGGGTGCTTGGCAGCGGCCTTTCACCTTTTCCAAGCGGCTTTATCCTGAACGGCGAAGGCGGAGGGTCACTGTAGGCCAAGGCGGTCGATTACGCGGCCCGCGACCAGAAACGGAAAATTCGATTGATGTTACCGGCCATGCCCGGAGGTTTCGCCCGACCGCACTGCTCCCGAGGCCATGACCGTGGAGCGTGACCGCGGCCCGGAGTCGCTGCAAGTCTCGTCCGCTAATTCCGTGCAGCGCTCTCGGATGATCAGCGGCTGGTCTTCAACAAGAAGGGGAGCGCGGCTTTCCAGTGGCCAATCAGAAAGGGAAACCGCTAACTTTTGTACGGCTGCGGGTTGAACTGCATAGTGTCAGTACCAAAAACCTGCTCGAGCAGTGCCGAAAAAGAAAAAGATGCCAATAAATCACCGCTTCGTTCGCCACGTGGGCTACAGCACGAGTTCAGGAACATAGCCACAGACCACCAATTTTGATCGTCGGCTGTTGACGCACGGACGTGGTCTTGCGTTGAGTTTGTGTTGTAAAACATTTTAGGGGCGAAGCACCTCAAGGCCGAGGCTTGTCCGGCGTCCGGCGTCCGTGCTCACGGCACAGCACCGTGTAAATCGAAACATCCGTGAACAAAAGGTTCACAAAAGGTTAGCAAGAGCAAAACACAAGGTTCACAAAAGGTTAGAGTGCGACACACAGCACCGTGTAAATCGAAACATCTGTGAACAAAAGGTTCACAAAATATTCACAAGAGCAAAATAAAAGGTTCACAAAAGGTTATGGAAGAGAGAGAGAGGATAGAGAGGAGAGAGAGGATGAGAGGAGAGATGAAGGACGAGAGAGAGAGAGAGAGAGAGCAGACGAGTGAGATGAGAGAGCGAGAGCAGAGGAGATCGGAGAGAGGAGAGAGAGGTAGCAGAGAGATAGAGACGAGAGAAAGAGAGCTCCTGCAGAGCCGTGCTGCGCATGCGCGAGGAGCATTGGATTGGATTGGATTGAATTTGATTTGGATTGAATTGGATTGGATTGGAATGGATAAAATTGAATTGTATTAGATTGTATTGGATTGGAAATCGTTTTAGCATCAGTAAGCGCTCTCACGGGTGATTTACGGTAAGAACGATCCCAAGTGCTTCGCCAACTCGTCATGATTCACTTCGTGGAGATGCGTGAATTTTGTTTCGTTTTGCTTCTACTGGGCCGATACTACGGGAGGGTATGTGCCACCGGAGTGTTCTACACATTTACGAGCGATGAGATGATGAGATCGTTTATGTCGTTATTGAAACAGGACAAAAAGTCTTGCCTCCCAAAGCCACGTATACAGGACTTGAGTGGCAGAGCCTGGCGGACGTCAGGAAACAAAGACACTAAAAAAATACATGGCAAAACAAAAGCAAATAAGAGAACAACGAATTCGGTCAGTCCAAGTGCATAAAGATACATGGCAAATACACACTCTAGAGGAAGCTGGAAGTACATTTAAAAGCTGCTTTAGTTTGTATCTTGAATTTATGCTAGAAATATCACCACCGAGAAGGTTGAACGCAGCCGGAAACTAGTACAGTCTCGTCCTGCGTCCATACCAGGTATTGCAGCGCCGTATTGCAACGAATCGATAGCGAACGAACCTTGTATTGCAACGAATAAAAGACACGTGACGACTTACTCCCTCGTATTGCCCTTCTAGAACTGGTGTCCGATCTCCCATCGCCCCTATCTTATCGTTCCTCGTGCAGGTTGCTTACCCCACTTACGTACGCGTCTGCAGAGAAGCACTTTTCACAGGCGCAAATGTGGTTTTCATCATGCACCATGAATGGCGAGGAACGCAGTACCACTGACAGCTGCCGCAGTATGCAAAAAAAAAAATTGGGCCCATCTCCCCGCGAGGGGGACTCGAGTAAATGCGTCGCATAGGAGGTGGGTGTATTGCGTTAACGTTTAGTGTTTGGGGAGGTGGTGGTAGTGAATGCGTTGTATCAGCAGCTTCTTGACGTAGTTTCAAGGATATAAGGCGCGTTCGTAGCCTCCCATTCTGTGTCGGCATTGTGGAGCAGTGGGTAGAGCACCATGTACATTGCGTTCTGCCCGCAGGGTCGAGGGATCGAAACCAGGCGCCGGATAGTATTTTTTTTATATAGTGTAGGGGGAGGGGTGCGGACTACGACTACGGACGTCAACGCGGGTGACATCGTGAGTTACAGAAATGCTCTGCATTTTAAAAAAAAACTTTAGCATCCCTTCCCAAAGAAAATTGAGAGAAGCGCGAAAGCTTTCCCACATCACAAGTGCGTCAAATGTGCGCCAAAACCTTCGATAAAAGCGGGTCCAACCTTCGCTAAAAGTTCGTCCAATCGATCGTCAAACCTTCAAAGACCGAAATCGCGAACGAAGAACGAACCCACGCGGCGATTTTTCGCGCACTATAAGTAGACGCGTCTGCGAACGATCTAAATGTATACCGATACGGGCTTTATGACATGAAGGTATACAGCAACCTGCACACACACTGACCACCATTTCAAAGTACTATCAATTAAACGGTTTTGCGTAGTTTGGCAAGAGCTTTGGTACGCGGGGATGGAGTGGGACATATAGCATGCTGTACTTCTGCTTCACACAGCTCCTCTCAATATGTTCGGAATTCCGTCTTTGCATATGTTGCCCTTTACATCATCATTTTCAACATCATCGCCATCATCAACAGCAACACCTCAAATTTACTGTAGGATAAAACCTTTCCCAAATAATATATATATATATATATATATATATATATATATATATATATATATATATATATATATATATATATATACATATATATATATATAAATAAAATTTCGCAGTCAAGCAAACCTAGGAAAGCAAAGGGGAGGTAATGGAAGGTCATTGAAACAGATAAAGAATTTGAAAGAAAGAAAGAAAGTGGAGAAAAAATGCCCGCCCGGTGGGATCCGAACCCACGACCTCCAGAATACCGGTCTGGTGCGATAACCACTACGCTACCGGCGGGGCTATCTTTCCCCTCCACTTTCTGGGGTATTTATGTCAGTGTAATTTTTTTCCAAAATTCCAATATATATAAAGTCTCCGAAGAGCGTACTTCTACTTTGTGCGTATTCCTGCAGCAACTAAGGACTCTACTTCACGACTATATATATATATATATATATATATATATAGAGAGAGAGAGAGAGAGAGAGAGAGAGAGAGAGCAAATTTTTCGCAGAGCCTACCTTGCAGTCTCAACTTCCCATGGGAGACATCCAGACTTAACCATCGTATCTTGTGTCATCCGAATCTATTTTGATGCGTACCCCCACAGCGACGACTGCATTTCCACAAAAATGCAAATATCGCCTAAGTTCCACCTGTCATCGTTATGATGGAGTAAATGGAGGTAACTGGTCAAACAGAATTTTGAAAAACCAAAAGATGAGAAAATAGAACAAATAAAGTTTTCCCAAAAATTATCCGACAAAATAAAAAATATGCATCTTGTACATCTCCGACAAAAATGGAAGAATAAACAAAAAATGTTTGTAAAAAGGTGTTAAAAATAGAAAATAAACAAACGAGTGGCGGTAACGGATTATCCTTGCACTTTGCCTTGGATCTGCAAAAAAAAAAAAAACATAATAAGCGAAGTAAATGATATAAAACAAACGGCATAGGGATGCTACGCATTAGTAAACAATTATCTAAATTTGTGCAGATTTTTTTGCTCAGTATTTTGAGGCGCGCGCCAGCTCGCTAGCACCGGCTTCTCAGTCCGGCGTGACCTGTGGAGACGGGACTTCCCGGATTTGAGGAGGCCCTCCAACCGAGTGGCCGACAAACCATCAGAACATGAAGCTTCGTCGAAATGTTTATACACTCACTCACTCACTCACTCACTCACTCACTCACTCACTCACTCACTCACTCACTCACTCACTCACTCACTCCGTCACTCATCACTCACTCACTCTCTCACTCACTCACTCACTCACTCACTTCTCGTCGTTTCTCTGTTCCTACCCCCACAGCAGTCCACCAACATGTGGAAAGTGAGGAGCAGAAAAAAATTGAGGACAATATCCGGGTAATTTTTTCCTCCGCATCCCGCATTCTCCCTAGCCACGATCCAGGTTAGGGCTGGTGTGAATTGGGACTTATATCTGGTTGGAATGTTGGACTGTAACCTGCTGTGCGTGTAGCCTAATTCCTTCTTCTCCCCCGACAAGCGCGGTTTCAGAATACTCATTATACTCGGTTACAACTCAAAAACGGCACCACCTCATGTGGTGTATCACTCCGCAAAGCGCCGGACCCGTGACGTCAGTGCGCGCGCGTTTTGAAAGGGGTTTGCTATGAATGCGTGATATCGTCCTGCTCGTCTCCCGCAGTTTGTTTTGTCGTCAGTGGAGTCGTTTTATAAGCATATTAAGTCCAAAAAATCACGGGAACGACTCACGCCATGTTCAAAATATTCCCAGTAACGCCCTGCTTGTGCCGCGCGGAGAAACATCCGGCTACGGTGATAAGGCACAACGGCAACTTTTGGTGCCGTTCTTAAGTTGTCACCGAGTATACTGAAATTAAGCGCGTGTCCTGCTGACGCTCTATCTGCCTCACCTTCCTGTGATCGTGTTTATTTTTACAGGCTGAGTTGCCCAGGCTGCACAGCTGAGGTACTACATGTCAAATCAGCTAAATGGCTGCTGAAAACGTAGTATCGAAGCAAATTCCGTGCAAGGCGAACTGAGCCTGCCATCCGCTGGTGGCTCATCTGTCTTGCGAATTTCAATTCAAGAGGAAGCGCCTCCTTGTCGTCGAATATCGTAGTTGCAAACATGTGAGAGTTTTATTACACTGCCGCCTATACTTCTTCGCTTAACCCACTAAGCCCTCGTTGTTCACGCCGACGCATACTTTAGTACTAAAAGCCACTTGAAGATCTGTAAAAAGCGGAACCGTTTTGAAGGGAAGGAAACAGAAAGGGAAAGAAATAAGGAGGGAAGTAATATAGAAAGGCGGGAATGTTAACCAGGCTGTATAGGATAACTTGCTATTCTGCAGTGCAGGAAATCGGACAGTGGTGAAACGACACAAAATTACGGGGCGATGCTTAAAAAACTTTGCAAGCCTAGTAGGGCCTTCCATTGACCTGCTGTTGAACTTTGCGGCCGCGCTCGTCCCCACTTGACGCCGCGCCGTCCCCACTTGACGGACAGCACCCTATCCGAATCTCGCTCTCCTCCTGTTCGCCCCGTATCCATTAAAGCTTCTCTCTCTCTCTCTCTCTCTCTCTCTCTCCTCTCTCTCTCTCTCTCTCTCTCTCTCTCTCTCTCTCTCTCTCTCTCTATCTCCGTCTCTCTATCTCTCTCTCTCTCCTGTTCGCCCCCTTCGGCGCCTTCGCCTCTCGAGGCGGCTCTTACTGCACGGGCGGAAGTGGCCTAGCCTCCTCCCGCACTGCTGTTTCCCTCAGTTCCTTGCGGGCGCTCCGATTTTCTGTGCGATTCTTCGCGTCTCGCAGGGATTTTATGTACCTCACGCGTTCGATGAAGGAGAGAGCTCCAAAACTTTCAGCTTACAACAACAACAAAAAAAGGAGGTGGAAAGAACCGAAGGTAGACATGCGTGCCTAGACGTTCGAGATGAATAGTTGCCACTGGAGTCTTTCGCACTACAATCTCTCGTACAGGTTCGTTGGACGTAGGAAGCCTGGGAGGGCATTTGCCACCTTAGTGGCATATGAAGAAAGCCGTTGACGTAAGATCTCCTCATAAAACAGTTGCCCATAGCTGCAGTATTGACGATAGCTTCTGTACGATGAACAGCAAGGGGTGCGGTCTTCGGACGTGCAGCCCTGCGCGGAACTACTGAGTATAGCGCGTTGATGCAGTGACTTGTTGCAATGACCACGTCGCCCGCGTGCGCCGAATCGTGACCCAGTTGTGGCGCACGTCACCGGGCGGAAAACAACCTTATGAAAGGTGAAAGAAATGGACCTCAAAAGGTCAACACGGGGACAAAACATGGCGGATCCCCTTGTATTCCCTTCGCGTGTATTGGACTGTGTGACATCTGTTCATCATTACACGCGACGAACGTACAACTTCCACAGACGATCGATCTCAGTGTCATTGCGTGCCGGCAGTGGATACACGCGATAGCCGCGGCGTCCCCATGAGAGGCGATCGTTATGCCTATATATCAAGCGTGGGTTGGTCACACGGGACTCAGTGGCTAAGGCGTTCCGCTGCTGAGAACGAGGTCGCGGGTTCGATTCCCGGCAGCAGCGGCCGCTTTTCTGGTGGAGGCGAAAAGTAAGAACGCCTGTGTGCACGAGATTTAGGTGCACGTTAAAGATCCCCAGGTGGTCAAAATTAATCCGGAGCCCTCAACTACGGCGCGCCTCATCGCCTGCGCTGCGTCGGCGCGTTAAACCCTACAATCAAATCAAATACGTGGTTAGGAGTTCCATGCTGTGGGTGATCAATCAATCAATCAATCAATCAATCAATCAATCAATCAATCAATCAATCAATCAATCAATCAATCAATCAATCAATCAATCAAGCAATCAATCAATCAATCGATCGATCAACCAATCAATCGATCGACCAACCAACCAATCGATCGATCGACCAACCAATCGATCGATCAACCAATCAATCGACCGATCAATCAATCAATCAATCAATTAATCAAGGGGGTCTAGGGAGAAGCTTACAGCACAAGCGTTATTCAAGAAATGCCCAGCTGAGCTGCTCGGGGTGCTGCAATCTATGACGCAAATCATGACGGAGCAGGCCTCTGGGGCTGCACAGTTGTTAAAACGCTTGCCTATAACACAGCTTATACTTCTTACCTTATCCTGCCCCGCCTGAGCGGAATTTGGACGAAGCTACTGCGCCGTTCTGAAGTCTAAGTCCACCCATTGTGTCTCCAACATGTTTGTAAAAAGTTTGCTTCGGCCGTTTTCGGATGTAACTGTAGTTGAAGTTGAAATCGCTGTCATAGGCAAGCGTTTCACCGAATGAACACTTGTCATTTATCAGCGACCCTGCGTGTGGCCGTATCTCCGTCGTATGTAGCCCTACGCGAGTAGCATCTCACTGCGCGGGGCTTTTATTCTTTTTCCAAACTGGCCGACTGCCGGCCGTATGTCAACGGGCCTTTTATGAACCGGTTGGTAATGCACAGAGCAGCCATGCGAGCTCCGCAGCTGCGGGGGAAGCGCCTCCCTGTTGAGCATCTACGATGGCGCGGAGGCCGTTTAGCCAATGTGTACGCCTTAGCTTGTTCTTTGTCGCTGAATGGGAATAATCCTATTCAGCGCCCATTACAACCTTTGAACCTTTTTATTCCCATCACACCCTTTTTAGGGGCGAAGCTCCTCTTGCTCGGGCCCTGTCCCGTCCTCGTTGCTGCCGTACACGGCGGAATGGTGATGACTGTGGCAGGATCCCCCTAGGGATTGGCCAACCAAAGATTGGCCGAAGAGGTCAAAACGTTCAACGCATTCGTTGCTACCCAACAAGGAGGAGAGGAAGAAGAAGAGGTTGTCGTTCGTCGCCTGCGAGCTAAAGACACGTACCGGGGGTACGCGACACAAGACGCTCTGCAGAAGGCGACGGCCGAGGTGGCTAAAATGTCACACACCGAATTCGCCAACTTACCCATGGAAATTCTCATCGTCCCAAACAAGCCCTACATAACCACCACACACATCAACGTCGTCGACGGGCTTGTCAACGGAGCGGTGGTAAGCTTGACGTGTCGAGTCTTTATATGATGTGTGGGCGAATGTTTCACGGCTTTACCGATAAGCATTTCAGCTTCGCCCCTCTCATCATCATTCACTTCGTGGAGGTGGCGGAATTTTTTTTATTCCCATCACACCTTTTTTTTTGTCTATAACTAACACCCGTACAACCTATTAAAAACGAAGAAAAGCACACTTCGAAATGGTGTAATTAACGATTAAACCGCCTCTCAAATGGCGTATTGTGTTATCAGTATGGAAGCGCCGGCTGGGAGGACTGACGGTAAGCAAGGCTGCATTGCCTAATGATGCGCTGGTAGTTCGTTTGAATACCCGCCCTGGTGACCTCATGGCAGACGTTACGAAAACACGTGATTTGGCGGGAGCGTCAAAATTTTAACAGATAATTATTTCTCAGTGATACGGCATCGTTTTCTGGCCGGACAAGTGCTGTTGGCACCACAAAACACGAAATCTTTCGAATAAAAACTCCCACATCCCCTCACAGGAACCCCTGTGTAGATGCGACGCATAGGCGGAGCGGCGAAGGGACTGCGTTCTATATAGCGCGCATAACGTTGAGGGGACTGCGTAAGCCGGTCCCAGTCGATGACGACGTTGGCGTACTTGTAAAGCGGCGTGGACTCTAGGTGTTTGAGCCAAGCGTGGATGTTGCTTCGCCGGAGAACGGCACACCGGTTATATGCGCAGCGCGCCCGAAGGAGAGGAAACCGCGAAAGAGAGAGTATCTGCACATGCGCCGCCGACCCCAGCGCGTCCTGGCCGCGGCTAGGACGCAACGTGCCGCGGCTATGACGCAACACAATCCAAACAATCCAACACAATCCACTTTAATCCAATCCAATCCAAGCCAAGCCAATCCAATCCAATTCAATCGAATCCAATCCAATGCCCCTCGCGAGAGAGTGGTTCGCTATCGGAGAGGAGAGGGGGTGAGCGGCAGAGAGCGCAGCTGGCGCGGCGAGGAGAATGGGGGAGGGGTGGACAACGCCGACGACGACAACGACGACGACGCCGGAGGGACAAGGCGAGTGAATCAGATGCTCTGCATCTAAAACAGACTTGTATTTTGTCTGCGTGGCCCCTTTAAGATGCACCCACCCGAGTATATGCCTCGAGCTTCGCGATCGCTGCGCCGCCTGCCGCCGCTTCTCCGCGGCGCTTGCGGGATGACCGCTGCGCAGCTGATAGCGGCACATGCATTGTTTAGGTTCTCTTTTGCTTTTTTTTTGCCTATCCGCGCCCTCAACAACTTGTTATGGTGATGTCTGTAAGCAAATAGTACGTTTAGGACACCTGCGTCCGGACAGCTGCGTCCGGAAAGAGGTCTCGAACGCCAACAAGAGCCATCCGCGGGGGTCGCGGTACTGCGCGCTTCTTCGCCGCTCCGGCGACCGCAGCAGCATATCACCACTGTCGCTTCCAAATACGTCAGGCGCAAGTGCATTCTATTGTAGCCTCGTTTAGGCCTAATACTGGCACAGTGAGGGGTTGGTTTTGTTTTTCAGCGCGGACAACGAATGCGATTTTGTTTCGAATTTAAACGCCGTAGAAAAAACTCCCCCCACCTCCCCGAAGGGGATCGTGCGGAAATGCGAATGCATTGGGTGCACCAATGCCCGCCCCGCGCGCGAGTTCTCTCCGCCGAGCTCCGCGATGCGAGCGCCCTCACACGCCCGAGCGCGCTCCTCCTCTCCACTCACTTCCTCCGCTACTCCGCACCGAGCTCCGCGATGCGAGCGCCTCACAACACGCCCCGCACGCACTCCTCCTCTCCCCTTTCCCCCTCCGCTACTCCCACCCGAGATACCACCTGCTCCGGTTGCTAGGCGCGCCACAGCTGTTGCTAGGGGCGAGGAGGAGCGCGGAGAGATAACAGCTGCGGGCGCACGCCGACCGATGGACGCACGACAACCCCCGACTAAGAAATGCATTCGCATTTAAAATATGAGTCGCGGATGTGATTACCTAATACTTGACAATAACTTGTTCCTTTTTGGGAATAGAGGCCACGCGAACATGTTAAGTATATTACAAGTCTGTGGATCGTTTATATATGTGCCCACTCCCGACTGATAGTAATTAATGACCAAAGAGAGTTAATGAAACCACGGAAAAATAAATGGTCTGCCAAGCCCGGAAGAAACAGAACAGCTCGTACGGGAGTAAAAAAGCAGCTCCGGAAGCGCTAGAGACGTTCGTCTTAACTTCAGCCAGGTAGGATTCACTAGACAACCAGATGCGAAATGCACTGATACTTTCCAAGACGGCGGGGGGGGGGGGTGGAAGGGGCGCTTAACTACCGTTGTGTATAAATGCGGAGCGAAATCAAGGAATGACCGTTTTAGTAATGACACACACAAGCTGCGCGTTCACTTTTATTTTGTTTTTCTACTTGAACGAACAGCTGATCACTCGGAGGACACATTTTTTGAAGTATCCGGTAAGTAAGTTCACAAGCGATAAAAGGTGTCGTTGAAAGAGTGTAGTATCTGATTAGTCCCCCCGATTTCACTTTTGTGCTAGATTGTGCAGGCTTCCAGTGTCATATGACGATGTTTCGAAGAAGGGTCTAGTTGCAAACCGCGGATATAAGCGGACGATATATCATGTAGCAGATGATGAATATTTGCGAGGGCTCACCTCGCGACAAGACGACCCAACAGTAAATTCTTTGTCGTGTGCTTACTCCCGCATATAACTCCGCATTATCCGTCGTACTTAATGCGTAGAATGTCCTCGAAATGCCACATTCGCTTGTTCAGGGTAGTGCTCAATTTCTGAGATATGAAGCGTAACTGAGCGTGCTGTCAGGTATGAGTGTTCCGCTAGATTATGTAAGCACGCGAAACCGATTTACATCGTAGTGTGTAGCTGTAGCATGGGCATCTGAACGAACGGTGCTTACGGAAGTACTGTTAGTAAATTTCAGGGCAGTGGAATTACTATCAGCTCCATGCATATGCCTGTTTCGCGACGCCGGCCTGTGACACACACCTGGCCCTTATGCGGACTGAATGTACCACACTAAGATCACGTCAGAAGCATTTAAACTGTTTTAAGCATTTAAACTCAACGTAGCTTTTGTCACTGTCCACACACAATAGCACACGATTTAGAAGTCGCGATCGGTAGTGCAGCTTTGAGTTCTTGATGACACCTTGGTCCACTGGTGCTATTCGGTGGCAAAAATTCCAAGAGCACCGAAGCTGGAGTCCGAAAAATCGAACGGCGTGCTGTGCGGCGTCCGAATTATCGGTCGTGGAATGCAAGTACCTCAATGGGAGAAGTGGCCGTGCCGCGAATGTGTGCGAATAAACAAGCGTGTCCGAATTTTCGGCGTCCGAAAAAACGGTCGGCGACTGTACTTATTTTTTCTTGGAGGCTAAACTCAACATGCTTGGTCATACCAGAGGGCTTTCTCCATATTCATTAAGAACTTGGGTGTTTGATGCGCCACGTTAATTTCCATGGCGATCAGACGTACGTATGCTTTAAATTTCCCGCCCTATGCTTTTATTGACGCAAATGAGGGTGGGGAGTGGGGAATAAAATAGAACTATATTTGTTCGTGGCGCCCACTCGTGGCGTTACGTAAAAGTAGAGCTTCCAAACAAGAACGTCAGCGCCCTCTCTTGAGTCGCTAGCGAGGCAAAATCTCCGCAAGAAGCCTCGTAGCGGGGTCAGTTGGAACCGCGTTGTCTGTTTAGTACTTTCAAACTAGAGAGGGCTTTACACACGCATTTCGCAGCGATTCCTGTGCACACTTTAGAATGACGCCTCAAGTAAAAAGAAAATAAGAAAGCACATTTATTTTGAGTATTATTATGCATCGGTTGACGACAGCACCTGCTGCCGAAAACAACTAGAGTGCAGACAAAGAATTATGAAGCACAGCAAAAGAAATTTATCTCGTTCCAGGAATATTCTATACTGATTACGTCTGTAGATCACCTCTAGTCAAACTTCGCAAAGACAGCAAAACCAAACAACTATTTTTGCTTCAATGGGTTCAACCTTCAATTATGTGCGTTCACGTTTCGTAGCGCGGCAGATCTGACACTTTCAAGCATCTTTTGTGCAGCCCGTAAAGCTGGCTTTACCTCGAGGAATCCATTAGAAAAACAAAATATCGTAAACATCTGGGGCGTTTACACAAAATAAAACAATGAATTGTGCCCACAGAAGACGCATTTATGGAAGGCGTGGGCTTACTTTCTGGAGGTACAGCCCTGAAATTGTGTCCTCTATGCGGCACCTGTCACGTGATCCTAAGATTTGTACTTTGATGTTTTTGTTGATATTCTGGAATCGCTAGGTGCCCCTAATTTTAATTATTTCTTCGCGTGCCAACCGAGTCTAACTCCAGAGAAAAAACGCGCAAAGGAACCAACGTTGAGTAAATATTGACGTTTTCGCTCAAGCAACGCCCGCTCCAAGTTCGTCCTAGTCACATGCTTCGTCAGTTTTGGTAAACGTAAGCTGTGGCGGGCCAACTGACACAAAACGAATATTCCAGCTCAACGAAGCGCTCTTATAGTTGAACGATTTATCAAACGAACATCAACTTGTTCACCTAAACTAACCAGTTTCGGGTTAGCACATGGCAAAACGAACGTCTCACCTGGGGGGCCTGTGAAAACCATAGAGGTCGAAGACGGGCCTTCCGATACGACGAGGGTGAGTGTTAAGAAAGGACACCGGAAAGAGCACTTGAAAAGCCAGTTTCACCGCCTAATTATCACCAACACCACCCGCAGTCACCAGGAAACACTCCTTGATAGACGCGACCGCAGCGCCGCTTTACTGAGGCCAGTGCACACCGGACGTCAAGCTCCGTTTCGCAGACGATCTCGACTCAAGCGCGTCGTCTGCTACTCGAGGCTTGTAGCAGACGATAATCGCCTGCTCTGATTCTCGACTGTACTTGTAGTTCGTTTAGCGCGAGGTTGACTTATTCAGCCGAGATGAAGCACCAACAGAATGTTTGGACGGTCTGGCTGCGTCGTGACGGGGGATGGGGTGGCACTGCGGCGTACGGCGCGTTCGCGTACTAGTGCGGGCTCGGAGGATGGATCGAAGATTTTGCGGGTCCGCCCGGTCCTCACCCCTTCTCTCTCCAACACGATTTCGGCGGGCTCCACCTCTCCTGAATTCGACACGGCGAGCCTGGAAGCGGTGCTATTATAGGTAGTGCGCGGAGCCATGAAAAAAAAAAAAGCAATGAAAACAGTGAGGTGTGGCGAACTGGAACGACATTTCGTGTTATACCTTGTCGCTTTTTTGTTTAAATTTCCCGCGGGTCGTGCGTACATGCGTGCGCTTGCGGTTTAAGTTTGGAGTAGTATAACAGCGGCGAGCGATCGAGTTTCTGGTTTGGATCGTCTGTATTCCTGGTCGTTCGAAGTCGTGACTGCGGGCAACGAGACGACCGTGAATCGCTTTCACGGGTTTCCACGTATGAAAAACACGCCGAGCGCTCTACAGGGCAACGCACTCGGAAATTAGTTCCGCTGGCCATCGACTTCGGACGGCCGCCGTGGACCTGAACCGGGGCGTCCCAGAGGTCGCAAGGTAGAAAATACCCGAAAGGACGTATTACGCCTTTTTACACACCGGGCTGTTGTAGACTAGATTATAACCAATACTGCGTGCGTCGAAAAAGTGCGTAAAAAAAGCCCCTTCGATGAAATTTAACCTTGCAGAAAAGCCAATTTCCTGTTGTATGCGCTTGAAAAAAAAAGGCATCTTAAAAAAAAAAACTGCACTGGAATTGGCCGCTAAAGCCCGTACTACATGGTGCGAATTCAGCCTGCGAATTCGCATATGCGGCGCCGCTTGTACGGCAAAACTATCTATCCTCCTCGTTGTGGCAAATTGTCGAATGTTTGGAACATTCGCACTTCTCCTGGGAACGCCGCCTGGCATTTGGCAATTTATTGCAGCACTGAAAATAAGGAAAATAGATCGTTTTGCCGAATGAGCGAGTTCGCCGCAGCTGCGAACTCGCAGGCGAAATTTGTGCCATATGTAGAAAGGGCTTAAGACGACTCTAACATTACGCCGAATTTCGTTTACTTGTTATAATTAGGTAGTACACTGTGAAGTCGTAAACATTGCAGAGTTCCCTTCTAATGTGCATGTCGTTTACGGTGAGAGCATGGTTAGAGAAAAAAAAATTATCGACACTATTGCAACGCAAATTGTACCCTACTTGCCACTAAGACGACTCTAGGATTACGCCAAGGATCATCTACTTTTCGCAATTACGTAGTTCACGTTGAAGTTGTGCAGGTTGTGAAATTCCGTCTACTGTCAATTAGGGGTGTGCGAATATTCGGAAATTTCGAATAGTACTCGAATATTAAATGTTATAATCGTATTCGCTTCGAAAACTAGGTATTCGAAACATTTCGAATATTTGAAAGGGTTCGAATAATCGGGTATTATCGAATATTTAGATTGTTAAGGGGAGGACGCGGCTTTTAACTTCGGAAAAAGGACCAAAACATCTTTTTTTTTTTTTTTTTGAAAGCCACATATTCGGCTTCTATGTTTTCTATCCTGTGCGTTTGCAAAGTGTTCCCGCCGAAAACCGTCGCAGAGTGCGACAAAAAATACTTTTGCCAGCTGCGGGGACAAAATGTCAGCTTAAAAGGGCGAAAAAACGGCAATTTTCGGAGCGCTCTATCGCCGCAATGATGCCACCGGGCGCGGCCATTTTGGTACCATTGCATCGGCCGAGCGATCCTCTTTCCGGTCCTGGCCGTCTCTTTTATCTTCGTTTATTCACAAATGCACGAACGGCAGAAAAAGGAAGACGTACAAAGAGTTTCTCAAAAGATTTTTTTTTTGCCACCTTCGTATCTTGTTCCAGTGGTTTCTTCGTGACAGCTAAGTCTATTTTTGATTCCGTTCTTTGCGTTACATTCCTTGATGAACAGTTCAGGTCGTGACACTCTTGGTTTTTCAGGTTTTGTTTTTGTGAATTTTTTTATTCAAATAGTCGTTCGTAGTCTATATGCCTCTTGCACATTCACTTCTAAAAAACTGAGAACTAAAAAAAAAGTGTTATAACAAAAAAAAAATCTAAGGCTGTCACGACCCGCCCATTCATCTGGGAATGCAAAGCACTTTGAACAAGTTTTATATTATGTTTTATAGGCCACTCGAGCCCGGTACAAGGTGAACAGAAAGAAAATTTTATAAATAGCAAAGTTTTCAAAATATTACTTTGAAAATTTTATGGTGTTATCACAGAAGCATTTCCAGTTTCTGTGCTAATTTTTATCAAAATTCTCAAAGAAATCAAGAAGTTGATTTCGAAATCCACGTCCCCCCTTAATTATTCGATATTTCGATTCGATATTCGAAGCTAGGTATTCGTATTCGATTCGTATTCGATTCGTATTCGAAAAATTCGATATTCGCACACCCCTACTGTCAATGCATTCGCTTCTACGGCAGGGAAATGGACAATCATATACTTGTAGGCTAGAATTAAACTCCGGCCCTTCCCATTGTAATTCACCTAATTAACTACAAAGAATGGCCAATCGCAAATTAGAACGTTTTTGTTTCGTGCATGTCTAGGACTGCGCCGAGCTCAGCTGGTCATTCTTCTTCACAAACTGGAGGGGCAGTAAATTTTTTTTTTTATCGCAGACAGATGGCCGCACTTGGAGATTCAGGTAGCTTTGCTAAACAGAATATCGTAGCCTTCAATTTGCCAAGAAAAAAAGGCATCTAAAGTTACCTTTCAGTTTGAGGCATTCTTTTCTGGAATTGTACACACACCGGAGTCCTTGTCATTGGGCGAAGAGGGCAGACAATGCACCCTTTTGTGGAGAGAGACCTCGGCAATCATTGGAAAGAGCAGCGTTAAACTCTCGAAGGTTCAGGTTGAACGTAAAAAAAATAATAATAATAATGTCATTTGAAAGGAAACACCAGCACAATGCTGACTATCAACTCGTGTTCGTGCTGCCTTTCAACCCACCTTGAAACACCAGCACAATGCTATCAACTCGTGTTCGTGCTGAATTTCATCTTAAAACACCAGCACAATGCTACAAACTTCGATATATCGTACTTGCTTTGTGTACGTGTTTTAGTGCGAGTATGAACACGCTTACAGATTTTCGGCTGTGTAACCATCTTTTTCCTTTGCATTGTACACGCGTTGCCAAGTTGGCTTATGTTTGGCATTTCTGTTTGTGTTATACTGCTCATGTATCACTCCCTTCAGTAATGACCCTGGGGCCATGAGGGTATCTTGAATAAATAAATAAATAAAAAACTTGCGTTGTGCTGCCTTTCAACTCACCTTATTTTCGTTATTTTAACGGCGAAACTGTTCAGCGAATCGTAAGTTTTCCTGTCCGCACTTCAAAATACCAAGAAAATGCCGGGCGCGCGCACGTGAGTGCGTGCCTCGCGGCGACCGCCCAGCCCCCCCCCCCCCCCCCCCCAGAAAAAAGAAAACCTCCAGCGTTAGCCGTAATCGTAGCTACTCTTGCTCGGAACGAGAAAGACACGTCATAGCGTACGCCCCTCCAAGGTGATGTCCAATGATTATCACTTTCAAAAAAAAAATTGAGAAAGCTCACACTTATAACAACTATGATGGAGTAAAGGTCATTGCGGCAGCGAAGAAGAAGCAAACCAGCTTCAATCGTGGACTTCAACCGTCGTGAAGGTTGCGTGGAGCTTCGCTATACCTTCAAGCCTTACGCGTTAGCGTGAGCTCCCTTCGTTATTTTTTTACGTTCTTGCTGAACCCTTCAGTGAATATGAACCAACTGGCCATATCCCAAGCAATTATAGCAATGCGAAAGTCGATTGCAAATATTCTAGGAAAGGGAGAACCGCGCGCTGCGAAATATTTTTCGAGTCCCTGGACAGACATCACACCAGGTTAGCACCGTTCCGTACTTTATTATTATTATTTTCTAAAAACGCGGAAATATACCCGTTGTGTTTCATTGATTGGTCTTCCGGGTATACCGCTATACAGTCGACGAGCGGAAATTTCCTCTTAAAAGTATATGTGTGTGGATATTCCGAACTTTGAATACTTCTCGAATAATAGTTTATTCGATTCGCAGCGCAGTTTTGCCGTTCGAAAATAGTCGCAGAGCAATAACAGTTGGCTATGCCGCACAACACGCAAGTTTTGGTGCTTCACCGCAAGACACGTTTATTTTAAGGTTGGCTTTTCTGCATGACGTCAGTGCTGAGCAAAAACAAAATGCCAAACAAATGTAAGCCATGCGTGAAAGAAATGTATCACACTTCGGGTGCATGTTAGCTGAAGTCGAACGCGAGTTAGCACGCGCAGCTAAGGGTTTTATGCCTTTACTGATGACATGTCCGTTGTGTTGGCGCAAGGTTTAAACATGGCCGTCAAACAGCCCAATGCGACCGGTTCGGTGTCCTCAGTGGCAGAGTGACTTGGGCTGGCGTTTTACACAAGCAGTAAGTAGCCCCCGATGCGGCAAGAAAAGAGGCAGCTCTACGTTTTTCCGCAAAAACAAAGCTCGGATCTTTCCAAATTTCATTCAGTTGAAAGCAAGCATGCTCAGTCGCAATTTACAAACGAACGCGTTTCGTTTCGTGCACTCTGAGGACTGCGTTCAGCTTCGCAGGTCGTCCGCTTTCGCAGGGTGGAAGGGCACTAATGTTTTATTCACTGCGTTATTAGTATTGTTGCTTCCTTTATAGCTCACCTTATTAGCATTGCTCCCTGACAAGCTATTTTACTGATAAGGTTGTACTTTCATTTAAGTATCCCCCATTATGTAATTTCTTCTTGGCTCTAAGGTATTTAAATAAATAAATAAATAAATAAATAATAAGTAACTAACTAACTAACTAACTAAATAAATAAATAAATAAATAAATAAATAAATAAATAAATAATCTTAGCCGAACCAAAAATAAGTTAGGGTGGGCCACCAGCTTTCCTGCTTTCCAAGTTTTCGCGCCGCAAGTGCCAACCTGCCCAATTTTTTTTTTTCATTTGATCGCGAAAATTAAGCATCCATGTATTTTTCAATAAAAGAAGACTGCAAACGTCACTTATCTATGAATTTTTTGCCTCAGATTTGCGTGATGTTTTGTTTTTGCTCAACAATGTTGACAAGCATGAACATTGCTACCAGATTTATATCTTTAGAAATAACTTTGTGCATATAAATGTCTCGTTCAACATCTGCGTTAAGTTTGGCCGGAAGGTTAAATCGAGGGACGGACAGACAGACAGACAGACAGACAGACAGACAGACGACCGGATGGCCGGACGGATGGACGGTCAAAATTTCGGCGTCTAAGTAGCCCGGGAAAGACTTATGCAGATGAGAAGCTCCCGGTCGTGCTGTCCCAGGTAGAACAAGAAACAGAAGGCACCGAAAAAGATACGCGCTGTACCAACATATGGATCGTGAGCAGTGGGAAATCGGCTTTTTGGGCTCTGTTCACCAACGCTGGTCGTCTGCAGGGTCCGAGCTGGACTGTGCTCTCGTTCAGTGCTTAGGTTACGGGAATGGCAGGGAGAGGAGGGGAAGGGCAGGGGGGCGCAGGTGGGGCTCTTTGTCACGGCACCACATGACATAGTAGAGGGTGCCCGGAGCCTCGCAGAAACGGCATTGCGAGGAGTACACGGAGGGGGCCAGAATTTGTGCTCAGTTGGGGTGAAAAATGTGTTCGTTTGGATGCTTCGGAGGTGGAGTTCTTGTTCTTTAGAGAGGCCAGAGTCCTTCAATGCTTTTAAGGACTCTGGTTAGGCTCTTGTGAGCCGGGGGACATAGTGTAGTGTTCGTTCCAGGCGGTAAGCAAAGGAATTTTTATTTTTCTCCTGTAACAAAAGCAGGTACAAAACACTCGTGGCTACGCTTTTCCACGTTCACATACTCTGTCCGTCCGTTACATTCCACGACGACATCTCTCCTTGCTATTAACAAAGCAGATACGAAATGAGTCAAGAACTAACACGGCATAAACACGAATGCAAATGACGTACACTTCTTGGTACATAAATTGTGCACTGAGAGGACAGCCTGTGTCCTGGTAGGGGAGGGACCGCTTGGGGCCAACACATCCATCGTGCCATCACATCCAACGAGCAGAAACAACCAATTTCGTGCCATCACATCCAACGTGCCATCACATCCAACGAGCAGAAACATCCAATTTTGGCCACTGCATCCAACGTGCCATCACATCCAACGTGCCTCTACATCCAACGCGCCACCACATCCAACATGCCATCACATCCAACGTGCCATCACATCCAAAGCTGTGTCATAACATCCAATTTCGGCCAGTACATCCAATGCACCACACCTCCAACGTTTCATTACTTCCAGTGCGTAATGCCCTGTTGCCTAACATCTTGTTTACGAACGTATTGAAAGGGAGCGGTACGAACGAGTGAAGAAACAGTACGCGAGTGTTTGTTATTTGCGATTTAACCTATTTTTAGTTCATGATAGTCATGAAACTTGAAAAGGCTACAGTTTTATCCAGGATCGGGTATGACCCTCAGTGAGAGTAACTATTTTCTCTTTGCCCTTTGCGGGCCTACGACAACGCCTGCGTAAATGAGCGCCACCGCAAGGAAAAAGAATCTGCGCCTTTATAACGTAATAACAAATAAGTTTCAATTTCTTGGCGTTTTGTATTTGTGTGCGTTTTTGCTCCTAATAACGGAAGTACTTAATTCGCTATTAGCAATGGGGTCCTATTCTGGCCTCGCGGTACGTATTCGACGGGGTCGATGCGTCCGCTATCCATAAAGATGACGGGTAAACATTGGAAGGCTTAAAAGGCAAATTTTAATTAAGGATAAATGAAAAACGGGAAAAGGTTACCAGTCGAAAAAAGAAAAGTTCCTTCCTCTGGTTAGCTCCGTAAAAAAAGTGGTGCTGTCTCGAGGGCTGGCAGCGACAGACTGGTGGTCGTGGCGTCTCTGGACCCAGGCGCGGCACGGTTCCGCGTAACGTAACTAAACACCTCGCCGGGGTTGCAGGGCAGCGGGAGAAACGGACCGAATTCGTTTTCCGGCCGTTCCCGGCTCGGAGAGGCAAGGAGAAGCGCGCACACACACGCAGAAGAACAAACACACAACACACTCATTTCACCCTCTGAGGGACACTGGCTGACTCGGAGTCACCGTGCAAGAATATATTCTTACACCGTGCTCGGAGTACAGAGTTTGTGGCCCCTCTCTGCGCGACGAGGAATGCGAGCAGAACTGTCCGGACATTTTTTTCGAACACCGCTTTCTCGAAGGTCGTTTTATTTTTTTGTTACTATACCTATACATGGGAGCAAAAGTCAAGGCTGGACTTAGAGTTGACCCTCCCCCCCTCCCCACCTCCCCCCCCGACCACACACACACACACAAAGTCTGGAGAATATTTTTGGAAGGGGTAGAAAAGTAGAAAAAGAAACCGGAATTTATGTAACAAAGCAACATAGGAACTACGAGAGGTCAACGTGGGTCAAACTTTTTTGTTGAAGCCAGTCAATTACCTTCTCCCGCCCCCTCAGCGATATCCATCAAAAAGGATATATGGAGGATAAAGTAAAGAAAATCTGATCTCTAGGTAAAACAAAAAAACTACAATAACAAAAGCAGCGTAACTGAGGACAGGTCAAAAAAGGTGGTCCCCGACCCCGTAAAAATGCGTGCCGCAAAAAGGAGCGAATGTAAATTAACCCCTTGCCATTAATTAAATAAAAGAGCAAAAGAATTCAATCACTTGGCTGCGTAACAGGTTCTCTGAACAAGGTAGTAAACAAAAAAATGCAAATGTTTAATTTCTAACAATAGCTGGTAAGAATCAAACACAGCATCACTGTAAAGATGCGATCACCGCGCTAATTATTGTTCATCACTCACGTTATGCGGAAATAAAAATTTAACGGGTGTTTCAAACAAGCAAGAACCGATAATTGGGCCACCGAAATGTCCGTTCACCGAAACGTCCTGCACCGAAACGTCCTAGACACCTTTAAAGGCGTGCTGCATTGTTCTGTACTTGTCACTCCGATGAAGACTGGCCCTCAAGTGGAACTGTCAGTAAACCTATATATATATATATATATATATATATATTAAAACAAAACTTACAAGCAGTAATGACACGTTTTGTTATGAAAACGTCGGACAAAGGAAGGGACATCTGGAGGAAGATCTACTTTTTGGTTTTGTACTTATTCAATGGCTGAAGGCAGCGAAACAAAACCCTATTGATTGATTGATTGATTGATTGATTGATTGATTGATTGATTGATTGATTGATTGATTGTGGGTGTTTAACGCGCCGACGCAACGCAGGCGATGAGGCGCGCCGTAGTGGAGGGCTCCGGATTAATTTTGACCACCTGGGGATCTTTATCGTGCGCCGAAATCTCGTACACACGGGCGTTTTTTGCTTTTCGCCTCCATCAGAAAAGCGGCCGCCGCGGCCGGGAATCGAACCCGCGACCTCGTGCTCAGTAGCGCAACGCCTTAGCCACTGAGCCACCGCGGCGGGTGGCTGAACAAAACACTATTCCTGTAGGATATGAAAACGGAGTTATTTAAAACCGAGTACCTCTTCTTTCGTGTTTTCCTGAGGAAACACATTTGGCAAAAAATATTGCCTGGTTTGATGCTCTGGAGCTATGTCTGTGCTATGAGATACAGTATATTGCGTGGAGACAGAAAAAGTTTGACCAACTTGGGAATGTTTAATGTTTGTCAAAATATGTACACTTAGGCCTTTTAGTTTTTCGTCTACACCACAAGAACGGCTTCGGGAAGCGGCGATAGAACACAAGTCTTTAGGAATTGGGCTTTGGTCGTTGCGCAGTGCAGCAATCTTGCAGCCTCAACGCGCCCATGCAGTCGCAACGAAGGAAGTGCAAGGCTGGTCTTTCATACCACTTTCAGGATGCCGAAAGGTGTCATTTTGTGCTGAGCTTTGCACTCTGCCCGCGCGAACAGCAACAAAATAAAATTACCACATTGGGCCGCATGCCTTGCCCATTTTCCGACCACGTAAATAGCGTTGTTAGTGTTGTGGTTGCCAAAGAAGCCTTACTGATTATAGAATTACCTTTAATACGATGGGTATACCTAAGTGTCTTAACGAACGGGATCGATAGACCGAAAAATTATAAATGCTGTCTTGAGGCTGCCGCTCTTGAGGAGCCCCAGGCGTTTTGTTACAGACCTTTCCTCTTTAGACGGGTGAGCAACTACATCCAACGTGCCACTACATCCAACGGATTACGAGTCAACACATCCGCACCACATGGCTTACACCTGTAAAAACGCAAGTACGCGGCTTACATTTGCGAGCCCGCTCGCTTTGTAGTAGAGTGGGGCGCCAAGTGCACAGGTGCGGGAGGAAAGTCTCCCCGCCCGAGGCGCCTGCGCCTTTTAAAACCCTCCCCTTATGTTCCCGTAAACTTGACCCGTACGTTATTGGAGTGCAACTCAAGTGCACTCGCTTTTATGAGCCTCCCGTTATATTCCCATGAAATGTAGCCCATGTAATGGAGTGCGGCTCAGGCGCACCCGTTTTTATAAGCCTCCCTTTATGTTCCCGTAAAGCGTAACCCGTGTATTGGAGTGCAACTCAGGTGCACTCACCCGTTTTGAAGCTCAATGACAGGACAAGACCATTTTCTCAAGAATTCTTCTTCTCCTAAGAAGAAGAGCTCTGCTTCCAGGTTTTCGGTTAGTTTTGTGTGCATGTGGATTAGTAAATTCCACTGGTTACGTCGGGGGCGCAATTGCTTGACAGCGATATGCCTGTTTATCCACAGCACATAAAAACCTATCGTTATGATAAGCCCTGCTAGAGGGTTTCTCGGGCACCGTCTGCCCTCCAGGAAGTCCCGAATGCGGAGTTGTCTATATGCCCTGCTCACTATGAACCAAAAATGTTTTGGCCACTGTGCATTGGATCATTGCGTGTTCATTTGTCTCCATCTTATTACAGTGCACACACTTGTCTGTTGTTCTTGTACCCCATCTCCTTAAGACAGTTCTCGTCTGCAAGACTGACCACCCATACTTCCATGTTACGTCCTGGGCTTCACCCGGTACATTTGCATTGATCAGCGTGCGCCAGGGAAAGTTCTTTTGTTTCTCATCTAGGTTTTCAGGGCTCGTCTCATCTAGTTTCTGAACCAGTTCTATGTTCCTCGTATCTTCTATTTCCCTTTGTGAATTATGTGTAGTTAGTTTCTTATATGCCGCTATTACTTTGGTGTAAAAGGGGGGTGGCTGAGTTGCCTTGGGCCCATCCGGAGTGTGCTGGAGAAATAACCTAGGTTGCGCTCCCAAGAAATATACACTGAGCTGCTTACTGGATGCCCCGTCTGCAGATCAAGGACCCCAAGAACACTTTTCAAAGCATAGGTCACGGCATAATTGGTTACGGAGCGGATGTTCCACCCCCCGAATTGTATGGGCAGGCCCAGTTTCCCGGTTTTGACCAGGGCTGTTTTATCCGACCAGAACAGGCGCAATACTTCAGATGTAATTTTAACCGCTATGTATCGAGGAAGTGCAGCTGTCCCGGCTATATACCATACTTTCCCTGTAAAAACATTTAATGCCAGATACCTTTTAACCGCGTATGGAAAGTCGTAAGCTAAGGCTTCGTTTACATCCTCCCTGAGTTGTTTAAGTGTCTGGTGCCATGTCTTAAGTGATACCCCGCTTGACGTGTAAGTAACTCCAAGGATTTCTACATGTGTGACAACTGGGATGCCATATATGTGTTGTTTTTCTAATGAACTTAGGCTTAGGGCTTTACTTTTTGTGCAATTTAGTCTTGCACCAGCTAACTCAGAATACTCCTCAAAGCAATTAAGTGCATGCACTAAACTATCTTCGTCCCTTAGATACAAAGTAACATCATCGGCATACGCCGTTACT
The DNA here is from genome assembly GCA_013339765.2 of Haemaphysalis longicornis. Taxonomy (NCBI): domain Eukaryota; kingdom Metazoa; phylum Arthropoda; class Arachnida; order Ixodida; family Ixodidae; genus Haemaphysalis; species Haemaphysalis longicornis. The sequence goes on along the minus strand of CM023449.1, from coordinate 84,470,445 downwards.
TTAACTGTCTTGATCCCTGGAAGCTGTAAGCCAAGGATATGAGAGTTATTTTCGACATTTTTTAAGAACGGTTCTATTGCTAAAACGAAGAGTAATGGGGAAAGTGGGCACCCTTGTCGGACACTTCTTGTTACGCTCAAACTAGTTGCTACCTGTTTGTTTACTACTAGATCACTCTGCATGTTTTCATAAAGGATTACTAATATATTAATAAACTGTTGTGGATATCCGAAGGCTGTTAAAGTTGCGAAAATGTAGTTGTGTTGGGTGATTTCGTGGAGCGACAATAGGGGACAGGCCTGCACTGCTCGCCGGACGCTTGGCTTGCCCGGTGGGTCAACTCTCGGGCGCGCTGGTGGGCAGCTGCGTTGTCACACATGGCCGAACGGGCTGGAGCCCAGTTAATCCTTACGGGATGTCGGGGAGGATGCTGTATCCCTGATCCTCCACCGCTTTTTAAAGCGAAGCCTTTTGTGTTCCAATGATGGCGACCTTACGCGAAAACTCACTGCATGAAAGCAAACTTCAGACAATGAGCGGGCACGGATGATGGTGATGGTGTTCCACAAACGCACATCAAGCCCATTAAAAGAAACAGACGCTTTCCCCGATTTGAATCGAACCAGGGCCGAACGCGTTATGAAGCCGACGTCTATCCGACTGGGCCATTTCGGCACGGCCGACGCAGTTCGTATTTTAGGGGCGAAGCCCCTTAGGGGCTGGGGCTTCTGGCTTCTCCTGTAATCGTCGTAATTGGCGTCTCATGTAGTCACGGTACTAACTAAAACACCGGGGAAATCGTTTACACCTCACGCTAGAACGTAACTCGTACTAAAAAAAACACCTGGACACTCGTTTACGCCTCGCGCTGGAGCGCTTCGTAGCGCGTACTAAAAAAACACGGGAACACTAGTTCACACCTCGCGATGAAGAGCTTTGCGCTTCAAAGACGAGATAATTTTACAGCAAAGTAGTATACCTCCACTCCAACGGTTTCATATCCGTTGGAAAAAACGCCAAGGTGCCCAGAATACACTTATACGCTGCATGCTTCACCCCTCCCCAGGTTTCACGTTAGTGGAGATGGCCCGGGATGTTTTTTACTTTGACGTTCCCTGGTGGTTTGAACTTTGAGCATTTACGCTTGGCCCTTGATCGTTGGGCTTTTGTACTTCGCTTTGACTCGGGTTGCCTTGGAAGAAAGCTTGGCACGTCAACTATGTTCCTCGTTAGACGAAAGGCCGTTTGAACTTTATTTAAGTACCATCGTTCTCGACAAGTGTTCGACAACATCGCTGTACAATTATCGCTTGCAAAGCCAGCGAAAAGAATAAAAATGTTTGTCACCTCGTACCACCTTACAGCAAGCTGCGGCAACCGTATGCATGGTAACAGCGGAGCGGACCCTCAGCATTAAACGGAAGAAATGCACGTACACTTGTGGGCGACACTTCGCCGCCGACTCCTTTAAACGAAATAAGGAGGTCGGGGAGGTTTGTGCTGTCCGTTGTTTTTTTTTTTTTTTATTTACCTTGAATAGGCAGTTGTGGTTGCTCTCTCAATTTTTTGCCAGAAAGATCCCTCGATATTTTGCCAGAAAGATCCCTCGAAAGATCCCTCGATAAAGATCCCTAGTAATCCCTCTTTCGAGAGACTACACTGTCATTCTCGCCTTACAGTGAAATCCCATTTATTACTGGTGAGTTCTTTAATGTGAGAGTGACGCTATTGTATATTTTAATTCTCTCGAGAAATTTCTCTGAATGAAACAGTGTCGGGTTCATATTCCAAAGGCGGTTCTTCCGATGGAAATGGTATGCTACGGTGTGTTTCAGTTTTGAGTGACTACCACTGGAAGACGGCTGTAAATGCGGCTATTGCCTCCAAAAAGCACGAATTCAATCTTGAGATAAACATACAAGCATACCAAAATAACAGAGAGAGAGAGAGAGAGAGAGAGAGAGAGAGAGAGAGAGAGAGAGAGAGAGAGAGAGAGAGAGAGAGAGAGAGAGAGAGAGAGAGAGAGAGAGAGAGAGAGAGAGAGAGAGAGAGAGAGAGAGAGAGAGAGAGAGAGAAAAGGTGGGCTCTACAGGCTTGGTGGGGGAAGCGGGTTAAAATATGGGGTAAGACGAAGTTGCGCTAACATTTGGTGGGCCTGGGCGTTGAGAGGAAAGGTTGTGCGAAAACGAGAAGTCAACGTGCTTTATTGAAGTGCATTAGACACATAATACAAAGGTAGAAATATAGAAGTAGAAATGGCTGTACCGAAACATGAACTACTTTTCTCGCAATCAGAAAAACAGGGAGAAAAACAGGGAGAAAAACGAGTGTTTAAATTTTCCCGCTGAAGCGAGCACTTCGATTTACCCCGAACAGGCGGCGACAGCAGTCACAAGCATTCCGATGAAGCGGCGCTGCGGTCGCGGTGACGGGCGCGCCATGAATTGGCGCCGGCGCTGAAGCGTACGCGGCGCCGTCCCTTCGTTTGGCCATGCTGAACGCGATCAACCAAGGTTGCGCCACGGCCGGAGGAGGTTGCCTCGGTCCCGACGTCAACTGCCCCCTGGTCAAACTCGAGTTCCTTGGAGAGGACACCATCATCCGAGGTGAGCCGCCGACCAGAGAGCCGAGCGGGAAATCTCCGTCGACCAGATGTGCCGCGTCGCCCGGCCGCGCTGCTCCGCATCCCACGCAAGCGCGTATTGCTCGCGCTCCTGGAAATTTCGCGCGTGCAATTTTCGCTCTTCTTTTGAGACGATAAGCGTAGTGAGACGCGACCTGCTGCTTATCGATGCGGAGCTCTTCAGGGTCCTGTAACTCACAGTAGGAGAGAGATGCCGTTTACGCGCGATGTATATTTATTTGCGCGGGGCAGACGGTTTTATTTTCGCGTCGTATGCGGGACCCTGAGTTGGCGCGCTTGTCGAAACCCCGAGACAAACGCGATGGGGAGAATTTACACCCCTAACTAAATGCACTGCTTCCGCGAACGCGACTTTAAATTGTTTGCTCCCGTTAGATAAGCACGAACGTCGTCTGCATTTGAATAGTTCTGCTAGACCGCCTATCGGTCTGCGTTTTAAATGACCGCGGGAAAGTATTGCTGGGGTCGATTTCTGCTTCACGGCTTGAGCTTCATGGCATTATCTCCGTCTAAGCCGTTGCATCCGCTATATTTTTCTCGTGCTATGCGGCGCCGGTTTACGATATCTGCACCAGCATTCATTTTTTGGTGTCCTATATATATATATATATATATATATATATATATATATATATATATATATATATATATATATATATATATATATATATATATATATATATATATATATATATATATATATAAGTCACTGTGAAGATTATTCTGACGCGTTTCGGCCAGTGAGCGTTTTTACGACTATATAAATTACAGGCACGCACAGGAAGTCGGACGTAACAAAGCGCTTGTTCGTCTTGACAGCGTTTCGGCGTCTTGCGCGAGTCGTTTTATCGGCCTCAAGCTTGCGGCGACTAAAGCATTTTTACGAAGCTTGCGTGTCGCTGTCGACGACACATTTCTTTTTTTTTTTTTCTGCACGGGTCGGCGTGGAGCAGCTCGTTCTCGGTTTTTCGTTCGTTCGTTCGCTCGCGTTCATTGTCTCCCGGCCGAACTGATGGATCGCACTCCGGCTGTCTTGTAATCTCCGGATGAAAAATGACTTTCTACATTAATGCTTTAAACCCCGCAGTCATCTCGCCCTGCATTGGGGGAAAGGGAAAAAAATTCAGGAAATTTCAGTCCAGACTGCGACGTGCTTCGCCTCGTCGACATGCACACGACGTGGTTCGAGTTGTGGTTATGGGCCTCATTATCATTGTTCGCCAGAGTGACGTGTTTTGCCATTTGAGGCTTTTAGGTTCGCAGAAAGGAATGACATAATCGGTAACAATATAAAATAAACTCGTTTAAGCGTAGATCTGTCGCACGAAAGGTGCACAGTTTGGTGAAAACGTGTCGAGGTTGTGACAGCTGAGGGATAAATGGAGCATGTGGCACTTAGGCACACATGTTTTTCGCGAACCTTTGACATTTCCAAACAGTGGTATGGGGGAGCCTTTTAAGAATAGTACTTTCAACGACTTCGCGATGTCGACCTCCGGTGAGCTGCAATCCGAGCTGGTTACGCCAGAACGCCGACGCTTCTGTTTTTTTTTCTCTTGCTTATTTCTTCGTTTCGTGATACGACACGTATCATTATTTCGCGCTCCAGTGACGTATTATGGGCACGAGTGACGTCATATGAACCAGCACTAAAACAGTATTCAGTGCGTTTACTGCACATACCTATCAAGTGGTGCCATCAAACGAAAACAGAGGCTCCAAGCGATGCGTTAGTTTATGTGACGTCATTGAATGTGACGTCATTGAGATTATGTGACGTCATTACAAAGTGTGTTTCTCAATGCGTCTCATTAACGGTCAATAAAATATAAATATTCCTGGCGCCATTCCGTTATTACGGCATGCACGACGCCGATATATCCCGCAGTATGCGCTATTGCGTTAGCAGCGCTGTACAATGAGTGTATTTAATACGATTTCGCTGTAAACCTGCTTACTAAAGGCAGACATAAAAAAAGGGAGAGAAACAACCTCTCCGGTGTCGGTTTTAAATGACAAATATGGTTGCATCGCTTTCGTTTTTTCCGTGTAGAGACACTAATTAACTAGATATTACAATGAGTTTATGTGATATGCCTTCTCAATAAGCCTGGTTCCGGGAAGCAAACATCCAACAAAGGGCGACAAAAAGAAAACCTTTCGTAGGTAGGCTTTGAATGCCACATATAGTATGGTCCCATTTCTCTTATTTTTTTCCCTATATAGGCACTAGTCGTCGCTACGGGACTAATTTGTGCGGCTAACGCAATAGCGCATACTGTAGGATATATCGGTGTCGTGCATGCGGTGATAACGGAAAGATGCTGCGAATATCCATATGTTATTGACCGTTAACCATTTGACATTTGAAATTGAATACGGCGGCGCCGTGCCGTCGTTCCTTCCTCTGTTGGCCTGGTTTTTGTAATCGGCGCTGTTATTGAAATGGGGAACTTGCCCATCGTTCTACAGTTTAAAGGGGCCGTGAAGACAAAATTCAATTTCGGTTCATTAGAAAGACTGCTTTCTCCCGATGACAATACTAATTTTATCGCAAACTTCGAACATGTAACAGAGATATTATGGAAAACACGTGAAGCAGTGGCGACTCCAGCAACTTACCGGCAAATTTTCGCTGACGTCACATAATCTCCATGACGTCCCATTCAATGACGTCACATTCAATGACGTCACTACTCACGCATCGCTTGGGGCCTCTATTTTTGTTTAATCGCACCACTTGAATGGTATGCGCCCACCAAATACTGTTTTAGTGCTCTCTCCTGCCCATAATACGTCACTGCAGCGCGAAATTTGAGTTTCTCAATACGTCTCGCGTCTTTTTTGTGTGGGGCTTAAAAAGCGTCTTTCGTTGCTGGAATAGAGCTGGGTAAGCTACTGAAGCTGACTTCGTTCAAATTAGTCAAAGTTGTTTTTTTAATGGCCCTTTTAAAGCGGACAGGGCAGTTTTCGGGTGGCGCGGTGTGTCACGTAATGTCGAATGAAGGCAGGAGCAAACGGGCGGATGTAGAGACCGTGTTGTGCCCTGGTCACGGTGCCTGTGATCATCATCATGGTACCCCGGTGACTATGTGATTATTAGCATCCGCGGTGCGCGATACCAGACGCTAAAATCGTCCACCTCTAACGCAGTTCCGCAATGTGCGTGAGCATGTTTCCTCCTACCCTGTCGAAAGGTCTACGGCTGTCACAATCTAAAAGGACCGGCCCTATGCCTTCAGTGGTTGAGACGTTGCGCGCTACTGGGCCCAAGGACGCGGGCTCGATACCTGCAACGGGGGCCGCGTTTCAGTTGGCGCCCGTGTCTGGAGGTTGCGGCGCACGTTAGAGGTCCTCAAGCGGCAGCTTCGACGCGTTAATCATAAAAATTTTCGAGAAAGGTCCGGACAAGCCGATGCCGACGGCGTCGAATTGACGGCGCAGGTTGGGGGACAAGAAATCAATTGTAGTATCCCGGTGCTACTATTTATTTATTTATTTATTTATTTCCATTTTGTGGAGTGATCGCCAAGAAAATCTATATATGTTGTACTACTGGTTATAGCACTGCTACAAACAAATTGAATTCTGTGAGTTGAAGGCGCTATCCGTCCTACACACTAAACATTTGCACCTTTATTGCCTAAGAATGTGTTGTATGAGTGGAATAGTGGTGTTGGGAAGTCATTACGCTCTTTTTCTTATGTTACAACATCCGTACTTGTAGCTTTACACCCTTTTAGAAACGCCCTTTTACACCCCTTTAGGGGCTCGGGCTGTCGGAGTATCATGTCGTCGTCGTCGTCTCATGTCGTCATTCCATGTCTTGGTCATCTCATGTCGTCGTAGTATCATGTAGTAACGGTACTAAAACACCGGGACACTCGTTTTCCAACGCTTCGCGCTAGAACGTTTCGTGCTTAAAAGACAGGAGACTTTTGCAGCAAAGCTGCATACCTCTACCCCCAATGGTTTCATCTCCGTGGGCAAAAACACCAAGGCGCCAAGAATACACTTAAACACTGCATGCTTCGCCACTCCCCAGGTTTCACGTTACGGTTTCATCTCCGTGGGCAGATATGCCAAGGCGCCAAGAATAAATTTATACACGTCATGCTCCTCGCCCCTCCCAGGTGTCACATTAGTGGAGATGGCCTGGGATTTTTTCTGAGTTGAGACCTGGTATGCTAGTTTTTAACGACAGGGGTGAGAGAGTCCAGGGTAGGCAACCAGTAAGCATGGTTTATAGTGCTTGGGTGAATACAGACATGTTTATAGAGTTTATCGTTTCTGTGAAGCTGGAATTTTCCCTGTGCTGTACAATACCGGTCAAGAAATTGGTTTTTGTGTGGCAAAAAGGGTGTTGCAGTCGTTTTTGTGTAGCGTGTTGAAAGGGTGTGAAATAAATTTTCAGTTGCGACAAAAAAAAAAAAAAGCGGAGCCGGGGGTCGACCTAGATTCTTCCGGTGTAGCTGAGTTCTGCTAGGTTTTGCTAGACTTTGCTGGCTATACGTTTTGTGATGTTCTTGCTATAGGCTATAGGCTAAGTGCTGAGGGGTGAGGCCACGTTTAGCCGGATTTTACAAGGCTGTTCCACTGTGTCCCCCACAGTGACGGCGAATCCAAGGGGAAAACAAGCCGCTGTTTCTCCAACGTTGCACCACTAGTGCGAGCTGCGCCATTTTTTATTGCGTTTAAGTATCCCAAAAAGACTATCACTTTTAAAATGGTATAGCAAGAAATGTGCATACGCATTCGCCCCGTATTCTCACACTCGAGCAGGCGCGAAAACCGGCTTCACCGTTATAAAACGCTTTCTACGGTGGTGCATCCTTTACAGGCGGCGCAGTTTTTTCTTGGTATCTTTTTTTTGCTAACGCCACCGGACCAAGCTCTAGGTTGAACAGCTTCGCTGGCAATAAATTATGCCAATTCGTATTGTTGTAAAATCGTGAGGTACAAAACATCCCCGTGCTCGTTGAAAATGTTGATTTCCCTGCCCGTGTAAACGGGTATGAAAACCTTTAAAGTTGGAGGTCTTTTACACCCTTTTTCTTAGTTGGATGTCTTTTAAGGGTTTTACGCTTTGAAGCAACACCTGCGCTGTGATGCTTGCTGTAGAGGAAGGCTCAAAGTTCATTTTGATCATCTCGAGATCTTCAGCGTGCGAAATATCAACACGCGACTATTTTCGTACTAAGTAAACAAACGCTTGCGGAATAAAAGATCTTAGCTCGCACAAGGACATGGGTTCGATTCCCGGCCGTGGCGGCCGCTTTCCTGATGGCGGCGAAAAGCAAAAAAAAGGCCCCTGTGTTCGAGATTTTGGCGCACGTTAAAGATCCCCTGGTGGTCAAAATTAATCGAGAGCCTTCCACTACGGCGCGCCTCATCGCCTGTGAAGCGTCGGTGCGTTAAGCCCTGCAATCAATCAATCACGGTAAAAAAATCTACAGAAATTCAGAGAATTGTCTACTAATGCGTACCATTCTAATGCCGCTGTTCTTGAGTGTGAGTTCTTTACACCTAATTTTTTTCGTTTTTTTCTAAACCCTTTCCGACCAATTATCTCCGTTTACGCGATTATAACGATTACAGATGGAATTTTCGCAAAATAAACATTATTGTGGAAATGTAGGGTGTATTTTGTTTTTTTAAATATTTATCTTATTTCTTGGTTTTTCAAAATTTCGTTCAACCAATTATCTCCATTTACGCTATTATAACAATTACAGGTGGAACTTTCGCGAAATAAGCATTATTGTGGAAATGCAGGGCGTTACACGGTTCGCCATTTTCCGTAATTTTTTTTATATTTTCTTGTTTTTTAGGTTTTGAAAATTTCGTTCGACCAATTATCTCCATTTACGCTATTACAACTAGTAAAGGTGCCTGTAACATGATTTCGTGTAGCGCCAAAAAAAAAAACGACAGAGCACAAAGGGAGGCGACGGTCACATGCGCTAACTTTCAACTGAGTATTGAAAAAAATGCGTGAATTTTAAACACTGATGCGGGACATTATCATAAAGAAACAAAGATAGAAAGGAACAGAACTAATGGATTACCGCTACCAACTAGCCCAAACCCAAACTCTGATCAGCTGTAACATGTGTTACAGACACCAGACGTGTACTTTGTTCGCTTCAGTAGGGACGTATAGTTCATAAGGACTTTAGGGACGTATATAGACTCGTCACCTTCGCGAAACTTGGTATAACCGGCTGCAAAAATGCTGAACTACCACCTTTTCCAAGTTACCTAAAAGCATCAAACACAATATAAGCGCCCTTTCATCTCTGGTGACATTACAACGCAACGTTTCGTATTGCAACATCAGATCCTCGGGATTGTGGCACGGCACGCATGGCCGCTCAACTTATGGTAATCACCTGATCCACTATACCACACCAATATTATAAGTACCTAATCTCACATGTGCAACCCCTGTCACTGAATTGCATAAGAACGGTTGCCTCGAGATTTTAGCTTGTCTGTGTGCACTTTTTTCTGCCGTGTATTTGAAATTCGGGGTTATAATGCAAATCAATTAAGTGTTCAGCATGTTCTTCATTTGATTTGCGTGGCCCTTATTGATTTACCTCGACCAACTGTCGGTATGCATCGCGCACATTTAATACAACGACTTTTAGGGCAAACGCTCTATTAGTCAAGGTACAAACCCAGAAAATGGCTCGTAGCGTCCGTCTGACCTTCAAGTTCAGCCAAGGTCAAGCCAGCGCGTCGTGCGGTTGCGCAGTGAAAGCGTCTAATTGTTCGTTCGTTATAAGGAAAGGGGTGCGGAAAGGGGGATATGGGGGAAATAGTAAGGGCGCGTTCCATCAGAAAATGATACTAGGAGGCGATGGCTGTATACAAGTTCAGTGCGCGTCCGCGTCTACAGCGACGACTGAGCCGAGCAGCATCTGTTTTGTCTTGAAATTGTATGCGCGTTCACCGCGCGCTCTCGGAGCGAAAAGGAACCTATCGCTCGGCAAACTTGGACAACCACGGCAAGGTTATACCTAATTTATGTGTCACCCCTGTGTCCTGTGCTAAAAAGCGTCGTTGGTCATTCACCTCCACAGAGTGGAATGACTCATGTTTTTTTAAAGACGATAGTGTTTCTTGGGCTACTTAAACGCAATAATTTTGGTCCGTGCGTATGTCTGTCTGTCTGTCTGTCTGTCTGTCTGTCTGTCTGTCTGTCTGTCTGTCTGTCTGTGACTCGATTCAGCCACCCGGACAAAGTGGAACAAAATCTGCGCAATAGTCTATATACTCACAGCCAATTCTAAACCTCTAAGTCCAGTGTAATGTTCATACTTCTCAACATTGTTGAACAAGAACAAGGAATTACGCCAATATAAGGCAGAAAATTAGTGGATAAGTTATATTTACAGTGTTCCTTTACAAAGAAATTATAGAAGCTTGATTTTTTTGCTAGATGAAATACTACATTCAGTGCAGAAAAAAATTCTTTCCATCACCCGCTGTCGCCCACGCCACAATAGCTTCTGGTGGCATTTTAAGAATTCAAATGGCAACAGTAACGAAAGGTTCCACTAGGTAGGTTCCACGTTTTGCTTGGAAAGCACGTGGACTAAGACAACACACTTCTATAAACGTTGAAGTAGGGCGCTTCAATTCACGCGCGTCTCCGCCGTACGGCAGCGTTGGCATCGAGACAGCCGGCCTGGAGCAGTGGAACGCGGTAAACTTAAAATGATTTAAGCAAATCTTTGGTGTCTTTACCTTGGGAGAAGCGCGACGGTACAGGAACAACATGAGAGGTGAGCGGGAAAGCGAAGGGAGGCATTTACTTGGCAAATGTCGACAAAAACTATCGCCTTTTGTCGACATTTGCGACGAAAGGAGCAGATACGAGGCCAATTTTTTCTTCTCTCCTGCCTTGGAATTCTGTAACACTTGTTTCTGACGGACAGGGCTGTTAATTCACTGTTTCGTTTGCTTTTTTTCACCCAGACGATTTTTTTTGCGTTCTGCGCTGTCGGCGGCTGTCTCAGGGAACAGATAACCGTCTTTTTGTTTTAATTTTTTGCATTCTTCTAAAACGCTCGTATTGCAGGTCAGAAGCCACGCGTTATGCGAAGCTGAAGTATATAAAGCTAAAGTGTACAAGGCTAGGTGAGAGGGGCTGTAGACAGGCTTTTGCTTAAGAATAGGAAACAAATAATGTAGAAATAACAAAACCAAATAGAAATCAAAGCCGATTTCTTAAGAGAAAGATGGTTAAAATGCGAAGCTTCCTTCCAATTGAAACTGAGTGCAAGTCCAAAATCCAAATTGCTTCGACAGTGAAAAAATGGCGCAATCGGATAGACGTCCATTTCATGACGCGAGGGACGCAGATTCGATTCCGATCACGGGACGAATTTTTCTTTTCCTGGGCCGCTTGACGTGCGCTTGTGAAAGCCTATTGTGTAAGTTCAAGTTGGCTCTCCTGCAGTGCGTTTTATTATTGTTGTTGGAATTTATTATTAAAGCTTCGCGTTAATAGTAAAAAGGACCGAATGAAATTGAGAATGTAAATCTTTTACTCCGTCCTTCCACGACGAAGACAAAGATGGAAAATCAGTAAAATTCCGAAGAAACAAATCTAAATACGAAAAAAAAATCGTGTCAGAAGCACCACCCCTGTATCGCCCTGTATTACCACAAAAATACGCAAGTGGCGTGGTTAGAACACCTAATACAGTAAAAGATCGCTAACTCGAACTCGAAGGGGACCATAAAATTGTTCGAATTAAGCGGAGTTCGAATTAGCGGGCGGGCGCTAGAATGAATGGACATCGCGTCACACTGCGCGGACAGAACACAAAGAAGCCAGCTCTGGACTCGTCATCGCGAATTAGGCGCTACTACACGTTTGTGGCAGGTGATTTCGTAAGTAACGTTCGTGGAGCTCGAACAGCGAACCAAATTAATTGATCACTCAGTTATGCGCCAGAAACAGGCACGGACAGGCATTATTCATGTGAGCAGCAAGCCGTAATGTCGAAATAGTGACGCTTTTTTATGCTCGAAAACACGTTTGCTTACGTGGCAAAGGTCGAGGCAATCGAAATTGAAAGTAATCAGGTTGATTACTTTTAATTTTGGGCCGACTTCTGTGTCGACTTCTTCTGCGAGGAGATATGGAATCCAGGGGATCCCAGTTCGAGTTAACCGTTCTGGATACCGGTGCGTTCGAATTATCGGGAGTTTTCTCCATTTCAAATAAACAGAGCTATGCCGGGACCAGAGATTCAGTTCGAATTAGCCGCAAGTTAGAATTAACCGAGTTCGAATTAAGGAGCTTTTACTGTATTTATAAGAGTGTAAATGGAAATTATTTGCCAAGGGGAAAAATTAAAATGAAAAGAAGTGGTGCAGGAACGCTTACGTACTCCTGGAATGTCTGTCTATTAAAAAAACTGCGGTTGACTCCTCTGTCATAGGTATCGGTAAAACACGAAAGTGAAATGTGCAGGGAAATCTGCAGCTGAGCATGATTTACGGGACGGAGGAGCTGCCTTGTGGGTGTGCTTGGTGAACGACGTCCTGCTGGCGGGTCGCTTCGGCAAAGGTGTACTGGCGTCATTTCTGTGACGGCTATGACGTCAGTGAAATCTTTGTGTATCCCGGCATGAAACACTTTCGTGTTCAAATATAAAACCTGAAAACGAACAACCCTAAATATAGCCTACTCTTTGTACTGAAGGTCACTTCCCCGCAAGGAGACCCTGTGTGCAGAGGTGAACCCTTTCTAGGCCGCTTGCTTCGTTGTACTGGCGTCACTTCCGTGACGGATATGACGTCAGCGAAATCTTTCTGTGTCCGGTAATAAAACACTTTCGTGTTAAAATGCAACGACCACATGACTGTTATTGCTTAGAACCTGACCGGCCATTCGTCGCTGACCTCCAACTACTTGCATATACATATTGCAGGGGGTGTGTAAAGAGAAAGCACCAATGTGTCGACATTTTCCGTTTATCTTGCCGCGTGCGAGGCATTTAAGGCAGCTGATACCGACATGCAGGGCACTGAGGACATAAAGTTAAAACGTACAGCTGCACGTGCACCTAGATGATAGAACAACATGAACACGACATGAACACACCATGAAAACGAGAGTTGGTAAAAATGGTCGGAACAGTACTGCGAGAAATACGGACAGTGTAAATCTCACAATCGTCAGCACAACGTGAGCGGAGTTGTGCGTAACTTTGGTGCCACGGTTTCTCCTGGAATATCTTGCGCAACCTTCGCTCAGCTTTGAAAAAGACAGCCAGCCGCTTTTCGATGTGTGCATGTCCCCCAGCTTATATGAAAGCGAGCGTTTTATACAGCGAAGCCGCTTGCTTCGCTGTACTGGCGTCACTTCCGTGACGGATATGACGTATGTGAAATCTTCGTGCATCCGGGAATAAAACACTTTCGTCTTAAAAAACGTTTGGTTAAGCCGAACGGCTCTGTTGAGAGGACGTAATACTTTCTCAAGGGAGTGGCTGTTCTACAAAAATATGGCAGGCCGGCTCTCTCGTGTTGATGGTATTATAAAAAAAAATGATAGAAACGAGGCAATCTGGGATCTCAGCTTGCTGGTCTGTCGACCGCAGCTTCGTGTCGTCTGCTACTCCTAAGCCGTCGTCTGGTATACCCTCCGTGGCGTTAATTCGTATTGTATTTATTTCCTGCTGTCCGCTGGCTCAAAAACGCTTTCGCTCATTTCTGTTCGCAGCTGGCGTTTTTGTAGTCGCGCAAGTTAATCTCCTGTTTGTCACAGCAAATGAGCCGCCTGCGTGCGTGGTCATGTTCGGCATTAAGCCTTTTTTTCAGTACCTTTGATTCTTTTCTTTTTTTCCCGGCATTATGTCTGGCGCGAGCGCATGATCGCTGCAAAATGTTGCGAGTGCCGCAGTGGCTGGGCTTTCGGACGGCTTATGAATTTTTCTGGCAGCGCAGTTGGGGGGCCGTTTTCCGTGATTGCCGTCAGCTGCGCCTGTCTGAGGATTTTCGCGAAATGCCGTGTCCGCCGTGACAGAACCGTGGCGACGCGCGCGCTTCGCGTTTTGTTGGAAAGAAAAATCGATTGTGGCGAATGTTTTATTCTGTTTTTCCCAGCCCGCAGGCTTTCACTATTGTCAAGGCCGCGTCCGGAGCCCGCCTACGTGATGTCGTTCTTGGCGCTACTGCCGAGGAAATTATGCGGGACTTGATATTCATTCGCTTTGCTTTTTTTGGCAAGGCGATGTAGTAGCAGGGCTTCATATTGACGCGGGAGAAGCCGAGAGTTTGTACGCGACATGTGTACCGCCCATTTTCAAGTTTAAGATGCACTGCTGCTACGCTACGAAGGGTCCACAAAGCCGGCGCCATGCACGGAAAGACTGAGCGACCAAGCGCAGACGAAGCGGCAGTTAAACCCTGGCCTAGTCACGTGGTAGGCGCCGAGTGAGCGCATCTGCGACGCCGCTCCTCAGCGGATCACGAGGGTGTGTCGTCACACTGTTACACTTGCGCTCCGATGGCTCAAGGTTATTGCGACGCGGTGAGTGACCTTGCGAGGCATGACGTAGTAGAGCTTTCGCTTAAAGAATACGCGAATGTGCCTCACTAAAATGAATGCGAGTGGTAGCGATCTAGCGGAGGGAGCGCCGCTTGGTTAATCTGATCTCTTTTTTTATACTCTTTCAATGAATTAATGAATTTATTCATATAGGAGAAGTCAGAGGCCTCATGTTGGGGAGGTGGAAGCGGAGGAGAGGAAAAGGGGAAAAATGTTTGCAGGTGGCGTGCGATCGTTTTACAAAAGCTGAGCAAAGAATGGAGGAGAAACAAACCGCGCTATGTTCGCACATGCACGCGCAGACTGGATTAAACCCCGGCAAAACCAAAAGGAAACGTACTATCGGCATCAAATGAAACGTGAACACGAAAATATGAATCATAACACGCAAAATTGAAAAATACTGTTCGTTGAGGTATAATAATGGCGCGCTATTGGTATATTCGGAAAGCCACATTTCTGGACTTTGTTTTTGTAAGCAAGCCACGCGTCATTTTGACTTGTATGGAAGGAAATTGCGCTATTTGCGTTTCCTGATTCATATTTTCGTGTTCGTGTTTCATTTGGCGCCCATGGTACATGCCCCTCATAGTCTTTAGCGAGAGATGCCAACCTTTTCCAGTGGACTTGAGAGAGGGGGAGACAGAGAGAATTCTTTAATGAGACCGAAGAGGTCAGTCCCTGCATAATGCTGGGCTTGCTACTTCAGATGGTTGGTGAACATAAATGCTAACATGAATAATACAAATAAGAAAAGGAAAACGAAAGAAAATCCACGAGAAGGACACACGCGACACACATTTTAAAAAAGAAGGCAACAGAGGCAGTCACAAGCTGGAGTCGAGTCCAGAGTCTCTAAGAAAACGCGCAAGAGCTTCAAAACCCCGCACCGCACTCTCTTCACTGTTCCAGGGGCCTAAAAAGTCCTTTATGCTGAGAGTTCTCGTCCGTAGCAAACTTCGCGCTGTCATCCGCGCCGAGTTGAAACGTGGACAAACGCAGAACAGGTGTTCAGTCTCTTCTCGTACACCGCAAAGGGGACACAGATGTATTGCCACCAGACCGATTTTTTGAAGAAAGCTTTTGGTATCGCTACTTTGGGGCGCTGGCGATGTATAGCACACTGTTTGCCTGTATAAACCGTGAGGTATACGAAACGTGCACTGGGGGTCGATAGCGTTAAGGGGGGCGTGCTGCAGGTACGGGTTCCGCCAGTGCGGCAATTACATGCCCATCTGAGAGTTGGAACTATTAATTGATGTCCTCCTTGGATAAAGGGAGTTGTGCTGATGAACTCGTGGAATGGTCCTCGCGCGCGAGCGGATCTCATCGCCAGTGTAGCGTAGGCGCGTTTGCCAATTCGGCTATCTGGAAGACTGTGTTCTCCGTCACTGGGCCTCGGTTTTGGCAGCCTTGATGCCGAAAGGCAGCATAAGAGGGTTTCCAGTTAGTCGACTGCTCATGGCGGGCTGCGGATGCGCGAGTCACGGCCGGGAGGTTAAAAAAGAAGGTACCATTCGGCCCGTGTTGTCAGAGTGGCGCTGGCCACCACCCTCAAGCGTCAGATATAGTTGTGCTAAAAATATGGACACTCCAGAATGTGACGGAGAACACAGTCGCCCAGATAGTCGAATTGATAAGGCATCCGAGATCTAATCGGAAGGCATAGGTGCGGTCCCCATTCTGGACGCGTGTTTTTCTTCACTTTCTTTTATACTAAAAAAATTTAACTTCAGTAACCGTGGTATAGATATATATAATATATATATAGATATATATATATATATATATATATATATCTATATATATATATTATATATATATATATATATATATATATATATATCTTATATAGATATATATATATATATATATATATAGAGGCGGGAGACAATTTCTTGGACACCGGTAAGTATAATGAAGAAAATGAAACACGTCGAAAGAGGATAGAGGATAAGAGGATTACTGAAAACCTATCCTCTTTTGACGTGTTTCATTTTCTTCATTATATATATATATAATATATATATATATATATATATATATATATATTGATGTGGCAGTGTTGGTAGAAGACAGCACATCGATGATTCCGTGAGGGATTTTTCCCGACAAGGACCAATAACTTTACTACAATCATTATTCCGCCAATTTCGAAAATTAGCTGCCCAAAATCCCGAAACTAGCCAGCTATAATCAAGGACTAATTGCTTTACCGAAATCATTATTCCGCCAATTTACAAAATTATCCACCCGAAATTCCTAAATTAGCCAGCGATAATCCCTTAGCGCTTGTAGAGCAATCGGCCAGATCCAACCGCTCCTAACGAGCCTTACTCTGTATAGCTCTTGTGGCACAAAGACCTTGACCTTATTTCAATCTGCGTCTATCTCCTCATCCTTTTTCCCCCCAACTTGAAGCTGAGTTTTTCGATACTCCACCGGCTCCATCTCAAGCTAACAACCATAAAAAAATTTTTGATTCTCGGTTCAACAGCTTCTTGTTGCGATCCGCCCGGTTCCCCCGTCTAACGATCCCGAAGTTCGCGGCGACCAAGAGAGGGGAGGAAGACCTTGACCTTATTCTCATTCTTTGCTTCCTTCTTCTCCTCGTCTTCTCGCTCCACTCGCACGCGAGCTCCTTTTTTCCCCTCCTCCACAACTCCGCCTCCTCCTCTTCAACGCCAAAACTTTAAATAACACGACTCTCCCGCTCCAACTTCACCGGAAATGTCAAGCGTATTCACAGCGAACATCGTTTTCTTGCCCGTGTAAAAATAATAAAGAAAAGCTTCGCCTTGTGTTAGTGTCATTCAGACTTACTGTCAGCCGCGCAAAACCAAAAAGAAAAGAATTATAAAGATCCGGGAGAAGCGACGGTAGATGCCTAGAATTTTTTTATATATTTCTACGCATGTCCATCCAATCTCGCCTTTCACAACGCTGAACTCTCCCTTTCTCCTGCGGCTCGTTCGAACCATTTCCCCTTCTCCGTTCCTCCTTTCCCCAGTTCCTGGGGAACTAGGGATGGACGGGGTCGCTGGGGAGAGGGTGAAAAGGTCGGGCTCTCCCCTATGCGTATTTCTTTTTTCCCTGTTCTTGTTTTCTTTTTCCCTCTCGCGGGAGGACAGTGAGCCGCGCTCTGACTCCCTCTCTGTCCGTGGCGCCGGCGAAGGCGTCGGGCGTCCGATATCGGGTTGCACCGTCGAGGCGTTGCGCGCGGCGCACGCCCACGAACCGCTGACCTTTTGGGTGGTGCGTTGCTAAGCCGTCTCTTGCCCTTTAGCACTCTCTGTAGCCTAGCTACTGGCTTTTTTTTTCGCACGAACACTATAGCGTAAAACTTAGTTTGAACGAACGGCTTGGTCAAGGGCGTTTAAAAAATCGTCGTGCGGTTTAAGTGGAACTCACTGCGCAACTATTGAGGTGAGTGCGCGTTTTCCATTTACGATTCTTCGAACAGATGCTATACACATTTTTATTATTTAAGCATTGATAAACATCTTGACTCGTTCTGGATTGTGCTGCACATGCGGGTTAGGTCATCCTGTTGACTGCGCCAAATGAATCGACGCAAGCACAGCCGCACGAAAATGGCTGCTCGCGGGACCAAGAAGTTGGAATGGTTAAGGCTGAAAGTTGGGCTAGTTGGTGTTGACTTAGATGCATATTACCAGCGAAAAAACAGACAGGGACGAGGAAAGAAGCAGACGGGACACTCGAGCGAGTGTCCCGTCTGCTTCTTTCCTCGTCCCTGTCTGTTTTTTCGCTGGTAATATGCATCTAAGTTGGAATGGGCTGGGCCGTGGATTCGAGACTGCTGCTTCGCCAAGGTAGGGCCTCCATCATACACAGAAAAAGACGTACTATTTAGTGCCAAATGATATGTATACCGTAGGCAAAAGGCAAGTGCCAAGTCTTTAATATAGCATTTCCACATCTAGGACAGTATGCGCTGGATATTACGCGGAGAAGTACCCCGCAAGGCAGTGTAATGTCTCCGTTCCTTTTGTTTCCGTGCTAAACGGCTTCCTTTACTCTGGAAGAATAATTAATGCCAGTGCGACAGTTACTTGTGCTCAGCGCACTGGACGACTATTTTCATTGAAAGAGAAACCTCTGATGGAAGTTCTATGCAGTAATTCCTTTCAGCGTAGTGACCACGGGCTGACGAGCTCAATGATGTACGTTTCAATTACACGGCAGTTCTCGGGCGACATGACTTACTCTCTTTGCTGGGCCATAAGGCTGAATTTGAATGAATCTCGGGGCGAAGTGCGCGAAATGCGAGTTGCAACAGTCACTGGCCTATTGGCTGACTGAGCCGTGCGTCGCTTTTTGAGCTAAAAGCTAGCATGACAGCTTTTTATGCCGAATGGCAACGTAGCGAGATGGCGGGCTTCACCCAAAATGTGTATGCACTAAAATATTTAGGGAAATTCGTGAACAGTCTACGGAGGTGCATAGGTGTAGCTTGCCCAATTCCCAAATTCGCGCTTCTTTTTCCTCGCGGTAGGAAGTCGTCTAAGACGAGCGGAGTCTAAAGCGGCAGAACTTTCTCGCGGTCTATTTTCGAGTACGCTCAAGCGGATTTTTCCCGTAATAGGGAACGTAAAGGAACAGAGTCTGGTCTCCTCTTTGAAATCAGCGCTTTTCCCCTGCGGGCATGTCTCGTGTGTGGTATGCGCTTATCAATATAGCGCACTGTCGCGGTGTTCTTGGGGACCACGAACCGGAACACGGAGAGAACTTTGCCTGACTGGGCGCAAATAGGTTAAACTCACTCTCCATGAATTTTTTTTTTTTGCCTTTAGTGAACAAAGAATAAGGAAGGATTTAGAAGGACGACCTTGTACGCCTTTCCAAAGTCCACGTGCTGCATACTGCAAGCTCAACACTGCACAGGCCAAGGCATAGAGACAACTCTAAAGCACCATTTACCTTTTATAACCCGTAGGCCTATAGTCGCTTCCATCCAGAAATGTTTTCACATAAATGCAAACACTGCAGTTGACGCACATAATTTGGAAAAAACCTCTGAAAAAGACCCCCTTTCCAACATAAACGTCAAAGACACAGAACACTGGGAGACCGTATACTGTGCAGTTCCGATCCCCTAATCCCGCTACGCCTCGTCCAGATAGCCGACGAAGCCGCCAGGAAACAAATTCTTCTGGTTGACTCACGCGGCAGAGGGAGTCCAAAGCTCTCTAATTCTGGGCAAATAAAGTCTCCTCTCTCTCTCTCTCTCGCATCGTCTCTCCATCTCTCTCTCTCACTCTCTCTCTCTCTCTCTCTCTCTCTCTCTCTCTCCTCTATCTCTCTCTCTCTCTCTCTCTCTCTCTCTCTATCTCTCTGTCTCTCTCTCTCTCTCTCTATCTCTCTCTCCGTCTCACAAAGTGGCCTGGCAAGGGTAGTGTGAGATGCGGTGTACATTTCCTCTCCCAAGATGTCACGCATCATCTCCAACCATTCTTAACCATGGCTGACTAAGCGCCACTTCCTCTTCCCTCCTCCCGCTTCCTAAACTACGGTCGTATGGTTACCTCATCTCAAAAGGGTTATTCTTCTATATATATATATATATATATATATACGCGAAGATTTGTTCAAGAGTTCAAGAACTCTGGTCCTCCTGGCCACAGTTTTCGGAATGACGGACAGCGCGCTCCTTACGATCCCGGCTCAATAACTAACGCTTGCGAACGAAAGCCGGTGGCAGACGAGCCGTCTTTCTTTAAAGGGGCCATGCGGACAAAATGCAAGTTTGGTTCAACCGAACGATTGCCTCGTTAGAATACCACTGACACCACTTTTAATGCAATCCTCGCTAAAAGAAGCTCTATAATTACGGAAAAATAGAATGGCCATGCGACCCACTCGCTCATATCCCACATTAGAGCCAGTGACGTATTATGGGCAGCTGCGCGACTGGCTGAGGACGGAAAAAGGAAACGCAAGTGAGTCAGGGCAGAAGTTGGCAGAATGGGCTATGTGCGCTTACATTTAACGCATATTCTTTTTATACCATGGTGGTGTAAGCAATGGAAAATAAGAACGGACACGTAAACATAGAAGCACCAATGCTTACTGCGCGCACTATGCTTGTTATAGCTTCACCGCAGTGCGGCACTTTGGAGTTGTCCCATACGACACTGGCCAATTGGAATGAACAGCATTGTCTTGCGTGACCCTGTTTGTCGATTATACCCAATGTTTCACGAAACGATTACTATCAACAGTAGCAAAATTAAGCCACGTGCAAGTCCGGTCAAAAACAAAGCGAATGCGGACAGCGGGCCTGAGCGGTATTGGCGTCATCTAGAGAACGGGGTTTACTGCCCGTTGTCTAGATAGCAACGAAGCGACGAAAGACGTTTCGGCGTCCGCTGAAGCCCTAGTCAACGCACTTATCGTTCGTTTCAAATACCTGCCCTGGATACGTCATCGCTGACGTCACAAAACGCATGACTTAGCAGGAGAATTGAAATTTTTACTTAAATTGTGTAATTTCTCAATGAATGAAGCACCGTTTGCTGCCGGACAGGTGCTGGGAGCACTATAAGATACCTAATCCTTCGAATAAAACTTACTTGTATTTTATCTTAATGGCCCCTTGAACAATGAGGTCACCAAGACTCCGCATTAGCGCGCCAACTTAATTACACATGAGCATTGGCAAACGCAATAGCAAAACGTTTCCGTCCTTTACGAAGGCAAAGCGCCAGCAAAACGAAGGCGTGCTGAACTATAGGTGGTACTCGTTGAAAAGTTTAGCTGTCAATTTCTTCGCTTAGCAACACTGGAAACGGCCATACACATGGCCGATGCGCAACGGACATGGCGCGGCTTGGGCCACTGCGCCCGCACACCGAAGAAAAAAAAATAAACACCGGCGTGCGTCGTCTGCTCCGTTTCATCGCAATTCTCAGCAGTGGTGTCAACAGAGATGTTATTAATCGCACTCACATTGAACTCGAGGCAAAACTTTGCGTTCGGTGAGGTAGAGTTTGTTAACGTGCAACACAGTCATGAGCTTAGCACGGACAAGTAGCGCCAGCCCGCGGAGCCCGACGTAAGGAGTGACGGCACGCTCACACGGTTGCCTGCATGCGCGCCTTGCCAGTGAATACAAGCAATAGGGACGCTCAATTCGCATGGGCAAATTTCTTCAGCCAAGGGATTCTTTCTTTGCCCAGCTCAGTTTTTAGCCATCATTACTAAACAGCGCAACAAAAACACGGACTATAGCTGAGGTACACAGGACGAGCGCTGTGATTTTACCTTGTTCAGTGAAACGTTATCGTGACGGCTGAAGGCTCCGGTGACAGCCTCAATGGCCTTTCGCTTGAAGCTTTCTTCCGGGAACACCATGAACCCTCCTTCCTTGTCTGCAGGCAGCAAACATAGGTTCTCCTCCTTGAAGAATCGTTCTACACGCTTGAGTGGCAAACCGCTGGGCCTGGATTGAGCCTTTCGTAGAACGTCAACACCAGCCGACACACACTGGTCTGATTGGGGATCCGAAGCGCGCTTGGAGACCTGTCTCACCAAGGACAATAGTTCAGGCGGCGACAACCTCGGTTCGACGGCGAACTTGGGTCCCAAGTTGAGCGTTTCGCACACATCGGTAGGCCAATTGAAGGACCACCTTCCGTACAGCGCTCGTCCTGTGTACCTCAGCTATAGTCCGTGTTTTTGTTGCGCTGTTTAGTAATGATGGATAACCAACTCGCCCAATACTGCACTCAGTTTTTAGCGTCACAGACACAGCAGACAAATTATTCCTTTTTTCGGGCCCCAGGGGATGAGAAGGGTTCCTCGGCTTCGCTGGCGGCATTATTCCATTCGGCTGGATTGCATTTTCTTTCTCGGTTCCAACAGGGAATGCGAAATGAGAATGCGAAATCAAACGCGAAAAGTGACCGTCGTCGTCGACACGGATGGTACCAAGGCCGCCGTTGTAGAGGGAATGCAAAAAATTCACGCATCTCCACGAAGTGAATCATGACGAGTGGGCGAAGCACTGGGTATCGTTCTCACCGTGAATCACCCGTGGCATCGCCCACTCCCGCATGTAAATGAGGGACAACACTTGTGTACAGTATATACAATTCCGATCCAATCCAATACAATTCAATTTAATCCAATCCAATCCATTTCAATCCAACCCAGATTCAATTCAATCCAATCCAAATCCAATGCTCCTCGCGCATGCGCAGCACAGATCTCCAGGAGCCACGCGAAACTGCTCATCTCTCTCTCTCTCTCTCTCTCTCTCTCTCTCTCTCTCTCTCTCTGTCTCCTTTCGTGAACCTTTTATTTCGCTCTGGTTAACCTTTTGTGAACCTTTTGTTCACAGATGTTTCGATTTACACGGTGCTGTGCCGTGAGCACGGACGCCAGGCGCCGGACAAGCCTCGGCTTGAAGGGGCTTCGCACCCAAAAATTAAAGCCGTTCCATACGACGTGAAAGCTTTCTCGAAGTGAGGAGCCCGCCAAGAGGCGCTGTGGCGGCCTCTCTTGACTAGTTTCAGTATCAACGTGGCGTTGATGCCAGAGGTAGTCAAGAAAGGGTGCCGCAGCCCCTGAAAAAACCTATAAAGAGATACTGGATTGAGCCGTCGGAACCCCCACTCCTCCTCCTCCTGTCACTTCCTATCTGAAGGCCGCCACACCATTGAGTTTTGGCCTCGAATGGGGTTAGACGGGAGACAAGAAGAGATAACTTCTCG
This sequence comes from Haemaphysalis longicornis, assembly GCA_013339765.2. Classification (NCBI taxonomy): domain Eukaryota; kingdom Metazoa; phylum Arthropoda; class Arachnida; order Ixodida; family Ixodidae; genus Haemaphysalis; species Haemaphysalis longicornis. The sequence goes on along the minus strand of CM023449.1, from coordinate 84,447,491 downwards.
CTTCCAGTTGACATTGTCCCCCATCTTGACACTTAGCCAGATTATAGTCAATTATTGTCAAATATTATTGTCAATTCGCAGATTTTTTTTTTGCCTGCAAAGCCCCCCCCCCCTTCATATTCTCCTTGCCCCCTCCCAATTTTCCGTCCGGCCCTCCACCGCAAAACGTTGCCGACCCCTAGTCTACTGCTACTCTTGCCAAGGGCGCTACCTCACAGAGTGCCGCCGGTACCAGGAACGAGCGGACTTAGCACACGTGCTAAGGCAATGTCCGCCGGCAGCCACGTCGTAATGTTAATAGCAGTGAGCAGTTGAAGACCGTACTGCGCAGCTCAAGCCCGGAGGACCAACTCTGGGCCGTCCAACTAGCCGAAGACGCTTCCAGAGCCAAGGGGCTTCTGGCCGACGCCTAGGAACTCCAGTTGGCAACTAAATAAAGTTTTATTCTCTCTATTTCGTGAGCAAGCACCAAAACAACTATACCAGAGAACGGCGGTGTTGAGTAGTTGCCTTTCAGCTAGCCGCCATTAAAGATACCCTGCAACACTTTTCTCAACTTTTCTCTAAATCTGAAAAGGCTGTAGTCAACCAACACACCCAGTACTTAAAATAAGGGGTCACGAAGCACCTCAGCCAAAAATTGCTGTTCTATGCCCATCAGATAACTTAACAACTTGCTCAAAAGATTTTTTCTCTTTCCCGGTATTGGCGTCCTTTGAGCGAATGCATTGGGTCATTAGAGCGATGCAACGGTTTTTGGCCCGCTTCCTATGTGTTGCAGCAATGAGAGCATTCGGTATCCACTTTAAAAAGAAAGCCACAATAGCAAAGCAGAAACGGAAGTCGGATTCTGCTGTGACGAGCAAAGCACGCGGTGCCGCTCCTTGCTGGCGACAACTGTAGCTTTCGTAGTGATTCCAGGCGCGAAGGAAAAAGTGAAAGCGTTTATAGGAAGTGTTGTGGAGTCCCAAGAGGGAAAAAGCTGCGGAGTCGGGTTTTTTTTTTTTTTTGGTCTTGAAAGTGGTACCGAGTTATCAGTGAAGACCGAGCGTTCGTGCTAGGGCAAAATTCAGCAACACCCATGAAGTAACCAGCCATGTAAACAAAGACTGAAATTCAATCTTCTAAAGCGAAGCTTTTTTTACCTATACTCCCCAAGGGTTCTGTCGCAACCGTTGGTGTCGACAGAAAACTCCCGCGAACAAATAAAAGAAGTTACTGGCACCGCAAGCAATTGAACCTGCATGGAGCGAATGCAGAAACGCAGCTAGAACCCCTTGTCTTACTGATTGAGCTGCGAGCCCACACGGAGACAGGGGAGACAGACGGTGCACTCACCGAGCACATCTGCGGGTTTACCCCCTGCATTCTCGCTGCATGCCACGTGATAGCGTCACGCGATCTCTCGCGCCGCTGTGCGCTCCGCCGATGGCACGTGTAGCGGCCGTGTGCGCGCTTTACGCATGCGCTAGGTGTTATAAAAATTAAAGCAAGCTCAGACCAATGCATGGCATGTCACTTCTCCTCGCCTCCGTCGGCGGTGACAGAGACGGAGAAGTGAGATCGTCTAACACCGGGTTTGAGCTTCCTTTAAAGGGGCCCTGAAAGGCGTTTTGAGCACACTAAATGAACTAGCGCAATCGTTAGATTGGGTCGTCAACATCATCTGTGCCAAGTATTACTCTTTTACGCGCAGCGGAAAGCTCACACTTTTGTTGCAAAGTTTGTCGCTTTTTCTCACCCTTTCCTTCGTGTTTTTAGACGCCGCCATCTTCACATGTCTACATCATCGATTCCCAGATGTTCGTCATGAGCTAGACATCCTGCTATTGGGCGGCTTTTTCACGCACTTCCGGCAAAGAGATGAGTCGTCTGCTCAGCGTCGGCTCGCCGGCTGATCTGCCGGCGGAGTGCCGGAGTGCTTGGACATTTTACGACAAACGAAACAAGTGTAAACAAACGTTTAACCGTTTGTATTAAATGCAGCACGGCCATAACACGACATGGATATTCCCTTACCTGAGTACGTTCCGTAAAGAAAGCGTTGAAGCCCCGTGGCACTTCTTTCGTGCAATCGCAGAGAACGCCCTGAGCCGAATGCCCGGGTTTGACGCATACATTTTATTCTACTTCAAAACCATCCAGAGGTGGGTTTCGAACAAACACAACGTCACAACATGCGTTGCAAGTCTGAACCGCGATTGAAAGACGATGGGTTGCCTCCTCCTGCCCGTCGTAAATTCGGCACTCACCTCGCGCGCGGTTTGCGGGGACGAACAGCAAGTCACTGAACTCCGGCGCACAAGCCGAGATGGCTTTTAGCCACGCACACTGCACATACCCCATGCGAAGTTGAGTCGTACGTCGCTCGAGAAAGATAACCCAGACCATGGGAAGCACTATCCACCCGCAGAAGCACAACGTCGCATTGCATCGCGAAACAAAGACGTCCACAACACACACACACCATCGCCTCCTGTAATGTCAAACGCATCTCGCACTTCCCAATGGGAGTGGGTGGTACGCCTGCAGTGCCCACATGTCGCGAGGTGGGGCCCCGAGCTGAACCGGGAACACGCAACCGTAACTGAGTTCTACAGTGGTTTGTGCCTTGTTGTCAAGGCAACCGATGTTTGAGATTCTCAAAGAAGTGGCGCTCGCTCCAGCGCTAGAAAGCTCAGAGCCGCGGTGGAGCATGCTTTGTCAACGTTGCCGCTCTCCACCACGCGTCGCCCCAAGCTGAACTGGTCACATGATTGAAGGGTTTTGTGCACGGGTTCTGTATCGATTTAAAATGTCTTTTTCACATGCCGCCGGCAGGAATTACGACCACCGCAAAATAAGACCCGGCACCAGCGGGGCCACATCTGATACGGCACTTTTTGGATAAACAGTGTCGGTGCATCAAAGGGAACGAGCGCACGATCTTCCCCGCAGAGTTACTCAATATAGACAGTTGCGAAACTCCGCTTCAGAATCCGGGCGGCGCTAGCCCCCCCACTCCGTGGAAGCTGAGGGGCAAGTCGACGCGCGTGGCACCTAGGAGATGAAAACAGAACTTCGCTAAACTATTATTATTCAAAATTCTTCTGTAAAATAAAGATTGCTTTTTAAATTAAAACACAATAATTACGTAAAATTTACTTGTGTTTTTGCGGCTTTTCTTTTTATGACTTACGGCAGCAGCCGCAAGCACTTGAGTACTGCTTCAACGTCCTGCCGACAGACGACAGGCTAGTCAACTTGCCCCGTGCTTGGCCCGGCGCAGGGGGGCAACCGAAGACCGGCTTTCGATACATGGGGCCTATGGGGAGTTTCGCAACTGTCTATATCCAGTAACTCTGCTTCCCCGTACGGCTGCGAGTTCGCCGCCGATAAAAAGTCACGTGCCACCGATAGCAACTGCACCAACGAACACCGCGAAAGGGCAAGGCGAGGCCGCCGCACACATGCGGCCAGATTTATCGTTCGGTTTTCCAGCCTTGAGCGAAGTGCGGGATTCATGGTGTCAACAAAGCTTGCCCGTAGCAGACGACAGTAGCAGCGCAATAGCGGAAGTACGTCACCGCTGCGGAGCGCAGCATCATGGGAGGCAAAGCTCGCGCGCCGTCAACAGCGGAGAGTAAGTCGAAAGGAGGAGGAAACGCGGAGCGACGATAATGCGCGGTTTTTGATTTACGATTTCTCAGCTAATACTCATCGCTTTAACAAAATTCTTGCGGGAGGAGATTGCAAATACATTGCTTTATTTTGGTACATGTACATCCATGCATCGGCGGAAGGTATTTCAGGACCCCTTTAATTTTTTAAAATTAAAAGAGTTCTCACTCATTAGCTTCACTAATACAACTCAACCAATCACCGTTCATGAATCATGCGTTCATTTAACCTTAGCAAACTATATCTTTTTAATAAAGGGTGTGTAATAAATAATAAAGGGTGTGGTTAAGTGCGTTTCACTTGTCTCGCGTGTGCGTGCGTGCGCGCGTGCGTGCGCGCGTGTGCGTGTGTGTGTGTGTGTGTGTGTGTGTGTGTGTGTGTGTGTGTGTGTGTGTTGATTGATTGATTGATTGTGGGGTTTAACGCGCCGACGCAACGCAGGCGATGAGGCGCGCCGTAGTGGAGGGCTCCGGATTAATTTTGACCACCTGGGGATCTTTATCGTGCGCCGAAATCTCGTACACACGGGCGTTTTTGCTTTTCGCCTCCATCAGAAAAGCGGCCGCCGCGGGTGTGTGTGTGTGTGTGTGTGTGTGTGTGTGTGTGTGTGTGTGTGTGTGTGTGTGTGTGTGTGTGTGTGTGTGTGTGTGTGTGTGTGTGTGTGTGTGTGTGTGTGTGTGTGTGTGTGTGTGAATTCACGTGTGTGAATTCAAGTGAAGTCGCTTGGGTAATCGTTGTGGATCTCGTTTACAGCTTAGCTTTCAGCCACCTTCAAAGAGTGGGTTGGTGGGCATTTTTTTCGTTTTCCAGAGAGAGAGAGAGAGAGAGAGAGAGAGAGAGAGAGAGAGAGAGAGAGAGAGAGAGAGAGAGAGAGAGAGAGAAGCACTTTATTAAAGAAGACCTCTAAGCGAGGGAGGTGGCCGGCAGCCGGAGCTGTGCGGCGACCTTCGTAGCCCGGGCTAGAGACTTAATGGTGTTGTTTCTGGCAGGCTTCTGCTACTAATTCTTCCAGAGGTGCACATGGGTGCCGTGATCCACGGGGAAGCTCAGAACGTACGGTCAATGCATTATGTGACCCCGAAGGGAAAATTAAGTGCTGTATAATTCACCCCGTGAATGATGAATGCGCGTCCAGCATTCACGAGGCGATGTTGGCCTGGTGACCCCATTTTAGGGCCGAAGCACCTTAGGACCTCGCTTTGTCCGGGGCTTGGCGTCCGTGTACACAGTGTTGCGCATGCGCGAGGAGGATTGAATTGAATTGGATTTCGATTGGATTGGATTGAATTGAAATGGATTGGATTGGATTAAATTGAATTGTATCGGACTGGATTGGATTGGAATTGTATATACTGCACACGCGTTGTCACTCATTTTCATGCGCTAGTGGGCAATGCCACTCGTGATTTACGGTAAGGACGATGCCCAGTGCTTCGCCCACTCGTCATGATCCACTTCGTGGAGATGCGTGATTTTTTTTATTTTTTTCATGAAGACCTTTTGGTGTTGAGGGCAAAAACGATGTTCGCGGCGGTAATAAAATTAATTCACTGGAAGCAGGCGTCGCGTAACGGAGGAAGCGAATAACTAGGGTTGCTCCATAGCGTGCTCCGCTTCAGGAGCGAGTGTAGGGGGGAATACAGTGCCTAAATAAACGGTACCGGGGTGCACTTTCGCTCGCGTTACTTTGTTTCGGAATCAGGTCATAGACATGGCGGGAAAAAAATGTTTTCTTTTACCGGAACCAGATTTCGAATCGCACGGGTTCACTGTTACAGTAAACCCTCGTTATTGCGATGTTATTTTTCGCGCTCCCAACTAAAGGAAAAGAAGAGCAAATCGTCCTCGCCTTTAACGAAGTACTGCTTATAACGAAGTCAGCTCCGTTGAGGACTTCAATATAGCGAGGGATGTACTGTATTTGCGTTTCATATTTTAACTCGAAAAACACTTGAAGCGAAAATTTGTCCGGTCGTGTCACACGTCACTGCACACCGCCCCCACCCTTCTTCTTCTTTCTTCTTCTTCTTCTTCTTCTTCTTCTTCTTCTTCTTCTTCTTATCTCTTTCTTCTTCTTCTTCTTCTTCTTCTATCATCATACTGAACTTGAAAATCGTGCATACTGGTACATACTGATGTCAAAAAACAGCGCTTGAACGGGACAGCGTCCAGATTTGTCACACTTGTCCAATTAATTCAAGCGCTGAGTTTTTAGCATCATCATCGTCGTCATCGTCGTCGCCATCGCCGTCGCCATCGTCGTCAACACCTGCTCTTCACTGGACCAAGCTCCCTTTCCATTTGATAGGTCCTTTCTCGTCTGCCACCGTCCTCGTCTTCTTTGCGCTAAGCCTCCCACAAAAGCAAAGCAGGATCGGAAGGCGCACCTGGTGCGACGCGCAAATCACGCAGTGTCGCTGCGTGCTGGCTATAACTATAGCTTTTCCAGTGCTTCCAGACGTGAAGCAAAGAGTGAAAGCGTTTATCGTAAGTGTTGCAGAGTCGTTTTAACTGACGCTCGGTGATAAGCTCGGTGTCATCAGAGTCGTTTCAACATGAAGCGGCTTTTCCGGAGCTGAAAACAAAACCAACAAAGGAATAGCGGCACCGTTATCGCACTTCGAGACTCTTTGAGATCTTTCTTGCACTTTCGTAACGGAATGAACGTTTAGATCGTCGCAGAATCTAGCGGCAACCGTACGGCAGTTTGGGACCCACGCTCACGCTTGTCCAACCTGTGTATACAGACGCAGCGGAAATGAGGATGTTTCTATTGGGGAAGTTTGTCCAATTTTTTTTTTTTAATTCGTTTTTGTTTTGGTAGGAGTCGCTGCGGTGGGAAAGTCCTGTGGGCCCGGAGGCCCCGCCCCAACTTTACGCTGGTAACCCACTTCCGTATACTTCACCGCAGCGTATCGCGACTCGCTATGAAGCACGCTTTAAAGGCAAACCTTGAGTCTTCGGGGGCATCCTCTAGCATGTACAGGTGCCGTCAGAAGTAATTGGAGCACGGGAGCTATGGCCGAACCGCATAAGAGCGCCGTGTAGCTGCACCGGCGGTACACTAAAGGAGCGAACACGCATGCGCGCCTGCGCATTTATACATCTCAACCCACTTCTTTTAACGCGGTTTCAAGCACTGGTCGCAGCGATGGCGCTTATACCAAAGACACATCTGGCAGCGTCTCTTGCACGCTTCCAGCGCACGCGAGCTGCTGGAGAAGCGTCGCAATTGCAGGGATCTGAAGTGACAATTTTTATTTTTTAATATTTTTAAGTGGGTCTGTTATCAGCGCCATCGCCGAGATCAGCATGCTGCGAACAACGCTCGAAGCAGCGTTAAAAGAAGTGGGTTGAGTAGTATAGAGGGGCTATCGGAGTCGGCAGGCACGCATGCACGTTCTGCTCCTTTAGATTGCCGCCGGTGTAGCTACACGCCGCTACTATGCGGTTCGGCCACAGCTCCCGTGCTCCAATTACTTCCGGCGGCACCTGTACTATCGTGATGCAAACAACAGAGTGCGTGGCTTTCGGTGCAGGTGACGAACCGCATATGCGCAGTAGGAAGAATTTACGAGAGTTTCATGACCAACCTGGTACGCCAGATCATCCGTCTTTCCCCCGCCCTTTTTGAGAGAGAGAGAGAGAGAGAAGAGAGAGAAGAGAGAGAGAGCGAGAGAGAGAGAGAGAGAGAGAGAGAGAGAGAGAGATAATGAAAATGAATTTGGATTTTTATTGGGCGCGCAGCAGCCAATTTGGCTATAATCGCCAGACAGATAGAGAGAGAGAGAGAGAGAGAGTAGAGAGAGAGAGCGATAGAGTGATAGAGAGAGAGAGAAGAGAGATAGAGAGAGAAAATGAAACTTTATTCTGCAGTCTCAAAGTCCGAGCCGCGGAGTTATGAGTCCTCGGAGGAAGGGGGGTGTCCCATGGTCCTCCGACGTAACGGAACGGGCTTGGCGGAGGTGCACAAAGGTTTCAATGTGGGCAGCCAAGAGGGACCACAGGGCTGCCTGTAGGTTTTCAGTGGGAGCGGCCCAGCTAGACCATGAGTAGGGAATATCAGGGGGGAAGGGGTTGGTCGAAAGAAATGTGGAAGACGAGGTCGCCCGTACACAGCGCCAATATGTATTTTCATTGTCCGGATAGCCACCGCATACCTGACAGTGCGGACGGCCTGGTGACTGCTTGTATGTAGTGGAGGAACAGATCACAGGGGAGGGACAATGTCTGCGCCTGTCTAATATATGTAGCGTGTCTCCGTGACATGAATTTAGATGGGGAGGGAAGTACCATTCTTGCTTTGTGGAGGTTGCCGAGATGTTTGCGGCGCCTTTTACGGTGCATTGCTCTATCCTCTTTTGGATTGTATTCCTCAGGACACGGCTGAGGGCTGCCCGGGAAATGACGCTCGGCACGAAAATAAATAAAATAAGGAATATAGCTGCTTGCGCAGTTTTCACTCAGCGCAGAGCGTGAGCGGGAACCGGACGCGGCGGCAAGACAAAGCAAAACGCATAGATGCCGAAAGTCTTGACCATAATACCAGGTTGTGGCGCGAACTCTCGTAACTTTTTCGCACTGTGCATACGCGGCTGATCGCCAGGATGCGCGGCATGTACTGAAAGCCACGCGCTCCGTTGTTCGTATTTCAATCTATCGCGATAGTACAGTCGAGCTAAGTATGGCCTACAACGTTCATTATAGTATAAGTATTTCAGCGGTAATAACATCAAAAGAATAACTATTTGCCATAAAAGTTTGTAAAAAGTTTGATGCATTGCGGCGTTAGGCACCCAAAGTTTGGAATCTCTGAAGTGTGACAGCGGAGCAATAATTGGCGCACTTGACAGGACGATCAAAGTGCGCATGCGCGGTGCAGTCGACACACGTCCAAACCCTGTCGAGGTTTAAAGAATGACAAAACATTTTAAACAGGTACAATTGACAGAGGCCTGTCTGTGCCCTGGGAGCTGCCATTTTGTCTCTCAACTGTGCGAGCGGTGCGATAACTGGCGCAGCCTACAGGACGATCAAAGTGCGCATGCGCGGCGCAGCCGACTCACGCCCGAACCCTGTAAAAGTTTACAGAATGACAAACATTCTATACAGGTGCTATTGAGAGAAGCACGTTCGTGTCCTGGGAGCCGCCATTTTGTCTGAACTAACTGTTGCCAGCGGTGGTGCAATAATTGGCGCACTCGACAGGACGCCCAAAGTGCGCATGCGCGGGACAGGCGAAGCACTCGCGAACCATGTCAAGGCTTAAAAAAACGAGAATTGCCATACACTTATATAGATTGAGAAGCACGTTTGTGTCCTGGGAGCTGCCGTTTCGTTTCATAGCTGGGCTAGCGGAGCATTAACTGGCGTAGTCGACAGGACGCGCAACGTGCGCATGCGCGGCACTACCGAAGCACGCCCGAACCCTGTCAAGGCTTAACGAATGGCGAAAAATTCCATGTAGGTAGGATTGAGGGAAGCACGCTTGCGCCGCATTCGCGCACGCTCTTTCCCCTTTCAATCCCGCCGCGTGCCCCGCTATCGCCGCCGCCCGGTGCCCTAACCCCTGGCGTGACTCCGAGACCTTGGTCGTGGGCGTTGGCGTTCGCCGCGCCGTGCGTGATCCGCCGGGCACGTATGCCGCCGTAGTACGTGCCACTGAGTGCGTGCGTGCTGTATACGCGATCACGGTAAATGATTTCCCGACCCCGACGTATATTACTTGCTCTGCGGTGTTTCACCCTGGCGGTGATAATTATGTGTCCTTGTGGTGTATTCTTTCCCCTCCCTCGTGTCTAGGTTCCTCCGTTTTCGAGTTTGTTTTTTTATGCGGGGTCTACACAGCCTGTCGCTCTTATGTCATGAATCGGTAAGATTTTTGTTATCCGCGTCCTTAATAAATTTCGCTTTTATTTTTACGTGCGATTAAGTCGAGGAAGACAATTAACTCGATGGAGGGATGAAATCAGAAAATTCGGAAGCAAAGAATGTACTAGAACATCGCATGACGGGAAGGAAGGAAGGAAAGAAGGAGGAGGAAGAGGAGGAGGAGGAGGAGGAGGAAAAACTTTATTGTGAGCCTGGTGATGTGGGAGTGGTCTTTCAGTCCAGGAGACTATGGGAAGGAAGGAACATGGCTGGAACTGCGCACAAAAACCGGACGAGAGAAGGGAAACACACACAACGCAGCTTTCAACTAAATTTATTATCAGAAAGCACGCGCACATATACAGTCTAGTCCACTTATAACAATATCCAAGTGCCAAGGAAATCCCATCGTTATAACCGATAATTGTTATAAGCGGGTTGCGAAATAAAAAGACGGAACAGAGCTCAAAACATTTTATTCGCATGCCAGCAAGGTCGTACTACTACTAATTTGCGGAAAAGAAGCCACAGTCGGTCACCTTTGCTTGCCGCGTGTGAAGCTAGCGCAAATCTTTTCCAAGAGCATCTATAGTGCTTCACCTAGCTGAGGCAAACGTCCTTGGCGGAAACAAAGACACCGACCCCGGGGACTGTGGCACGCACTGGGCCTCCTACGAGACACTACCTGAGTAGGCTGCGCAACCGCGTCATTAGAGTCGTCACTGTTGCACTTTTGGTGCACAATATAACCGGATTCAATCGTTATATCCGATATCGTGGCACTGGAGCATTGTAATAAGCGTTTTTTTTTACCATAGAAAGAAGACAAAAGTTGGCGGTGCCACAGCTGTTCATCGTTATATATGCCGATATGCGATATATTGTTATAACCGGTATCGTTAACGGTAAGTAAAACAGACTCGACTGAATAGGCTCTGTCACATGACTCGTAGGGGCACACATGCCAGCGGGAATTCTGAATACACGTTACACAGTCATCTTTCTGTGAAGAAATGTGGAAGGCGTCAACCATTCTCTTGGCACCTGTACACATTCTTTTCTGTGAATGAAATGTGGTAATGTTTCTGTGTTAATGGGAATATCTGTGTTACTACATTTTGAAACACTCTGTGCAACCACATTTTGCGCAATGAAGGGCTAAGTGAGTAACGGGGCGCAATTTCGAGCTCAACAAATGCTCTCTAAATCTGGTGTTGACGCAGCATCTAATTTGGCCACGGAAGCGAGGAACATTACAGGAAAAGCAGAGAGATTAACCAGGGAACTGTCCGGTTGGCTACCCGACACCTGGGGATGCGCATAAGAAAATCGAAAGAGAAAGGAAGTATCGCGGTATGTGTTAAAAGAGAGAAAACGAGGAGGAAAATCAGAAAAAAAGGACAAGACGCGGAAATGGTAAATACAAGGACGGAAGCACGCTTGAAAATGACGAAATTAATGCACAAAACTAACCAGGTAAACCCAAAAAAATTGGCATGCCAGGAACTGTTAGAACCTGGCAAGATGCCCTCGTCATGCTGGGACCACAATCGAGATGGTGATTGCGATGATGTTGATGATGGCATGATGATTACTGGAAAGAATAGGTGTGTCACAAACAAACCAATACATGGCGCTGGGTGCCTACAGGAAGTGCTTGCCTTGCACCTATCTGGAAATAGAAAGTCACGATGATGCTGATAATGATGATGATAAGGAGTGGCGTTACATATATTTTATTACACAAATCTTTTGCGCAACAACATTTTTAACGAATTATTTTTCCACATGGTACATTACTACACTCAATGCATCCGACATTGTATACATACACTTGTGAATTCTGCATACAGCCATGCACTCTCTTCTACCACATGGTATGGGAGTTTCCGCCACACACCATCCCTTACCCCCAAATCCTAATCCCTCATTTGAGCAGTGGAGGGTCGGTTGACCAGCTCCCACCCGGATCACCAACAAAATCTGGTAGACCGGGCGAGACAGGCTGCCAAGACCTTCCTGGACTAAGGAGGTCCCCACCTGGCGGTCAAACCAACAACATTGACTGCTCCTTAATTAAATGTTTATTCCTCCTCCTCTCTTTAAGAAAAAGAAACCCACTTTGTATTACATTGTTTTATTGTCTTCCTTCGTGCTTGCGGAGAGGCTTAGCATCCTCGGTGGCGTGTCCATTTATTCAGCGGCGCGCTGAGGTAGCGTGTCTTTTTCTTAGGAAGAAGAAGCAGCAGCAGCATATAAACACAAACGATAGATTCCCTAAAGCAGCAGAGCAGAGCTGTGACAGCATGGGGCAGCCAAATGTAACGGTCCAAGGTCGCTCCTCCTAACAATGCAATTAATCGTCGCGGCTCTGCCCGTTCCCCTGCTAAGCCTAACCGAGGTGTCTCCTCCAGAGGCCGGGCGGGAATCGAGACCCCCGGGCCTGTCGGGATGGAGCGGGAAAGCCGACACCTCCTTCGTCCTGTGTTTACCCGGCCGCATCTGCGTTCCTTCTGCAATGGCAGCAATGTACACGCAGAAATAGGAAAAACAGACGAAGAAAAGGAAACAAAGAAAGACGAAGAAGAAAGAAAGAAGAAAAGAAAGAAAGAAAGAAAGAAAGAAAGAAAGAAAGAAAGAAAGGGAAGGGAAGATTAATAGCTCGCACAAACTGTTGAGGATGGCCGTATCGCCTTGGGCGGAGAAATTGCCGTGTAGGCGGCTAAGAGAAACACGATAACCAATTGGTAGCGCGGCCTGTACGGAAATGTCGTCTGTGTGTACGCAACGGACTTTCGTGTAGACGTAGCTTGTCCATGAGAGAGAAGCTTGGGAATCGGAGCCAGAGTGCCAAGTAGCCCGCCCCAGCCCGCCGCCCAGTCGTCTCGCAACGCCCAGCTTTTATCGTCGTTGTGTTTTCAAGCGAAGCTTGTATTGACTCACTTGTGTCGTAGACACTTGTGTCGTAGATGACGTCAAAAAAAAAAAAGTCTAACATCCCTTCGTAACGAAAGCTGGGAGAAGCGCGAAAGCTTTCTCACACCAAAACTGCGTTGCTAAAAGTGCGCCTAATCGATCGTCAAGACCTTCAAAGAAGACCCGAATCGCAAGAACGATAACACATGCAGCGATTTTTCGCGCACTAATTGTAAACGCATCTAGGAACTTTCGAACGGTCTAAAACGTATACCGATACATGATTTATGAGATAAGCCACGATGAAGTACTCCTACTCCTACTTCATGATTGATGCGAGTGTTGTCTTTTTCTCTGGAGCCGTTTCTTTTTTCGCGATTTTCAAGTACCGTTTTGACACAATGAAAGATGCCCGGCTTCACGCACGCGCCGTGAGATCTTATCAGAGGTTTTCGGCGGTCGACCGACCGGTCTACGGGGAAATGCATTATTTTTTGTTACAGGACGCCATCTGTCCCACTAAGAAAGCTTTCGCTTTAAAAGCGGAGGAGGGCCTCGAGAGACAATGGTTCCCGTGGCCGGAATCGAACCTGGGCCCCTTGAGTTATGTGGCCGACGTCTATATCCGATTTTCGCCATTCGGACACGGTATTCATACGCAAAGCGTTGGAGGTGATCCTTGCGCTGCGTCGTTGCCACGGAACGCCGCGCCGTTGATAGGCCGCGTTGCATGCTGGGAAATGAGCGGCTAATTTGAAAGTTGCCGAGGAAGTTGTCAAGCGTGGCAGCAGAGACGCCAGCGGAAGTGAATGTGTATTCGATGAGGTATTATTTGTGTGACGGCGGGTGATTTTCTAGTGAGCGTGTGTGTGCTGCGTGCGTGTGTGTGCGTGCGTGGTGTGTTGCGCGTGCGTGTGTGTTGTGTTGTGTGTTGTGTGTGTGTGTGTGTTGTGCCGCGCGCGCCGTGTGTGTGTGTGTGTGTGTGTGTGTGTGTGTGTGGGTGTGTGTGTCTGTTTTGTTGTGTGTGTGTTGTGTTTGTGTGTGTGTGGTGTGTTGTGTTGTGTGTGTGTGTGTGTGTGGTGTGTGCTGTGTGTGTTTGTGTGTGTGTGTGTGTGTGTTTTAAGATCGGGTCAAGCTCGGCCAGTTGTTTGGGTTGGGTGAGAGTTTGGGTTGGGGTTGATTGGGGATGGATTATACTGTTTTGTTTATACTGACTGGAGACAATCTTCGGGCTCACGCCTGCTCATTTAGGGAGGGGATGGTTAGTTTTTATTAAATTGCTTGTGTTGAAGACTTGTTTTTTTTTAGTTTTCATTCGTGTGGAAGTTAATGGGCACGTTAATGAATTATTGATCGATCGTTTTTTTTTCGATTGATTTGCATTGATTGATTGAATTGATTGATTTATTTGATTGATTGATGATTGATTGATTGAATACTATTCGCCACGCGTGAGGGAAAGCAAGCGGCGCCAAAAACACGTTGTTTCTGGCTCCGGTCGTGAAACGCCTTGAAGAAGATTCACAGTAACATGCATGTTCTGACCGCAGTAGAGCGGTATATTGCGAGCTGTATATGTAGTTAGCAACGGTAGCAAGTGCTCACCGAGCCAAGGACGTCCTGCACTCAGTCACTCTTCGGTCGCAGGATTGATTGTCACGCACCCACTGCGCTCTGCACGGCGCTGCACCGAAAGCGATGCCACAAGAAGTGATGTCGCATCGCGTTTCATGTCGTCATATGCGGTACGAAGTCACCTTCCGCCATTCATGAGCCGTTAACGATAGCATGGACTGTTGTAATTTATCCACAACTTTGGGATCCGGCGACGATTTTCTGTCGAAAGAGAGTGCTGTTACATAAGCTAGTGCTACCTCCGGCCGCGTCGCAGCGCCTGCGTCGTCTTGCTGTACGTGTTTCGCCGTGATTTTTCGTGCCTCCTTTGATCATGCTCGAGAGAGAGAGAGAGAGAGAGAGAGATAGCGAGAGAGAGAGGGAGAGACGCGATCCTCTCTAGACTGAGACTCTCGAGAATCTCGCGAGAGGAGGGAAGAGAGAGCCTCTCTCTACGAAGAGAGAGCTCTCTAGGAGAGAGAGAGACTGAATCTCGAGAGAGAGAGCGTCTTCTTGCTGAGGAAATGGGCCAAGTCCTGAAGTTGAACAGGCAATTGGGGCTGAAGGCCCGTTTTTTTCTTGGACGTCTTCTCCTTGAGTTAACCCTTGGCGGACGTAGCCGGTGCTTCCGGCCGGTCCTATTCCATTGCCCGCCTTCTTGACCCAGGCGACCTCGGTCTGCGAAGCGAGGTGTCGCACCTCTCTTCAGAAGGGATTTAGAGGAAGGGGTCCTGGGGGCATACCCAGATGTGGACCAGGTTGGTGCGCCAAGGTTGGGCAAAGGCTGGGATGGACGTGAGTAATGGTGGCCGGATGGGGAAAGACTCCCGTCTGGAGTCGGCGCCACGTGACCGTGGCTCCATAAGGGATTTTTCTGCCTGAGGGCAGATCTGATGGGGGAGAGGTGGTGATGTCGTGGTATCGATCAGCGGTCACGCGCGGAGCGGGCTCCGTGGCAAGGATATGAGCTCGGCCCATCTTCGGCCTAGCGGTTAAGGGGAGCGCCTCCTTTCCCTCGAGCCCGGAATGCGCGGGGGTTCCGATCAGCTGTACTGCGGATTGCAGGAGGATCCTGCGTAAAATTTTGAGCGCCGTCGGGAATATGCGTCA
>CM023449.1:84266112-84432220 GCA_013339765.2 Haemaphysalis longicornis | reverse complement strand
CAGGGTGGAAGAAAGGGGCGGTTCGTCGCCGCAATGGCTGGATGCAGTGCACGGACTGTGTAAGCCCAGGGTGAAAGGAAACCAGCGGCGAAAATTCATCGGTGTCTTTCAGAAATCGGCCGCGATATCAACGGGCCACGCATTGTTCTATGCGACTGTTTCGAACGTAGTGACGCACTGCAAACACCTATCGCGGCGACGCACGCAACGTGGAGGTCGCGATGCCGCATAAGGTGTCCTGCCTTGCGAAATCAGCTGTAGGTGCGAAGAAACAAGCGTTATTTTATTCCGCTTAAACGAGACGACAACACCGTATGGCGCGAGCAGAGAACTGCGGGATGTGAAACGTTACAAGACTAGGCATTTCTACTTCA
Source organism: Haemaphysalis longicornis (assembly GCA_013339765.2). Lineage (NCBI taxonomy): Eukaryota > Metazoa > Arthropoda > Arachnida > Ixodida > Ixodidae > Haemaphysalis > Haemaphysalis longicornis. The sequence continues at coordinate 84,431,846 of CM023449.1, read as the reverse complement.
CGAGACACGCGAGTGCAAGACGCTCTACGTCAGTTGGTTAGATTGACAGTATACGTGTCATGCTTTCAATCCAGGCGACCATTTCCGAGGTGTTTCCCGGCGATGTAATAAAAGAGCTGCCGGCGTTTCTTAATGGCATATCGCCACGCGCAGTTTACAGTGATGAATGATAACGCAGAGAACCCCAACTGACGGTGAAATTGATAGAAAAACACCCTTAAGCACTAGCAGCCGCCTAAAAAAATTACTGTTGCGAGCTTTTATGGAAAAAACGAATAGTGACCTACAAATGATCCGTCCGAAGTTCGTTTCCAAGTTGTGCTACATTCAACTTTCATTTGGCTTTACACTGATGTGCAGCAGCCTACCGTGAAGATATTTTATTGTTGATGAGGCTTTTGAAATAGTATACATAAAGAAAATATTCGGTTCAACATGTAGTTGCTTTGCAGCCATGTCATGTCAAGCTTTTGTGAAAGCATTTTAATTTCTGATAACAGTGACGTCGAACACTGACTGCCCCATACGAAACTTGAACGAACAGCTATACAAGTGCATTCAATTCTTACTGCACCTATTTAGACAACCACACTCAACAGGTCCAATAATATGAGTATGAACGTGAGATCTAAGTGAATTATTTAAAAATGTGCCGACATCTCCATGCAAGCATTTCCATTTTATCCACTTCTGCAACCAATCAGAACACCAAACTGGAACAGGGAGAAGAAATATTTAATTCTCACTGCCCCTTGTCAAGGTGTCATGGGCTACTGCACAGGCATTTTCTATTCTTACCGCACTTTCCAGCCAGCAGCAGCAAAGTGGCACCCTGAAAGCCTGACATTGGATCCATTTTGATTTGCTGCACCAGTGTTTTCAATGCCTAATGCAGCTTTAAAGCCAAAAGCAACAGTGTGTACGTGAAAAGCAGTGACTTCACAGCGTGAAGGTGTGGCATGAATTCATTCTAACGTACTACATAAGCATCTTCAACTCTCACCACAACTTCATGGCCAGAAACTACAATGTGTGCGAGAGAAGCAGCGATTTCATAGCCTGAAAGTGTGGCATGAATTTATTCTAACGTACTATGTAAGTGTCTTCAACCCTCACCACAACTTCATGGCTAGAAGCTACAATGTGTGCATAAAAAGCAGCGACATCACAGCTTGAAGGCCTGGCATAAACACATTCCAACGTATTTTATTAGAGCTTTCACTTCTTACCGTAGCTTTCTAGTCAGAAGGAACAGTTCAACCTTGCAAAGGAGTTACATAGCATCTTGAAGAAGTGACGTAAAATCGTTGCGACCTGCTGAGTAAGTTTTTCCAATTTTTACTGCGTCTGAACCAGCCGGAAGCAACAGTGCGCACAGAAAGCAGCGACATGACACTCTGGAGGCCTGAAGTTGAACCATTTTGATATGCCGCATCACTGCTTTCTATTATTCTTGCAGCTGTATAACCAGAATCAACAATGCATGCTCGAAAAGTATGAACATAGCATTCTGAAGGGGTGACACACCTCATTTCTACCTGATACACAAGTGTTAGCAATTATTACTGCAGCTCATCAACCAGAACCACCTTCAGTCACTGTTTGAAGGCTCTCCACAGTTGCTGGAACAATAAAAACATCTAAAAGTGGGAAGCGGTGTTGAAATCTAAATTAAAGTATGCTCCATGATAAGACGCTCAAACATGTCCTCCACTCTGTATAATAACAGTCTATCATGACAGAGACACTGGAAATCTGAATGTCTCTCAATACACTGTAACCCCTTTGTTGAAACTTAAACTGCACAAGCACCAAAATGCAATCGTTAAACTACAGCCATCACTATGAAACACAGCTGCAATAGACAAATTTTTATAACTCAAAGCCCATCACACAAACTGCATGAAAATAAAGGGAAGATAAACTATTGGTTCATTCCTACTAAACGCATTCAGCTATTTCAAAACAACTTTAACAGCTCACGACACTTATGAGAAATTCCACACTGCACACGAAATACGCAGCCTCAGTACATGCCTAGTCAGTTTCTCTGATGCCAGTTAGTGTAGCGAAGGGAACATACGCACCATAAGCTTAGCAGGCATAATAAAAAGCTGCGCGCGTGTGTAGTTTTGGCTATGTATAAAAAAACTACGTGGTCATGTTGCGGGGCCACACATATCCGGCTTCCTTCAACGGCGTGGTTCAAAATCCACCAATCATGCAGTTTCGATGTTTATTTAGCCCTCTTATACGTTTCAAAAATGCTACTGATGATTACGACCAACCAATGACAGTCAAGAAACGAAACGCAACCACATTTGATTACCTCAACAATACTCGCACTCGTTCATACTTTTGTATGTTCGATAATGTGCCCATTGGCACAAACAGAACGCCATAGGCACCCGTCTCTCGCAGGAAGGCAGGTTCATACCGATTTTCTTAAAGCTACCCAACCCAGTCTCGGATAATTGTGCACGAACGTTTACTTCTTCGCGAGTCTCTGCAATCATACCTGTTTACGCCAGGGGGAAAAAACGCCACACCGCTGCTCCGTTCGTACCCCGGCAGGCTAAAGCAATGCGCGAATCGGCAAGGAAAGATACCTTACATTGTAAGATTTGGCAATCGTCTTAATAACGTGTTCGGCTGTACGAGCGGCCGTATCCGGCCAAAAAACACGCCGCACACGTTTGCACGATCCGCGTCGGGCCGGACGGACACCACGTAGGCCTGCGCTCAACATCGGGCGCAGCCTACGCTCACAGCAACAAACGAAAACGCTTGCAACTTGTCACCGCTACTGCCGTAGACGAAAGCAAATCGCATTATTTCTTCACAAAGGCGGCGTTACACCGACACAATTTCCACAATCACACCAGCAACAGATGCAGCTTCGACGCTTTGCCGTTCTCAGATCGAGTTCGTTGACGACGTTCCGAGTACGTAGAACAGCCCACCAGTGCCACCACGATTTCCTCACGTACGTACAAACCACGACGCGGCAAGACACACACGGGACAGGTAACGATAAGCGGCTTCTTGATGCACTACAGCACATTCGTAACACAAATCGCCTACAGAGCTGTTGGTTCTCGGCAACCTCGTTGTCGCTCGACAGCGCAGCTGCGGTGGGGAAGCGAGCGCGGCCATATTGGAAGTAGTTCTCCTTTCAAACGTACGTCGCAGGCGTCACACAAACGGCGAGACGCCATTGGTTGCGGATGAACACAAAATCCCTTTGATCTTGAAAAGCCGCTGCAGAGTTAAGCTGTCACCAACTATAGTTAAAATACCACTGACATTACTTTTAATGCAAGCTTCACTAAAATAAGATCTATAATTACGAAAAAATAGAATGGCTATGCGACCCACTAGCTCGTACCCCACACTAGAGCCAATGACGTATTATGGGCAGCTGCGCAACTGGCGGAGGACGGCAATAGCAAATGCAAGACAGGGCTTACAAGCTGGCAGAATGAGCTATGTGCGCTTACATTTTATGCAAATTGTTTTTATACCATGGTGGGGTAAACAGTGGAAGTTACGAACGGACACGTAAACATAGTGCGCGCAGTACGCACTGGTGCTTCTATGCTTGTTATAGCTGCGCCGCAGTGCGGCACTTTGGGGTTGTCCCACACGACACTGGCCAATTGGAATAAGCGATTTTGTCTTACGTGGGCCTGTTTGTCGATTATACCCAATGTTTCACAAACGATTTTACTATCAACAGTAGCACAAATAAACCACGTGCAAATCCGCTCAAAAACCAAGCGATGCGGACAGCGGGCCTGAGCGGTATTGTGGCGCCATCTAGAGAACGTGCGGTAAACGAAGCAACGAAAGACGTTTCATCGTCCGCTGCAACCCTTGTCCTGGATACGTCCTCGCTGACGTCACGAAACGCACGATTTAGCGGGAGAATGGAAATTTTGACCTAATTGTGTAATTTCTCAATGAATGAAGCATCGTTTGCTGCCGGGCAAGCGCTTGGGGCACTATAAAATACCTAATCTTTGGAACAAAACTAAATTGTATTTTCTCTTCATGACCCCTTTGACAATGAGGTCACATCAGCATAGTGGACAGAGACCAAAGATAGGACCCGAGGCTACGGTGAAGCACTAAAGAACGCGCGACTGCCCAGAAGAGAATACCCCCCGCCTCATCGGGCGCTGAGCCGCGAAGAGGCGACGATTCTCAGACAACTACAGACGGCGTCGCCCACATCACCGGCGGCACTACACCGCATGTACCTAGAGGAGTACAGAAGCAGCCTATGCGAGGTATGCAAAAAGGGGCCGGCCAACCGGTGGCACATCATGTGGGATTGCGCCACCGAGCCAGACGGCGCCAGCTTCGAAGAGTACCCGACACAACTACAGGAAGCCATCGAAGCGAGGTACAAGAGGAAGCAAGAGTGGGCCATACAGCCAGCAGGTCTTCACTGCACTCGAGAAGCACGGACTCCATAAAGGGGCCTGCGCATATTAGGGTAGCGAATAAGATGCGACGACCGGCCGCGTCGGGACGGGTGTCATAACAAACCTCCGCCCACTGCAGGATCAATGTGCATAAGGTCCTTTCCAGTCCAGTCCCGTCCAACTTACGTACAGGTGAGCATTGGCAAACGCAATAGCAAAACGTTACCGTACTTTACCACGGCATCGATTTATGGTTTGCTGTAGCGAATGCTTTTGGTAGGTCTAAAAATAAGTAGTAGGTGGTTCGATGGAAAAGGAAAAGAAATGGACTGGGGATATTATTGAGCCCAGCTGGGGGCTCACCGGCATACAACCCAGTCCGGGGGGGTGGGGAATATAGAAGGGGATGAATAGAATAGGGTAGAGAAAAGGAGATAGGTAAAGAGAAAAGTTGAGGCGCCGCGAGGAGAAGAAGCGTTGCCACAGTCACTGGGGGCCACCGAGCACAGTACAAAATAACACTAAAACGGCTTCGTTATTTTCAATACTGGCGTTGACGAGGTCCGAAAATTCTTCTAAAAGCGAAATTCTGTTTTTTTTTTTTTTTTTTTTGTGAATCCAAACTGCTCCCTGTTATTTAAGTTGTACTTTTCGCAAAAGGATTGCATTACAGACGCTATATTCTTCTCCATCACATGAGACAACCCTGATAATATTGCAATCGGTCTAATTACCGAGGTCGCCTTTCTTTCCCGTGTTTGTAAATCGGTTTTGCTTTCATTTCTTTCATTTCTTTGGGTACGTTTTCAGTTTTGAATATTATATTAAGAATCTTTAAAAGCACACGTTTTAATCTGCTGAAGTGGCACAACGAGTCTCTCAATCGGATGTTGTCAAATCCGGGTGGTTTAAACGGTTTCATTTTGAGAATAGAGAGTTTTAGCATAGCGTGCTCCGTCCGCTAACGCTACGGCGGCGGGTAGCGGGGCGCGACTGGGGAGAGCAAATTCGTCACGGTGGGGTGGATTAGTTCCGCGCGGCCTGCCTTCGCCATGCCCGCTCTTTCCCTCCGTTGAGGGGCAACCTCCTCGCACTCCCCGCGCGCGCATGCGCAGTCCGGTCCCGCTACCCGCTAACCTTAGCGTAGCGTACGGGAGCCGCTATGCTAAAACTCTCTAATGATGTTTCAAAGCTCTGTTTCTGTAATCAGCGGAGGCTGTGTTAGCGCACGCCCGAATAGGCTAGAATTGGATAGAACGCACGCTCGCTTGCGTTCTATCTTCGTCCCTTTTTTTCCATCAATGCCTCAGCTACTTGTATAAACGTGTAGTTAAAGTTTCTGCACAACTCACGCGTGTTTTCATTCGGAAGGTTCTTTCTGACTGTGTCATCTACGCTTGCTTGTTTAACTCTTCCCGTTAATTCGTTAGCCGTCTTCCACGTTTTTTTTTTTTTTTTTTACTGTTATTCTTATGTTCGGCAAACTGCGGCAAGTGGTAAATGAAAACCCGGCGTATTTTGGCTGTTACCAAATTCTGAAAAGTCAGAAACTCTTGCCTCTTTAGCGTATCCTGCGGTTCTTTCCGACATTTTTGCCACCCTTTATCTTTCAAATAGCAAAGTTTTATTATTTTAGTTGTGATCCATCCGTTGTTTACTTGTATGTGTTTTAATTTTACACATCTACCCGAGCGCTCGTAGATGTCGCGAAAAATTGATTGATTGATTGATTGTAGGGTTTTAACGCGCCGACGCAACGCAGGCGATGAGGCGCGCCGTATAGGGCTCCGGATTAATTTTGGCCACCTGGGGATCTTTAACGTGCGCCGAAATTTCGCACACACGGGCGTTTTTGCTTTTCGCCTCCATCAGAAAAGCGGCCGCCGCGGCCGGGAATCGAACCCACGACCTCGTGCTCAGCAGCGCAACGCCTTAGCCACTGAGCCACCGCGGCGGGTATGTCGCGAAAAAAATTCAGTTACTTTAATGTACAAGCTTAGGTTATCCACACCCAGCAAGGCGTTCCGATTAGTCTCACTTATGTAGGCATCAACATTTTTATCGTCTAAAACTTTTTCATCGTTAAATGCTCCGCCTTTTCACTCAATACCGTAGAAAATATCGCTAATGCTATCAAGTAATGGTCAGCCAACTTTTACCTAACCACTCCAGGCTGATGTATTTGCTCCGTTCTACTTGTTATAATATGATCTATGCATGATCTGAGACGGGTAAGGTAGAATGAGGTGGTATTATGGTTAAGACGGATGAAAATGAATTCAGGCAGATGCAGATGCATTAAAGTAGGCTAAGGTGTATTAAGGGCGGTAAAGTAACGGGGCTGCTATGTCGACGGACGGACGTGTAAATACGCGTTATCCGTCACAATGCTAGAGTGAACTAGAATAATATTCTGGTTCACTCTACAATGCTGCTCGAAGCTTCCACCTTCAAAGAATGGGGAAAAAAAAGTTTAATGGAAACTAAAGAGCTCAGGCCTACTGATGGTAGGGCCTGTTGTGGTTAGGTGAAAGACAGAAAGGAAAAAACCGGACCATCTACACTAACGTGAAACCTGGGGAGGGACGAAGCATGCAGCGTACAAGTGTATTCATGACTCCTTGGCGTTTTTGACCACGGAGATGAAACCTTTGGGGGTGGAGGTATACAGCTTGGCTGTAAGTGTTGTGTCTTTGAAGCATGAAGCGTTCTAGCGCGAGGCGTTGGAAAACGGGTGTCTAAGTGTGTCCTTTTAGTACGCGTTACGATCGATGCGCGATGAGTACCAACTCGGGTGTCCAACTCGGGTCCAACTGGAGTGTTTTCCAACTCCAGAACGGGTGTCCCGGTGTTTTGGTACCGTGACTACGTGAAACGACGACGACGACGACAGGAGATTGCGACAGCCCGAGCCCCTGAGGGGCTTCGCCCATAAAAAAGGGGGAACGGAAGCAGGAGTGAACCATTTCGATATACATCGGGACACGGGTGGCGATATACACGACGATCAGCCAAGTTTAAACATCGATTCTCTACACGCTTCAAAGCATGTAAGCAGATACAGGTGGCCCCGAGAAATTTTTCTTAAGAAGCTGCACGCCGTCTACAACGAGGAAGGACGACAGGCCAAGCTTATCACAAACGATACTCTAACTGCGACGACGGGGATTACACGGACGCGGCCGACCATTTCGGTCGCGACGCAAGACAATTGCGGTATCAATAATTACGAAAATTCCGTTGCCTCCGGCTCTCTCCGCACGACCTCCGTGGTGGGCGAAGAAGCGGCCATATCACTTGGCGATGGTGGCCTCCACAAAAATCAGAACAGTAATCAACGACTCCAAGTGTGCGGTTATAAATTTCTCCCGAGGGCAGATCTCCCAAGAGGCGTCAGCAATTTTAACTTCCGGCTTCGACCCCGAGAAACGAACCATTAAGATACAGGTAATCTGAACCCCTGCCCATTCCGGCCTGGCCGGGAACGAATCCACGCACGGCGCCTCTGGAGGCTTCACCGGCCGAGCGGACATCAATCTGGACGAGGATTTTGCCTCGCTGTCGGGCAGAAACAGACTCGTGTCCTATATTGCCAACCACTATCGGCTGGCCCGAGCCCGCTTCCGACCCGAGCATCCTTCCCTGACTAAACGCCAATCCGTGGTCTGGCGACTCTTCCAGAGTTATCCATATCTGAGTTCGATTGTATACAAAAGGGGTCAGCATTACTGCCCCGCGGGCCGCACGCATTTCGCAGGGCAGTATTATGCGGTCCCCAGCACGCCGTCAGAACCCCCTCCCCTCCCCCTGTCGCTTCCTATCTGAAGGCCGACACGCCATGGAGGAATGTTTGACATCCACCTCAAAACTGTACCCTGCGGCTACAAAGGAAAGTTGTACAGCTTCCTCAGAAACTTCGCAGTAGAAGAAAAATTCTTCCTTGTCCAGGATTCGAATTCAGAGCCACCGCTTGATCTGAACAGTCGCTCTACCATCTGAGCTAACCAAGAGGCTAGCCGTTTGTAACGCGAGAGGAAATTGATCAACAACTTGAAATGCAGTGAAGAAAACTGTTCGATTAACACCATGCAGTTTTGACCTCAAATGGCGTTAGGCGGGAGACAAGACGAGATAACTGATCGCTTTCAGTTGGCATCGTCCCCCATATTCAAACTTAGCCAGATTATTGTCAATTATTGTGAAACATTGCTGTCAATTCGCAGATTTTTTTTCTTTGCCTGAAAAGTCCCCTTCCTACCATTCCTACCCCCAACCCGATTTGCCGTCCGGCCCTCCGCCGTGTCGGCTTCATGCAACACGGCCCTCCACCGCGAAACGTCGCCGACCCCTGGTCTGCAGCTACTGTTACTCAGGGCGCTGTACAGAACTCAGCGGCGTAAGAATGCTACACATTAGTCAACAATTCCCTTTTTTTCAAATATTTTTTAAAAGACGATAGCCTTTCTTGGGCTAGTAAACACAGAAATTTTGGTCTGTCTGTCTGTCTGTCTGTCTGTCTGTCTGTCTGTCTGTCTGTCTGTCTGTCTGTCTGCCTGTCTGTCTGTCTGTCTGTCTGTCTGTCTGTCTGTCTGTCGATTCAGCCACTTGGCCGAAGTGAAACAAGAGCTGCACAACAGTCTTATATACCCACACCCAGTTCTAAACGTCCAAGTCCGGTGTGAATGTTCATACTTGTCAACATTGTCACGCAGAGTGCCCCAGGTGCTAGGAAAAAGCGGATCTAGCACACATGCTATGGCAATGTCCGCAGGCAGCCACACTAGGTCGCAGTGTTAATAGCAGATAGCAGTTGGAGACCGTACGGCGCAGCTCAAACCCCGAGGACCAACTGTGGGCCGTCCAACTGGCCTAAGAGGCTGCAAGGGGTTTCTGGCCGATGCTTAGGAACTGAAATTGGCAACTAAATAAAGGTTTTCTCTCTTTCTCCCCCACCCCCACCCAGCAGCCCTGACACCTCTCGACCCCACGTACAACTCCATCCTCTCCCATCACACTAACTCCCGACGGCGATACCCCCACCCTTCCCTCACCGCCCAACAGGCCTACATCCTCCGCCGACTACAGACCGAAACCTACTTTAACCACATCATCCTATCCCACACTTCCCCCCCTCTTTTTCCACCCGACTGCCCACATTGTCACATCCCTCTCAACACCTACCACCTCGTCTTCTCCTGTCCCCAACACCCACATCCCCACCCCTCCCCTTCTCCTGAGAAGTGGGAGTCCGAGCTGACCAGCTCCGCACTGGAGCGTCAGGTCGCCCTGGTGCGGCGCGCACTGGAGGCAGCCCGGGCAAGAGGCCTGGCTCCTGGACTTAGGAGGCTAACCACGCCCTTCTACCCCTTCCCTTTGGCTCATTAAACGTTTTGCCACCACCACCATCTCTTTCGTGAGCCAGCGCCAAAACAACTATACCAGAGAACGGCGGTGTTGAGTAGATTCCTTTCAGCTTGCCACCATTAAAGGGACCCTGCAACACTCTTTTCTCACCTTTTCTCTAAATCTGAAAGGACTGTAGTCAGGAATTAACCCTCTTTGCCCATCAGATAACTTAAAAGCTTGCTCGAAAGATTTTTTCTCTCTTTCTAAGTATTGGCATTCTTTGAGCGCTTGCTTGCGTCATTACAGCGATGTAGCGGCTTTTTGCGGGCTTCATTTCCGTTGCAGCAATAAGCGCATTCGGTAGCCACTTTAAAACGAAAGCAACAAAAGCAAACCAGAAACGGTAGGCGGATAGTTCTGCTGCGATGGGTAAATCACATGGTGCCGCTGCGTGCTGGCGTTAACTATAGCTTTTCCAGTGGTTTTATACGCCAAGGAAAGAGTGGAACCGTTTCTGAAGTGTTGCAGAGTCCCTTTAAGTGACGCTCGGTGATAATCTCGGCGTCATCAGAATCGTTTGAATATGAAGCAGCCTTTCTGGAGCGGAAGACGAAACCAACAAAGAAATGGCGGGATCGTTATCGCACTTTGAGACTATTGAAAACCTTTCTTGTACTTTTGTGACGTACTAAACGGTTATCTCATCGCAGAATCTAGCGGCAACCGTACAACAGTTTGTGACCCACGCTCACGCTTGTCCAACCTGCGTATACACACGCTGCGGAAATGAGGATGTTTCTAATGGGGAAGTTTGTCCAGTTTTTGATTCGTTTTTGTTTTGATAGGAGTCGCTGCGGTTGGTCCGGAGGCCCCGCCCCAACTTTACGCCGGTAACCCACTTCTGTATACTTCACCGCAGCGCATCGCGACTCGCTATGAAGCACCCTTTAAAGGCAAACCTTGAGTCTTGGGGGAATCCTATAGCATGTACAGGTGCCGTCAGAAGTAATTGGAGCACGGGAGCTGTGGCCGAACCGCATAAGAGCGCCGTGTAGCTGCACCGGCGGTAAACGGGGAGCGAACACGCATGCGCGCCTGCGCATTTATACATCTCAACCCACTTCTTTTAACGCGGCTTCGAGCACTGGTCCCAGCGATGGCGCTCTTGCACGCTTCTAGCGCACGCGAACTGCTGGAGAAGCGTCACAATCGCAGGGATCTGAAGTGACAATTTTTCTTTTCTAATGTTTTTAGGTGGGGTCTGCTATCAGCGCCATCGCCGAGATCAGCATGCTGCGAACAACGCTCGAAGCCGCGTTAAAGAAGTGGGTCGGGTAGTGTAGAGGGGCTATCGGCGTCGGCAGGCACGCATGCGCGTTCTGCTCCTTTAGTTTACCGCCGGTGTAGCTACACGGCGCTCCTATGCGGTTCGGCCACAGCTCCCGTGTTCCAATTACTTCTGACGGCACCTGCACTGTAGTGACACAAACAACGGAGCGCGTGGCTTTCAGTACAGGCGACGGGCCGCATATGCGCAGTAGGAAGAATTTAAGAGAGTTCGTGACCAACCTGGTATGCAAAGACCTCGCCTGTTGAGCGCTCGGCACGAAATAAATAAAATAAAGGAATATAGCTGCTTGTGCAGTTTTCACTCAGCGCAGAGCGTGAGCGGGAACCGGACGCGGCGGCAAGACAAAGCAAAACGCATAGATGCCGAAAGATGGTCTTTCCATACCAAGGTTGGACACGAACTCTTGTAACTTTTTCGCACTGCGCATACGCGGCTGGTCGCCAGGATGCGCGGCATGTACTGAAAGCCACGTATTTCAATCTATCCTATTTCAATCTATCGCGATAGTACAGTCGAGCTAAGTATGGTTTACAACGTTCATTATAGTATAAGTATTTCAGCGTTAATAACGTCAAAAGAATGACTATTGCCATAAACGTTTGTAAAAAGTTTGATGCATTGCGGCGTTAGGCACCCAAAGTTTGAAATCTCTGAAGTGTGACAGCGGAGCAATAATTGGCGCACTCGACAGGACGATCAAAGTTCGCATGCGCGGCGCAGCTGACTCACTCCCGAACCCTGTAAAAGTTTAAAGAATGACAAACATTCTATACAGGTGCTATTGAGAGAACCACGTCTGCGTGAACTGGGAGCTGTCATTTTGTCTGAACTGTGCCAGCGGTGCAAAATCATTGGTGCACTCGACAGGACTCTCAAAGCGCGCATGCGCGGGACAGCCGAAGCACGTGCGAACCCTGTCAAGGTTTAAAAAAACGAGTAGTGAAATAGACTTGTATAGATTGAGAGAAGCACGTTCGTGTCCTGGGAGCCGCCATTGTGTCTGAACTAACTGTGCCAGCGGTGGTGCAATAATTGGCGCACTCGACATAACGCTCAAAGCGCGCATGCGCGGGACAGCCGAAGCACGTGCGAACCCTGTCAAGGCTTAAAAAACGAGTAATGCCATACACTTATATAGATTGAGAGAAGCACGTTTGTGTCCTGGGAGCTGCCATTTCGTCTCATATCTGGGCTAGCGGAGCATTAACTGGCGCAGTCGACAGGACGCGCAACGTGCGCATGCGCGGCACTGCCGAAGCACGCCCGAACCCTGCCAAGGCTTAACGAATGGCGAAAAATTCCATACAGGTAGGATTGGGGGAAGCACGTTTGCGCCGCATTCGCGCACGCTCTTTCCCCTTTCAGTCCCGCCGCGTGCCCCGCTATCGCCGCCGCCCGGTGCCCTAACCCCTGGCGTGACTCCGAGACCTTGGTCGTGGGCGTTGGCGTTCGCCGCGCCGTGCGTGATCCGCCGGGCACGTATGCCGCCGTAGTACGTGTCACTGAGTGCGTGCGTGCTGTATACGCGATCACGGTAAATGATTTCCCGACCCCGACGTATATTACTTGCTCTGCGGTGTTTCACCCTGGCGGTGATAATTATGTGTCCTTGTGGTGTATTCTTTCCCCTCCCTCGTGTCTAGGTTCCTCCGTTTTCGAGTTTATGTTTTTTTATGCGGGGTCTACACAGCCTGTCGCTCTTATGTCGTGAATCGGTAAGATTTTTGTTATCCGCGTCCTTAATAAATTTCGCTTTTATTTTTACGTGCGATTAAGTCGAGGAAGACAATTAACTCGATGGAGGGATGAAATCAGAAAATTCGGAAGCAAAGAATGTACTAGAACATCGCATGACGGGAAGGAAGGAAGGAAAGAAGGAGGAGGAAGAGAGGAGGAGGAGGAGGAGGAGGAAAAAACTTTATTGTGAGCCTGGTGATGTGGGAGTGGTCTTTCAGTCCAGGAGACTATGGGAAGGAAGGAACATGGCTGGAACTGCGCACAAAAACCGGACGAGAGAAGGGAAACACACACAACGCAGCTTTCAACTAAATTTATTATCAGAAAGCACGCGCACATATACAGTCTAGTCCACTTATAACAATATCCAAGTGCCAAGGAAATCCCATCGTTATAACCGATAATTGTTATAAGCGGGTTGCGAAATAAAAAGACGGAACAGAGCTCAAAACATTTTATTCGCATGCCAGCAAGGTCGTACTACTACTAATTTGCGGAAAAGGCACAGTCGGTCACCTTTGTTTGCCGCGTGTGAAGCTAGCGCAAATCTTTTCCAAGAGCATCTATAGGTGCTTCACCTAGCTGAGGCAAACGTCCTTGGCGGAAACAAAGACACCGAGGGACTGTGGCACGCACTGGGCCTCCTACGAAGACACTACCTGAGTAGGCTGCGCAACCGCGTCATTAGAGTCGTCACTGTTGCACTTTTGGTGCACAATATAACCGGATTCAATCGTTATATCCGATATCGTGGCACTGGAGCATTGTAATAAGCGGTTTATTTTACCATAGAAAGAATACAAAAGTTGGCGGTGCCACAGCTGTTCATCGTTATATCCGATATATTGTTATAAACGGTATCGTTATAAGTAGACTCGACTGAATAGGCTCTGTCACATGACTCGTAGGGGCACACATGCCAGCGGGAATTCTGAATACACGTTACACAGTCATCTTTCTGTGAAGAAATGTGGAAGGCGTCAACCATTCTCTTGGCACCTGTTTCTTGTGGGAATGTAAAATATCTGTGTTACTGAAACACTCTGTGCAACCACATTTTGCGCAATGAAGGGCTAAGTGAGTAACGGGGCGCCATTTCAAGCTCGACGAATGCTCTCTAAATCTGATGCTGACGCAGCGTCTAATTTGGCCGAGGAAGCAAAGAACACAGGAAAGGCAGAGAGATTAACCAGGGAACTGTCCGGTTGGCCACCCGACACCTGGGGATGCGCATAAGAAAATTGAAAGAGAAAGGAAGTATCGCGGTATGTGTTAAAAGAGAGAAAACGAGGAGGAAAATCAGAAAAAAAGGACAAGACGCGGAAATGGTAAATACAAGGACGGAAGCACGCTTGAAAATGACGAAATTAATGCACAAAACTAACCAGGTAAACCCAAAAAAATTGGCATGCCAGGAACTGTTAGAACCTGGCAAGATGCCCTCGTCATGCTGGGACCACAATCGAGATGGTGATTGCGATGATGTTGATGATGGCATGATGATTACTGGAAAGAATAGGTGTGTCACAAACAAACCAATACATGGCGCTGGGTGCCTACAGGAAGTGCTTGCCTTGCACCTATCTGGAAATAGAAAGTCACGATGATGCTGATAATGATGATGATAAGGAGTGGCGTTACATATATTTTATTACACAAATCTTTTGCGCAACAACATTTTTAACGAATTATTTTTCCACATGGTACATTACTACACTCAATGCATCCGACATTGTATACATACACTTGTGAATTCTGCATACAGCCATGCACTCTCTACCACATGGTATGGGAGTGTTCCGCCACACACCATCCCTTACCCCAAATCCTAATCCCTCATTTGAGCAGTGCGAGGGTCGGTTGACCAGCTCCCACCCGGATCACCAACAAAATCTGGTAGACCGGGCGAGACAGGCTGCCAAGACCTTCCTGGACTAAGGAGGTCCCCACCTGGCGGTCAAACCAACAACATTGACTGCTCAATTAAATGTTCATTCCTCCTCCTCTTTAAGAAAAAGAAACCCACTTTGTATTACATTGTTTTATTGTCTTCCTTCGTGCTTGCGGAGAGGCTTAGCATCCTCGGTGGCGTGTCCATTTATTCAGCGGCGCGCTGAGGTAGCGTGTCTTTTTCTTAGGAAGAAGAAGCAGCAGCAGCATATAAACACCGATAGATTCCCTAAAGCAGCAGAGCAGAGCTGTGACAGCATGGGGCAGCCAAATGTAACGGTCCAAGGTCGCTCCTCCTAACAATGCAATTAATCGTCGCGGCTCTGCCCGTTCCCCTGCTAAGCCTAACCGAGGTGTCTCCTCCAGAGGCCGGGCGGGAATCGAGACCCCCGGGCCTGTCGGGATGGAGCGGGAAAGCCGACACCTCCTTCGTCCTGTGTTTACCCGGCCGCATCTGCGTTCCTTCTGCAATGGCAGCAATGTACACGCAGAAAAGGACAAACAGACGAAGAAAGAAACAGAAAGAAAGAAAGAAAGAAAGAAAAAGAAAGAAAGAAAGAAAGAAAGGGAAGGGAAGATTAATAGCTCGCACAAACTGTTGAGGATGGCCGTATCGCCCTGGGCGGAGAAACTGCCGTGTAGGCGGCTAAGAGAAACACGATAACCAATTGGTAGCGCGGCCTGTACGGAAATGTCGTCTGTGTGTACACAACGGACGTTCGTGTAGACGTAGCTTGTCCATGAGAGAGAAGCTTGGGAATCGGAGCCAGAGTGCCAAGTAGGCCGCCCGCCGCCCAGTCGTCTCGCAACGCCCAGCTTTTATCGTTGTCGTGTTTTCAAGCGAAGCTTGTATTGGCTCACTCGTGTCGTAGATGGCGTCCAAAAAAAAAAAAGACTAACATCCCTTCGTAACGAAAGCTGAGAGAAGCGCGGAAGCTTTCTCACATCAAAACTGCGTCTTAACCTTCGCTCAAAGTGCGCCTAATCGATCGTCAGACCTTAATTCAAAGACCCGAATCGCAAGAACGAGAACATGCAGCGATTTTTCGCGCACTAAGTAAACGCATCTAGGAACTTCGAACGGTCTAAACGTATACCGATACATGATTTATGAGATAAGCCACGATGAAGGTACTCCTACTTCATGATTGATGCGAGTGTTGTCTTTTCTAGAGCCGTTCTTCTTTCGCGATTTTCAAGTAACCGTTTTGACACAATGAAAGATGCCCGGTTTCACGCACGCGCCGTGTGTCCAGATCATTTTTTTATCAGAGGTTTTCGGTCGACCGACCGGTCTACGGGGAAATGCATTATTTTTTTTACAGGACGCCATCTGTCCCACTAAGAAAGCTTTCGCTTTAAAAGCGAAGCGCCTCGAGAAACAATGGTTCCCGTGGCCGGAATCGAACCTGGGCCCCTTGAGTTATGTGGCCGACGTCTGTCCGATTTCGCCATTCGGACACGGTATTCATGCGCAAAGCGTTGGAGGTGATCCTTGCGCTGCGTCGTTGCCACGGACGCCGCGCCGTTGATAGGCCGCGTTGCATGCTGGGAAATGAGCGGCTAATTTGAAAGTTTCCGAGGAAGTTGCCCAGCGTGACAGCAGAGACGCCAGCGGAAGTGAATGTGCATTTGATGAGGTATTATTTGTGTAATGGCGGGTGATTTTCTAGTGAGCGTGCGTGCGTGCATGTGTGTGTGTGTGTGTGTGTGTGTGTGTGTGTGTGTGTGTGTGTGTGTGTGTGTGTGTGTGTGTGTGTGTGTGTGTGTGTGTGTGTGTGTGTGTGTGTGTGTGTGTGTGTGTGTGTGTGTGTGTGTGTGTGTGTGTGTGTGTGTGTTTTAAGATCGGGTCAAGCTCGGCCAGTGGTTTGGGTTGGGTGAGGGGTTGGGTTGGGGTTGATTGGGGATGGATTTGGGTTTGGTTAAGAGTTGGTTTGGGGTTTTGAGTTTCGGTTTTGTTTATACTGACTGGAGACAAGCTTCGTGCGCACCCCTGCTCATTTAGGGAGGGGATGGTTAGTTTTTATTAGATTGCTCGTGTTAAAGACTTGTTTTCGTTTTAGTTTTCATTCGTGTGGAAGTTAATGGGCACGTTAATGAATTGTTGATCGATCGATTTTCTTCGATTGATTGATGGATTGATTGATTGATTGATTGATTGATTGATTGATTGATTGATTGATTGATTGATTGATTGATTGATTGATTGATTGATTGATTGATTGATTGATTGATTGATTGATTGATTGATTGATTGATTGATTGATTGATTGAATACTATTCGCCACACGTGAGGGAAAGCAAGCGGGGCCAAAAACACGTTGTTTCTGGCTCCGATCGTGAAACACCTTGAAGAAGATTCACAGTAACATGCATGTTCTGACTGCAGTAGAGCGGTATATTGCGAGCTGTATATGTAGTTAGCAACAATAGCAGTGCTCACCGAGGCAAGAACGCCCAGCACTCAGTCACTCTTCGGTCGCAGGATTGATTGTCACGCACCCACTGCGCTCTGCACGGCGCTGCACCGGAAGCGATGCCACAAGAAGTGATGTCGCATCGCGTTGTGCCGTCATTTCATGGCGTCATATGCGTTTTGAAGTGACCTTCCGCCATTCATGAGCCGTTAACGATAGCATGGACTGTTGTAATTTATCCACAACTTTGGGATCCGGCGACGATTTTTTGTCGAAAAAGAGTGCTGTTACATAAGCTAGTGCTACCTCCGGCCGCGTCGCAGCGCCTGCGTCGTCTTGCTGTACGTGTTTCGCCGTGATTTTTCATGCCTCCTTTGATCATGCTGAGAGAGAGAGAGAGAGAGAGAGAGAGAGAGAGAGAGAGAGAGAGAGAGAGAGAGAGAGAGAGAGAGAGAGAGAGAGAGAGAGAGAGAGAGAGAGAGAGAGAGAGAGAGAGAGAGAGAGAGAGAGAACTTTCTTGACTGAGGAAATGGGCCAAGTCCTGAAGTTGAACAGGCAATTGGGGCTGAAGGCCCGTTTTTTCTTGGACGTCTTCTCCTTGAGTTAACCCGTGGCGGACGTAGGCCTCGGTGCCTTCCGGCGACCTCTTCCGCCTTCTTGACCAGGCGGACCTGGGCTGCGAAGCGAGGTGTCGCACCTCTCTTCAGAAGATTTAGAGGAAGGGGTCCTGGGGGCATACCCAGATGTGGACCAGGTTGGTGCGCCAAGGTTGGGCAAAGGCTGGGATGGACGTGAGTAATGGTGGCCGGATGGGGAAGACTCCCGTCTGGAGTCGGCGCCAGACGTGACCGTGCTCCATAAGGGATTTATCTGCCTGAGGGCAGATCTGATGGGAGAGAGGTGGTGATGTCGTGGATATCCGATCAGACGGTCACGCGTGGAGCGGGCTCCGTGGCAAGGATATGGGCTCGGCCCATCCTCGGCCTAGCGGTTAAGGGCCGCCTCGTTTCCCTCGAGCCCGGAATGCGCGGGGGTCCGATCAGCAGTACTGCGGATTGCAGGAAGATCCTGCGGAAAATTTTAAGCGCCGTCGGAGATATGCGTCCGCCGGCATAATTTTGGAGAGTGGTTTTAGGATCTGTAGTGATTGTTGCGGGGGTAGGGTTGAGCGAAAGGCCCAGCGCTATCGCTGCCTCTTCCGCCGGTCCTGGGATGGGCATCCGGACTGTTATGGAACAACCTCAGAATTTGACGAAACACAGCGTTAACTGGGCTGCGGGTACAGCTCTTTGCATGAGGTTGTCTTGTCGCCCTGTGGTACTATGTGAACGACGAGATGTATTCCTTACTCCCTCTTTTGTCCCGAAGTGCACCTCCGACAGTACGCATGTACATTTTCTCTCTCTCTCTCTCTCTCTCTCTCTCTCTCTCTCTCTCTCTCTCTCTCTCTCTCTCTCTCTCTCTCTCTCTCTCTCTCTCCCACCCCCCCTCAAAGAAACCGTGCGCCAGGAAACGCGATCTGACTTCTTCTCCCCGTGGCGCCGCTGTCGTGCAGGGAAGCACGCCGCCCCGGCGTCCGACTACCAGCTGGGCGGCGCGGACGACGCCATCGGCTGCGGCGGCGCGAGCAATGGCGGCGGCGGCAAGCTGTGCGAGGCCGCCGGCCTCAACAAGCGGCGGCGGCTGGGCGAAGAGAGCGGCAGCCTAGCCGACGACTTCGGCCCGCCGCCTCCTCCCCCGCTGGGCCCGCCGCACGGAATGTACCAGCACTGCCCGGGAAGCCGCATGGGACCTGCCGTCGCCGCTCCTGGCGGAACGACCTGCATGCTGTCGCCGGCCTCGGAGGGGCCGCGCTGCGCGCGCTTCGGTCAGTACGCACGCCTTCGTCTCTCTTAAAGCGAAGCTTTGTTCGGAACTTCAGCCAGGTTTGGACGGGGCTGCTGCTGCTGCTGCTGCTGCTGTCTGGCCTCATGCGCCGCTGGGTTTTATCTTACACCGGACAGCGCTCGCTGCCTCGGCTTATCGCGCTCGCGGGGCGCGGTAAGCGACTCACGGTGGTAAGGGGGTGGTGCTGAGGAACCCTAGACCCAGTGGGTATCACGTTCTCTCCAGTTGGAGCTGGCGGCGTCTTTCGCCAGGGAAACCGAGGCTAAATGTTTCTCCTGACGACTTGTATTTTTTATGCACTCGCCATGATCAACATTCTGAATCATCAGCAACTATGCCAAGCTCAGTAACGCTAAAACATTTCGCACAAAAGTTCATTTCAACCAAAATATATGCCGCGATGAAAGCTTCGCGTTACGTCGATTCCTGCCTCTGCAAGGGATCCGCCCGTTTTGTAGCTCCCGTTTTTGCTTGCACACGAAAGTGTAATTATTTTACAAAGCGCGAAAGAAGAAAAACTTTTTTTTTTTGTTCGGGATACACAAAGATTTCACCGATGTCATATCCGTCACGGAAATGACGCCAGTACAACCAAGCAAGCGGCCTGTAAATGGTGCTTCCCTTCAAAACGGGTCTTCTTGTGCGGAAGTAACCTTTAGTACTAAAGAGTACTTTATACTTAGGGATGTTCGTTTTCGAGTTTTATATTTTAACACGAACGTGTTTTACGCCGGGATATACCAAGATTTCACTGACATCGTATCCGTCACGGAAACGCTGCCAGTACACCTTTGCCGAAGCAACCCGCCAGCAGGACGTCACTCGCCAAGCACACCTACAAGACAGCCGCCAGCTTGCAAATTATGTTCAGCTGCAGATTTTGCTGCACATTTCACTTTCGTGTTTTAACGATTCCTATGACAGAGGAATCAACCACAGCATTTTTACATGAAATGCGCCTCTCCATGTCCACATGCGTCCACGTCCGAGTGCAGCCAACTCATTCCTTCCGACACCTCGCCTTCTCCCTATTTAGCTCTCCTTATCTGGCTGATACTCCGAGAGGCCCGATTCCGTGAGCCACGCACTCAGAGCCATCACATTTTCTTGATGATGATGAACTTAATCAGATGACAGTTATACCATTGCAAGACGGATTGACCATGTAGTTTCTAAATGTTAAGAATGAATAGCCTTTGTTGATTGCCTTTGGCTATAAAGGGAAAAAAGGGGGGATACGTGGGAACGGGTAGAGAGGATCCTTTGGTGCAATAAGTTCGGTTCAGCTGGAGACGTGATGGAACTCACTGTGATAGAGCAGCAGCCAAGCAGAAGGGAGCAGGCCCTGCCTCACAAAACACTTGCCATACCACTTGTGAAATTGATGCAGAATGAAAACGTAGATTTTCGGGGGAGAGTCAGTTTTTGTGGATGTCCTGAAGAGCCCGACAGCATTAGATTACACGGGGCAGGTTGGATAGAAGCTGGGTGTGGCTAAACAGAGAAAACGGGGGTACTTTTACTTTATTATAAGCAGGCTTATACAACCCAAGCAACCACCGGACTTCCGTCGGCCGTCCACCGTACGTCCATTCCAGCTCTCCGTATGACGTCCGTTTCAGGGCCGATGGACGTACCATGTATATGGACGTACCATTCTTATATATCCTTCCCCAAAGAGATCGTCGTTGGAGTTGGTGAAGTGCTTCAAAAGATTTTTAAAATTAGGCTTAATATTACAAACATGCAGATGAAAGTTGCAACCTACAGGCCAGGGTGTTGATGTACAAAATCTTTTTAAATTGAAAAGCACAGTAGGCTTTCTCGTTTTTTGCTTTTATATTCAATTTACGCCTGTATTTGATGCTTAATAGTAACCTTTTACGTCCGTTCGCGGATGTCATTTGGACTTGTACATCTGTTTCTGGATGTCCACTGTACGTCCGGAAATGTACGTCCAAACATGGACGTACAGTGGCCGTCCAAACTGGGCCTTGGATGTTTCGGCTGTATTTCGGACGTCCCACGGACGTCCGTGGTTGCTTAAAGACCCTTCCCGTACCACCAACGTAAAACGTGGCTAAGTAGGGCACAGGCAATTTTGAAGGATGCGGGGGAGTGAGGGCAGAATTTTCCATGGCGTTGTTTATGAAAAAGGTGGCCAGCGAAGCCGGGCGCAGTCCAAGGAGTTCACGGAACCAAACACCTTTGCTCGTTATTTGCAATTAAGCGTATACTGCCTAGCTAATTAGCTGGATGAAACTTGGAAGGAGTACAGCTTCACCTTAGGGGACAAACATGGGGCTGCCTGTTTCCCTCTCGTGGAAAAACCATGTTTTGACAGCAGATGGGAATCCGTAACGTTTACAACTTAACTGTGAACTACGTAATTTTGAAAACTAGATGACACTCGGCGTAATGTTAGAGCCGTCTTAGCGGCCCACTTTCATATAATTTGCTTTGGCATAGTTTTCACAAAACGAGAATTACAGCAATTTTCCGTAAACATACTCCTTTCATAGAAGCGCATGTATTGACAGCAGATGGGAGTTCTGTAACGTTTACAACTTCATGGCGAACTAACTAATTGTGTCAAGTAAATAAAACTGGGGCGTAATGATAAGAATCATCTTAGCGGCCCATTCCAGTTTTTTTCCCCTAGATTTTCCCTAGAAGGGGTTGAAATCTACAGACCATTTTACAGTAGCTCTGACATGAACATTTTTAACAGCGGAGCTGCTGTTGCTGGCCGTATTGTGTGCGGCGTCATCAGAAAATCAAACGTCATAGTTACTCCCGCCGTTTACCCGTTCGCCGCGAACGTGAGCTTGCGCGTTACGAGGAGCGCCAGGCGTCGTCCAGGCTTGCGCGTGGCGCTTGCAAAAAAAATACCAAGAAGACAGTTCACTTGCGTCCGCCCCTCAAGGGGGGAGCTCAAGACAGCTCGCGCTACAGACGTCCAGTTCGCAGAGCCGGTTGCCGCCGGTTCTAGCGCGTGCTGACGCGTTGCACTTTGGGAGAAATGTGAAAGCCTGCCGACAAAACAATCTGGTCCCGCCAGTCGTGAATGCGGAAGACGACAATATAGATGAATACGATGATGACTACTAGTGAAAACCGGCGATGGAACATGTCAATAAACAATTTCAACCCTAATGCAATGCGTGGTGGTATGTCTTTCAGTGCTTACATAGAAAGAAATCCTCCAGCTCCGCTATGGTTCAAGCCGTGTGCAACTTAGTGCAAGCTTTGCCAATTTTTTATTCTACATGCCTCTGTCAATGGATGCAGGTTTCTTAGGAACCTAGCCATATACAGCTTGGCTGTAAAATTTTATACCCGTAAAAGGGGGAACACCAGAGAGGTATACCCTAACGGTGCCCTGATTTCAGTGCGGCGCTTAAAAATGACTTTTATATCTTTGTTGGTTCAAAACTTAAAGGGGCCATGCAGACAAGATTCCACATCGTCCAGTTTGAAAGAAGTAGCCTTTGGAAAACCCACTCAGCTTCCCTCCAGCTATGAAAGATGTTTTTAACTGAGAGAGTGGAAGAAATATTGAAGCACTCTGAAATTTCCCACGACAGTGACGTAATATTGCCGGTAGTGACGTATTATGGACCAGCACCAAAGCATATATAGTTATCAGCATGTTAACAGCGTGTCGGCATTCTAGTAATAAACGAAACTAGAGGCCTCAATACGATCTCCCAGTGCTGTTTCTTGGCAGAGGCTCAACCAAAATCTGTAACGTAATAGAGGAATTGCCGGGAGGGGGCAAGGAGTCACCACTGCTGCATCTGTTTTCCCTAATACCGTATTTACTCGATTCTAAGCACCCCCTTTTTTTACCTTGATGCGCAAGTGAGGGGGGTGCTTAGATTCAAAAAACAAATTAACCCCCTCCCCCAAAACACATTTTTTCTTGCGGCAGTCTTTGACGAGACGGGTGCAAAGAATACTGTTTCATTTGACAAACAATCACGAGAAAAATTTTGACCACTCGAGTCCGTTATACCGTTTGAGCCGCCGCTTTCTGTATCCCACAGCGGGTTGTCTTCTGTTCCGTCGAAGTGGTTTTTTAACTGAACACTTCATGCATGACCTTGTCACAACATCAACTTGGACCCACTGACACCTGTCCTAAATCTGCCTTGCGATGAATGCTATAAAAAGGAAGTGCCAAGATTCGCATGCAAACTTTTTTTCCAAAATTTTTTCTGAAGGTAGGGCAGGGTGCTTAGAGTAGGGGTTGCTTACGATCGCAAAAATACGGTTTTCCGATTACTTCCTTGAAGTTTGTGATAAAATTCGTATCCTTGTTATCATTGCCACGAAGTGGTTCTTTAATGGACTAAACTTGTATTTTATCCACCTCGCAGGCCGGAGCTTCCTGACGATCCGGCACAATGCGTCCGTGTTCCACACGGAGGAGTGGAAGCCCCGAGGGTGCACCATGTACCTTCCGCTCACGCAAGACGTGATGATCAACACGCGCTGCATCGACCAGCTCAGCTTCGAGACAGACCAGTTCTTCCTGGCCGATGGCAAGGGAAACTACATCGGCGCAAAGAGTGGTGAGTGTGCATTGTGCGCCATGCTACGGTATAACTGCCCTTGGTTTGCATTACATGCACTGCTGTCACCAGGCACAGGCACCGATACAGGCACCGATACAGGCACTGGTACAGACACTGGTGCAGGCACAGCCACTGGTACAGGCACCGATACAGGCCAGTGGTACAGACCGAAATCGGGTTGCTGTCCTGTGTTGCTTAGCACGAGGACAGGGGTTCGATTCCCAGCCGTGGTGGCCACTTTTGTGATGGAGGCGAAAAGCAAAAACGGCCGTGTGTACGAGATTTCGGCGCACGTTAAAGATCCCCAGGTGGTCGAAATTAATCCGGAGCCCTCCACTATGGCGCGCCTCATCGCCTGCGTTGCGTCAGCACGTTAAGCCCTGCAATCAATCAATCAAATCAGTCGGGTTGGTGTCCCATTTGATCCTAACCTACACACCTGTCCAGTACCATTATTGTCCCATTAGGTCATATACTAGTGCATCAAAAGCGTGTAACTCAAACTCAGTTAATTCGAACCTACAGTTAATTTGAACTGATGCCCTGCAGGTCCCGGCACATCCCTGTATATTTCAATGGGGGAAAAGCTCGCCGATAATTCGAATGCGTCTATATCCAGAACGGTTAATTCGAACGGGGATCCCCTGGTTACCATCCCTCCTCACACAAGACGTCGGCCCGGAGTGATTACAATGCGCTGCGAATCCAAACCAAACCGAATTCACTAGAGATGCAAAACAATTCGAAACAAAACAACAACAGCGTAGCGCTTGCACTACACTGCTGCGACAGCTTATTTCATTTCCACAGCGAATATGAGCAACATGAGCTTCATGAACATTATTTGCGAAACCATCTGCCGCAAAATACAGTAGTGCCTAATTCGCGATAACAGGTACGGGGGTGGCTTCTTTGTGTTCTGCCAATGTAGTGTGGCCATTCATTCTAGTATTCATTCATTCTAGCACCTGCCCGCTAATTCCGTATTTTCGCACGTTATAACCTGCACCAAAAACACGAAAATTTCAGTGGCGAAGTGGGGGTGCGGATAATACGCGGGGTTTCCCCTTTAGTGCAGCCTTCACGGCCAATGCACGTTGTGCAGTGAAGCTCCTACGCAGTAACACTGACTAAGCCTTCACTGGCAGCAATTGCGGCAAAACATACAAGGACAAGGAAGAAAAAACAAGGACGAGCGCACTCTCACAAGGGAATTCGATTAGTGAGTTGTGACTTTCGCCCTGCAGTCAGTGTATTCTACTTGCTAAATATACGATTTTTTCTGTCTACATAGTATGTGATGAGTTGCTTGAGCAGTAGCTTTGATGCAGCCTTTCCTGTATCGAATGACTTTTTTTTTTCCGGTGGGCTGAAAGTGGGGGTGCGGATTATATGCAAGGGCGGGTTATATGCGTGAAAATACAGTATGTGGGTGAGGGAGGGAGTGACCCGTGAGCAGAATGCAAGGGTGACTCAATAGTATTGTGTGTATACCCAAACAAGTACTAGCGGATGAGGACAGTGGTGTAAAATGACAAATGTGCATGTATGTTGGTGTGCGTATAAACACATCCATCTTTCGCAATGTACAGTTAAATCAGGACATAACGAAGTTGACAATATAGTTTGCAATTTGTTGTTACATCCAGGTTTTCATTACATGCAGGTTATAAGTTTAGGCTCGGGTGAATGAAGCAGAAATGAAACCAGAATGATAGGCATAAGTGAAGGTGAACAAACCCTTCGAGGATTTATTTCTCACTGAAAAACTGCCTGATTCGCGCCTGCAACTTTCGCATGAGCTTAGCCTAGGCACTACAAAACACTCCAAAGAAGCGAGGTCACTTAATCCTATATTCACAAACGTAACTTAAGTATCACTTTTGCCTCTTGACGCTTTTTGGTTCCAAATGCGTTTCATGAACCAAACTCATGCTGAAAGGGTGCCTTTTCGCAAACTTGATGCTCTTTCTCACACTCAAAATTTCTGAGAGGGTGCTAGCTGGGATACTGTACCAGGTGGCGATGGAATTTAAAAGTGCGAGCTTGCCTTGAAAAGAAAAAGCTTAGTTTTCTGGCAGCAGAATTAACTCATCACCGGTGAACCAACACTACAGATAGTACCTAGTGTAGGCACGCGATCACGCACCCACAGGCAGGCCTAGCACCTCAAAACTTGAGTCACGAACCGACACCGCACTCACATGTGGAAATGCACGGTAGTTTGCGGTACGGGCGAAAAAAAAAACTTAAAGTGTAGTTACTCTTGCCACTTGGTGTCATGCTACACAAGCAAAGCCTAAAGTTGGTGCTACGTTAGCCATGGGATCCGTTTTTCATCATGATGAATTTTGTTTTTGGCGATTCCAGATGCTTTCGTAGCTGCCGGCTCATTAAAGAAGTGCTAATATTCTGTTAATTAGTGCATTTCTCCAATTGAGTTGTAGTAAGTTTGTTAAATCAAGGTTAACCACCGCAATGCCCTCGTTACTAGAGGCCGCAAGCACATGGGCTTCTATGGGGGTGACAATGGGGAATTGAAAAACTTCATTAAATCCAGAAATTTGTTATATAGAGGTTCGTTAGATGCTGGTATTATTCTCCCTACCAGTTCCTGTAAAAGTGTGATTGGTGCGCAGTAGTTTGAAGCTCCGTTTGTCTCGATTTCATGGCTAGTATGAGCTGAGTGGGTCAGGGAACAAACGCATGTTAAGGACATATTAGTAGAAATTAAGGAGGAATGGGGAGGGCATGTAATGTGAAGGCACGATAATCGTTGGTCATTAAGGGTAACAGAGTGGATGCCTAGAAAAGGCAAGCGTTGCAGGGGGCGGCATAAGGTTAGACGGGCCGATGAGATCAAGAAGTTTGCGGGGATAAGTTGGTCACAGTGAGCACAGGACCGGGATAATTGGAGATCTATGGGAGAGGCCTTTGCCCTGTGCCCTGCAGTGGGCATAGATATGCTGCTGCTGCTGATGATGATGAGGTTTCTCCACGAAAGAGAGAGAGAAAGAAATGTAAGAAACACTGTTTTCCGTGCTTGCAGGCCACGCCATTCACATGTGGAGGTACGACCCGGCCAGCAAGCGGCTCTTCATATCCCAATCGGTGCTGTTCCTTAGAGAGCAGGTGAGTGGAAAGCATATGTGGTCTCTTTTATTAAGGCGAAAGCCTCGTATGTTTTGTTGGGATATGACCCTGAACGACTTTGGCGTCAACACGAACGGTACAAAATTTCAGTTCAAAGTTCAGTTTAGGTTGGCTGCTGAAAACAGCATTGAAATTAGCAGGGTATAATTAAACACACGATGTGTTACAACCTACGGTGACACAGCATATGCCATCATCCCAACACCAAATTGTTATATCCTGTTGTAATGCCCAATTGTAATGTCAAATTGCAACTCCCTCATCTCATTTGTAACGGCCTGCCATTACAATCAGTCGGTTGTGAAATTGCTACCTGCCTTGCTAATGAAACGATGATGTGAGGAACCTCACACCTCTGCAACCTCGAAAAATGATTTGGTGATAATCACATTGTAGTGACAGCTCTATTTCGTCTTCACCGGGAAGCAGTGCCAAAAACTACGCACGGGTCAAAAGGTTATTTAAAAGGTCTTACACAGCATTAACGCTTGACTGTAAAGCGAGGCCAAATGTGATGTCTAGGAAAGCTGTAGTCTGGTGATTGTATTGTATCGTCGCGTGATTGTACCATAGCTAAAATTTTGTCTCAAATATCTTTTATAGGACCAGGACATAAAAATAAAACTGTATTAACAGATGTCCATTCCAACGAAAAATTTCGAAATGAAAACCATATGTTGCAACTAGACCTGAAGACAACTAGGGCAGTCTGCGTGTTGTTTCAAGATTGAGACTTGCGTTTACAGGGTAACTGGAGCTTGCGTAATCCACAAATTCACATTTTGGAATGATTCGAGCACTTTTGCGACTTAGCGAAAGCAAAAATGTCGTGGTCGCATCACCAGTTTGCTTGGAACAAGATTTATGTTTTTTAATGTTTTGCCGCTCACGGCATGAAACCCTTGGTCCTGATGGGGCTTACAAAAAGCAGGTTAAAGTAGCCGATTGATTTTTCGGACCTGGAGGAGAATGAAAAATGGTCCGAATAAAAGAGCATTCCGAAAAATCCGCGAGTCATTACTCTTATGGGACAACTGGCTGTTCCTTGGGAAAGTCCGAAATATTCAGCAAGTCCGAATTTTCGGAGTCCGAAAAAAAACGGTCAGCTACTGTACAGGTTTCAGTGTTCAGGCTGGCTGTACACGTACCAAATCGTTGCAGCCGGCGAGATGTAGTGACCAGTAAAGTTGGCAAATCCATTTTGGTTGGGAGAACAATCGCTATTGTTTCGACGAGGCACGCAGTAGCAAGATAAGAGACAGATGGATAGAAAGACTTTATTTAAACAGAATGGTCAGTAGTTGTCGAAGTCACTCAATCCAAAAGCGTGCTGCTCGTTTGAATGACAGCTAACTTGAAGTAGGCAGCCAGGTACAGTTGATCTTCCTTGGTCATTGCTCAAGTTAGTGAGGAGGGGTGAGATGGTTTTCAAACTTTTATTTTGTTAGGGAAGTAGAACGTAAAGTAAGGGTCCACATTCGACCACTATGGCAGACAACTATCGGAATTTACTATAGCTGCGACACTAGATAAAGACGTGTATGAAGCGTATTACAGCTGGGATAGAATGCATGATGTCTCCGGACTGTTGATTAAAGTGCCTTGATGGCGGGTGAGGAAGCTAAGGGTTGCAATATCAAGCTTGAGATAAAGGCAGTCTTCTCGCTAGTTGTTCTCTATTTTGCATGTTACAACTGCACCCACAGTTTTTACGTACCTCACATTTAAAAAGAAAAGAAAAATAACTGCACGTTCCAAAAATCGTATGCAGCTGTGACGCATTTCTGAGCCAGACTGCACTCTACCTTAACTGGTGTTGAAAAGGAAAATTAAGCAGATAAGCTGAAACGAAAATGAACCAGGTGTAAGTTTCAAGCTTTTCTTCAAGCTATCTTATCTACGCGACGTTACCTGTGTTGGCGTGGTGGACCGTACATTTCTAGAATTAACTAATCAATTACCTGATGTCAATGCAGGACCACAGAGAAGTTCTGGACCAATTGGAGTACCTCTGACGCAAGTCGCTCCTTGAAAGTCCTCGTGACTACACACGCCGCCAAGCATGCCTCTGGTTGAGACAATGCCCTTCAATGGACGTCCCTCTCCTCTGCTCAAGGGTTGGTCCTTCTTCAACGTACACCAAACCGGACTCTGTTGTGTTCAGTGCGTTGACAGCCGCTGCCAGCTGACAACCAAAAAACCGTCTAGACTTGGCGACCGGGACAAGGACAATGACCGGTACAAGGTGGATGGTATGCAAGACAGCGCGGTCCTAGTCAGGAGGGCACTGTTGAAACGGCGTCAACATGTTGTATGCAAACTAAATGCAGCAGTCAGGGTCACTGCTCTGTGAGCACACGACATGCTAGAACTCTGTCCAGAAATAAGCTCCTATTTTTTTTTTGCAATGACTGTTACTTTCATTTTCCCCACGCCGTTGACAGTGTATGTGAAGCCATGCAGTGCATATCTGTGTGGTCATTCTTGTTGTTGATGTGATAAACTACGAGCTAGTCATTGTTGCTGCCGCTGTGAGTGTTGTATTTTTCTCATTGAATGCTCTTTTGTTTCGAGAGCGCAAGTGCACTTGCCCGAGTTTTTGTCATGCACTATTATAGTTTGTCAATACTGAACTCATTTGGCATGGCATCAAAAAATAACTTCAGAATGTTCACACCAGAGGCTGTTTGCTGGTGTCTTTGATATGTGCATTCAAAGGATGCTTAGTGCATGGCTGTGCTGTTTCTATTTGGTACACATTTTTAAGACATTCTGGGAAATTAAACAAGGTAGTCTAGTCTATCTGCCAAATAATTCATTTTTAATATGAAGAGTGTAACCAAACGATCGTCGTTGAAGATGTCGCAGCCCATTTTCAACTGAGATCGGGTCACATGAGCTGGCGTCATGACAATGTAAACTGAAACGAGTTTGGCCCAGAACAGCTTGGACAGCTCAATTGAAGAGCGTTTATCCAGTTCTCTATGAAATGGTCACGAACTGGTATTGGTTACTTGTGGTTTTCTAATAAAAGGTGTTTGGGATGACCGGTATTAGGCCAGCTGGTACACCGAAGCTCTTCAGGACCAAATGGCAAGCTTTACACAAGATAATTCTCTAAGAAAGCTCCGACTGCAGAGATAATGCGAGAAACAATCATAGCCTGTGCACGATGGTGTCTGTGAAAGTGCGTGATGAGCATGCTGGCCACGGTATCTCGTGCATCGAGAGAGTTCTGTTCTAGTCACGTATAGTCCTGGTAGCCACACTGGGGGTTACACTGGGGCCACACTGGGGCCAGTTTGTCTGGTGTGAGAAACAAAAGTATGAAAGATGTTTCAAACTTGCTAAGAATGTTAAAGCGAAAGCCTGGTTGGACCTTCTGTTGGTCTGCTGTTGACCTTTCTGTTGAACTTTGCGGCCGTGCCCGTCACCACTTGGCCCTCCAATGCTCGTTCCACCATCGCTCGCCATTGCCAGGAGCCTCCTGTCTGTCCCTGTTGGCACCTTTACCTCTGAAGACGGCTCGCACTGAACGTGCGGCAGTGACCTAACTTCCTTCGGCGCTTTCGTTTCCCTTTCCTGGTGCGTGCTCTGATTTCTTGAGCAATTCTGCGCGCCTCACAGCAATTTTTTGTACATTATGTGTTCCATGAAACAGGGATCTAAGGCTCTCACCTTAAAAATGACAAAATCTCTCCACGGCGAAAAAAATGCATATAAAGCAGCAGACCAAAGCAGTAAAAGGAAAAGCAGAGCATGCTACCCACTCTGATGATATTCAGGTATTCTTAGCCGTGAAAGCATGAAGACAGGAGTTTGGTGTACGTGGGGATAAAAGAAATGTTTGCTTTAAACGTGAGATCATAACTGCGGTGTTCCCTGGTGGAATTATGTAGGTCTTGTGCCACCTTACAGATTGGCTGTCGGGCCACACCAACCGATCGCTGCCACTTCATAGGGCTTACGAAGACAAAACCTGCGTTCATTGAAAAGACTACTTTGTCCTAATAGCAATGACGCCACTTGTAATGACAAAAGGAGGGTGTTTTGGAAAACAACCACAGTCTATTTTTGGAATACCATGACCGGTAACAGTTGTTACGGCTGTTTTGTTGTAATACTTGGTTGTTTTGCAGCCTAATAAAAAACCAGTTTTCGTCTATATGGAGACAGCCTACAGAGACATGTCCATGGAGAGTGTCTTTGAGACACCAGGCAAGCAACAAGTTCTCAGGATTTCAGCACAGCAACCAAAGTTTAAGGAGCGGTTCTGGAACAATCCATTTGCATATTTATGTTCCACATGCAGCTACCAGTAGTGGTCCCTTGGTACCTTTAAACCACTCTGAAAGGCACATACTCCTGCGCTGGAGGAGACATTCCAGAGTGCACATTTGAGCAGACTGCACACGTGTGGTATGTATTTACATTCGTTCGAACAGCAAAGTGCAGTGCTTCTCAAAATTGACATGCATGACCACTTATAGATGGTATTCACTGATAAGTTTAGCGGGTGATTTATTCGCTTGGCAACATTGGAAACCAAGATGTCTGTGCTGCTGTGCCTGCACCCGCACCTCGCAGAAAAATAAAACACCATCGCCTGTCCTAGAGCCACTACATAAGCTACTCGTCTGCCTCGTTTCAACCCGATTCGGGGCTGTGGCGTTAACAAATCTATTAATAATCGCACTCACATCATGTGGTGGCGCTTGGCCTTGCCCTTGAGCTAGGGTGCCTCGATTCATGGCGGCGCTGGCATCGAGGCATTCTACCTGGAGCACTTCGCATCACAATTGAACCACGGCCGTGAACGAAAGCAACACGGCGCGCAAGAGGCCGACGCTGCGCCCACATGAAAATGGACACAGTATTTCCAGCTGGAAACGGTTATAAGCAATTTTTCAGTACTGGGAAGCACAAAAAAAATTCAAATGGCTTTTACTCAACGTTCTATCACTACCGAGCAGACCACTTTTTCGACAAGTTAGAGAAACATACGTTCCCAGAAATAAAGCATCACAGCTGACAGAGCAATCACCAAGAAGAAAACTAGAGATGAGTGATGCTTTAAACAGCTGCACCTAACTAGACTTCAGACGAGTGAAAAATAACACCATTACAGCCATGAGAAACAACCAAGAGAAGACCAGAGCTAGGCGAAATGGTCTTGTCTATCTTGCACCCAAGATAGAAGGTTTACTGTTTCTACACCTAACGAAACTATCGACAAATAAAAAAAAAACCTGAGTGAGGAATAAACTAAGAGGAAAAGAAACTAGGAGAAAACTAGAGATCTGAACTAAACCTGACTAGATTGCTGAGAAAGTAAAAATATTTAAGATGTTCACGTTCACAAAACAAAGGAAAAGATCCTAGCGTATTATTCGCATTATTGACCAAGTAATATACATGCTCCTAAGCAAAATACTGTGCAAGTGTGTCGTGCTTATTCAAATAACGAACGCACCAGTGTTTATCAACTTGTTTTTTTTTTAGTGTACACAGCAGGCTTACTAGAGGTAGCGCACGGGAGAGGATATGCCTCTCCCATTTGGCCACTCCCCCCCCTCGCACAAAAAACAGGCAGCATTGGGCAAGGCAAGCATAGGCAGCTCATTACTTGCAGACACTGACACAAAAATTTTGCATCTTGTTTTTTTTGTTGCGATAAGTAGCTAGTGACCTACTTATAACCTGTAGAAACCTCATTTGCTTCAGCGTGCGACGGTTGTTTAATTAGAGGCATTTTCAATGCGGCCAGTCGCAGTTTCGGTTTCAGCGAGTGCCGCGAAACGATGGATTTTGTGGATTTTGTGTGAACAAAGCTGACCACGTGACCGTAGGAGGGATGTCACAGAGCAGAGCAGCCGTAGCACTGCCGAATCCGCATCGACGGCAGTTTCTGCGAATGCCCCCACGTACTGATCTCGTGAGGCGCTTTTAATTAAAAAGTGACTGTGGATGCGACGCAGGCGCTGCGAGTGCAAATGCTACCGCGGCTAAAGAACGACGCGCGACGCTCGAGACGGTGGGTGGCAAGACGCGCTCTGGGAGCAGCCGGCCGGTCTGCCTACAGGTCCGCCTACAGATGTGTTCGGCTCAGCACTGCGGCGGATATTCGAGTGCCGCTCTCGTAAGCGGTGCAGATGACAATTTTTAATGCAACCCGCCATCGCATCATTAACTCCTTTCTCACGTAAGCCACCATGGTCGGGACTTGGGGACAATTTCGTGCAGCGGTAACAAGCTATCACTCGAGCTACCTGCGCCGGCCTGGGCCACTTCGCGGCCGTGGCCGCCGCCTGCACAGCGACCGTGCGGCTAGCTCAGTGAGCTTTTCGTGCCTCCGGCGCGTTTTCGCATCCAATGGTAATAAACAGTAATAGAAACAGAGTGCCTGGAATCGCTGTAGAACTTTGGTCGCGGCCAGCTGCCCGATTAGCTGACGAAATCACGGCGCCTCCGCCGCCAACGATCGGGTTGTTCGTTCTCGAGAGCAGAAGCTCCGCCCTCCGGCCCTCCGATTGGAGCGGCGAGCTGCGCGAGCCGGCGCAAAACGCCGGTATTGCGGAAGCGGCAAACACAAACTCGTGACGTGTTTGGATGTTGTTTATTTACAATTGCGCGTGGTCCTCTGCTGGCTGCTCGGATGCGTTTCACACACTTCAAAACTGATTTTAAATATGTTCTAGGGTGTATTCGCCGCTGATATTTTGCAGATGATGTATGTGTGTTCCCACCAATCTATCTCCGAAGTTATCTCGCCTTCAAAATTTTGTGTCAGTGCCCCTTTAACAGAACCTCCCCTCTCGGTTGTGCCAGGGCATCACCTGTTATCTTATTGTAGTCGACAGAGCCCAGTGGCATTTAACCTTTAGAACGGCAAGCATATTCGCAATAAAATAAAATGGCGAGGGTCCAACTAAACAGTAAAACTTTTTCTTTTTTGCTTTTGACAATAAGTGGAAAGTGCAACGACGGCTGGCGCCGACGTGTCACGGCACGGTGTGCCGTGCAGTGAAGTTGCATTTCAGGCCAAAGTTGGTGCATCACCCGCACCCCAAGGTCATTCCCAAGCCCAATAAAACCAGCCGCCACCTAGAGACAAGGAAATTGTGATGAGCAACTCCAAGCTCTGAGCATCCTTTATGGAGTTCACCGGAGTGCGCCACGTCGTGAATAGTTGAACGAATCACTCCCTACTACTCCCTGCTTCATAGGTGATCGGTAAAAAGCGCAAAGGCTCATGGGTACATTGTTTTCTCCCGCAGAGTGCCGCCATTTCCGGTTCGGGAGCTCTCCTGGCCTCCCATGCGACATCGGCTTTCATGCGCGTGTGTGCTTGTTGTTTATCTGTTTCCACCGGGAAAAAAACGCTGATGCATCGAGAATTCGATAAATGACAACGATTTACCCTACTCGGGGTTTATCTGACAGGTGAGCACCCTGTGATAAATAAACAACATGCACACACGCGCCTCAAAGCCGCCGGCGTACAAGAGGGCAGGGGAGATCTTGAACCGGAAGTGGTGGAAGCAGACGACCTTTGCAATTTTTACCGGTCACACGCAACTGGCATTGAACATCACCTCAAAGTTGCCTCGCACCTTGTGGCGCCGTTTTGGAGCAGTTTCGACGCAATTCTGCCTTTTGGAGCAGGATGGAGCAAGAAAAGCGGATTGGAGCAGCACTTCCACCCCTGCACTACACTAGGGCAAAGAAGAACAATTTCTCATTTGTGCTCGACGATTCGTGGCTGAGCATTTGACACAACCATTACCGCAATGTCAGCGCGGCTTCAGCGTACCTGTGGCGCGTTTCTCCGTTATTGGAACAAATAACTGTTGGCAAATTTTCTTCTTTAACAAATAGTTTATTTCAGAACAGGCAATAAGCGAAGTACTCTCGACGTTGTAGTTGTGTCTGGCATAGACGGCTGCTTCGGAAGCAAATACTTTGTAGTTCAGTCAAGCCCACTTAAACCAAACTTGATCGTCAAGCCTCATTAGTTCATTGCATAATCTCTATGGTAAGACTCCTTCTACACTAGAAGAAAGAAGTCTGCTACAGAGTCATCAGTGGGAAACCACTACTGCTGTTGCAAGTAGCCAAGTTTGAAAAAATTCCTCGGGGCACTTTTTCTGCTCATTTGCTTTAAATGCGAAGGTATGGCTTTCCCTGGCGATGGTCATCAAAGACTTTTTTCCTCTCCATCACTCACCAGACTGCACACGATTCAGAACTTTGCACTGAGAAGCTATCAATCTGTACAATGGTAGCTTTACAAAACCAGCATGACGCAGATGCGCAACGTACCAGTCAGGCAAAGGGAAGCCATG
Organism: Haemaphysalis longicornis; assembly: GCA_013339765.2. Taxonomy (NCBI): domain Eukaryota; kingdom Metazoa; phylum Arthropoda; class Arachnida; order Ixodida; family Ixodidae; genus Haemaphysalis; species Haemaphysalis longicornis. Next base: position 84,396,650 of record CM023449.1, on the reverse strand, counting down.
TCGATTTTGCATTCAAAGCACATAAGCAGACTTCAGTGCCCCGAGAAATTTTTTTCTCCTCTTGGCACCCTTTTATTCCTGTCTAAAGTACCTCAAACGCCATAACTCACGTGATGTCGATGTAGAGTAGTGGTACCATCCACTACCCACAATGCCCAGTTCTTTGCCCCATGGGGCCTATAACGCCATAATACTTTTTCATTATAAGCAGGTCAACTGTAGTATATCTTTCGGCTACAATTAGCATGTACCCACTACTTTCCCACTTTTGAGCTATCAGGTGATGAGACAATGTGCAAAAAAGAAAAAAAAAAAGAAAAACAGCAACATGGAAGCACTCTCAGTAGCCTGGTTGAACTATGCTTTAAAATCTTGTCACTCCAATCAATATAAAACCAAGCTGTCAGTGCAATAGTACATTGCAAGAAAATGAAAACAGCAATGTTTAATTACTTCACTGTTTCGTGCTGTACAATGTCTACAACAGAATTACCATACGGTGCCTAAGAAAATATCTCCACGTGATTGCTTGAGTGCAAAGTACCATAGTAGCAGTTCGTCTTAGTAAGGCCTGCTAAGCATTCCATACTTTTTGAAGCAATTAAAATGTAAAGTAGGCAACTACCTTACAATGAAGTACACTCTGTCTCTGAAGTCCACAGAGTGCTCGGGCAAGTGTCGCCCCCCTCCCTAAGGGAGACCAACTCGCACATGCTCATGCGTAGAGCACAGCACCGAGTCACTCTGGAAGCAGATTGTTCGATAGCTCGCACAACAATTGCATGACACATTATCATGTATTAGACGCTGCCATTGTCGTACGGTAAACAACTCTCTGCCCCCCTCCCTTCCGGGAGACCAACCCGCACATACTCGCGGGTAGAGTACAGCGCAGAATCACCACTTTGGAAGCCGACTGTTCGATAGCTTGCGCGACGATTCCACTCACAGGCCAGCCATTCTTTGTGTAAACAATTGAGGAGCACACGAACGGCACGGTGGTGAAGCACTCTCCACCGACGCAAGCGCAGCAACGACGAAGACGCGATTGTCCGATGTCGTCGCAGGGAGAAGGCACTGGTCGTTGCGGTCAGGTGGTGTCCTCCTGCTGCCAGCGGGCCGCGAGGAAGCGCCGATAGATGACGGTGACGTAGATGGCCAGTAGGAGGACCACGAAGAGGTCGTCCAGGAGGCCGAGGATGCCGAAGACGGCCTCGGGGATCATGTCGAGCGGGGAGACGAGGTACATGATCGCGGCCACGAAGCAGAGCACGATGCGAAGCCGGAACATGTACATGATGCCCCCCACCGAGAAGAACTCGGAGCCCGCGTGCCGCAGCAGCGTCGGAAGGTCCCGCAGGTGGTCCAGCCACTGCACGACATCGGACGGGAGGAGGAGTTGCTTATGAGCATTTGTGCAGAGGATGGCATCATGAGGCGGCAGCTTTCTTAGTTAAGAAGGGGTGAAGACGTTTTTGAGAAGATCCAAGGCAGTTATTCTTAAAGGAACCCTGCAACACTCTTTGAGCAGTGCAAGTAAACCGGTGCGACGTTTAGATTACACTGCCAGGAATACCTGAGCCAAATATTGCACATGCACGTGAAGCGGTGAGTGCGCAAATCGCTGTGAAAGATGCAGAAAAACCAACCACACTCTCTTCAATTTTCCTCATTATGCACCCCTGGCATGGCCTAAACGATGTCATTGTGGCCATGGCTGTCCCATTGGCTGTTTAGCATATCCTGTGATGATCCGCCGTCATCAGTGCTGTGTATCAACCTCTTTTATGCCCGAAGCTGCATACACAGTTTTGGCATTTCTTTTGCGTTTTGAGTGCGCGCGGAGTTTGAGTGACGAACTGAATACTCTCTTTCAACGAGACCACTCAACAACAAACGCTTATTGTTCCAAACGCCCTACTAGCCTGAGTGCGCGGTTGCGAGCAGGCAGCCATGCCTGCTTTTTTTTTTTGCACCAGACTGGAAATAGCCCTACTAGCCTGAGTGCGCGGTTGCGAGCAGGCAGCCATGCCTGCTTTTTTTTTTTTTTTTGCACCAGACTGGAAATAGACCCCTCCACGTTTCAGAGAAAAGGATAAAACTCCTCGGCATATGATATATCAAAGGTCGCCAAAGAGAACATTGCAAGCTGCCCCCTTTCCGGAAGAGAGCGTGCAGCTTTCGTCGTGTTGTCCGCGGTCGAGTTGAGAGGGAACAATTATGTGCGATTTCTCATCGCGCGCAGTTTTGGATGACAGTGAACGGATTTTCATAATTCTTCCGGGAGGAGATTTCTGGGACGATAGAATTTACCCCAAAATACATACCGAGTAATCGATGGTAAGTGCTCCAGGGTCCCTTTAAGATGTTATGAGAAACTCTGAGATGCAATTTCATATGGGAAGAGGGGGAATTAACAGGTCGGGGTTGATTAGGAGTATTTGCGAGGAGCGTTGGGTCATGAGGAGGTGGCCCTCGTAACAAGGTGTGAGGATGTTTTCGAGAAAGTTTCTAAGATGGTTGTGAGAAAACTTGAAATGGTTATCCTTAAAGAGACAGACAACCGATTTTTATGGAGTATACTGTATTTGCACGATTCTAACGCGCCCCCGATTGTAACACGCAGAGAATTTTACTTCTGAAAATTAAAAAAACTATATTTTAGATGCAATCGAATTGGATTTTTGGAGGAGTTTGAGTACATGGAAATGCTTCTGGACGTTTTGAAACGGATTTCGACTAAGCATGACTAACGCGCACACAAATTTTAAGGCCACCGCTAACAAAGAAGGTGCTTGTTAGAACCGTACGAGTACAGTAAAACCTCGTTACAGGAGACCCTCAAGAGGCCCGGGAAACATGAATCTTGTAAGCAAAGTCTCTTGTATGCAATCTTGCTAACACGGTGAACATAGGAAAATCAACCACACCGTCTTCATTCAAATGTCTTTTATAACCAAGTGTCTCTTGTAACAGTGCTTCTTGTAATGAAGTTTTACTGTACGGTACGTTCTCTATCCCAAATGGAAGGGCATCACTTGAAACACCTCTAACCGAAACGGCTTCCCTGACTGGGAAACCCTAGAAAGTTTGAAAGCGGAATTTTTAGATCTAAAAGCCTCATATACGCTGCCAAAACGAACGCTGGTTGTTCAGGTTGCTTTTCCACACAACACCAAAGCAAAGGCAGTGAAAAGCGATTGGGTGGTAAGAGATGACGCTCTGACCGGCCTGGGCTCCCCCGAGTAGCGGCGGTTGTAGTCGTTGATGTCTCGGAGGAGACGCGCACGCTCCTCGCGCTGCGCATCTGTCTCCTCAGGCACCTGGTGGTCCTGGAAGCAACGCAGCATCACGGAGACCTGCGCGGGGCAGATGGGGAAAAATGAAAAGCATTGGGGCTAGGCCACCACCCTGCGGGATACCGACAGCGTGTCAAATAACTATGGTGCCCAGCAGAAGCAAGATCTTCAGACGATGGAACAAATAATGAGGTACCATACAAGTCGAAATATAGATCAACGTTTTAGAGTGTAAGCCCTACTATGCTACGCCTTTCAAAGTCATTCATTGTGTCTCAAGTGACCCTCAGCCACCGGCGCTCGAGCTGCACCTTTCTTTCTTATCACTTCGCGCGCTAGGAGCCTTGCTGCTGTGGTACCACATGACTAGGCGAGGGTGAATCGGCTGCTTATTGATCGTTCAACGCTGGCTGGGGCATCTCTGTGTGCACTTCAGTGCAAGCAAACCCCGTGACTATACGTGAGTTTAAAGGAGCCATGAAGAGAAAACAAAAGTTTGTTTTATTCGAAAGATTAGGTGTTTCATAGTACCCCAAGCACTTTCCCGGAAGCAAATGATGCTTTATTCACTGAGAAATAAGGCAATTTAAGCGAAAATTTTAAATCTCCCGCTAAAATTGAACATTCCGTGACGTGTACAATGGCGTCATAGCGCCGGTCCATGAAACAGATACTTAGTATGTCGACTCCATATAGCACCCACACGCGGGAGTCGATCGAGACGGCGGCCATTTTAAAAATACTAGTAAAACCTAGTGCACCCGCAGCCCTAGTCATGGAATCGCCTGATCCGGAGAACAAAACTCTCGCCGAGGAGCTCGGGCTTGCATTTAACAACCTCACACCACTAAAACGCTCAATGCTTCCAAGTGCACGAGCGGCAAGAGTTGTGGGACACGCGGTGGACGGGAAAGCGACCATTCCGCGATAGCCACAACAGACGAACGCCCAGCCGTCGGCACCGCTGCCTCGTCAGCCCCGTCGCGACGGACGAATATAGACTGGTACGTATGTGCCGTATTTTGATTACGGTTAATAATAGTTCAATTTCAGTAGCAGTATCACTTATGCCAGTTGGCCGGTGTCGTGTATGGAAAGCCGTTCGCGCGAGCTCTCTGCTTCGACCAGAAAGATACGAGCGTCAATGCGCGGTGTTTACGGCATTTGTTTCCCCAAGGTCAGAGCGATTTGACGAAGTCGGCGACGAGTGCTAGCATGTCCCAGGAGTGAGCTAACGTAAGGGTCCCTGCCGTAATCACTTCCTCGGAAATGAAGCGAGCACACTCGTACTTCATTTAGCTCTCTTTCTCCTCCGTTTGCAAAGTTCACAAAACGTAGCCATTTGCTTCGCCTAGGTTCGTCGTTGGGCAGCACATGAAAGGAGATCTCCTCACCGGCGGGGATGTCGCACTCCCTTGACGATTTGCCCGTACTACATGGGCATTTCAAAACGCAGCAACGAAATTTCATTGTAAAGTACTCGAACAAACTGAAGTTTTCAGTGGTTGTAAACTGGAAACGAGCTCGTAACGACAGCAGCAAGCCAACACCATTCGAAACTTACGCGACGACTGGCACTATCTCGTCGCTTCTTGCTGTTCCTTACTCCCCTCGTTTCTATTTTTACCTTTGCTGGTTGGCGATATGACGGCCAACCTCCTGTGAAGGGATTACGATACGAAGCAAGGTCGCGGCTGTGCGTGCTGGAACGGTTCGTTGGCCCCGAAGAGCCTCGAACCCGAAAATTCGTCTGCGCGACGGCGAGATGTCGAGCTCGGCCGGCGCCTAGTTTCGTACGCATTGGCGCACACGCTTGCGTGTTCGTTCGGACCTTCAACCGTTTACTCCACCGTTCTTTGTCATAAAAAGAATGTGCAGTATGCTTCACGGGCATTTAGCTCGCTATGCAAACTGTAAGCCCTGCCTAACATGCGTTTGCTTTTGCCGGCCTCCGCCAATCGCAGAGCATTCCCAAGTGACATCACAGGTTCTGTTGCGGAAAATGAGCTGGTGGGTCGCATGGTCATTTCCTTTTTTTCCTAATTATGTAGCTTATTTGAGCGAAGTTTGCGTTATAAGTGGTGTCGTTATGGTTCTAACGAGGCAGTCTTTTGAGTGAACCAAACTTGTGTTTTCTCTTCATGGCTCCTTTAACAGCTGCTTCACTGCAGCTTGGTCCCGCAGTCTCGCCATGAATGGCGCGATGGCTGGGCTGCCTGTGCATGCCATTCAGCGCAAGCCAGAGAATGAGTCAAATCATTCAGCAAATATGCAGTCATGTCTCGTTAATATGGACCTCGTTAATATGGACACCCCGCAATATGGACGAAAATTTCGGCGACTGGTCTCTCGCCATGCAATTCTGCCCCGCTAATATAGAAACCTGGAGTCCGGACCACGGACAGCTATTTTGGGGACGAAATGGGTAAATACAGGCACTTTTGTCTCGTTATTATGGACACGGGTCCACACAGCAAAAAAAAAGAACAAATGACTGGTCACCCCCGAGGCCCCAGTGCGTGCCAGGAATTTACTTTTTGCCGAAGCACCCATTTATCTCGGAACGCTCTTCCTTCCAGAACCATAAAATTCGTGATCAGCGAGGACATTCGTGATCAGCGAACAACACTCTAGGGCATGGTTTCTCAAAGTGGGTTCCGCGGAACCTAGGGGTTCCGCAGGCCCCTCCTCGAGGTTCCGCGAGCCACTGATAAATTTTTCCTGGTTCCGCACTAGCCAAGTAACTTAGATGGCAAACGTGAGGTGCGATCAATCTAAGGAACCTCCATTACTCATGCCCGAGTGTCAGTAAGCACATCTCAGTGCATAACAGAAAGGCGCAAGCTGCACAATAAATCCCACCAGCAGCTTGTAACCAGCCAGACTCCGAAAATGGGCAACGTAGTTAAACTATAACTATTGCATATTGCACTTGATTCTCGGCCTTATATTATACCGCGCGCATTTCTTTCGTTTGGAAATAGGTGCCGCTAGCGTACGCGCTCGCGTAAAGTCGACACTCACGTGCAATTAATTCAAAAGCAAGCAAGCTTGCTTCCTTTTGAATTTATTGCACGTGAATGAAGCGTGAACGGAATGAAAAATGGCGGCGGGGGGGGGGGGTTCCTTGGCACTTTTAACGGAGCTTAGAAGGGTTCCCTGGGACCAACATGCTTGAGAACCCCTGCTCTAGGGTACTGACGACAGGGTGACACCCTTTCCACGTCAGACAATATTTCCCAGTGCGGCAGATGCCGGAAAGAGCAGGTCATAAGGCTCAGGACAAGCTAACAGGACGATAATAGTTCGTGCCAATATTCGCGCGCATAAAAGGCAAGGCTTCTCTGGTCAGTTCTGTTGAGGAATGGCTGGTGTTGAGTAAACGAACCGAGCTTTCCTTTATGTTTCCTTAAACAATTCTTCCTCAAACGAGCTTTCCTTTAACTAATATACCTCAATGTTTGTGCTTTTGACCTTTCTTCGTTATTACGGACAACTTACACTATGGACGATTTTTCCGGGGAATGAATCCGTCCATAATAACGAGACATGACTGTAGCTAGACGGCACGCTGCAGAATCTCAAGCAAACGCAAACTTTCACAAAACACTGTGTACACAGTCTTTGCTTTTGATCGTGGTAACTAGGTTTAGAAGCGTTAAATATGACCCTTCTTTTTTTCCAAAAATTTTGCTGGAGAGTCACCTGTCGACCTATAAATTGGTCAACTGAATATTGTTATGTTATACCTGGTAACCAGACAGCACATCAGGCCCACCCAAACTCCCACGGCATTATTGTCACCGCCACGGGCCATCACCTTTTGTTGCTGCTCTCGCTGTCTCTGAAAATGTGCGTGCTATTTTCTCCTTCCTCACAATGAGCACTGGCACCAGTACCAGTTCACAGCAACATTCAAAAAATAGGTTACGGTGTACACCAAGAAATTGGTAAGAAGGACGAGTGAAGTAGCCTTGCAGGAGAATAAACCGGCAGTGACAGAGTGTCAATATTTGTCATTACTTCGTGTTATTTACATGCGCAGGTGTAGCAACAAATAAAAACACGTAAGGGTGATCTTGAATAATCACAGAGGACAGAAGGACATCTTAGATGTTTTGTTTGGCGTCTGCATTTTTGCTTGTATGAGTATTCATCAAAATTCACAGGCTGGACAGAACACCGACTCACCTGCTGTCGACACACTGGGCACCTGACTGCACCTCCCCAGTTCCCATGGTGCCAATAGGAGACCAGGCAGTTGGCTGCACAAAGGGGACAAAAAGATGAGACCAAAGCGGGAAGGGAAGGGGGTTGTAAAAGTGATATGACAGGTACAGTTAAAGCTCATTGATTCACACCTCATTAATTCAAAACTTCGGATAATTCAAACCAGTCACCATGGTTCAACCCACAGGACATCGGAGTCTACATGCAAAACGACCTGTTAATTCACTCAACAATTCGTGCCTCCACCTACGATTCGAACCAACGACCATCGGCACAAAGAAAGCATCACCATGTCTGCCATCACGATCAAGGCCAGGACGTAAAAGTTATCACTTTTTTTTATTAGGAAGGAACACAAGCCTTGAAAGCCTGTTAGTTCAACATTTTGAACCACTAAATGTCACATGCCTTATTTCCAGCTTTGAAGAGAGGGAACATTGCGTTTGTGTGCTAGAGGACAGAATGACAAATATATATTGCCTATAAATATTTTGTGTGCCTTTGGGGTCCCAAGTGTGTTCATTTCTGCTAACTTTTGTTAGTTCAAATTTAGGCTGATTCCAACTGACCCAGCATGGAGCTTAAATTAACGAGCCTTCACTGTATGACAATGGCAATGCAATCACGGACACAGTCCAGCAAAAAAGAGATTGCAGCAATGATGCAACATGTTACACTTAATCAGACACGAAATAAAATCTCTCTTCCAGTGTGCGCGCTCGAAAGCCATTGTTGTCACCTCCCATGCATCATGGTACATTTCAGAAGACACAACTGCTTGAGAGTACAATAAATCAATATCGTTGCCGTAATGTCTGTCTACATAATTAAAAAAAAAGTAAGAGAGAACTCATTTGTGTTTCTCAAACAATGTGTGAGCTACTTTTCTCTCTCCCTTGTGTTTTGAGGCTGAGCCCAATGTGAACCGTTTGCTTCGGCTTTGAAAGTCCACAAGAATGCAAGCTGCTACTCCGCTGCCTACCTCGCAAACCCCTCTTTCTACGTATGATAAAACTGAATTTGAAAAATTTGCCTTTTCAACTGGCCGCTAATTTTACACAACCATGCAAAAGTTTTTCTCAAAGCAGCCTTTTTTTTTTTTTTTAGGAGCCACAGGTTTCGAATTTCAGCTTATTTCTCTTCTGCAGAATGTTCGCATGCATTGGTTCCATGCATACGGGGGTATTTTTACCTGTGACAGCTGTCATTGCGATTCCTATTGCTTTGGCAATAGGGATTGCCAAAGCAATTCCTATCTAAACTCGCAGAACAATGAAAATATGAATAGCCAAAGCAATACCCTAAAAGACATGGGAATTGCCAAAGCAATTCCCATTAGATGCCGGTGTAGGCACCCGGTGTAGGCGTAAACCGGCCTCCTTCCCAAGCTTCCACCTTAAAGGGACCCTGCAACACTTGCCATCGACTACTAGTAATGTATTTTGGGATAAAGTTTATTGTCCCAGAAATCTCCTCCCGCAAGAGTTATGAAAATCCGTTCACAATTAACGAAACTACGCGCGATGAGAAATCGCGCATAATCGTTCCCTCTCAACTTGACCTCAGACAACGCGACGAAAGCTGCACGCTCTCTCCCGGAGAGGGGGCGGCTCGCGGCGTTCTTTCCGGCGGCCTTCGATATATCACATGCCGGGTAGTTTTCTCCTTTTCTCCGCAACGCAGAGGGGCCTACTTCCGGTCTGGTGCCACAGAAAAGCAGGCATGGGTGCCTGCTCGCAAGTGCGCGCTCGGGCTGGTAGGGCGTTTTTGAAGCAATAAACGTTTGTAGTCGAGTGGTCCCGTTGAAAGGGAAGTATTGAGCTCATCACTCAAACTCCGCGCGCACTCAAAACACAAAGAAACGGCAAAACTGTGCGTACAGGTTCAGACATAGAAGACGTTCGTACACAGCGATGACGATGACGGAAATGGGAGAATCTAGCCGCGAAGTTGACCAGTGACAACCGATCGGGCAGCCATGGCCTATGTGACGTCCCTTAGGCCATGCATAATGAGGACAACTGAAGAGAGAGCGGTTGGTTTTTCCGCGTCTTTCACATCGATTTGCGCGCTCACCGCTTCACGTGCACGTGTAATATTTGGCTCAGGTATTCCTGGCAGTGTAATCTAAACGTCGCGCAGGTTTACTTGCACTGCTCAAAGAGTGTTGCAGGGTCCCTTAATCACTGTCCTTAAATTAGAATGCACAGCCACCACACCATCCACCGGGAGAATGCTAAAGTAGGCGAGACAAGGGTAAGGTGACAAGGGAGGGTGGTCAGGAGGCCCACCGCAGAAGAGGTGGCCGCAGTTGGTCTCCACCGGGTGCCGGGGCTCCGCCAGGCAGATGGGGCACTGGGCGTCTGAGCCGTAGTGCGGGGGGCGCACCACCGCGCCGGCATTTGGCGCCGGCTGCTGCTGCATGCCACCTCCGCCCGGTGCCGCGGCTCCATTGTTGAGCCTCTCGCTCGTCAGGTCATGTCGCCGAGGGTGGGCCGTGCTCGGTGATAACTGCCGAAGCTGCTGCCACCTGGGAGAAGAGGCGGAGGGGACGCTCCCACTGTCACAACCGCACCACAAGCCCAAAGTGTGAAGACACCTTTGAGATCAGCCACTGCCTAAATGTTGTCTGGTATACGGACAAAACAAGGTTTTGCCCTTATATGAGACTGCTGGAAAAAAAAAGACATTGCCGCTCACGCCTATCATCATCATCATGACCTTGTTCGATTAAATACCCCCTCATCGGGATGGGTCTCGGCGGCTCGTCCTTTTCTCAACACAGACATACGTGCTATACGGAATTCCATAGGGGGCAAAACTCCATTTGGGTATCGTTCCTATACAGAGTTTCATCCTGTAGAGTTTATGGACACCCTCACGGAGAACACTTTCGGTGACGACGAAACATCAATAGTGTGACGTGCCCAGTTCCTTGACTTTGAAATTTTTTTACCAACCTGTAATCGTGCAAGGGATGCTACAAGGTTTCGTTTCGTCCCTATATCATACGACATACCGACTATACAGTTTCATAGGGGCAAAACTCTGCATAGGTTTTGTACCTATATGGAGTTTTGTCTTGTAATGAGTTTAAAGGACACCCTCATGGACAATACTATCAGTCCGATGGAGCATCTTTAAGAGTGTGACATGCCCGGTTTCTTGACTTTGAACATTTTAGATGCGACTGCATCTCATTCACTCGCCTTGTCCCTCCATACGGCGTTGTTGTTGTCCGTCCACACCCCTCCCCCATTCTCCTCGCTGCGCTCTCCGCCACTCACCCCCTCTCCTCTCCGATAGCGAACACTCTCTCGCGAGGGTCATTGGATTGGCTTGGATTGGATTAAAGTGGATTTTGTTGCGTCATAGCCGCGCTTTGTTGCGTCATAGCCGCGGCAGGGGGTTCACGGCACGTTTCACGCGATGGGAGAATCAGACTAACGGAAACAACAACGGAACCCCCTATGCGTCGCATCTACACAGGGGTTCCCGCGAGGGGAGGTGGGAGAAATTTTTTTAACAGCTTGTAATCGTGTGAGATGCTATGAGATTGTTGCTGCTCACGGTTTCTGCCCACAAAAAAGCTGCAGACACATGCGTAAGGAAAGAGAATTCCTTTCACACATCTTTTATAAAAAACCCCGCCACTTTGATGCCACTGAACTACAAGCATAGCTAACCAGACTGTTGTTACTGAGCATTCGAAGTCCAAAGCCTAGTTGCTGAACCAGCTTGCCTGCTGTTAGTGCTTGAAAATGAAACACACAGATTACGCATTCAAAACTTGCAGAGGACCTCGCAGATGAAACAACCAGGAATGTATGTGCCTTCATGTGCAAGCACTTGAAGGGTGTGGAATATTTGCGAACACAAAAATTATGTTTTTTTATATTTACAGGACTTGGATAGAGCTTGGCCATCTGGGGTCCCCTCTCCGGCATAAGTTCCTTGACAATACACACACACACATGCTTGCAAGAGAAAAGATAAAATATGCCAGATTGTGTTGTAGGCTTGACAACATTAAAGATGCCCAAAGATGTGCGTACGTACTCTCACGGGGAGACAAGCAAGAACACGACAGTTCACGGTGCTTTTCAAGTTTGCAGTCGGCGTTATCTTCCCCAGGTCGTTACTTCTTGACGAAAGGTGAGACGCAATTTTCAAGGCAATTTCCAACGATGACATGAAATGTGCCGGTTACAGCCATCGCCAAATCAAAAATTCAAGTCATTTCTGATGGGACATAAATAACTCTTTTTTTCTGACAATGCCGACGCACACTATGCACTGATGGTGAGTGTCGGAATGCTGACGGAAAACCTTGAGGATTTAGGCAGTGCGCTGGCACCATACATTCAACCTTCAAACAGGCCGTGTAAGAAAGCGGTGTTCTTGCTTCCTACGGATGCCGACACGTATGTTATACCTGTTACGATCTCGATGGTGCATTCGGGAAACCGGCAACTGATCACCGACATTGAGCAATTTCGTTTTCTCTTTAGATTCTAGCCCCGCCTCGAGACACCGAAGAAGCGAGCACACATTTTTCGCCACCCTATGCATGCTGGCGCGAGCAAGAACCCCAGATATCACAACTGCGCGCTACGGCACTCACCCGTCAGCAGCGACGCTACTCATGACGGCCCTCGATGCCGAGTAAAGCTCGTGTGAACCGCGATCGCGGGCCACTAGAAGCCTACGGTTATGTAATCTGGCGTCCTAGACAGTTTGTTGCAACCGTGTGCTTTCCTCAAAGCGGCGAAATTAAGCAAGCGCGCGAGACACGCATCGTAAATGCACCTCGGTCGCAAACTAGTCCAGTCACGAACCCGAACGTTTCGCGACAACCTTCCGCGTCGAGAACGCATCTACGTAAACAGTGAAGGGCTTACGAGATAATAGCCGATGTTGCGTGTGAAAGAGAGAGGGGGGGAGACAATGCGGCGACAAATTAAAACGCGGGGCAGCGGTAGCGATACCCAGAAGAGAACAGGAACAAACACCGCGACGCTGATGACGTTAGGAACGGAAGCGTTACCCGGCGAAACCTAGGAGCCCGACGACAAGGGCTGCGAAGACCGGTACGGTGTAGAGAACTTCGTTGCCGACGCCTTCAATCAGTCCCCGAGCAGCGTCTTCGCACATGTCCACGCCGACAAAATCATCACAGAGCCTTTGGGAAAAGTCGAATGGACGTATCGCAACACGGAGCGGCCATTGAGCAATTTGGTTGATGATGATGATGCGCGCGATGTTTTTGGCTCGTAACACGTAACATGCCGTGCAGGCTCTGCAGCATGGAGGAAAGAAAAGATGCTCTGCAGGCTGCGTACTCACAAGCAAATATGACATTCTATGCTCACAAGCAGGCATTGGCCTGCGATTAGACGCTAAAGAAATAATTTGTTGTTCCGGACAAAAAGGGCCTGAAATGAAAGCCCACTGTGGTAAAAACCAGAAAGCGCTGCTTGCGGCCACAAATCGTGCCCTTTTTATATACTTTTCGACATAAAACGCTAGAAGCTGTCAGCGCATTGCTCAGTAAAAAAAAAAAACTGCGCCCTGACCTCACGCTTGTTGATAAAATCCATAAAACTAGGAAAAAAACAGTCAAGTGTCCCCACATTTTAGTTTCTCTATATTCTAGTTCACTGTAGTTTCTCCTTCCTTCTTCGTTGGCTTGTGTTGGCTTGTATTTCGGCATTGACCGAAAATCGTCTGCATGACAGTTGGCCGCGTTTACGACGTCGACGTGAAAGTCCAGCGACGGACGCGGATCACTTTTTTCAGCAGTTACATGGCTCGAGAACGTGAGCTTGGACCTCATCCTGAGAAGATGGCAGACAATCGGTGCGCCTTTATCGTCCCGAAGAAAGGCCGGCGTTGTCGTCTGCGACCACTGCGCGGTTCTGATTACTGCGGCGAACACGTTGTGCTGGATTCTTCTTCGGCTGGGAACGTGAGTTCGCGTTGCATTTTATTTGGTTCATTTTATACACTGACCTTGTGCGCGCAATACTCTTCGATGTATGGTCAACTCTTCTAAACAGTTGGTATTTCACAAGCTTATATCTCTATCATTCGCAGGGTGACTTGGCGCATGATCGAATCACCTGTCCTCTCGATCCCACTCAGTGAGTTCACGTCTTTCAATTCACTAAATTGCCGCGCATTGCGGTGTAAAAGGCTTCCACTGAATTTCAAACAAAAGTATCGCAACAAACAATGGCAACGCCCGATTTTGAGCTCCACTGCGGTGCACCTAGAAGCTGCAGGCGCGAAACCTCCTCGGCTGTCTGGCCGCTGAGGATAGCTGATAAAAAGACAGCTGAGTTATTGTAATATTGAGGCAGTCTGGTAATTCGCTTTAGCGTGGTCGAAAACCGTCAACACCGAGGGCCTAATCCGGAGGGGCGCCGAAAGTTCTCCGGCGAGGTTTTTTTTAATTATTATTATTACGTGTATCTTGTGTGATTGACTGGGCGCGCAGAAACGTCGCGGATAACAGCGTGCAGAGCCAAACACATAAGACGTATGCGTGAGGCCACGTGAGCGGTTGTTGTTGTTGTTGATGATGATAATGATGAAAATTTTTGTTGAATTTTCAGCACCTGCTCGGCAGCGCTTCTCAGCAGGCACCTGAAGAGGTGCAACGCCAAGAAAAAAGAAAATCATGTAAGTATATTTTTCTTTTTATTTCTTTGACCTCCGCAGGTGGCATTGGACATTGCTGCTCACACCTTCTCGTGGCAAATTCTACCTTGCCAGTGCCAGAGTCGTGTGCTGTTTAAAGGGGCCATGCAGTGGTTCATTCGAAAGATTGGCCCATTAGAATCGTACTGAGACCACTTTTAACGTAAACTTCGCTCAAATAAGCTACATAATTGGGGAAAAAGGGAATGGCCGTGCGACCCACTAGCTCATTTCCTGCAACAGAGCCTATGCTGTCATAAGCCCTGCGGTGCGATTGGCTGAGGCCGGCAAAAGCAAACGCAAATCAGTCAACTTATAAGCTTGCCGAACGAGCTATTTGCGCTTCAATGTAGGGCACATTGTTTTATAGCAGTAAGAATTGCAGGGTGAACAATTAAAGTGACAAAGAACACGTAAACACTGAAGCAGTTAGTGCGGCACTTTGCCGACTGACACCACTAACACAGCCGTCGGGCACGCTGGACTTGTCCGAAACAATACTGACGTCACAACTGACACAAGCGGCACGGTCGCTTACGTGGCCATGTTTGACGAGTCGTAGCTTAAAGCAGTGTTTCTCAGCCATGGATGTGTCGGGGACCCCTTGTGGACTGGTCGAAGTGATGGGGGACCCCTTGCAGCGGAGGGGAGGGAGGGGGGGGGGGGGGTGTACGTAGGTAAATTAACACAACTGGAGCGTGAAACAGGTGCCTTTTATTGCTACCAAAAACATCAAACAAACGTGCCACATCACTTCATTTTGGACAGTTCATCAATACGTGGCACAGTCGCGCTTAAACAAAACAAAAAAGCGGGTGAGGGTTTTGCGGATCCTAGAAATGGCTTCACGGACCCCCTAGGGTCCGCGGACCCCCATTTGAGAACCACTGGCTTAAAGCTTTAGGAAATGATTAGTATGAATTGTAACAAAAATACGGCAGGTGTAGAAGTCCGGCCAGAAGCAAAGTGTGAACACTGACACTTCAGCAGTATTGCACGCCATCTATGAAAGTGGGTGATAAACAAGATAATCAAACGGGCACCTGTCAGATGGTAGCCACTCTGGTCAGCAGGCTACATTTAGTTTTAAGGCCCTGCTCTTAATACGCCATTGTCGACGTCACGAAAACACAATTTAGTGGGAGAATTGAAATTTCGACTTCAAATATTTCATTACTCAGTGAATAAACCATTTTCTGCCAGACAAGTGCTTAGGGCCCTATAAAACACTACACCTCTCGAATAAAACAAACTTGTATTTTGTCTTCATGGCTCCTTTAAAGGTGTGCCAAAGCATCTGTGGCAGGGTGTTAAGCAATGCGGCTGTGGTAGCAGCAAGAGCGGTTGTTGGTGGGCCAGTTGGTGCATGCCTGAGTGTGAAACAGTGCGGGAAGCACAGGAAGGCAGGGGAGCTAGGACACACGGGCAGAGCGCTTTGTAGCACTTTGGGCAGGCAGGCTGTTTGGTTTCACGCTGCCATGTTGCAGGTTTCAATCGTCAGAGGCTTGAGAGCTGGTCGTCAACCGCTGCTTCTCGTTCGCAATCTCCAATGAACTGTTGCACTAATTTCCCCAGAGGATAGGAACGTGAATAATGAAGGTGTAATAGGACTTAGCCATGTTCGGTTGCAATAATGAAGCATGATGCCGTTGGTTGGGATGATGGTGAAGGTTGTCCTGACCTTTTCGAATCAGTAAATAAAGTTTCTACCAAAAGTTTTGATATTTAAAGTAAGGTAAAGATGTCTGGGTGTATGCTACTGATCACCACAGATGTGGCCGGCCCATACGATGTATCCTGATACGAAAAGTGCACCATAGAAAAGAAAAAAAAAAAAAAAAAACAAGGTGCATATAAAATGAGATTTCATTTCACGTTAACCACCGTTAAATTATTCGCAGCAGTTTCATGAGCTGCAGCGAGTCAACAGAGTCCTGAAGTTTTCGGGTTTAACGAACTGCTCTAAATAGACTTGGGCAGCACTGGTGTGGGCAAGCTGGGTGATGAAGTGCATACAATATAAAAACAGGGTAGTAAATGTGGGAGAAGTGCGACATACAAATAAATGTGTCAAAAACCTTCCCTTTGGGCTAGCAGCAGATGATACATATGCGAGATGGGGGGGGGCAGTTTGCATTAGAATTAAAGGGGCCATGAAAAGAAAATACAGCTTTGTTTAATTTGAAAGAACTAGGCTTCAGTACCTCACTCAGCTCAATTCCAGCCATGGAAGAAGGTTTTTAACTGAGAAAAATGCAAGAAGTATTGAAAAACAAGTGATGTAGTGGGGGCCAACACTAAAAAAATAGTTATCAGTGTTAACTGCATTGTGAATTACGAAATTTGCGCTAACTGGACATACAGAGGAAGGGAGACAAACAGTGCGCAACTCACAACTGTGAGTTTTACTGTTAACTTTTATTTTACTGTTTAATTTTACTCTTTACTGTTTATTTTACTGTTAACTGCACGCTAGCATTCAAGTGGTGCCATCGAACGGAACAAGCGCACCCCTACAATCATCCAGAATTGCCTTAGCAATGGCTTAGGTCTGCCGCCGCCAATCTCACAAACGAGATTTTGTGACGTCATATAAAAGTTGCCGAAAAGTGGCAAGGTAGTCACCACTGCCTCACATGCTTTCTCTAATATCTCCAATGTTTGTTTGAAGTTTTGATAAAGTTGGTATCACTGTTATCGAGACAAAGCAGTCTTTCTAATGAACCAAGCTTGTATTTTGTCTTCGTGGCCCCTTTAAATGCTTGTTGGTGGAGTTTAGAACACAAGCGTCAGTGTACAAATGGAGCATGGAGGGTGTGGTTGCCTTGTAGCAATACATGGAGTTCATGATTAGAAAATCGCTACTTATACACGAAGACAAATGAAGAGACACAGTATGAAGCGCACTAGCAACTGAATTTTATTTTAAAAAAAACAAACAGGTATACAAGGAGCAAAAACATGAATTTGCATCATCACCAAAACGTTGATATCAATACATTTGAAAGATACATTTGAACGAAAGAAAGCAGCAAGTGATCACCAATTAATCACACAGGCCCATGTTGTGAAAACTAGAAAACCCAATCAAACCCCCTCCAAAAACGCAAACTCGATATGTCTTGGGTAACTGTACAGATGGCTGACTGACACAAGAAATTCCTCCCTTGCTAATGTGAAAAGCTTCCATGATCTCCCTTGTGTATCGCTTTGCGTGCTTATCAATGACGGCCGTTTCATTTAGTTTTGGTTTACACTTTTTTGTGCACTGTTTAAGGGGGGGGGGGGACATGGCTCTTAAAACAGCTTACTTTAATTTTTAAGTGAAGTCTGTGAAATTTGTCAGCCTTGCTGCATTTTTTTCAGTGATTTCAAATATGCCATTATTTTTGAGTCAGTCAATTAGTTACCAAGCTAATTAGATATAATTAGTCATTTTTGGTCCAACAATAGACAAAACAGGTCTGGTCATAAAACTGTAGTCTTTAAATTTCCCAATACTACGAACCCTGGTATAAGAGAACCCTGCTATGAGAGAATCTGTTTTCTGATGCACCACTTGGACCTAATTTTACAGCTCATTAAACCTTGGTGTTTGAAATGGGCATTTGAAATGGTTACTACTTGCCACTGGTGCCACCAAGGTTTAATGAGCTGTAAAATTAGTTCCAAGCGGTGCATCAAGAAACTGATTCACCTGGGTTCATAGTATTGAAAAATATAAAGATTACAGTTTTATAGCTAACACTGTTATGTCTATTGTTCCTCCAAAAATGACTAATTAGTATCTCTAATTATCTTGGTAACTAATTGACTGACTCAAAAAATAATGGCATATTTGAAATCAGTGGGGAAAAAGCAGCAAGGCTGACAAGTTTCCCAGTGTTTACTTAAAAACTAAAGGAAGCTGTTTTAAGAGCAATGTCCCCCCTTAAAGGAGCCATGAAGAAAATGCAAGTTGGTTTTATTCGAAAGATTTCGTGTTTTATAGTGCCCCCAGCGCTTGTCCGGATACAAACTGTGCTTTATTCACTGAGAAATTAAACAATTTAGGTTAAAATTTTGATTTTCCCGCTCAGTCGTGCGTTTTCGTGGTCCCAAGTGACATCACGGGAACCGACCGCTCTGCAGCCTAGAGTACCTTCATTCGCGCATCCGCCGTACAGGGTAGAGACACGTAACGCTGGCGCCGCCATGTTTGGTTGCTCGCTCGCCGCCGAAGCAAGTCATTGTGTCAAAACCGCGCTAAAATTATCGCCGCAACGCGGTTTACTGCAGAAGTTTGAATCATATTGTCTGTTTCGCGTTGCTAGGTCTCGTGGGAAACGAAAAGAATAACGCGTTGAGCCCGTTGGCCCAATTGCGGCGGCACGGGACCGTTCAAAGGTTGTCTCCACCCTGTACAGCGGTGTTGGTTTGTTCCCGCGTTTCTTTACGTTCCGTAACCTAGATGGCGCCACCATACCGTGGCAAGCGTTTGGTTTGTTTTTGCCCGCATTTAAACCTGGCTTGTTTTTTCTGGGAGAAAATATTCGTTCCCTGAAACAGTGCTCGCTCGACAAATGGGGTCACGTAAGACACCGTTGCTTGCGTCAATCGGCCAGTGATGTCTGAGACAACCCCAAGCCCCGTAGTGCTGTGCAGCTAAACCAAAGCATGCTGTGCGCAGTACGAACAGCAGAACGCATCAGTACTTCTATGTTTACATGTGCTTTCGTAACTTCCACTGTTTGTCCCATCATTCTTATTGCTTTGTAAAGAATGTGCCCTAAATGTAAGCGCAAATCGCTCGTTCGTCTAGTTTGTAAGCTCTACCTAATTTGCGTCTGCTTCTGCCAGCCTCCGCCAATCGCAGAGCTTAGCTCATGTGACATCACAGGTTCTGTTGCGGGAAATGAGCTGGTGGTCGCATGACCATTCCCGTTTTTCCTAATTATGTAGCTTATTTGAGCGAAGTTTACGTTAAAAGTGGTGTCAGTATGATTCTAACGAGACAATCTTTTGAATGAACCAAACTTGTGTTTTCTCTTCATGGCTCCTTTAAGTAGCGTGTTTAAGTATCGCTTTTCCAATCATGAACGCATACCAACAAGCCCAACTGGCAGTTCTTCTACATGGAGCTAACTTTTAGTAATGTGCGAATCATGTTCGTTCTCTTTTACACCTTGTGTTCGTAAGCCTGCTTGCCAAACACATAGAGGTTCTAAAGCCCTTTGCCTGCATTCCACCTTGGGGATTTCCCCGAAATCTGTTCGATCATTATGACATTGCATTCATTTCAAACACATTTCAGGAGTTTTCTTCAGGAACATCAATTCGGGTGTTGCTGTTTCTGGAGACTCGCAATCGTCTTCGACAAAGGTGAGCTCCAATTTGCTAGTTTTCAACACGAGCATGGTCTTTGTAAACAGAGTCAACTCATCGCCCATTCTGGGTAAATTTTTTCTTTCTTGCTAGAAAAAGCATTGACTTTTATACTAGAGGCATGCGAATATCAAATTTGAATCAAACTTGACTACGGATCGAATATGAGTGGAAAAACTGACTGAAAATTGAATGTTTTAAACAGAGATATCTTTGCCGTAATGCATATGGAGTTTCTAAAACATAGCTACAAAGAAAAAAAAGTAACTCAGGTAGTCAGGACTTGCCATATGTAGGTACAGTAGTGTTTGATAAAAAAAAATAGGACAGGGCCAATTGGACTTCCAATGGTTTTTTTTTAATAGGATGGCAAAACAAATTAAACATTAAGACAAGATTGCAAAAACGTAAAAAAACAAAATTTGGTATGCATTTCCATGGCGAAATGCGGTTCCACAATGTGCTTTGACTAGAACAAAGTATATCTGACTGGCTGCAGTCACTCCAGTCATTGAAGAGGCTAGGCATTGTAGTGGCTGGTATGACCTTATTGCAAGCATTTCCAAAGCACAATAGCTCTTCTTGATTCCTCACTAAAGCCAATATATCCAGAAAACTTCTTTACCAGAGCTTTCATCTCTGTGTACAGGTGCAACAAAAAGTAAACGGACTACGGCTTTGTGAAATTAAGATAATTCCTATTTTATGTGGCTGCCAGCATAAATATAGTATTTTAAAATGACTTTCTTGAAAAGTCACTTGGAGGCATACCTCGGCAAAGTTGGCGCGGCTCACTCAAACTCACTCACAATTTTTTTTTTCGAATCACCACTCACTCAAACTCAGACTCAATGCTGAGCAGCACATCTGCGCTCACTCAAACTCAAACTCACATTGAGCTCAAAACTCAGAACTCACTCGGACTCAAAACTCAAAATGTACTCAGAACTCAAAGTGTACTCAAACTCAAATGTAATCAAAACTCAAAATGTACTCAAACTCAAAATGTACTCAAACTCAATTTGGACTCAAAACTCAAAATGTACTCAAACTCAAAGTGTACTCAAACTCAAAATGGACTCAAAACTCAAAATGTACTCAAACTCAAAATGAACTCAAAACTCAAAATGGACTCAAAACTCAAAATGTACTCAAACTCAAAGTGAACTCAAACTCAAAATGGACTCAAAACTCAAAATGTACTCAAACTCAAAATGAACTCAAAACTCAAAATGGACTCAAAACTCAAAATGTACTCAAACTCAAAGTGAACTCAATACTCAAAATGTACTCAAAACTCAAAATGTACTCAGAACTCAAAATGTACTCAAACTCAAAATGTAATCAAAACTCAAAATGTACTCAAACTCAAAATGTACTCAAACTCAATTTGGACTCAAAACTCAAAATGTACTCAAAACTCAAAATGTACTCAAACTCAAAGTGTACTCAAACTCAAAATGGACTCAAAACTCAAAATGTACTCAAACTCAAAATGAACTCAAAACTCAAAATGGACTCAAAACTCAAAATGTACTCAAACTCAAAGTGAACTCAAACTCAAAATGGACTCAAAACTCAAAATGTACTCAAACTCAAAATGAACTCAAAACTCAAAATGGACTCAAAACTCAAAATGTACTCAAACCTCAAAATGTACTCAAACTCAAAATGTACTCAAAACTCAAAATGTACTCAAAACTCAAAATGTACTCAAAACTCAAAATGAACTCAGAACTCAAAATGGGCTGAGAACTCAAAATGAATTCAGAACTCACATGGCCTCACAGAGATTGAGACAGTCAGAGAGTGAGAGTGAGTGTGAGAGTGAGAGCGAGAGTGTGAGTGTGACTGAGTGAGAGTGAGAGTGGGAGTGAGAGTGAGAGTGTGAGTGTGAGTGAGAGTGAGAGGAGTGTGAGTGAGAGTGAGAGTGAGAGTGTGAGTGTGAGTGAGAGAGTGTGAGAGTGAGTGTGAGTGTTAGTGTGAGAGAGAGTGAGTGAGAGTGAGAGTGAGAGTGTGATTGAGAGTGTGATTGAGAGTGTGAGTGTGAGTGAGAGTGTGAGTGAGAGTGAGAGTGTGAGTGAGAGAGTGTGAGTGAGAGAGCGAGAGTGAGAGTGTGAGTGTGACTGAGTGAGAGTGAGAGTGAGAGTGCGACGTGAGTGAGAGTGAGTGATAGTGAGAGTGAGAGAGAGTGAGAGTGAGAGTGTGAGTGTGTGTGAGTGTGAGTGAGAGTGTGAGTGCGAGAGTGTGAGAGTGAGTGAGAGTGAGTGAGAGTGTGATTGAGAGTGGGATTGAGAGTGTGAGTGAGAGTGTGAGTGAGAGTGTGAGTGAGAGAGTGTGAGTGAGAGAGTGTGAGAGTGTGTGAGAGTGAGTGTGAGTGTGAGTGAGAGTGTGAGTGAGAGTGAGAGTGTGAGTGAGAGAGTGTGAGTGAGAGTGAGAGTGAGAGTGAGTGATAGTGAGAGTGAGAGAGAGTGAGCGTGAGCGTGTGTGTGAGTGAGAGTGTGAGTGAGAGAGTGTGAGCGTGAGTGTGAGTGAGAGTGCGAGTGAGTGAGAGTGAGAGTGAGAGTGTGATTGAGAGTGGGATTGAGAGTGTGAGTGAGAGTGTGAGTGTGAGTGAGAGTGTGTGAGAGTGTGAGTGAGAGAGTGTGAGAGTGAGTGTGAGTGAGAGTGAGAGTTAGAGTGCGAGAGTGAGAGTGCGAGTGAGTGCGAGTGAGAGTGAGTGAGTGAGAGTGAGAGTGTGAGAGTGAGAGTGTGAGAGTGAGAGTGAGAGTGTGAGTGTGAGTGTGAGTGAAAGTGTGTACCTTTTGCTGTATACCTTTTGCGATATCCTCATAATTATAACCAGAAAGCATTTTCATATTTGTCCCACGTGACCCCCTCGACGAGACCTTTATTTGATACCCCACACACCCTAGCAGGGGTCCATATGGATTCATACCAGTCAAACTAACCATGACTCATGACTGAACCAGGACGCATTATTTAGGTGTCCGACATGATTCCCCTAACTGGAACTTCAATTTGACGCCCCACATGCTTCAGCGGCCATCACCTTGAATTTAACCCCTCTATGACTCATAATGACCATCTCATGAGTCGAACTACGAAGCCTTTTTTTATTGTACCACGTGATTCCCCTCTTCAAAGACCGTAAATTTGATACCCTACACTCCCTAGCGGGGTCACTTCGAATTTTACCCCAATATAAGACTCGCCATGACATCTAATGGTTATAACCAGGAAGCATTTTGTATTTCTCCCACGTGATTCGCTCATCAAGACCATTGATTTGATACCCATCACATCCTAGCGGAATCAATTGAACGTTAAACCAATCAATGACTACCATGACTATCTCATGATAGTCCCTACCACATTTTTGTCCCAACGTGATTTTCCTTATCGGAACCTTCAATTTGATACCCCGGACACCCAGTGGCATCATTGTGAATTTCAACCTAATTTATGAGCCATTTTGACTATGTCATGATAATAATCAGGAAGCACGTGATTACCCTCATCGAGACCTTTATTTGATACGCCCTAGCGTCATGAACCTGAATTTAACCGAATCTGTGATTTACCATGACTACTTCATGATATATCCATATCTCATGTTCGTCCCGAATGATTCCCCACATCGAGACCTTGAATTTGATTCCCCACATGCCCTCGCAGCGTCATTTTGAATTTTAACCCAATCTATGACTCATTATGACTGCCTGATGACTAAATCAGGAAGCATTTTTTTTATTTACCCCGCGTGATTCCGTTAATCCGGACCTTTCATTTGATACCTTACACGCCTTAGCCTCATCAGTTTCACTTTTCACCCAATCTAATGTGGTCATTATTCTGTCTTAAGGGGCGCTGCCCAGTCAATTCAGGTAATTCATTTGAAACAGTAGAAAGGACAGCCCCCGCCCCCATTTCCCCCCGGCTCTCACCTCTTCCTCTGTGACCCCTAGTATATCAAGCCGTTAACAGTAGCAGGCGAACAACCAGCACGCCAGCGCCGCCGTGTGCTTTCCCACCACCCTTTCCCACGCTCTTAGTGGATCCGTGAGGAGGAAAAGTTAAGACAACCCTTTTTTATGACCTCACCAGTCAATTATCACTCACGCGCCCAGCCGCGAAAATTAGGTATACAGCAAGTGCTTATGGCCATAAAAATTCAACAAGAAACTAAAAAAAATCAGACACCACCTCCCTCCCAACCGATCATGCAGATCGCGATTGGTGCCATACCCGCAGGTAACTTGAATTCCGAGCCCACAGTGACGCATGAAACTTAACAGCCAACCATAGCTGCCTGCTAGGCTACTCATATGTACTCAAACTCCAAATGGACTTAAAACTCCTATTTACTCAGAACTCAAAATGTACTCAAAACTCAATATGTAATCAAACTCAAAATGTGCTCAAACTCAAAATGTACTCAGAACTCAAAATGGACTCAAACTCAAAATGTACTCAGAACTCAAAATGGACTCAAACTCAAAATGTACTCAGAACTCAAAATGAGCTCAAACTCAAATTGTACTCAGAACTCAAAATGAACTCAAACTCAAAGTGTACTCAGAACTCAAAATGAACTCAAACTCAAAGTGTACTCAGAACTCAAAATGGACTCAAACTCAAAATGTACTCAGAACTCAAAATGGACTCAAACTCAAATTGTACTCAGAACTCAAAATGGACTCAAACTCAAAATGTACTCAGAACTCAAAATGGACTCAAACTCAAAATGTACTCAGAACTCAAAATAGACTCAAACTCAAAATGTACTCAGAACTCAAAATGGACTCAAACTCAAAATGTACTCAGAACTCAAAATGGACTCAAACTCAAAATGTACTCAGAACTCAAAATGGACTCAAACTCAATCGGACTCAAACTCAGTCGTGATCACTCGGCTCAAACTCACTCAAGCTCAAACTCACCATGCCACACTAGCCTCGCGCTCACTCAAACTCAAACTCACGCGTGAGTTTGAGTCCAAATGAGTCTGAGTGAGTGGACTCATGAGTGAGTTTGCCGACCTCTGCTTGGAGGTGTCCGGCTGTGCACATGGCGGAGAAACCCCTCAAAATCTCCAACCCGTGCTCTGTTTACTTTTTGTTTCACTTGTACATTAACATCATGCATTTGCCTTCTGTTGGGGGATTTATGAGGGGCTCTTTGAATGAAGACAGAAATAAGGGCAGCTGTCAGGAACATAAAGGAAGGCAGAGGGGAAAAGGTGGTAGGCCATTTATTCTGCTTAAAACAGATATACAGTAGACTCTCATTAAGACGAACACTATGGTTAAAACAAACAACTTTCTTGCTCTCTTGTAACGTCCACAGTGAAAAAAACCTCCTTTAAGACGAATTTCTGATAATACGAACAAGCTTTTACGGTCCGTTTGAGTTCGTCTTAACAGGAGTCTACTGTAGTTTTTGGTATGTTTGAAAGATAGAAAGAAACTGGAGAAAAAACATGCTTGCCGGTGTGCAACGCTGGTTGACCGCTCTCGACTTGTTGTAGATGTTTGAGTCACGGCCCGGGGTTAAAAAGGAGAGGTCCCCTTCACCCGAGTATTCGTAGCAACGCTGGCTGCCACCCCAAGTGCAGGGAACAGTCACGTTACAGTCAATACCCCGAGAAAGTGGAGGGGAGACACCCTCCCGGGTAGCCTAGGAGTTGGTATGGCATCAGGCCAGTATTCTGTAGGTCGTGTGTTCGAGTCCCACCCAGCGAGCTTGCTTTTCTCTGCTTTCTTTCTATCTCTCAAACATTTCAAAACTATATCTGTTTCGAGAAGAATAAATGACTTACAACCTTCTCCCCTTTGCTCTCCTTGGCGTTTGTGACTGCTGGCTCTTCCTTCTGTTACAAATATTTTTTCGTCTTCTTCAGACTGACATGGCGTATGGTGGAGTGCACATACAGATATCTGTGAATGTATTCAGTGAGTGAAGTCGAGTGCATGAACTAGGTTTCAGAACGAATCGTTGTACTTGCTCCTTACTCTGTTTTCTTTGTTTCGAGCAGGAATGTATTAACGGGACAGCCAACAGAGTTTTGTGGAGTATATGTTCTATATCCCTAGCGAAAGGGCATCACTGCAAACACCCTGAACTGAAACGGTTTTCCTGGTAGGGCCCTAGAACGTTTGAAAGCGGAATTTTTAAATCTACCAGCCTCAGGTATGTTCCCCAAACAAATGCTGGTAACACTGACAGTGAGCTGAGCGGCAATACTTTTAACTATACGTGACATGAATAGAGGTACAGTAGCCGACCATTTTTTCGGGCTTCAAAAATTTGGGCTTGCTGGATATTTCGGACTTTCCCGAGAAACCACCAGCTGTCCCATAAGAGTAATGACTCACGGATTTTTCGGACTTCTCTTTTATTCTGACTATTCTTCATTCTTTTCCAGGTCCGAAAAATTGGTCAGCATTTGTATTTAAAAACGTTTCCCCATCTGAAACAATAATAAAATACAGTCCCTCGTATTCCTGTATGCAGTCCTAGAATCACGCATTGATACTGACGATGCTTATTTTATGGGTACAGTACTATCCCGTCTGGACACTATGTGGCGTCACCTTTCAGTCGTCAGAAAATTTGGTGCCAAAGTAAAATTATTTCCGCCAATTTATTTAGAAATTTTCAGTGGTTACCTCACCATATAAAATGCTGGCTTTCATATGTGCTAGAGGACATGTATTCCAGAAAAATCGGTTGGCTGTCCCTTTAATCAAGGGCCTCAACCTGCAGGCGCTTCATGGCAGTGTGCTTTGTCGTCGCAACTACCGTATTTACTCTATTCTAAGCACCCCATTTTTTCCACTATTGCGATGCCCAAAGTGAGGGGAGGGCTTAGATTCAAAAAATCTAAAATGATGCCCCCCCCCCCCCCTCCCCATCTAAAAAGTAGGGGAGGGTGCTTAGAATCGCGAAAATGCGGTGTCAAACCCATTTCTTGTGCAACCATGTTCATTGTGCCATCTGCATATGTAGGGAGCATCCTTTTCAAAAAGAGCAAACCATGTGTCACTCCTTCAGGGTGCCTTGATTTTTCCTTCCCTTATTTTACTTTTCTTTCCAGACTACTCTAAAGGAAGTTAGTGATGACAAGCTCTGGGAGATCATCCGAAAAGTTGATGAAATCTGTGCCGGTAAACAAAATTCCGCTCTCTTCTTAACCCTTTTTCTTTCTGCTTTGTTTGCGTCAGATAAAACGCTTTGGCCAAGAACGTAGAAGACATTTTAAAATCTCTGGTTAAAATGCAATCTTGTTAATGCCAAACCAGATGTAAGCATCTTTATTCAGATATTGACTGCAGTGATCAGCCCAAATACTGCTTTCAAACAAAAATACCTTTATCCCGTGTGAAAAAAAAAGAAAGACGCAGCATTGTAGCAAAGGTCTTCGTTGATTATCAAACCGATTCGAGTATCGTCATTGCCTGTAAGCAAGTAGTACATTGCGGCATAGGCAACTTAGTTGAGGGTAAGAGTGATGTTGCAGTTTGGCGTCTAATTTTTAATGCACAGTGCATTTGAGGGTTAGTGTTTGTTCATCTGTAGTGTTGCGTCCGATGTCGAAGGAAAGTAGTTGTCAGGCACATGAATGAACGTTGGCAGAGTGGAATTCGAGGGAAATATACATTTCATGCTGTGGGGGAGTGTAAAGAAAGCAGGAAGATGAAATGAAATGATGGCAAGAAAAGTGAGGGGGAAAGAAGAAAGAGAAAACAAATACATCCTGTAGGTAAAATGTCTGCAGAATATAGCAAGTGGCCAGGGCTTGTGATAGGAGAATTCACTGAAGACACCTGGAGCCATTGGCAAGAATTAAAGGTGCCACATCCATTTTCTTCGTGCACTTTGGGCAAATAGCCCTCACGTCTAAAATTAAAGGGGCCATGCAGACAAAATACAAGTTTGTTTTATTCGGAAGATTTGGTGTTTTATAGGGCCCCCAGTGCTTTTCCAGCAGCAAGTGATGCTTTATTCAATGAGAAATTAATCAATTGAAGTCAAAATTTTGATTCTCCCGCCAAATCGTGTGTTTCGGGACGTCTGCCATGACATCACAAGAAAGGGTCCCCGAGCGAACTTGAAGTGCGCTGCTCAGTCTGCAGAGCGCTGCGGGGCCTTATTTACCGTCAGTCCTCCTAGATGGCACCACCATACTGTTCCGTGCCGCTGTTCACCTTTGCTTTGTTTTTGACCGTATTTGCACCTGGCTTGTTTTATTACGGCGGGTAGTAATCGTTTCGTGAAACATGGGGTATGTTCAACAAATAGGGTCACATATGACAGTGTCGCTTAACCAATCAGCCAGTGTCGTGTGAGACAACCCCAAAGCGCCTAAATGTTGTGCAGCTATAACAAGCATAGTGCGCGCAGTACCAACAGCAGTACACACTGGTTTGCCTGCCCCACCATTCTTGCTGCTATAAAATGAACACTATGCATTACACTTGAGCACAAATAGCTTGTTCAGTGAGCTTATAAGCCCTGCCTAACTTGCATTTGCTTTTGCCGGCCTCAGCCAATCGCACGCATGTAAAGAAAGCAAGAAGATGAAATGAAAGAATGGCAAGGAAAGTGAAGGGGAGAGAAGAAAGAGAATACAAATACGTCCTACAGGTAAAATGTCTGCAGAATATAGTAAGTGGCCAGGGCTTGTGATAGAAGAATTCACTGAAGACACCTGGAGCCATTGGCAAGAATTAAAGGTGCCATATGCATGTGCATATGGATGTGCACATGCATGTGCATATGCATGTGAATATGACGTCATAGGTTCTGTTGCGGGACATGAGCTAGTACGGTGGGTACTAGCTCATGGGTACTAACTAGTACGGTGGGTACTAGAATGATTTTTTGACTGGTCGGCGTCTCGTGTGTTTGAAAAGAGCTAGTACGTCGCATGGTCATTCCCTTTCTTCCCAATTATGTAGCTTATTTGAGCGAAGCGTGCGTTAAAAATGGTGTCAGTCGGATTCTAAGGAGGCAATCTTTCGAATGAACCGAACCAAAGTTGTGTTTTGTCTGCATGGCCCCTTTAAGTAATCATCGATGGGGATATCAGCTCGTGACCGTCACTCAATGCACATCATGACTAATTTTCGTTGCTGTTTTGCTGCCCTCATTAGCATGAATAATGTGGCAAATAAATAATAATATCTTCTATTTTCCTTTTCTGTTTTTTTTTCTGCAACCCTATTAACATACATAGAGCTGTCCATGATCTTGACCACGAGAAACAACTTTCAGTGATGTTTGAGTTGCGGGATGCTGTAGTTTTCATCAGACATCAGCGTAAAACGTCACAACTATACAATCAATCGAAAAGCGGAATTTTAATAAATCAGTTGCGCTGAAAAGTTTCTGTAATGAGTAAATTGCAACGCTGCAATTTTGGTTTTCTTGGTCAGAATTCTGTTGGTGCAGCGCTTTGTTGTTATGTTTTATACTGAGCATAGCGGGTGAGATTAAAAGCATTTCATATTGTTATAGACAAGGGACTGGGTGTGAAAAAGATGTATATGTTACTGTGTTAGTCCTTTTTGTGTTTGATCTCCCTGTATCTGGCGCTGCGATAGTTTTACCGAGCTCGTAAGTAGCCATATCATTTTTTCCACCTTTGCCTTGAGTGAGAGTGTATGGTCACTTTCTCAAATGCTATACGTTGTATTCACTGGCGAGGCACGCATGCAGGCAACCGTGTGAGTGCGCCGTCACTGGTTACGACACGCTCCGCAGGATGGCGGTACTTGTCCGTGCTAAGCGCATGATGTGTGTTGGACGTTCCAAACTCCACTCCACCGTATGCAAAGTAATGCCTCGACTCGAATGTGAGTGCGATTAATAACCTATCTGTTCACCCCACCGTTGAGAATTGGGTTGAAACGGAGCAGACGACACTTGCCGGTGTTTTCCTTTTTTTTTTTCCTGCGGTGTGCTGACGCAGTGGCACAAGCCGCGCCATGTCCGTGGCGCTTCAACGATGTTCGTGGCCATTTCCAGTGTTGCCAAGCGAAGAAATTGACAGCTAAACTTTTCAGTGAATACCATCTATACATACAGAGAGTGCAAAATTGAATCACTTCTGTGTACAAGTTCATTTCACACACTAACTCAATGGCCACACATTTAGTTGCCTCTATTCTTTCTCTTGTCACAATCAGGTCATGTGTCGTTGCCTGGTGAGCACTCGGGTCTCCATCCAGCCTTCGCCGGGGAATTGGAGTCGCTGGCTGGCTGCGCCGTGGCCGAAAAACACCTGAGGCAAAAGGCAGCTCTGTTGGGTTTGGCCGAGGAACATGGCCTCTTGGCAAGGGAGTCCTGCTTCATCGAGTTCGGTGCTGGCCGGGGTACGTACCAGTCTTCTTTTTACGTTCGCTCCTACCGCGAATGTAGACAAACTTTACAAGTGTGCCCTAAATGTGAGAAAGGTTGTGGTTTGTGTTGTCATTTCGGCAGCACGAGTTTAAAGAGGCCATGAAATAAAACTTTATTATATTTGAAAGAACGGGCCTTGGGTAACTCACTCACCTCCATCCCAGCCATGAAAGGCTCTTCTTTAACAAAAAAAAAAAAATGTGGTTGGTGCCTCTTTTGTAGGAATCGGTAAAACGGGAAAGTGAAATGTGCCTTCACAGGAGCATTTATTGTGCATCCATATGAACTTGCACGTCGCTATTTATATTCGTCGTCGTATGGCACCGCTATACACATCAACGTTAAGACACTGGATTGCACGCGCCGGAGCATTGCGTGAATCCGACTGAAACTACAGTTACAGCCCCTTGAAAACCATGCGAAGGAAACAAAAACGAAACCGAAAGCAGTAGGTGGCGGAGTGTGCCTCAATTCACCCGCGTCCCGCGTACACGAAGACGCTGGCATCAAGGCGCCAACTGTCGGCGCTCATTAGCGTCATGATGAACTGCTTCGCTTCTCTTCTCCTAGACGGCATCTGAATGAAGAAAGTAGTGGGAAAGATATAAGGCGCGTTCATAGACCTACTTGTGCTTGAATTCGTAGCGCAGTGGGCAGAGCGCTGTGTGCCTCCCATTGCGGCGAGAGAGTTGTGGCTCGAATCCAGGCACAGCCGCGTCAATGGAACTTTTTCTGGCGACGTCATTTCCGTGACGGATATGACGCCGGTCAGATCTTGGTGTACTTGGGCATAAAACACTTTCATGCTAAAAATGCGACACATATTGAAGCACTTTGAAATTTCATGCTACATTGACATCATAGAGGCCGGAGTGATGTAATATTGGCCAGCACTGCAAACATCCTGATCACCATGCTAACTGCACGTTAGTATACAAGTGATATGATCAAACAAAACCAGAGGTCTCGGTGCAATCACCCGGTCATGCTTCTTGTCAGTAGATTAGGTCGACAGCGGCCAATCACACCAGCAAAATTCTACGACGTGGCCAAAAAGTGGCTTGGGATTCCCCACTGCTTCGTCTGTTTTCTCTCATTTCTAGATCATTTGTTTGAAGTTTGGGGTACAGTTGATGCCATTGTCATCCAGACAAAACAGTTTTTTTTAATGAAGCAAGCTTGTATTTTGTCTTTATGGCCCCTTTAACACTTCTGTGACTGCTGAAAAATCGTTTGTTTTTGGGTAGTCCAAGAAATATTATTTTCCTGCCACAGAAAATGGCTGATGCTAAAGTGTAAGATATGAAATCATAGAGGAAGGATAGGACTTTCAAACAGTGGGTATCCTCGATTTACCAGTCCTGGACGGTTCGCGGGCAGCCTGGGGACTGCTCTCGGAATGGAAGCCCCATAGGAATACATGGGAAAATTGAGTGCCAGATCGCGTCTTGGGTAGTCTGCAGACGATCTGGTTTGGGACTGATAATCAAGGAGGCCCAGCATTGATTTCGAACAACGGATTTATTACGAATATTATTAAAAAATTGTCAAAACAAAAATAAAGTAACAAAAAGAAAAAAATATGGAACCATGAGTGCTACATTCCACACGGCAAACATAAAAAAAATGAAATATGTACTTTGAATACAAGGCCCTTACAGAATAATAGTGCAAATACGAGCTCTGTAAGTACAAAAGTTATTTACATATGTACAAAAATATAAGCACTAGTTGCCTATCGTGCCACTGCGCGAAGCAGTTTCTTGATGCGGTGAAACAAAGGTTGGTTCCACTGTGCAGTTGGTGCCAAGTGGTCCCGCCCGAACAAAGTCGACACCTTGCAGATAAGAGCTGTGACCTTTAGAACAGGCCGGATATGTTTACATCAACGCGCGGCAGCGATAGAATGGCCCGAGGAGAAAGCGAAACATACTGGCGGATACCTGCTGACGCTCCCGGGGCGGTTTGACGCACTTTCACTGTCTGTGATGAAGTCTGACGAATAGAAGTCATCTTACGTGCTACCATCATCCAGAGATTACAGCTCAGATTTATCAGAATCTGTCAAAATTCGCCGTTCCCATGGAGCATCGACAAGGGGCATCAACGCCGCAACTGAAACCATGTGCGCCTGGCTGCGAAAGGAGCTTTAAAAGTCCCCCCCGCGGCAGAGAAAAGAAGCTCAAAAGCGAAACTGATGAAATACTCCCTCTTTTACCCTTTAGATGGCATTTGCTGTCCAGAAGCACTCGGAGAGCGCCAAAATTTGATTTTGTATTCATCGATAACGTACTATCGATGGGAATAGGCGCGGTCACGAAAGTGCTAAATATGCTTTGCCTCTCTTTACGACACGCAGGCCGCCTCTCTTACTGGCTGGCGCGGATACTGACCAAGGAGGACTGCCGGTTCCTTCTCGTTGACAAGGCTGCCTCTCGCCACAAGGTGAGCCACTCATTTTCGGCCCAAAATAAGCTGCGAGGCATTTCCATCCGCAGGAAATCGGCGCACCTTGCTTCTGGGTCGCTTGGCAGGGGATGCGCACTACTAGCGAACCAAGTGCACGTCGTTCTCTGACTACAGTGGAATCTCGATGATATGATTCTGGGTGATACAAATTTCGGGGGGATACGAATTTTTGAGAAGTCCTGGCGAAATTGCACTATTTGCATTGGGCGAAATTTCGGCTATTACAAACGGACCTGCGCGGCCCGGCTGTTGATACGAACAAGCCGGCGAGACGGCCCTGCTGCCGAGTGAGCAAACAACGGCGACGTACGGGCTCTCTGTCCCCTCTTTGTCACTCTTCAGGAACGGCCGGGCTGTAGTTTTCTGCTCGCAATAACGCACCGCGCACACCGCAGGCGTGGTGTGCCGCTGCGGAACCACCCGCACACTGCGTGCGGCATGGCCGACGGCGGCTTTGTCCACGAAGTGGTGCAGGGTGCTCGAGAGACTGCATCTAACCACTCTTTAAAATGCCGTTCAAGGCACACACAAAGTTGCTTCTGCGGTAAAAGAGCTGATAATGTGGGCAAAAACGGTACTATAAAACATCCGCGCCGCTAGAGAAAGCGGCCATGAAATATCTGCCTGGGTGGTAAGCATAAACATCTCCGACGGAGCCAGCCGGCTGTCTTGAGCGCTTCAAAACTGCCGCCTTGAGGTGCGTGCCTCCCTATTGGCGCAAGTCGTCAGGCTCCTCCCACTGCTGCGCACGTTGCGCATCATTTTCTGACCGAGGCCGAGCTGCCGGCGGGCGCAGAATCATGACGCGGGGCGTGAGGAAGATCGCATGCGCAGCGAATTGTGTGCAAAAATGCACCTTGCGGTTCACGCATTGACTGTTGCAGGCTTGTGTAGTGAGCTTGGGGCACCGCAAGTGAGGAGACGAACTGTGCAAAGTTTTACGCGTCCCCGTGAAGCACATGCTCAGCGACATGGTGGTTAAAACAAAAAAAGCAAGAAAACATTGCGGATTTTCTTCGTGCAAAAGTAAGAAGAGAAAATAAACAAGTCTTTTTTTTTCGGGCTCAATATTTTGGGTCTGTGTTAGGTCCGTGCGAATTCCGGGAGATGATACAAATATTTTTCGCGGGGTCCCGGGCGATTCATTTCATCGTAAGATGTCTGCTTTGTACTTTTCCACGCGAACTCATCTCATGTGGTTCCTCGGGTCCTGGTGCAGTTTGAGAACAAGCTCAAGAGGGAGCAAGATGAAGTTCCCGAAATTCAGCGGTTGCAGATTGACATTCAACACCTGTGTCTTGGTGAGTTGCAGTTCTGTCCACTTCTCGTTTGATATGGGGGAGGGGGAGCTAATGGCTGCGATAAAAAATAAAATGTACCACTCAAAGTACAACAGAAATTAGGTGAACACGGGGTGTTGTTTGGACCGTAGAGATTGGTACTAGTAAGATATTCTAGAGGGAAATTTGTAACTGCAATTGGTGTCACCATAGTTGGCTGGAAGCATTCCTTGCCCACTTGGCTTGGCTAGCCACCTGGCTTCTTTTCGTCCTTGAAACCAAAATAAACAAAAAAGGCCGCATCTTTCATCTTCTCCGTCTTGCATGAAGCTTCTAAATAATCCTGACAAATGCAGTTACTATTGTGTTTATGCAGTCAGAGGCAACTTTCAGCCTGTTCATGAGCCATGCCCAGGACAAATGGAACGTTCCTACTCGGCAGAGTTACTCAATATAGACAGTTGCGAAACTCCGCTTCAGAATCCGGGTGGCGCTAGCCCCCCCACTCTGTGGAAGCTGAGGGGCAAGTCGACGCGCGCGGCACCTAGGAGATGAAAACGGAACTTCGCTAAACTATTATTATTCAAAATTCTTCTGTAAAATAAAGATTGCTTTTTAAATTAAAACACAATAATTACGTAAATTTACTTGTGTTTTTGCGGGTTTTCTTTTTATGACTTATGGCAGCAGCCGCAAGCACTTGAGTACTGCTTCAACGTCCTGCCGACAGACGACAGGCTAGTCACTTGCCCCGTGCTTGCCCCGGCGCAGGGGGGCAACCGAAGACCGCTTTTGATACATGGGCCTATGGGGAGTTTCGCAACTGTCTATATCCAGTAACTCTGCCTACTCGGTACATGACGGCACGCTTGCTGAAGCACGGTTCGCCTTGACACTAGCACCACATTTCCCTCTAGTATATATTAGTATGAAACTCTATGGTTTGGAGGGCCAGGGTTGTGATGTAGGCGGGCTAGTCCCTTGTTTTCATTTTGTGCCAATGTGCGTGATGTCCATTTCCTCTTGTTGATGCATGCAGAGTGCTGAGTTAGTGGGTTAGGTTGGATTGTAGGGGAACACAAAATTCATTTCATCAGGGAACGCTGGTCTGTATGCTAACCAGGGATATATAAAGGAGGGGGGCAGTACAAATAAACTCAGGTAGAACAAACTCGGGGATATTTGCTCAGAACAAACTAAGGGAGATTTGCAGGTGAAACCGCCCGGCCTGGCTGGTTCAGTACCTCCATGCTACCAGGGTCGTCACCGGAAACCAGTGCGCTAACGGCTTCAGACTTCGTCTCCCCCCCCCAACTACATGGTGCAAATTTAGCTGCGAATTCCCACTCTGTAGAACAGGCTTTCTGCATAACTGTACATATTGTTGCCAGTGACACTTTTGTTGCCCCTGGTCCAAATATAATGTTCTCGATTTTCTCACAAGCGCGCCTTTTGACATATTTTTGTGTGACTGATTTTGGTACAATTATCCGCAGTAGGCTACGGTTGACAAGCAGCACTTACGCAATTACTGGCATGTGTAAAAATTCGTCCCTAACCGTCGCGTGTGTGCAAAAATGGAAAAAAAGATTCTTGTGTGAAAAAGTCTGCCGTAATCTAGAACACATGGGCGCTTCCATTTAACAGGAGTTCCGTTAACTGGGAGAGATGGGAAAAAGTGCAAATTTATGTGCGTACACACTGTTAAGGGCATTTCATGGAACTCTAAGCACTGGAAGGTAAATGTAGCTGATAGTTTTTCAGAAAGCAAGAAAACTACAAAAGGTATAGGCACAACATTCACACAGTTTATTTGGCAACAATTAGTCACTGTCCCATAAAAAAAATGCATGAAAATGCATCGAAGAGCCGCTTATGATGTCAAGAATGATGTGCTTTCTTTTCTAACGTAAACGCATGGTGTGCACACCTCAGGCTTCGACTTTGCGAGTGCTTACGAACCACCTAATTGAGAAGACGGCAGTGCAGTAATGGAGTACAAATATCACCACGATGGCACGAACAAGACGGCAGGAGCTAAGCCCTGTGACCTCGGCGACTTGAATCGAGACCGAGCAACTAGAACAAAATCTCTGATGTTGCATTTGTCGCGCTAACACCGCTGACTACTAACGAGACGAGGCTTACAAGGCCATCGAAGGTAAAAAGAGAAAACAAAAGCTAAGCAGCTAGAACCGGAAAAAGGACAAGAAGTTCCATTTTCGGTTCCACTTACACGGTGAGGCGGAAATTTTAGTTCCGATTACCGGAAGTATTTTTACTTTATCTGAATACAAAACCAACCAACTTAGAGGCTGCACTTCCGTTTAAGTGGCACTTCCGTTTGCGCGATTTCCGTGTATCGAAATTCTACTGTACATATTTTTTAATCCCTTGACAAGTCTTATGGAGGAGGTTGCGGTGCAATCTCAGGCCCCCCCCTGAGCAAAATTTCTGGCTACGTCCCTGGCACCTAATCGAGCGATGTTTTGGGAGGGGAGAGAGACGATAAGCAATATGACATTGCAGCCAGGTGACCATTTGAGGCCACAGCGGCTTTAATGCCTTAGGAGCACTGACAGATAAGCAAGTTGGTAGGGAGACATGATGGAAAAGAAGCACAAAAAAAACACTAGACGAAAGAAGGGTCTTGTGTTTTTTGCGCTACTTTTCCATCATGTCTTTAATGCCTGCCTCCCAGTTTCATTCCTGACAAAAGTTTGAGGTAATTGTCACCTCAGTTCAAAATTTTTGCTCCTCTTGGCGTCCTCATTTTTGTGTTCGGTCGTTTTCTGTCCTTGTAGGGAAGGTGGAGTTGGTCAAGGCCCACCAGGGGAAGATTGTCGGCCTCTGCAAGCACCTCTGTGGGGAGGCAACAGGTGAGCTCTTACGCTTTCCTACTGTAAGACTTGACTCACTTTGTCTGTGACTATGTGCATTACCTTTAATCAAGGTTCACACAGGTCCTTGAAAACCCTGAAAACCCTTGAATTTAGAAGTGTAAATTTCAAGCCCTGGAAGGTCCTGGAATTTTTAAAGGGTCCTTGAAAACCCTTGATTTTCCTGGAGAGAACCAATGGCCCTATCTTTTCACAAGAATCTAAAGTGTTTGTCGTGAATTTTAGGTGTTACAAATGTAAAGAAACGTGTGTAACAATCAAGTTTCAGTGTATTGCGTGAAAGTACGAGTTGTGGATTCTCATTATTACGAGGCAACATTGGGAGCAGCACTCCTCAATAGAAGTCATGTCACGATACAATCCCATGAAAGCCGGTGTCTGTTCTCTATCTTGCCTGTTCCATCTAGTCTGTGGACGGCCTTTCATTGCATGTTTGCTGTGCCTCATACGCTCCATCTGCGTTTTGCTTTAAGTGCAAATGGTAGACGTGTACATAGTTCATCCTGCCTTGCAGCAACACTTGCTGAGTTAATTTCAGCTGATACTCCTGCTGACAAAGCAGGAGATGCAGGCAACATTAACTAAGTTTTGAAACAAACAGCCTCAGCAAAACACCAAGAAAAAAAGAAAAACCTCTAAATACCAGCCCTAAAATAAAAAATAAAGCTGGGGGAGCATTCATGAACCCATAGTGCCTATCTAATGTGCATTAATGTTCTTAGGTATTAGGAAATATCAAAATTTTGCATTGTGTTGAAAAAGTTATAAATAATCCAGATAAAACAGAAGCTGGGGATAAACATAAGATGGGAACCTTGAAAATGTGTTTTCCGGTTTTTGAAAGTCCTTGAATATTGCTTTTGAAGCCCGTACGATCCCTGTTTAATACCTTTAACAGCAAAGCTGTTCTTGATCGAGGCCTTCATGCGACTAAATGCGGTAACACGGTCACATCACACCCTAGCGGGCAGGAGAGCAAGCACCAT
The DNA here is from genome assembly GCA_013339765.2 of Haemaphysalis longicornis. Classification (NCBI taxonomy): domain Eukaryota; kingdom Metazoa; phylum Arthropoda; class Arachnida; order Ixodida; family Ixodidae; genus Haemaphysalis; species Haemaphysalis longicornis. Next base: position 84,359,013 of record CM023449.1, on the reverse strand, counting down.
GCACGCACGCAGCAAGTTAAGAGAGAGCTTGAACGAGATGCTTCTATAGGCAAAGCTTTTCTTCTCAAATCTGATGGCAGTGTTTGTGCTTGCCAACATTGTTGAGGAAAAAGAAGACATTAGGCATATTTGAAGCAACAGGTCAATGCAAAAGTGGCATTTGCATTGTTCTTTTAAATAACAATACATGGATGCTGGATTTTTGCAGCGGCAAATAAAAAAATACACTGTAAAAACAATAAAAGTACTCGTGGCGCCCTCTCGTGATAGTGTTACAAGTTCGAAAGTAACGAAAGGTTCCAGTAGATGGCCCAAGCAGTGGAACATGGCAAAAGTGAGTTTGCATGAACGGGAATTGATCTGCGGGCTTTGAGAGGTCAGTGAGGCTTATCCTTGTGATTAGGGAACCAAGGATCAGTGTTCGTGACGTTGAGTCAGTAAAGCTGGGCTAATTTTCTTTCTTTTTTTTTTTTTTTTCATTCTGTTTAGCTTTCACTCTTGCATTCTTAGGTATTATGCTTTTACTTGTTATCCAATCTGAATACTTAGTTATTTACTTTGTTTTATTTTAAGTCAAGTGTGTCCAAATTTAGCGTTCCTGTCAGTGTCCTAAAGTTGTGTATTTTGACTTCAGGTCAACTGGCCTGTCTGCCTTATTCGAGCGAACAATTAGTGGGCAGTAATGGCGATTCATTGTCAATGAAGGGGCCCACTACAACTGTTATTGTTATTGCTGCCAATTAATAAGCTGATCTTTGCGCAATTATGAAAATAGCTGTAGTAGCTCTCTAGTCCTCCTTTGACTTTCAAATCAAACATCAGCCCTGTTTGATTTGCTGGGTCTATTCGCTCAAGCGCATAACTTGCTACACTATCATCATTTGGTCTTGTTCACTTTCGTTTGTGTACAATCCAAAGTGGTGGGTGGGACAGAATGTCTTCAGTTGGCATAAAGTCGCATTTCGTTCGTAAAACAAATAAATGGATGTAGGCGAAAAGCGGAAACGGCATGCATTGATATTTCGGCACTCGTTAGAGATTTCCAGGTGGTCGAAATTAATCCAGAGTACTTTGCTATGTTAAACCCCCAGAACTTGAATATGAAATTTCATTTCATCTTGCATAATGTCGGCTTCCTTTTTTTTTTTTTTTTTTGCCATGCTTTACTAGGTCCATTGAACTCGCAATACAACTCAGCGTAACTTCAATTGTCCAACCAGGTGATTCTTAACAAGTCTCAAAACAACTGAACCCATTTTTGGCGTTGGGCTGCATATAGCAGTTTCACTTTGGCGTTCAGTGTACTAGAACAATGGCCGAGGTATTAAGTCTGCCCTTCTGGAGTTCTGTGAACGAATGGCAGGGGGCGGCAGAAGGTTAGATGGGCAGATGAGATCAACAAGTTTGCGGGGATAAATTGGTCGCGGTTAGCACAGGACCGGGATAGTTGGAGATCTATGGGAGAGGCCTTTGCCCTGCAGTGGGCGTAGACGGGATGATGATGATGGTGATGATGACATTTTGTAGACGAATGTATAAATGTCTGAAGTTGAGGTTTGGTATTTCATATTCTTGCCGCAGATTTTGCCCTTCGGTGCCTTGTGGAGACAACAGCGCAGCAGACGTCTGATGCGGACAGCAGAATACCCCCGTGAGTTGTTTTGTTGGGTGTACACATTTCAGTGCATGTGAGGATCAGCGCGTACAGTGCTGCGGATGAGTGAATAGATTTTTTTTTATACAAGGAGGGTCTTCAGTGGTGCCAAAGGAGGGAGAGTTACACTGGCCCTACACCAGTGGTGCACTCCATCAGCAACTGCCTTGGAGCTATTAGCTGGGCAGCATTGTAAAGTTACCCGCCACGGTGGCTCAGTGGCTAAGGCGTTGCGCTGCTGAGCACGAGGACGCAGGTTCGATTCCCGGCAGCAGCGGCCGCTTTCTTGATGGAGGCGAAAAGCAAAAATGCCCGTGTGTACGAGATTTCGGCACACGTTAAAGTTCCCCTGGTGGTCAAAATTGATCTGGAGCCCTCCACTACGGCGCGCCTCATCGCCTACATTGCATCGGCGCGTTAAACCTTGCAATCAATCAAGCATTGTCAAGTTGAAATTCCGAGTTCTTTGCCCCCAATTTCGCTGCCTAGGCTCTTAATAAAAGCATAATGATGTGTGAGTGCAAACATCTTCACCGTAAATTTGACACGAATAATAAAAACCTCGTGGCTGAATCAGGTCATGTATTTTCATCTACAAATATGCCCTTTTTTGCTGTGTGTGTGTGAAGCATGTGAGGATGCCTGTGTGCTTGCATACTCATCCTCACTAAGGTATTTCGGTTATATTCAGCTATATTCAGCTATATAGTAAGGAAAATATGCAAAAATAACGAATGACAGGGGAGAAAAATTGGAGAAGAGGGCAAAATAGGGACGCGGATAACTAGGCAGACACACTTTAGCGGGAAATATGAGCTCCTGAACATATGTTGATGGTAAGTACTTCGATTTGCTGCCTTTCCTCCAGTCGCTTCAAAGAGGTGCTCAAAAATATAAAAAAAGAAGCAACTGAGCCTTGCTACTTACTGACAAAAAAAACTACATATTTTCGGTTTTTAGTTTCCGCATAAAACAAATGTTGTCACTTGGCTAACGCTTGTTTTTGGCATGGGCCACACGTAGTAGGCTTATCCAGCATAACCGCAGTGTTTTGCAGGAAAGCCAAATGAAAGACGAGAAAACATTGTGTGTTGCACTGCAGAGCTCGTGAAATGAATGTGTTTCACGGCATAACTGATTCCCTTATTATATGAAATTTCCAAATGGCTGGAAAAAAGAAGTCAATACTTTGAAAGGCAAAACGGCTCTGCGCATCGAGTAGCACACGCTATTCTTGAGGGCTTGAAAGTAATGAAACCTCTATAATTTGACACCTCTATAAAAGAGAAATGATGGCCCAACTTCAAAATGGAGTTCTGCTATTCATTATTATCACTTCCTTTTCTTTTCCTTTTTTTTTTTTTTTGCAGGGATGCACAGTCACTTTAGTCACTTGTCACCAATTTTAACCCACAAGGGGTGCACAAAGTTGGCTTTACTGCAAAGCGCACGCAGTGAAGCTTCACTTGTGAACTTAACTTTAACATGCATTTCAATTGAGGGAACTGCAGAGCACCTGCTGGTATGCTGGCTTCACCCGTGACAACCAGAGCAATGCAGGAAAGCATAGTGCACAGGAAGCAGTATTGAATTTTTTAGTTAGTTTTATTTGGACCGTCCAAACAGTTACCAAGAACTTTTCTCTCACCATTGCTGTTTATTTCTATTAATTATTGCTCTCATTGCTGCACTACCCTGCAGTAAAAACATTGAATGTATGGCCAGTGGAGTTGACGCAGGCTGAGAGCGTTCAGCTTCCTGTTTGTACCTTTACCTTTTGTTTTGACAAGCTCAGATGCATCCTTCCTGCTTGGTGGCATGCCTTCGTATAAGTGGAGGAAGACTACCAACTCAATAGAAGCATAAAATTTGGAAATTTGGAGGGAAAGATTGGACTAGGGCATTGCAAGACAGGAATGACTGGAGGAACACGGGGGAGGCCTTTGTCCTGTAGCGGATATGATAGAGTTTCGTACTAGTATATGCTGCAGGGAAATCTGTCACTGCAATTGCGTACCGTCGCAAGTGCCACCAAAGCAGCCGGAAGTGTTCCTCTCCTAATTGACTTGGCTAGTCACGAGGCTTGTTCTCACTTTTTAAGCCAAAACAAACAAAAAAGAGTCACACCTTTCTTCTTGTGCGACGATGCTTCCAAGTAATTCCTGACAAATAAATGTGTCTTGGGTTCCGTTTTTCTAATAATAAAGAACTTTAAATAATCTCTTAGAGTGATATAGTGTTTTTTTTTGCAGCCACAGGCAACTTTTCAGCCTGTTCGTAAGCCATGCCAAGTAAGAGTGGAACATTCATACCCAGTACACATCACGGCATGTTAGCTGAAGTGCAGCTCACCTAGCCACTAGCGTCAGCCTTCCCTTTAGTATATATTGGTGTGAAACTCTAGCTGAGTTCCGCTTTCCTCTTTAGTTGCCATTGTTGCCAACTCAGCGGATTGTTCACCATAATAAGCCGTGTTCCAACTCGAACGAAGGCGGCAACAAAGGCTGTTTCGTGGACGTAGCATCGAGTTAATAACATGCGGGCTACCTTTTTTGCATATTAATGTTATAACAAACTAGCTTGTTCTTTTAAGTTCACTAGTTCATAACGTTTACTAGTTTCTAAGGTGTTTTTATTTACCTGTTACGTCGTGTAACCTTTATAACAATAATGTTGATGTTTGTACAAAACTGAAGCTTGCATTTGTTAACATGTCTGCTACGAGATTTTCTTCTGTGCTAATGCCCGCTGCGCCGTTCCAATTATTGTTGCTTTAGACGTCTAATTAGGCTGCTGTGTAAGTTGTCTACCATTCTGTTCATGAAGTGGAATCTATACTAGTAGACACCGAATTTCGTCAATATACACCATTTGCAAAACTCCACTTCAGAATCCGGGTCATGCCAGCATCCCTGCTTTGTTGAAGAGGGGCCAAGTGTACTGGCGGGGCACCTAGGGGACAAAAACGGAGCTCTGTCAAACGTTTACTTAATAACAAAACTTAATAAAATAGAGCTTGCCTTTAAAGTTAGAAAATGTAATTTAGGGGAATACTTACTGATTTTTCACAGTTTTTTCTTTCATGACTTACGGCAGCAGCAGTATACTAATTCAACTTTCTGCCAAACAGATGGCAGGCTAGTCAACGTGCCCGTTTGTCCCAGTGCAGGGGGGACCAACTGGGGCTGGCTTTGATACATTGGGCCTATGGAGAGCTTCACAACTGGCATATACTGAGTAACTCTGGGTAGACACGAGCAGGCTGATGATGCTGATGACAATGATGGTGATGAAGACCTGTGCCTTCCTCGTGTGCATGTGCGTCCACCCAGGCTGCGGGGCGTGCTGATGGCGACCTGCTGCCACCACCGCTGCCGGTGGGACTCCTTTGTTGGACGCCCCTTTTTGGAGTCTGTGGGGATCGGAAGGGACGACTTCGAGATCCTCACCTGCCTTGCGGGGTGGGCCACTTGCTCAGCCAGGGGTGAGTGTCACGCAGTCCATTTAGTAAAATCTGTAACAAGGTAGCAAATTGGGCGAGTTGGATAGTATTCATGGTGGTCAGCGCGAATGGAAACAACACACAGAGAAGAGAATAGACGACACAGGCGCTGTGTCGTCTATTCTGTTCTCTGTCTGTCGTCTATTCTCTTCTCTGTGTTGTTTCCGTTCGTGCTGACCACCATGTTTGTAAAATCTTTCTCAAATCTTTCCGGTGCTGTTAGGATCTAGAATGTTGTCGTGACTGATTTGCTGATGGTGATGTGTACACACATTTGCTGTTCAGTTCTCCTTAACCTGTTTCGAGGAGGAAGCTTACCTTGAGCGTACACCTTTGCCTAACCCTATAAGCTTCGAGAAATTATCTCTCCTTGTAGCTTGTGGCCTACTCTTCCTTTGCGTCACTGGGGACTGGGGACTACGATAATAGCTCGGCTGTGTTTGTGGATTCTGTGCGTCTTTTGCGAGAAATGGACGAATCTGTAAAATGTGAAGTGTTTTCTGCACACAAAAACACTTCGCACTCATACCAGCCATGTGAGCACAACCGTGTATGCTTGCAACAACTGAGGCAGCTGCAGCTACAGCTTGACTCTGGTTGCCCGCCAGAAACGAACTTCAGCAGGGCATTTGAAAAAAGTTTGTTAAGCAGAAAGCTTCCCAGATGACTTTTGTTGATTTTTTTTTTGGCACGTGTATTGCATGCTGTCAACAATTTTTTTGTTGTTGTTGTAGGGCAGGTTGGAGACTTAGTATGCATGTCTTTGCCACCGGTCTTTTCCTCCCCCTCCCTATCTGTCACAAACACACACACACATACATGCCTGTTGAGCTTCAAAATGGTGATAATCTAGAAACAAAGAACGCAATACTTCTGGCAATAGAATGCAACAGTACAGAATGTGTGTTCTGGCAACAGAACGCACATTTTTCTACGACGACGTATGCTGAGGATTTATTTATTTTTCCTTGCATCGTAGTTTTAGTTTCAACGACAGCTCCGATTGAAGGCCTTGTGCGAGATTGTGCTACCAATCCCTGTAGTACTATTTTCCATCTGCGGGAACGATCAGTTGCTTTTCCCCAGCCCATCTCCAAAGGCGCAATGCATGGATTTGATAACTTCTGTGTTTGTGGACTTCTTCATTATTTTTGCCTCCAAAGTACAGCACCACTACTCAGGACAAGTTCGTGAATTGAGCGCAGTGCTGCCACTCCTGCGCCAAATGCGCCAATTTGCGCCAAATGAGGTATCCTGCGCCATCCTGATAAAAAACCACGATTTTGCAAGCAAGTGCGCCAAAATTTGTGTCGCGCCAATCGCGTGCAGCCTGTTACAAGCACTACTTCGCAGTGGTCTCTAGACATTTATAACTAACTCGGGTTGATAAACTTGAACTCCCTCGCACCCGTAATCGTGTTTTCCGCGGTGAGTTTGGTTGGCGCTGTCACTGTACCGCCGATACAGTGTTTTCGTCTAGCAAGTCATTGCAGCGCTGGCGTACCGCGGGTAAAAACTTTCCTTCTTGTTGTAGTTTCCAATAATTCCTGCTATAAACAATAGGTAGTTTTAGGTGGCGTTTATTGCCGGCCCTCTCCGCTCCGAGAGCCAGCGGGAGCGCCGTTTCGCGGCATGCGTGACGCGGTCGGCTGCAAGCTCTCGCTTCGCTTGTTGGGCTCGCGGAGGGGACCGGCGCAAGTGAAGCGGGCCGTGTGAAAAACAGCCAGTCTCTCTAAAGCACGAACCTCATGGAGCGTTTTCTGCTTGCGAAAACGCGCCGCCTAAGCACCCGCACGCTGCGCGCGGCGCGGCAACATGGCGGAGGCTTCGGCCGCGAAGTGGTGTGGGGAGCTCGAGCGACCACTTTAAGCGCTCTCTGAAAACACCGCTCAAGGCGCGCACGAAGTTGCTTGTGTGGTAAATGAGCTTATAATGTGGGCGAAATCGGTACTATAAAACATCATCCGCGTCGCTAGTGAAAACTTCCATGCAATACCTGCCGGGGTGGTAAGCCTAAAAACCGCCGACGGAGCCAGCCGGCCGTGACCGGGCTGTCTCGAGCGCTTCAAAACCGCCGCCATGAGGCACGCGCCTCCCCATTGGCGCAAGTCGCCAGGCTCCTCCCGCTGCCGCGCGCGACGCGCGTCATTTTCTGAGCGTGGTAGAAACTGCCGCGTGCGGGCGTGAAAAAAATCGCACGCGCAACGCCGACTCGCACGAATCGCATGCAAAGTGCTCCATGCGTATTTCTCGTGCACATTTCCAGCTAGCTTGGAAATGCGCACGAGGACTGATAGCAAGCGCCTGCATCTAATAAAATGAAAAAGTAAAACACGAGGGCTTGCCTCAACAATTAATAAATAGAAAAGAGGCGCGTTGTTTTTTTGCTAGGCAGGTTTTTCGAAGCCTTCAGTATTCATTGTCGTGTTGCTAGTTGTCTTTTATCCACACCAGAAAAGAACTAAATACCTTGCAAACTATGTTTTGTTGCATTTTTGCTATTGCGTGGATACTTAGGGGATTTAATTGCATCAAACTTCTGGCGACTTCTAGCGACTGTTTTGAAATAAGTGGGAAAAAAAATCCCATTGCCCCAGGAATGACAGGTTGGGCTATAAAGAGCCAAATATGGCTACTTTTTCTTGTGGTTGTAGAACTTTTCTTTATTGGCTATTTCGCTATTCTTGGGCTATTGGGAGAGGTGACTGTGAAAGCTATTTTTAATGCATGTTCGAGCCTGCCAACTATGAAGCGTTTTCAGTGACTCCTTGAAAAAGACTTCCCCTAGTAGGGAAAGAAGACCATTATTCTTGAGCTGTGCCGTCCATTTGTGATCGCGTGTGTGAAAAGCACCTTGAAGCGCATTCCATGACGACCTCCACATCAATTACTGGACGATACTGGTCAGTTTTTAGTGTTGAGAGATGCTTTGGACACATCTAGCAGTTGATGTTTAGTTGCTCCAAGGTGCTCCACAACTAGCATTTAGGTGCTCCAAATTGCTCCAAAATTAATAATTTGCTGATACAAAAATTGCTCCAAATCACCGTTCATCAGTGGCACCACTGTGAGCGTCAACTTCAACTCGCATTTGCAGAAGCCCAAGGGACCGGAGTGAACCGCGGTGGTGACCACTCAGTGCCAGAGGAACCCCAGGGTGCTGTCAACAGGTGAGCTCCGCACGACTCGTGCTCTTTGGTGTGTCATACCGTATTTTCGCGCGTATAACCCGCCCCTGCATATAATCCGCACCCCCACGTTCAGTTCACCGGGAAAGAAAAACAAAATTGGCGCGCATTTGATACAGGAAAAGCTGAACGAAAGCTACTGCTCAAGCGACATATCACATAACATGTAGACAGAAAAAGCGTAAAATTCAGTTGCTAAAGTGCGCTCGTCCTTGTTTTTTCCTGCTTGTCCTTCTTATGTTTTTCGCAATACCTGCCATGGAAGGTTCAGTCAGCGTTACGGCGTGGGAGCTTCACGGCACAACGCGCATTGCCGTCAAGCTGCACTAAAGGAAAAACCCCGCATATTATATGCACCCCCACTTTGCTACTGAAAAATTTTCGCATTTTTGGTGCGGGGTATACGCACGAAAATACGGTATTGTAATCCTTTCAAAGAACTTTCGCGTATTTTCTTCATGATGGGCTTGTTTGAGTGCACTAACTGCATAGAATGCTAGGCCTGTTGAAGAATCTCAAAGGCAAACGGAAAGCAAGAAAAGCGAACTGTATTTACAGTTAGTGCAGGGCATAAAAAGCTTTAACATGGCGACCGAGGATCTTCTTTCTCGTTTCTGTCTGTCTCCTCCGTGTGCCGTGGCCCCGAAGTTCCCGCTATTTTTCCACACGCTGGCCCCCTCACACAGGCGCCAATTTCAAAACAGATAACAGTTCCCGGCAATAAGAAACAATGCCGTTTGTTCATATTTGAATGTTTAAAAGGGGGATAGCACCATAGAACCCTGTACGGAAGGCTCCGTTGTCTGATAACTGCGCTCCATTGTTTTCGAGGAATCGTCTGTTTATCTAAAGGGGAGAACCATTTGGCAGGGTTTATTCATGATTGAGTGCTGTAATGTCGCATTTCATTGAAATGCAGTGGTTGAAACCTAGAGGCTGGAACACACTTCTACAATACGTTTATGCATACCGTACTAATGCGGTGTTATGGAAATTATGTTACCGATAGACTGCAATACGGATGCACTGTAATGCGCAATCACCGCAATGCACGGCCACCCACTCTGGGTCCCAGGTACGTGCGCATGGGTCTCTCCGTGGAACGGCGAGAAGAGGTGGGTCGTCGCAGCAAGCTCCTGCTGGACGCAGCCCGAGTGCACTACTTGTCCTCGTTTTCGACCTCAAAGCTCGACTCCCACCTCGTGCACTTTGTCGAGAGGGACGTCACGCCTGAGAACGTTGCCATCCTCGCCACAGCACCCATTCCGACGACATAGTGCAAACTGTTGCACAACTGACATCGTATGACATCCTGGCTACCATAGCGGAAGAACCGTTCCGATGACGTAGTTTTACACAACCGACATTGTATTCGCAACTGACATCGTATGCTACCTTAGTGGCAGAACCATTCCGACGATGATGTGTTGCGCTACTGACGTTGTATTTTGTGATTGGCAGGATGCCGGCTGTTAGCAGCCTATGTGTTTTCCTATTGGTGAGTGTAGGATGACAGGCTAACAGGCTGATGTGTCACTTTTTCAGCTGTGTCCAAGTGTGCTCTGTGGAAGAGAGCTTGCTGGAAGCGTATGTTTTAAGGGAGGAAAGAGGTGTTAGGCTGTGGGATATTGATGTGGCTGATTTTTCACTACCACGGTGCACCATCACTAAAGGAGTCTTGGATAGTAACAAAGGAAAAGCTTTTGCCCGTGTTGTTTCTACGTCTTTGAATAGAGGATGTACTGATGTAATTTCCGTGGCATTCTCTGAGAGAGAAGAACATGTAAGGCTGGTCTAAGACTAGCCAACCAAATGATATTTCATCTGTGTGCGATAAAATGTCCTAGCTCTGATAAGACATAAGCATAATTAGCTAAAAATTCCTCAGCCAAGATTGTTTTGGGGCAATACAAGGAAGCAACTGACATGATAATAAATGTGATGCTTTTGACACCTTGAGCAACTCCTCCAGGTAAAGTGTGCTAAAGTACAACATTTTATGCTTCTTCCTTCATTAGTGTCTCAAGTGTAGCACCTTTGGTTGTGTGCGCAAGCTGCGCGGTGTACAGTGCTCAGCGATTGAAACGCGATACTCGGAGCGCGTGGCTGCCGGCGCCTGTTGCGCCACAGGTGAGCGCTTGTGAAAGCGAGCTGGCGCATTGTGGTATAAGATGAGGGTGAGAGCGTTCGGTACGCATGCTTAGTGCATCCGGGAGACAGCCCTTCAGTGTGTGGTTCTTGGCGACGCCATAGGGGTGCTACATGGCATGGCTTCAAAACGCTGCGCCTGCGTGCCGCGCCGCGCCACGCGAAGCTGGGTGAGCTGCACCTGGCACGTTATGAATAATCTGAATGCGCATTTATCGCGATGTGTTATCGTGGCGCGCACGGCACGCAGGCGCAGCGTTTTGAAGCCATGGCATGTAGCACCCCTCTGGCACCGCCAAGAACCACACCCTGAAGGGCTGTCTCCCAGATGCACTAAGCATGCGTCACGAGCGCTCTCACCCTCATCGTATACCACAATGCCGTCAGCTCGCTTTCACAAGCGCTCACCTGTGGCGCAACAGGCGCCGGCAGCCACGCGCTCCGAGTATCGCGTTTCAATCGCTGAGCACTGTACAAGTATGTAGTACCGATTTCTTCATGGTGTCACCTTGAACGAATTTCAAGAAGAGCTGGTCAGTAGAATTTTTTAAAATATAAATTGGTGCTTTGGAAGACTCCTTAAAATCTGTTTCATGATACCCCAATGTATTGTAAATACATACATTAAATCTGCGTTTTACTTCGTTTTTTTTTAGTGCTTCCACGTCGCTGAGACATATCTGGCATAGCTCTGTTTTGCATACCAGCCAAACTGCTCATTTGAAATACAAATCCGAAAGTGCTTTTGGATTATTTTAGCCTAGCTCTATCACTTTCGTACTTTTAGTGTACAGTAAATTAGCACATTTTTCCAAAATGACCAAGCTGCAGGAGGGTAGCGAAAAGCCAAAGAGTTTGTTTCCTTGCCCTTTTTTTGTGCAAATAAAGGACTTTCTTACCAAAAATAGTTCATGCTTCACTTTGCCATTGGTTGTTCGGGGTGCTTGCTTTACGGAAAGGCTTCATACAGAGCTTTGCTTCTGGGCCACAGAAGTGGCTTGTCCTCTTTACAACGTCCTCTTCACAGAATGTTCCACCAAGCTCTCATAAGTGGGGCAGAGCAGAGCTCATAAGCACTACGAAGGAGCTGAAGCATGCTTAGGTCGGCTCAAAGAGCCATCCACCGAAGTATGGTGGGAGTAATGCTTAGGGACAGGAAACAAGCTTACTGGATTGGAACAAACTCGTGTGAAAGATATCATAGTTCAGATTAAGAAAAAAAAGTGGGTGGGCCATGCAGTGAGATGAAATGATAACCGATTGGCCTCCAGGATAACAGAGTGGATACTGAGAGATGGGTTCAGAGAGGCCATCCGCACCTGGAGGGATGAAATAAGGAAATTCAGAGGCAAGGATGGACCTGGGGGCCTCAGGACAGGAGCAGTTGGTGGTCAGTGGAATCTGTCCCGCAGTGGACCTAAATAGGCTGCTGGTGATGATGATGAGGCTATCGCCCAGTGGGAAAAGGGGGAAAAAAAGAACAACACAAGCATAAGCACGTGCCACCTCGGAGGCAATCATTAAGGCTGGCATCAACTCTGCCCGTACCTTTACTCAGAACAAACTGTCCAGTCATTTGTGAGGGTTTTGGATGGCAATTGCGGCCAAGAACCTCTGATAGGTGGATGGAAACTTTATTAGTCACAGGATGGTAGGAATGCATCGGCCGCTGAAGGCTCAATGATGTGGGCCACCAGTTCCTGTTAGTCTTGGAGGTTCGCCGCAACGGCCAGCCGCTCTCTGGTGTAATTGTGTAGTAGTAGTAAGTTTTATTTGATAAAAGGGGAAGGGGGAAGGGTGTGATCCCAATTCCAGGACCCCATATATTTGGCCACCCCTGGGCCCTACTAAGCAGTGCAAGCTGGTGTGCAGGTTCCGAGCTGGACAGGGCTTCCTCCCAGGACTCTAATAGGGTTTTGTGGCTATATCCCAATTGAGCAACGGGGCAAGTCCGAACTGTTTATATTGGCTCAGCTTGCGCTACTGGTGCAGGGCTGGAGAAACAGCAGAGCTGGCACCCCTCGCCTGTTGCATCAGCAGCTGCAGTCCACTATAGGCCTACTTAAGATATTAAACTATAAAAATTCATGGTCCATGGCTTCCATACACCATTCGTTCTCCTTGCTGATTTTCGGCGAAAAGAGCTTTTCTTTCTCTTACAGCAATTTGAAAATCGCGGTGGTGAAGAAAACCTGTGTTGCCAAAAAAAAGTAGAGGAATAATGTATACACGGAGCGCAGTGAAATAATTGCAGGGGATAAAAAAACGAAGCTCGCTTCCTTGCTGCAATGCATTGATAGTTGCTAATGTTTTTGAAGATGCGTTTTGCGGGGAAGCAAAGCGGCGTTTTTGAGCGATTTTTACACATTGTTAACACCTGTTAAATTCTTCGTTGGAGTAGCATACTTTATTTATATTATATTCGCTAAGTGCGTAAAAAATATGGGAGCCGAGAAGCGGGTAGTTTCCGCGCGGTAAAGACGTGAACTTTGAAAAATTTGGGAATGCTCATGTTCAGACGCTTATCGCGCAGTGTGGCAGTCCATGTATAAATACAGGTTTGGCCTCATTTGAAAGATGAGAAAGGGCAATTATTTCAGCAATTTTATTCGGAGTACATTTTTTTTTTTTTTTGATCGGGAAATAATTTTAAAATGAGCGCCCACCATGGCCTCGGACGGCGGGCCGTAAGTCCGCTTCACTGCAACGACGTTTCCTGAGCGGCGCGTAGAGGTGTGGCGGCAGCGCAGGTAGCGCGCGTTTTGAGTTTTCACGCGACTAGCTGCTTTAAAGGAGGAGGAGGAGGAGGAACAACTTTATTAAAATCACCGGCAGCTAGGACGTGGCCGCTACGTCGCGGAGACCTGCCTGGGGCCCGGGCCTACTCACGCTTCCCAGGTGGGGTTGCGTTTTCGGGCCGCTGGCGTGCCAGGGCAGCCTTCGCCTGCTGGACGGCCTGGATTTGTGCACTGCAGTCTTTAGCGTTCATGGCTTCTGTGATATCAGAGGGCATAGTTCCTTGCGCAGCCTCAGCAGGCTGTGTCCTGCAGTTCCAGAGTATATGGCTGAGTGTCGCACGCGCACTGTCACATACACGGCACATTTCACTTTCGTATACACCGGGGCACAGATGTTTTGCAAGCACTGGGGTAAGGAGCGATTCGGTCTGTAATTGTCTGTAGAGAACTGCTCCTTCCCGATTTAGATTTGGGTGAGGTGGCGGACGTCGTCTTCGGGTCTGCCGGTACCACTCCAAGATTTCCCCGTATGTGGTGAGGGGGTCGGGCATCTCTACGTCGCCGGACGGGTCCGGTGAGGAGGCCAGACTAGTGGACGCCGCGCGTCTGGTGAGCTCGCGCGCGGCGGAGTCGGCCTCCTCGTTCCGGTTCGTCAGTCCGCCGCGGAGGCGCAAGGGACCTACGTGGGCGGGGAACCATCGGAGTGCCACCGGCAGCCCGTTGGTACGCGCACTGCACAGCACTTTCACAGTGTTTAGGGTTCACTTGGTTGGTTGCGTATGCCAGCATTGCCGACTTGGAGTCACTTAGTACCGTGGTTGTTTGCGGGTCCACGATGGCCAAGGCTATAGCCATCTCTTCGGCTTGCTTCACATTCTGCGCCTTGAAGCTGCTAGCTGACTTTACTGCACCGTCCGTGGCCGCCATCGCCACGGCAACGTAGGTATTGGGTCTTCCCGGATAGGCCGCCACGTCCACGTAGGAAGCGCCAGTGTCTGCGGCGTACGTAGATGTGAGGGCCCTGGCCCGAGCGAGCCGTCTTTCTTTGTTGTGTTCCGAGTGCATATGCTTGGGCAGCGGGTGCACGTACAGTCTCTCGAGCGTGCCCTTAGGCAGGGAGGCTGCGTGGTCAGACTGGAGCTGCCTTGGTTGCTGCTGTGGGCGCAAGCCCAGGCGCTGTAGGATGTAACGGCCTGTCCGGGTGGTGGTCAGCCTCTCGAGTTGTGCTGTTTGCTGTGCTTCGGCAATCTCCTCTAGGGTGTTGTGTACCCCTAGTTCTAGGAGCTTGTCTGTGCGAGTACAAGCATATAGCCCCAGGGCTGCCTTGTATGCTTTGTGGATGAGCGCCGCAATCTTCCTTCGCTCGGCCGTCTTGCCAGTTGTGGAAGGCCGCGACGTACGCAATGTGACTGACGACGAACGATTGAACCAGGCGCAGAAGGTTTGCTTCTTTCATTCCGGCGTGGCGGTTGGAGATTTTGCGTATGAGTCGAATGGCCGCCGTGGTCTTCGCCTCCAGCTTGTGGATCGTCAGACCGTTCCGTCGATGGGCGTCGAGGTAGAGGCCTAGGACGCGCAGGGTCTGGACCCGTGGGATGGTGGTACCGTCTCTTGTGTGTAGTCTTATGTTGTCAGCCGCGGAAGCGCATGGCTTGCGTTCTCGATGCGGTAGGATTAGGAACTCTGATTTGGCCGGCGAACAGACCAGACCCGTGCCTTCTAGGCGGGTCTCCACTACTTCGATGGCACGTTGCAGGGTTTCTTCGATGTGGCCGTCGCTTCCCTTCGCTACCCAGAGCGTAATATCGTCGGCATAGATGGTATGACCAAGGTCCGGGATGCGTGCGAGGTGGTTGGCCACGTCGATCATTACTAAGTTGAACAAAATGGGGGAGATCACCGCGCCTTGCGGGGTCCCAACACTGCCTAAGGTCTTAGGTGATAGTTGGGTGTCTCCGGCATGGATGGTTGTGGTGCGGTTTGACAGGAAGTCTTTGATGTAATTAAATGATCTTTCACCCATGTTTAGCCGCGAGACCTGGGTCAGTATCGCCGCGTGGCGGACCCTGTCGAAGGCGCTTTGTAGATCTAACCCCAGCACCGCTCGATTGTCGAGGGTCGGGGAGTCGACTACCTCGTGTTTGAGCAGTAGCATCGCGTCTTGCGTGCCTAGCTTTGCTCTGAAGCCCACAAGGGTGTTGGGGTACAGTTCTGCCGTTTCTAGGTATAGCTGCCATCTGTTCAGTAACACGTGTTCGAGCACTTTGCCCACGCAGGACGTGAGCGATATCGGACGAAGATTGTCGACGTGCGGGGGTTTGCCAGGTTTGGGGATCAGGACCGTCTTTGCTTCTTTCCATTGTCTAGGTAGCCTGCCCGAACGCCAGCACTCATTGAAGCAACGAGTGAGCGCTGTAACGCCCGAGTCCGGCAAATTTCGTAGCATCTTGTTTGTGACGTTGTCGGGACCAGCCGCCGACTTGCAGTTGATAGTTTGTAACACCGCTCGTACCTCCCACTCTTCAATGTCCCGATCGAGAAGGGCGTTCTCGTCCCCCGCGTATCCCGGTAACGCCTCGGGTGGGGTGGCAGGCAGGTAACGTGCATCTAAGCGTTTTCGGACTTCGGCTTCTCCGAGCTCTTTCGTGGCTCGGTGCAGGGTTCGTGCCAAACTGTGGCGTTGCGTACCCTTGGATTTAGTCTCGTCAAGTAGGTAGCGTAGGAGGTTCCAGGTGCGGCTCTTATGCATCTGTCCGTCCGCTTCCTGGCAGACCGCGTGCCACTGCTGCCGACACAGAACGGCGCAGTGCTTCTCGATCTCGCGGTTGATCTTGGCGATTTTCTTTCGTAGCTTGGTGTTGTGGCGCTGGCCCTTCCAGCGCCGTCGTAAGGATTGACTCGCCTCGATCAGGTGCGCCAGGCGACTGTCGACGTTAGCAACGGATTCGTCCGTTTCGATCTCTGAGGTGGCCGTTTCCGTCGCCGTCCGCAGCGCCTGCGTCCACTGCTCGATGTCTTCAATGTCTGTCGGTACGCTTTCCATGGACGTGCGGAAGGCGTTCCAGTCCGTGATGTTGTGCTTGCGCGTATTTGGGGCCTGCATTGCCGACCGTAGTGGCACGAGCACCTCGACGATGAAATGATCGCTGCCGAGGCTCTGTCCCGTGTTTCGCCACCGGGCGTGCATGCCGTTGCGAGCGGGTCTGTAGAGCGTGAGATCTGGGTTCGTGTCTCGGTGGACCGACGTGCCGATGCGGGTAAATGCGGCGAAGTCGTTGAGTATGTGAAATCCGGCGTCTGTGGCTTCGTCCGAGAGGTTTCGCCCTTTGGCGTTGGTCGCGGTGTAGCCCCAGTCTTGGTGGGAAGCGTTAAAGTCACCACACAACAGTATGGTATTGTCCGTGGCCAGCTGTCGGGTCTTGTGCATGAGTGTGCGAAATCGTTGTTGGTAGTGCTGGGATTGCTGTAGATGTTGACGATGTACGTGCTTTCTTTGCGCTTCTTGCCGGTAACGAGTTCGACGACGCAGTGTTCGATGGCACTCTTGCTCAGGAGCGCATGTTCTACGAAGGTGATTCCCTTGCGCACGAAGGTACATACCCCCTGGCTGGTGCCTTTCCCGGCCCGCGCGAGCGCTAGGCGGGCTGGCATGTGATCGATAGCCAGGGAGGGTGGGAGGTGCTTCGCTGTGCGTCTCCTGGAGAAGGATGACATCGGGTGGTCGTGGGGCTTGTTGGATATGCTGTTGTAAGACTGCTCGCTTGAAGTGAAAGCCGTTGCAGTTCCAATGCCAGATCAGTAGGTCACGTGGAGAATTCAGTGGTTGTCTGGCCATACTGGGCGTTACACAGAAGATGATGGATTGTGGGGACCGGCGCCGCGGGTAGCAATGGTGGCTTGGATCTGTAGTAGGGTTTCCTGCATTGACTGGACGGTTGTCTGTAGTGACTGGGCGGCTACCTGCAGTGACTTGATGTCTGCCTGCATTGTCTGGCACGTCTGCTCAAGTGCCGTGAGACGCGTGTTGATATTGGCCTGGGTCGCTTCGAGTGCTGCGAGGCGTCTGTTTGTGGCTGCTTCAAACCGGTCGAATCACTCTTCGAGGTCGGTTCCACTTTCAACCGACGAGTCGGGGCCGCGGCGCTTGGCGCAGGCTTTGCGGACCGTGCATGCTTGGTTGCATGTGCCTTCTTCGGTTTCGACGGATGACGATCGGCTTGACGGCACTGACTGCCGTTGCTGCAGTTCGATGAGGCGGCGTAAGCTTCTCATTGATCTCGGCAATGGTTGCATCTTGTTCGGCTATGCGCTGCTTGAGGCGTTCGTTCTCGACGCGCAGCGCGTGCACTTCACTGTTTTGTGGCGACTGCTTGGCTTGTGACATTTGCGCTTGCTTGGGAGGAACAACGTCAGCTGCGGCGACGGCGGGTCGCGGCGGCAGGAGGCTTGACAATGTCAACCCACGCGACGCGCTCCCTTGATCGCGACGCGTGCCCTTACGGCTCGGACCTCGGCTCACACTCCGGCGCTGGCTGGTGCTGCGTCGGCGGCTGCCGCTGCGTTGGCGGGAACGGCTGCGCCCTTTGCCGCCCGATGTCTTTGGTTGCAGCTGCGGGTATTCCGCTAGGAGGAGTCCGACTGGCTGGCACTGGATTTCGGAAGGGCGTTATCGGCAGATTATCAGTTGCTGGTGCTCCTAAATGAATTCCACGACGCTGCGTTCATGCAGGAGAAACAGGTAGTATAGGATATCGGCTGCCGGTCCAGCCTTGGTGCATTTAATAAGAGGCTGCAGTTTTCGTCATGGTCGCCGACGGAGGTTCTTTGCCGCAATGGGAAAGTCGGGGTAGGGGATTAAGACGGGATCTCAGCATTGGCGGTTGTTAGCGATGACGGTACAATTGCTGAAAACGCGCGCGTACCTTTCAAAGGAATTGTCGACTTCTTGAGTGCTCTTTTTTGCTCTCTCAACCATTTCTTCTGGCACCCAGAGCAGGTATATACATTTAATGTTCTTTTCCATCCATGTAAATTGCCCCCATGAACCATTTGGAACCCATTTGCACTTACAATTTGTTCAATGGCGTTTTTGGACAGGTCCAATATTGAGTTTCCAATGGTTTTCCTTGGCTGCAGTGGTGGCTGCAAATCGTTTTAACGGTGCTGCCAACCCCGTAGCATGCGCTCTTTCCATGGGACGTTGCCAAAAAGGTCCACTCAGCCTATAAATTGAGATCATTTTCATGGCAGCACAAGTTTAGAAAATATTCTGTTCTTGTACTGTGATGATGCCCCGTCAGAAAAAGTAGAGAATTTTTCGGACAGCACGGAATTCGGGTTTTTGAATGTAGCCACGCCTGCTGCGGTGGGGTCAAGACAGTTCGAAATGACGGCAAGCGATTTTACAGAGGTCCCCTGCAGTCGCTTCTTCAACGATTGTATGCCACGAAGGGGTGTATCGTGGCCTGCGTATTTGCCCAGTGGTACGATTGTGGAACATCTTCCACGAGGAAGCTAAAATTCTCTTTGAACTCTATAAGAAGAATCACCTCCTTATCTTTTAGGCTGCTTTTCAGCTCTCGCAGCTACTTTGCTTGCTGCTGGCTCATTAGGTGGTGTATCTTGAGATGTTCTGCAGCGTCTAAAACCTTTTTAGAAATTCCGCAGAATTTTAAATTATTTTCTCTTGTCTGCAGCGAACACCTGCGATATAGTGTTGAACATGGAAGTCTTCAACTTTGTCCATATATCTAGCGCGCTCTCCAAAATGCTCAGGAGGGCACCGTTGCCGGGACACGCCGGACAGCGGCTGCACACGCAGTCTTCATCATCGACGTTGCATACAGTAGTTAAAATAATTTCTTCTGTAGTTTGCCTGAAGCCTAAGTTTAAGTTTTGGTGCGCCATATGCACACGCAAACTGATATGGGTGCCACAACCGCCGGCCAAAGGCAGTGTGGTGGGCCCAGAGCTGCGAACGATGAGGATTCGCACTTTTAGATGGCACGTTTTTTTCACCCCTCGTACATTGCTCTCAAATTTAGCAAGAGCAATCGCTTTTGCTTATCGCGTATTACGTCTTTTTTCCGGGCACACAGTACGCAACGGAATCGTGCCCATGAAATCTTATTAAAGATATCGCTTCTTGCTGATGGAGCGTCCTTCTTTTCCATGCGCCAACCCGTTCTTCGATTCTAATCCGTACACCTTCACGTGACTGTAGAACCAAAGCGTGCAGACATCAATACATAAGCGATATTTGCGGCGTTCTTTTAAAAAGAAATTCATGGAAGCTTGATTTTTGCGATAGCAAATGAAATACCACATTCACTGCAGAAAAAAAAATTCACTCCGTCGCCTCCTGTGCCCTCGCCATTGTAGCTTCGGCGGCATTTTAAGACATCAAACGGCAAAAGTTACGAAAAGTTGTACTAGATATATAGGTTCCACGTTCCGCTTGTAACGCAAGCGGAGACGGCAACGCGGTTTTATAAACGTTGAAGTAGGGCGCCCTCGATTCAAGCGCATCTCCGCCGTACGGCAGCGTTGGCATCGAGGCTCCCGGCCTGGAACAGTGGAAATGTTTCAGAACAGTGGAAATGTTCTGCTCCTTTCGTTGCACATGTCGACGAAAGACTCTCGTCCTTTCGTCGACATTTGCAACGAAAGGAGCAGATACGCGGCCAATTTTTTTTTTTACAAAATCTGCACAGAGGCGACGGCAGAAGACTTTGCAACTGGAGCTATAAATATTCAAATAAGGTATCGGACAGCAAAAGCTGTTCAGTGTGACCTCGCACAGTCTAGACTGCGGAAAGTCACACTCCCAAGAGCACCGGAGGTTCTCCATATCGGAGCTGCCAGGGAGGTTTTCTGGCCGGAAGCTCTCGAGTTAGCAGCATTTCCGAATTCCAGTAGTAACCACGTCGGCAACCATGGGAAACTATCAGCCACAGGCCCATTCCGCGCTACGTCTGCTAGATAGTCGGTAGTTTAAATGAGGTGAGCCCTTCTATGCTCTGAACCTAGATAGATGGATTTCTGGTACATGTGCTGGTTTAAGTATTGAAAGAATGGTTGGGGTAGAGAGTGTTGCAGACAGGAAGAGAATCGGCGACAATGAACGCCTGCGAGTAGTCCTCACTCTTACTTTCTAAGATCCACCGAGTTCGGAAAGAATTCTGCCGAAAATGTTTGAATTTGGAAATGAATGAATGAATGAATGAATGAATGAATATAATCTTTATCAACAACAGGTGCGGCTGTTAGGGCTCCCGCCCGGTGTAAGGAATCCTCAGTCCGGGATCCCAGACTGTAGCTGACTGAGCGGGCCCTGTTCGCCAGGTGAAGCTGAACTTCGGAACACGTAGGGAAAATTATCAGTATATATAGCGCAAGTGAAAATATATCCACAACAACCATTTTGTCCCCGAGGGAGCGTCTGTGGCCGCAACCTCCCGAGTCTGTAAGTACCCAAGGTGGCCGTTTATAAGGCCAGACATTGTCCCTCTCTGCAAGTACTTGAATTTGACGGAAAAAAATTACAGGAAGCTCACACTAACCGCGTAAGATTTGAAGGTAGCGAAGCTGTACGCAACCTTCACGACCATCACGAAGGTTTATGGTCGTGTAGCCGATTTGTAGCCGATTGTAGCCGATTTGCTTCTTCTTCGCTGCCGCAACGATCTTTACTATTTGTAGCTATAAGTGTGAGCTTGTTTTATTTTTTTTAAAGAGATAATCATCAGAAACCACTTTGGAGTGGCACACGCTATGACGTGTCTTTCTCGTTCCGAGCAAGTGTTGCACAGTTACGGCGGACGCTGGAGTCTTTCTCGTTCAGAGCAAGTTTTGCCACGATTACGGCGAACGCTGAAGTTTTTTTTTTTTTTTTTTTTTTGCCAATCTTGGCCAATCTCCCTAAGTGGCAGTGTTGTACACGTTCCTCTAATATAGGAACGAAAGCTCGTTCCTCGTTACTTCCCAATTTTGAAACGAGTTCCCATTACAAGTTCCTTTATTGCGAAAGGAACGCGTTCCAGTTCCACTTCAAAAATTGGAACGTGTCGTTACATTAACGTTACAATTGGGTTTTTAAATTAAAATATAGTGTCGGATAATCCTGGGGCGAAATTAAGTGAGAAACTTAAAACTCACACCGAACTACGTATATTATACGAATATTAACACCGCCAGCAGCAGATTATCTGGAGATTAAACTATTCAAGAGGAAATCCCCAAGGCGAATTTTTTCAGCGAGCACCGGACAAACTCCAGACGGCTGTAGGACATTTCGGTGCAGGATGTTTCGGTGCGGAAATTTCGGTGTACGGGCGTTTCGGTGCACGGAAATTTAGGTGGGCAAACTTTCCGGAGACCAAATTATCTGGTATTTGCCTGTTTGAAGCAGCCGTTATATTTTTATTTCCGCTTAACGTGGGTTATGGACAACAATCTGGAGCAGTGAATTTATTTTTTGATTGATGCCATGTTTGGTCTTTGCCAGGTATTTTCAGAAATTCTAGATTTATATATTTTTGTTTAATACCTATTCCTGGGGACACCTGTTATGCAACCGATTGAATTCTCTAGCACACGTTTTTTTTATTTACGACAGGTTGTTAATTTATACTCGCTCTTTTTTAGCTAGACAATTAACCGGTGCTTACAAGGGTCCGACGCCTTTTTTTGTTTATTTTTAAATTACACACCCTCAAATTACATAAATTGCATGCACACTCTCAATATCCAAAACGTAACAAACATTAGATAGCCCCTAGAATGCAGAAAACCTTATGAAGGGTATTACGTAGGCTGGGCTGCCTTGCTAAAATGAATTTGCGAACACTGGTCTAGGATATTGTCATGGCGGAAGAACGGGCCTTTTTGAAAACAGCCACAGCTTCTATATCTCCTAAATGCTGATTAAGCGCGTATGGGTTGTGAATACAAATACCACCCAGTCTGTTCGGGAAAACCAACCTCCGTTTTAGGTTTACGTGCCTACATTCCCCACATTCATTGTCCTAGCGTCCCCCCCCTCCCCGCCTGCACTCTCGAATCTCGACCAGATTTCTTTTTCAGTCATTATTTTCGGTTTCCCCTGAAATCCTACAGGCGTGGCGGAGTTCACGGTCTCCGAAGCCTCACCGCAGTGATACAGGAAAAAGCTTACATTCACCAGGAGCTCACGAAACCTCTATAATGTGCAACAAAAAGCCGCTGAGAACACAATGGCCACTATCGTTTGCTGGCTACGCCCTTCCGCGCGTCGCGGTCATACCGATGGCGCTCCAGGAATCGCTCTTTCTACGCCTTCAGTCGCGCATATAATGGACATCCCAGGCATACATTGCTTTCTCCCATTATAAGCAGCAAAAAAATTGAATAGGCTAGTGTGACGAGAGCGGCAACAGTCGTCTTCAAGTTTTCGAAGTCCAGTTGACGCAATGGTGAACCACAAGTGACACCCCTCTCTCTCTACAAAGGGGGCTGGTAGCCGGCGGTGCTCAACCTTCCCCCTCCCCTAAGTAACGCCACGGTAAGTGCGATCGTTGGTTGGTTAGTTTTAGGTAGAACCGACACCGAATGCAACGAATACGAATACAAAATGCACAACGCGCTTAATCTACCTCGGTTTTCTGTTGTTTTTTTTTTGCGGATGTTTTGCTGGGGCGGGGGGGGGGGGGGGGGGGGAAGGGGAGGATGGACTAAAAGATGCAGCGTCTTGCACCGTTGGGTGAAGTGAAAGCAAGCGCTTTGGTAACACTTAAAGTAGAGGGTTTGCTCACATGAATGTTAAAAAAAAGTTGAACGGATGCAAATTAACGTTAATTTTTACCATCTACTACAGAAATTGGGTTTTACGTGGCAATGCTCCGCCAGGGTTTAGCGTTCGTTTCCACGCACGGCGGCGCAAGCACAAGTCTTGAACGTAAAATCATATCAAGTCACGAAATTACAATATTAAAGCTAAAATGTCAAAGAATGCCTCGTACATCCCATGACACAAAAGTCTGGGCCAAGATGTCGTGCACCAAATGTCCGTGCACAGAAATGTCCGCACCGAAACGTCATGCACCTAAATTTCCGACAACCGAAATCTCCGGATCCTGTATTAGACAATCTTTCCCCGCCAGGGACCAATTCTATCGGCCAGACTCGCGTCCTGGCCTCCCAGGCAAACGATGAAAGGTGAAAAGCATTCTCGCGGCTGCGCTGTTTCACCCCGTCGAACGCCGTGTAAGTTCAACCTGCGGCCTGTTGCGTGGTTATTATTCTGCCTTTGACCTTCGAGGAAGCACTTACGGCTGAAGGGTGGGCAAATTGACCAGCTGATAGGAAGAGAAACCGCAGTAGCGACTTGTGGATTTTTGTACTCGAGCCTTGGCATAAAAAACAGCCAAATCCTAGCGATGTAACGGCAGGAACGCCGTTCCTGCCGTTCCTTCAAAAACGTAACGAGTTACCGTTACAGTTCCACCGACTTTTAATGGAACGGTGGCGTTCCTCCGTTCCTCCAAAAAGGAACTAGTTCCAGGAACGCCGTTCCTTGTAACGCCGTTCCGTACAACAGCT
Organism: Haemaphysalis longicornis; assembly: GCA_013339765.2. NCBI lineage: Eukaryota > Metazoa > Arthropoda > Arachnida > Ixodida > Ixodidae > Haemaphysalis > Haemaphysalis longicornis. The sequence continues at coordinate 84,335,205 of CM023449.1, read as the reverse complement.
GCTAAGTGGGTACGCTTGGCTTGGCAAACGTGCGCCGGGGACGCTGGGTGGTCGTCGCGAGGCACGCGAACACGAGGGCGCTGGGCATTTTCTTGTTTACGTTAACTGCCGGGCGGTCGCCGCGCACCCCGCGCTCACGTGCGCGCGCTCGCAATTTCATGGTATTTTTAACTTCGGACACGAAAAATTATAATTTGGTAAACGTCTTCGCTGTTAAAATATTGCCAAATGTATATCCACCTTCGGACACCGAGAATAAAAATTGGGGAACAGGACAGACGAGATGTTTAACTGGGTTAGCAAAGACTGGACATACATCACCTGTGGACGTTCGTACTTAGGCCATGGCTGGGCAAGAAAGGAGGCCGAGGATAGAGTAAATACCATTTGCAAACCAAAAATGGGCAATTCCATTAATGGAGGTATGCAGGAATGGTCAGTAACTTGAATAGAGGGATAAGGGGAATGATGCGGGGCCTTCCAGTACAATACACGTATGGCGACGTACTTGGGCGCACCCAACCACGACCCGTAAATCTTGTCTTTCAAGAACAACCGAAGTGCGGAGTTGGTTGGTTGGTTGGTTCGAGCAACAAGAAATGCACGTACCCACTCTGGGGGATTGGCCAAGTCTGATTGTGGTTTCATGTTTTAAGGACGGTCGCAGGTGCACGCCGTAAGCAAGAGGCAGACCCGGGAGCTCCGCGTCACCAGCTTATTACAAGAGCGAACTGTTCTAGAAATCTCTCGCGCTGCCAGTTCACGCGCATTGCCCGCGATGTTGCTGCGGATGCCAATCGACATTGGAGGTTGACCATACAAACATCTCCCTCCGAAATAAACGAGCGAGGGAGGTTCAGTGCTGAAGAAGCTTATGAATTCAATTAAGGGAAAATAGAAATGGGATAATAGTGAGTACAGTGATGCTAACAATTTGAGAACAAAAAAAAACTAATTCGCTGCTGCTTGTAACAACAATATTTTAATAACGATTAAAAATTGGTTAATGCAATTGACTAACAAGGCAAGCGACCCGATTCGGCAATAAAAGAAGAGCGCGACAGACATCCCCGTTTCACGTGTCCGATCACGGGCTGCACACCTCTCCGGAACTCGAACACCTCAGGTTTTCGGTGGAAAAGAAGACTCTGCCAAACTCGCTCGTGCGAAGTTTCGCTGACTTCGTTTCGGTGTGGTGTTCCCCCACTTAACAGGTATCTATACCGGGCGAGATCTAGCAACCTCACCCTTGGTGCCACTTCTGCCATGAAATTGAATCGGATGAGCATTTCTTCCTTTTTGCCGCCGATTCTCGCATCACCGGAGAAGGCTGCTGGAGGCTCCCCTGCGGCGTCTTGGAATGCCACTAACTTTGCCAGTGCTTTTGTCTTTTGGAGGCACGCAGCTAGGCCACTGCCATGGGGATGTCTGTCAAGCCATTCATTCCTTCATTTCACAGACGGCTCGTCTGCCTTGTTAAAATGATTCTGATCAGCTCTCTCGCTCCTCTTTCTTGTTCTATTTCTGTCTTCAACCTATATTCTAAATTCTTTCTTCGACTGCACCTTTTTGCTTATCTGGTTTTTAGTTTAAAAAACACTCTTCTTGGCCAATCCCCCTGAGTGGGTATGCGCCACTTTATGGGCCACCACAACCACCAACCAAGCCGACTGCCCCAAATGACAATAAATTAGGCACAGACAAGGCGAGACCCAGGCGCCGGAGGGGAACCTCCAGGTAACGATTTCAGAGGGAGGAGAACCGCCGGCAAGACAAACAGGAAGTGGTCAATTGTTTCCTCTTGACAGAAACCACAAGATGGCCGATAGTGCTATGCGTGCGCGGTGTAGATAAAAATTCAAATTAGGTGTTTGGCATCGAAAACAAGTCAAGTGTGACCTCGCACAGTCGAGACTGCGCAAGTCTCACTTCGAAGAGTATACCGGAGATGCTCAATGTCAGGGCAGCCATGGTGAGAAGCTGGGCCAGCTTATAAAATGGGTGCCACCGAATGAGAGCATCGTCTTCTTTCACACGCGCGATCTCTGATGCACCCTCGCACGTGATTTTTGTGGCGGGTAGACATCTTGAGCATTCCATGGGCCCAAACGCTCGGACGGGTGCACTCAGCAGCGGGCAGCGAGGAGATGGCGCTCGACCGGGAGATGTCGGAGGCCCTGTGGAAAATGCGCTCTTCGCACCTGCTCTGCGACTGCCTGCTCAAGACCTCAGACGGGGTGCTTTCCCCGTGCACAGAGTCATAATGGCCAGTTGCAGTGAGTATTTCAGGGTCCTATTCGGCGTACGCTTCAACATTTACGAGTGGCCTGAAGTGCTGGTGCCCGGTACGTCGAGCGCCGCCTTGGCCATCGTCGTTGAGTTTACGTACAAGCGTGTCATTCTGGTGGACACGGAAGAAAAAGTGGAGAACGTTTTGTAGGTGGCTGGTTACCCTCTGCGTTACTGACCTGATCAAGGACTGCTGCGAGGTTTCTGCACTCCATCATGTCTCTCAAAAAACTGCATCAGCATCCACGTAGTCGCCAACCGCTACAACTGCTTCGGTCTCGAAAGCAAGACGTACAGGTACCTGATGCAGCCCTTCGAGGAGATCTGGAAGAGTGCGAAGAGCTATTCAAGCTGGAGATCGACAAAGTGGAATCACTGTTGTCTGACCAGAACGTGAACGTGGCCGAGGAAGGGAGCGTGTGGAGGGCCGCGCTCCTCTGGGTTGAGTTCAAACCGGCGAACCGAGAGCAGTACATTGCTCGGCTGCAGCTCCGCCCGGGCCTAGTCGGCACAGACTTCTTCATTGAGAAGATAAAGACGCACCGATACGTCGTCGGAAGCGAAGCCTTCAAGCCCATCGTAACAGACAGCCTGCGCTTTCTGTACGGCCTGAGCTTTGTGGCCCGCAATGACGAGGTACGGACGCCAGCGTTGCCGCGTCCCCGCATCCCGCACGAGGCGATGTTCGTCATCGGCGGCTGGATGAACGGAGGGCCGACTGCCTGCATTGATAGCTACGACAGCAAGGCCGACCGGTGGGTAAGGTTGAAAGCGTAGACCCTGCAGGGCCCCAGGCCAACCGCAAGTGTGCGGGCATCGGCTACGACAGCTACGTGATCAGAGGTTTCAATCACGATCACTTCTTCCGCAGTGCGCGCTGCTTTACCGCGCACACGAAGACGTGGCGCTCAACAACTCCCATGCACGTCAAGAGGGGCTATGTCAGCGTCGCTATGCTCAGTGACGTTCATTCATGCCATTCATTCATGCCAGTGATCATTCATGCCATGGGCGGCTACGACGAGCGTGAGGGGCAGAGCTCAGCCGAAAAGTTCGACTACCGCAACAACCAGTGGGCCGTGATCGCGTCCATGAACCAACAACACAGTGACGCCTACGCCACGGCGCACAGCGGCTACGTGTACATGACGGGCGGCTTTGGCGGCAGCGAATGCCTCATCTCTTCTGAGCGCTATACGACAGTTCGACGAGTGGAAGGCCATCGCGAGCATGCGCCACATGCGGAGCGGAGTTGGCTACATCGGGTTTCGGGAGAGCATCCACGCAATAAACGGCTTCAGCGATCACTCGAAACTCTTTTCTGTCGAGAAGTACAACCCAGAGACAAGCACGTGGACCCTGCTACCAAACATGGGCAATGCAAGGAGCAACTTTGCTGTCGCCCTCATCGACAACCTGGTGTTTGCCTGTGGCGGGTGTTAGGGCGTGAGCGCGACTAACCGTGTTGAATGTTACTACCCATGCGCGGAGCAGTGGTACGAGGTGACTATGCAGCATGAACTAGGGCGGTCGGTGATGGCCACCTGCGTTATTTCCGGCCTGCTCAACGTTTGTGACTACGTTCACGATCCCCGTGGCACCTGATGAAAGCGAAGCGCCAGAAGGGTCCTCGACATTCTCAACAAGAACTCGCACCACTACATGACCTTGAAGGAAAGACCACTGAGAAGAATTAACGACACAGGCATGGAGGCAGGGACATGAAGACAAATATGAAGACACGGGGACTCACTTTCGGGCTAGTGAAATAAAGACTGTTTACTCCTAACCATAGGACACGTTGGTTCCGGTGCACATACATCATCTGTATAGCGTTGCATGCGCGTCACATTCTGATCAAAACATCTGTGTTCAAATATGAGTGTGCGTGCGTGGTGCGTGCGTGCGTGCGTGTTTGAAATTAAGAAAGCAAGTGGAGAAAAACCTAGGTTGGGACAAGACCCAGCACCTTCGGTTTACGCGTCCCATATGCCTTAGTAACTCGGAAACGCGGGGTTCCGACCGAAACGTCAGAATAAATCTTACACTATTTAATGTTACTGTTTAATGTTACACTATTTAATGTTATTAATAGTAATGTTTTTATGTACTCTTTAATCGTATATATGTGTATCAGGGTGCCGAACCGGAACCGAACGGAATTGATAAACGGAAGCGAACCAATATTCTTGTCGGAAGTGAACCCGAATTCGAACCGTTATATTTTGATCACGCTGACCCGAACCGGAACTGACCGAAAAAAATTGCGTTTACCGGTTCACGACGACACGGATGGACCATCCGTTGTTGATATTGCGCAGTCAATGTCATTCAGCCCTCTCTGTTTCACGTTATACCACCAACTTCGGACCCTCTCCTGCACTTTCCCCCTCCAGACCAATCAAAGCACAACGCTCTCTTTGTAGTTGCAACATGGGAAAGGAATGCGCACCAATTCAGCAATGGTATGTTGCTGCTGGTAGCGCGAGCAGATTGCGAGACTGACCAAACGAAATGTCATTCTCGGCAGATTGCAGGCGATATATGAAACGGCTTTGCCCTTCCCTCGCTGCGACGGTGCTCTTTACTGCGCGTCACAAAGGCCCGGCCACACCCGAAGTGTGCAAACTTTTTCGTATTTCATAATTCGTTGAAAAAGCTCGCACACCTGGAAAGTGTAAATATGGGTCAAGTGTGACCCGCAGGAGTTTCCCAGTGGCTAAGGCGTTGCCACTGACCAGAAGAAGTATGCGGGTTCGGTCGCCGTTTCACTGCGACCGTTTTGTTTCCATTGTAATCAATCATGCGATGGCCGAATAATGGAACAGAAGGAAGAATTTGGCCTAAGTTCAAGAGAGAGAGCGGCTTGCACGTGTGCTCGCGCCACGTGAGGAGCTCCCGCCTTCGTCGTCGTCTGAGGCGCTGCGGACCCGTAGCACACCGGTCGCTGCAGGAACCGGTGTGCTGCAGGGAGCTCTAGCGTGTTATTCTTGGGAGGAGCGAGACGAGAGAGGAACAACATGAGCGGTGAGCTGGAAAGAGGAGGAAGGCATCGTCTCTCGTCGACATTTGCCAAGTTGCCAGTTGCAACGAAAGGAGCAGATACGCGGCCGATTGTTAAGTAAAGCGGGGGAGTAGAAGGTTGAATTTGTGTTGAAAAAAAAAAAAAAACACGCCACGTTTCTGTTATTGGCTTGCAATGCCATAACGTTTGCACTGAAGGTGATTGAGGTTTTGGCTACTGCTCTGAATCTGCTGCATTGAAGAGTAACCGCACTAGCTTTTCGTTGTGTTGTTCCTCCCTTTTGTCCCCTTCCATCGCGGGAATCGCGCTCGGCCGCGCATTTCCTCTGCTCGCGTGTCTTTGCACAGCTTGTCGACACATATCTTTGTTGTCGTAGTTGCTGTATTTACGCTTACAAAAGGTCGAAAGAAATGACCGCGGCCGGATGGCCAAAAAACCGGCTAATGTCGCCGGTTTTAGGTACAGACCCGGCAACCGGCCCGCTGTCTAAAAACCGGCCGGGCCGGTCCAAAACGGTCAGGTGGCAACCCTATCTACCAGCCTACGGTTCTTTCGTGGGGTACGGGACAACAAACTCCAAACGCGGCGAAGGCGGCGGGGATGAGAGAGAGAGAGAGAGAGAGAGAGAGAGAGAGATGAGAAGAGAGAGAGAAGAGAGAGAGAGTTTTCACTCACGGAACACACGATGGCGCGGCGAATTTACCCAGCGTTCCCCGCGCGGAAGTGCCTGCGCTCCGGCGTCGGCGTAGGCGGTACGGCTTTGTTGTCTGCTTTAGCGACGGTTGTTTTGTGCCTGTTTAGGTGCAGCTTCGCATCCATTTCGCGCTGCCTTCGCACGGCTTGATTAACTTAATAGAATTCTTTGTTGGGCGAGTTGGTTCCATGGCTTCGAAAAAATTAAAAAGAGCGAAATGGACGAGTACAGAGAAACACAGTGCGCAGACGCGCCTTTCTGGTGTACTGACGTTTTATATGCTGAGAAGGGTTTCGAAATAAACTATAGTTGGTAGTGAGTGCTCGTCCAGTCTATAGTAAAAGAACACACCACGGGCCACTCGTTTTCCAACGCCTCACACTAGAACGTTTCATCTCCGTGGGCAAAAGCACGTACTAAAGGAACACACCGGGACACTCATTTCCCAGCGCCTCTCGCTAGAACGCTTCGGGCTTCAAAGACACTTGACTTTCACAGCCGAGCTGAATCGGCACGATCTACGACTTGGAAGCGCAGGAGCATAGGGACGAGGGAGAAGAAGAGAAATTACATTATGCACGTTGACTGCGATTAGCCACACTATTACATAATACATCTACATACGTATATTCAGTCGAATCTCGATATAACGAATCACGCGGGACCCGCCCCAAATCGTTCGTTATTTTGAATATTGTTGCAATGAAAAACTTGTCGTTACAAGCAGTGACCAAATCTAAAGAAAATGATGTACCTTGACAGTATACGAGTGTGCAGACAGGCAAACTCTGAAATAAAAGTGTTGCACTCTTGAGGAAGCGGTGAGGCTAAGAAGACTCCAGACAGCGTCGGTCACATCACCGGCAGCGTTGATGTTCCCGGACGAATACCCCGAGGCCCTGTTCAGTGTGTGCAAGAAGGGGACCGGCCAACCGGTGGCACGTTATGTGGGACTGGGCCGCCGAACCGGACAGTGCCAGTTTCGAATGTATCCAGCGAAACTTCAAGGAGCCATCGAGTCAGCCAACAAGATGGATCAGAATGGGCCACCCAGCCAAATCTTCACTGCACTTTGAAAGGCACGGCCTCTAAAAAGGAGCTAGTGCTCAGTAGGGCTGCGAAAGGAGATGCAAACGTTAGGCCGCGTTGAGGCGGAGCCGTAAATCGGCCCCCGCCTACTGCAGGATCTTCGTCATTAAAGTATTTTCCAATCCAATCCAATCCACTTCAAAGCTGCTCTATTTGAAGAATCAGTTATTTTCTCCTTGCCGTGCAGCACGCACGATCGATTATAAATGTTTATACACCTCTCACTTTGTGCAATAGCTCATCGGGTACGTCATTTGCACTGAGCGATGAAATACGGACTTCGTTCATGTGCACTAAAATCAGGTTGACGCACTATTCATTGACTTTTCGAAAGCGTTCGACATTGTACTTCACTCTAAATTACTATGCAAATTAAACACCATATTAAACAGCCCACAACTAGTTACTTGAATTTCTAATTTTTTTTTTCTGAGCGCTCGCAATACGTTTGTTACAACTCGACTGACTCCGATATTATTAGTGTTAGTTCAGGCGTTCCACAAGGTTCTGTACTTGGCCCATTACTGTTTGTACTGTATATTAACGATTTGCCTAATAACGTCACCTCTAAAATGCGTCTGTATGCAGATGATTGTGTTTTTATGAACCCATTGACTTCCTGAAGCTCATCATCGTCTAAATGATTCATTACTAAATGTTGTGAATGGTGTGCAACCTGGCAGATGAGTATCATTTTTAACAAATCCGTGCTTATGTCTTTCACAAATAGTAAGTCCCCTTCTAGTTTCACGTACTCGTTTAACGGACCCACCTTAAATAAAGTAACAGAATACAAATATCTGGTGTTGTTCTTTCCAGCAACCTATCTTGGTCTCAGCATATTAACTTGTCTGCACAAAATCTTTAAAAAAATTAGGTTATTTAAGACGAACACTGTCCCAATTCCCAAAAGCACGAAATTACTAATGTATAAAACACTGATTCGTCCTGTGCTTGACTACGCATGCCCCGTATGGAACCCACACAAGCAGGGGAAATTGATGAATCGAGGCCATTCGGAAAAAAAAAAAAAAGAAAGCTACCAGATTTATTTGTAATCGCTATGACCGCTACTTTTCGCATTCCCTTGCCCTGTCTTCTCTGGAACTCACCACACTACGCATATGCGCCGACTAAATGATTCTACGAAATTGTTTTACTGTTTTATTAACTCAGTATATCGCATGTCTGACAATAACTACATCCCATTTGCCTCGCCGTCCATTACTAGAAGAAATCACCACCTTAATATCAAGTCTTACCATTGTCGAACCAACGCATTCAAATTTAATTTTTTTCCCTTTCACTGCCGAACTCTGGAATGGATTGTACGGTGATACTCGCTCCTTTCCCCTGAAAAAAATGTTTACTTGCCCTTTCTGATGTGCGTTAACTGTTCTTTTGTTGTATATTGCTCTGTTGATCTGTTTAATTGCTTTTTTTTTGTTCCGTGAATGCTCACTCCTGCAATAGCCCAAATGGGGCTGAAGTATGTACAAACAACAAACAAACAAACAAAAAACAAACAACAAACAAACAAATAATAAATAAATAAATAAATAAATAAAAAATAAATAAATAAAATAAATAAATAAATAAATAAATAAATAAATAAAAGGTTTTGACGCAGTTTTTGTTGCACTTCTCTCAACTTTCTTTAGCGATGAATGGTATTTTTTTAGTCCTTAGGAAATAAACGAATTAAGACGGATTTTTGAGCAAGTTGGTACGCGCAGTTTATGCGTCGTTGTTTATATGAATGGTATCCAATTACTAGACGAACGCTGCGCACTTATAAAGCAAGGATTATAATACAATTATCCCTAATACAGCGTAATCTAGTCTCTGACAATTATTTATTCAATTGGAGTTGTCCAGGCAATGGAAAATTGAAGACCAGTAGTAGCTTAGCGGGTACCATTTTCATCTTACCTTGGAGCAGGGGTCATTTTTTTCTGTCCTCCGTGTATTTGGTTATGCTGCAACCGTTACCTGTCATCTATTCTACTTTCTCGCTCCGTCCTTCCCACCCACGCCATCTACTCAAGGGTGCGGGTTCGATACTGACCGCTGTGGCCGTTTTTTTTTTTTTTTTTTTTTCTGGTGGGGGGGAAAACTAAAAACGTGTCGAAATTTCGACGCGCGGTAAAGATCGCCAGGTGGTCTATCTTAACCGAAGCCCTTCACTACGGCACGCCAACATAGGCTGGACCTAGTTTGGGGGCGTGGAATTCTAAAAATCGAGATTTTCAGCCCATTAAAAGAGGAAACAAACTACATGTGCCCATTACCTGCCTTCGCGGAGAAGCCGTGTTTTGCTGCATTACGTAACGTTGCCCGACTGAAGGGGGAAAAAAAAGCGGTCACCCTGGAGGAACTCATACCTTATCGATCTGTCAACCCACTGTGCGAACCTTACTCCGTCCCCTAACCCGCGCTTATTTTAGATTCGCCTTCGCTTGTATAACTCGCCCGGAAATTAAAAAGAGGGGGGGGGGGATGCACTGTTTACGACAAGAGAGTAAGCGTTAAGCAAAGCTACCATCTGCTCACACAGCATCCAACAATGTTAGACAGAAACACGAAGCTTCACTGTCTACGCGCGCAGAAATACACCGTCTGCCGGCGCGAAAGCGAGCAAAACACTCGCGGAAGCAAAATATTCGCCGGGTTTGTTTTTGTTGACGGCGCCGTCGGCCATGTGCTGATCGGCCAGCGACCTTGTCGCACTGCGGCAGCCGGTACCACGTGACCGCGGCGGACCAATCTCGTGCCTCTTCCTCTCTCCTCCTTACTACTTTCCTCTTTCCCCAAATCGAGGTTCCGTGCGGTGAAAAGGCCGGCGCCCAGACGTTGGACCGGCATCGGAGCATTGGCATCAAGCAGACGACGTCGAGCAGACGATTTGTGGATTTTACGGGTTCCTCCGCTATCTCCACTTAACCCAGACAGAGGTGAAACTTTTAGCCGCTGTTTTTGCTTTGTTTTCTTTTTCTAGTGTTGTTGGTAAACACAGCATATGCCGCAGGTATTCAGTGAGAGCAATGAGGTTACCTTAGCGTTGTGCTTGTGCCGGATTTTTCAGGCCCGCTAACATTAAGTATAAACTTGGTTGCCCTAAACAGTCTAGGCCATTCAATCTAGCTTGGAGTTTTTTTCTGCTCGCGTATATTCTCGGCACATGGTTCTTATAAGCACTGTTTGTTCACTAACTTGTCTTTTTTCCGTATGATACGAGTCAAACGATATTCTCTGCAATAAAGGGATATTTAAAATATTCTAGAACAATTTAATCGAGGGATAAATAGCGATAAATTTCAGTTAGTCACCGCTCTGTCCGTGTGCCCTCGTCTGCGATCACGTGATTCTCGGGGTATTTCACACTCAGATTTCTTTTTTTCGCCTTCGCCAGGTAGTAGTCGCGCTCCGCTTCACATTTCGCTTGTACGTTTCTGCCCCCCTCCCCCCGCCACCTCTTTTTTCCTCCCCTGAAATTAGCAGCAAGCACTGGACGCCGCTTCGCAGGGCTAAGAACGTGTTACAAGAAAAGTTTCAAAAACCCTACCAGACGACATCCTCGAAGCACCGCCTCCCGTCGATTAAGCGTAAACAGACGACTACATCAACAACATGGCGCTCTTCCCGCTTCTGCACCGCAACCTCTTGAGCTCCGACCTCGCAAGACAACTACTCAGCGACGACTTCGGCGGCTCCTCCCTCGACGGCGAGCTTTTCGACCCGCCGTTCTACCATCAGCGGTTCTACATCCAGCCACGACACCAGGAAAGGTCCACGTCGTGCCCTGAACAGCAAGGCACCTCCGTCTCCTGCAGTCCGGATAAGTTCGCCATACGCGTGGACACCCGCAACTTCACTCCCGAAGAGATCAGCGTGAAGACGCAGGACAACTGCGTCGTCATCCACGGCAAACACGAGGAGAAGTCCGACGACCGCGGTTGCTACGTGAAGAGAGAGTTCACGCGCCGCTACGTGCTTCCGAAGACGTCGATCCGCAGAGCATCAAGTGCCACCTGACACAGGGGGGACTTCTGGCGCTCGAAGCACCGCGCAAGAACGCCAAGAAAGAGGAGCCCAAGATGATACCCATCGACGTCAAGCACGAGGGAAAGAAGGACGTCGCCAAGGCCTGAAGTGTGTTCATTAATGCCAAGAATGCTCGCATACACAGTTTATTTTGCGCGGTTGCCCGGACCAGAACTCGCAGCGTGCACGGTAGTCGGGAAAACGGCGTTTTGTACGATTGTTCAAGGCCGTAGGAGGGCAGATAAGGACGAATAGAATAGAGTAGTACTAGATGTCCAGCAGGAACACACTAAAAATAAGGTAGCGCACTTACTAACAGAACACTAACCAGTTACTTGTCCCAGTATTGACTAGGTACTTAGTTGCTTTTACTAACTGGTCATGCATGACCTAGTAAAAAGCTACGCGTGACAATGTGGATCTGCTGACTGCGCAGCGCGACAGACTCATCATATCACACGTGGACAATCCAACTGAATTGAGCAAGAAAGCAGCGGGATGCGCGAGGAGAGCGAGTATAACTTAGTTACCTTAGAAATACATTTGCTCTTCTGCTTTATAGCTAGCAGCGGAAAGTCCCCGAGAGAGTCGGTGGGCTTGTCGTAAAAACTAATATTGTGGGGATAATTTTAGAATTATGCATTTTAATGTGAGCATATACAAGACAGCATGTGGATTAGCAAAAAACTTTTAATCGTGATTTGGTGTGGAAAAAGAGCTGTAGTTATTGTGTTCAATAATTCATAGAATTTGTTTCTCCCATGAATGTTAGTTTTCAAACCAGCAGCAGGTACTAAGTGCACGGTCTAGAATAGTAACGGTTCCACACTTAGGGTAGGACGTATACCTACCGTTCTGGGGGGTAGTAAACTCCGTAAGGAGTTAGTAAATTCAGCCGTTACTACCCTTTTACGAGCTTTTTCGTTAAGAGTGAATGCTAGGTGACGGTTATGAGCGGTATTCGGTCGTGCATGAAGATTTCCAATGGTGCTCTCGCACTAGGCGTGACAGAATTGCTATGAAAGTCTTGAGGCTCATGTTTGAGTGATATTGATACTATGTTATTTCAGCATCCGCCGGCACCGGCGAGAGATGATGATGATGATGAATAAACTTTATTGGAGACCAGGTGCTGATGTTAGGGCACCCGCCCGGTGGGAAGCTTCCTTAGTCCGGGATGCCTTGGGCTATGCTGGCCATGCGTGCCCTCTCCACCAATCGTCGCTGGTGTGGAAGGTGTGGAAGGCGGCGAGAAAAAAAAAAAAAAAAAAAGAAGCACGGGGCTTGATATTTGTAGGAATAGCGTTGATGTCGTTTGTTTGCAGGTGGCGACGTATATATGCCCTAAATTGTGGCAGCACTGCTTACCCTTGCTGCAGCGAATGTGCATTGTACTTGTTTGTGGCAGAACTATCGTTCCCGAAGACCAACCCAGCTGTGGTATGCGCCGTAGTTGTCGGCTGCGTGTCTGTAGTTGAGGTTTCTGTGTTAACCCCTCCTTGATAAATATCGTGGCTGTGAGTCGTTACTTGAAAGTTGAAACACAGTACACGGGAAGAGAGGGATATGGGTGTCGTGTATATGAACAAGAATAAATGCCGAAATACTGCCGTATGCGTTAACAGAATAGCATGTAGTCCCGCACCATGTGCACTATACGTCACGATGCGAGTCCTGGCCCGCAGCTGGTGCTCTATTTTCCAGAGTTCGAAACCCCACTATGCTGCCAGAAGCCGTGAACGACCGACTTGTAGTACTCCCTTAAAAGTATACATTCCCCAAGCCGAATTGTCCTCGGAAGTGATTGTTGTACAACGTTGCCTTGTTGAGAAGCGCCCGGTTGTGTTGCGGGCTGCAGTTGTACCGGTTATGAAATAAAACTTTGGTGCACCGTTCCCAACTTCAAAACAATACCGCGGTGTTTGTGCCTTTCTGAATTTTGTAGGGGCCAGGAATTCGAAATACAAGTTAGGTTTACTGAAAAGACTACGCTGTCGCGATAAGTGATATCAATTTTACCCTAAACTTCAAAAAAATTATTCGAGATATTAATGAAGACATATGTAGCAGTGTATTCATGGGAGGTTAGAAGGATAAGAATGGGGAGGAGTGCAATCGGCAGGCATTCTCAGGTAATGAACGGCAGCCTACCATTGACCGTGAAGAAGAAAGTGTATGACAGCTGCATCTTACCGGCACTCACCTACGAGGCAGAAACTTGGAAGCTCACTAAAAGGGTTCAACTTAAACTCAGCACCACACAGCGAGCAATGGAACGGAAGATGATAGGTGTAACGTTAAGGGACAAGAAGAGCAACGCAGGCGACGAGGAGCGCCGTAGTGGAGGGCTCGGGATTAATTTTGACCCCCTGGGATCTTTAACGTGCGCCGATATCTCGCACACACGGGCATTCTTGCTTTTCGCCTCCATCAGAAAAGCGGCCGGAATCGAACCCGCGTCCTCGTGCTCAGCAGCACAACGCCTTAGCCACTGAGCCACCGCGGCGGGTGGGACAAGAAGAGAGCGGAGTGGATCAGGGGAACAAACACGTGTTAAGGACATATATATTAGTAGAAGAAATTAAGCAGAAATGGGCGTGGGCAGGGCATGTAATGGGAAGGCAAGACAACCGTTGGTCATTAAGGGTAAGAGTGGATCCCTAGAGAAGGCAAGCGTGGCAGGGGGCGGCAGAAACTTAGGTGGGCAGATGAGGGAAGAAGTTTGCGGGGATAAATTGGTCGCAGTTAGCACAGGACCGGGATAGTTGGAGATCTATGGGAGAGGCCTTCGCCCTGCAGTGGGCGTAGATGGGCTGATGATGATGATGATGATGTAGCAGTGACAACTCCACAGCCACTTTCGGGCGATTTCTTTATGACGTCACAGAATCTTGCTTGTGTGATTGGTTGCCACCGACCAGAGCCGCCGCCACGAAACAGGACTGGGCGATTGTAGTGCGGCCTCTAGTTCCATTTCATTATATCACTTCAATACTAACGTGGCGTTAACACACTGTTAACTATGTTTTTAGTGCTCGCCTATACCACGTCTCTCCAGCCCAAAGTTTTTCAATATTTCTTGTGCTTGTCCGCTTAAAAAAACATAAACGGCCTTTGTGGGTGAAATGCAGCTGAGTTAGCTGCGAGAGCCTAGTTATTTCGAATTAAAACATAGTTGTAGGGGATAAAATGTCAGAGGGCTAGATCCAATTGATGGCTGGGAAGTTGTAAAAAAAAAAAAAACGGGGGGGGGGGGGGGGGGGCAAAACACAAAAACTATCACGTCAAAGCTAACCACAAGCTGATGACTTGCTCAAAAATGATCACCGCTACAACTAAGCCGCAGAACCACGATTTGATGACTTTCGCGCGCGAAACGCAAAATGCATCATCATCATCAGCCTATCTAGCCCACTGCAGGGCAAAGTACTCTCCCATAAATCTCCAATTATCCCGGTCCTGCGCTAACTGCGACCAAAGTATTCCCGCAAACTTCTTGATTTCATCTGCCCACCCAATTAACTTTCTGCCGCCCCCTGCCACGCTTGCCTTCTCTATATAGGCACCGGTCACTGCTCAGGGCGCGACGAAAAGTACACCCAGCGCCGCCCCGCGGAAGCTTGAGCTAACTTCGGGTCGGTGAGAGGCAGACGGCGGCCGCGCGTTCATATATTCGGCACCTCTCGGTTTGTTTTTGCGATTTTGCAATTGTTTTTGAAAGGTGTCTAGACCTTGAAAACTGTTCTGGCAAATAGTTTCCCCGTGTCTCAAGTGCTTCTGTGCGATTTCCGGACAATTACGGGGCTGACCTACTACTGTCGGCCTCGCGTGCGCGAAAAGTTAGAGATTGTACGTTCCCGCGCGCGTGTGCGCCGTCAAAGAAATTCACGGGACAGACATCGTTGCGAAGTCCCATTCACAGCAAGTGTAAGCCGTCTCCGAAGCATCAAATAATTATCGCGCCGGGAATGCTTGCGCCGAGAGGCGAAAACGAAAGCAGACACCGGCGGCCTGCCGAGGGGACCGGGCTCGGATCACGAAGCACTCGAAACCACCACCGCCGCAGCGACCGCGGCCGGATGTTTACACCACCGAGCGTGTATGGTGCGAGCTTTGGACTCTCGCGTGGTGCGTGTGTGTGCTGTTCGCCCAAGGGAGTCGCCCCACGCCCGAGCAGCGCGTCAGACGTCTTCTTTGAGTGCTCCTCCGTCTATATATGTAATCCCAGTTTTTTTCAGTTAATTAAACATCTTTTTAAATTCTCAAACCCCAGTGTTTTCCCACTCAATATGAGCCACGATCAAGCTGACACAAGGGAAGGTTATTTACAGCGCCAATTCAGGTCAGTAGCCAGCGTATACAACGGCGCTCCACGACAGAACCGTGTTTGTGTTGTTTCCTCTGTTCGCGCAGCCACACTACGGTTACTTTTTCGGTTGCCCTTCTTCAGCTCGGTTGGTGTTGTCACTAATTAACAACGCATTCCAAACGTTATTAGCTGTTGACAAAGTAAACGCAGTTCCACACAGTTCGAAATCTGCTGCGGAGTGGCGGTTGTCTTTACGAAGATTCCGTTTAATTTCGGCTTCTATCTTGTGAGTAATGTTAGAGTCGTCTTAGCGGCTAATTGGGATACAGTTTGTTCAGGCCGTTCGGAATTCTCCAAGAAAGCATTTCCTCCTCCTCTCCATCCTCTGCTTAAACAATAATAACCTCAACTTTCAGAGTACGAAAATCGCATTAAAGAATTCTCCTCCCCATCCTCTGCTTAAACAATAATAACCTCAACTTTCAGAGTACGCAAAACGTATTAAAGAAGTCAGTGCGAGTGAATGCAACCTTGCTTTTGATAGCTTTCCACGCTCTCGCTTGGAATGCGTGGCCGAACTATGTACACTTCGGGGAACAAAGTAGGGCAGTAAGCGGGATGCGTATTGACCGTCTTGACATTGCTTTTGGCATCACCCGCGAAGTGCTGTGAATGCATATTCTTGTGTCGCCTTTTGGTATCCATTCGGTGCCGTGAATGTTGCTACAAAAAGGTTACTGCTGATAAAACAATAGTGGCGGAAGCGGTAATACCTTGTGTTATGCAACTACTACGACGGCATGCGATTCATCGCAGCGCGTGATGTGTATGAACACCGAAAGCAAACGTTTTAGTTTACGGCCCTTCCTGTCTGCGCTGCGCATAAACGGTAATCGTACTCATAAGTTTACTCCTTCCACTGACAAAAAATGTCATGACTTTCTTACTTCCTTGACTTTTCTTACTGCTAAAATCATTTCTTGCGACGCTTATTCTCCCACGGCTGCCCGAGCGCGAAACCTGTTCAAGATGATGGCATGCTGCCTTTCGCGATTGTGGCTGTCCTTCGCGCACCAGTAGCGGTGCTACCACTAATTCTTTCCTGTAGCCTTTTGATCCTTTCGGACCCTGCAACTTGCAATTATACACAACGTCGAACCGCACGCAGCGCGTGTGTTTTTACGTGCGCTGAACGGCCGGTCGCGACATCCACCGACCCGGAGTTGCTATGCGGCGGGGGCGAGAGGCGGCGCTGCAGTCGCGGGCAAACTAAGGTCCCTGAAAGAACTAAGGTAGCGCCAACTGCTCCCTCCTTCTCCGCTGCCCTCCTCTTTTTTCTCTCCCCTCACCCGCGGCGCCGCCGTCCCTTTAACTCCGCGGCGGGGCCGCCATATTGTTGGCCACTTGAGAGCAGACGCCCTCGCTACGCTTCAGGGCGCTCGCTGCAGTTTGCTCTTGTTTTCGCGCCGAAATCGCTCTTTGGTAGCAATTTATAGGATTTCTAGAGCCCCGTTTTACCAACAGGCACTGAGTGATAGTGTTTTGTTTTATATTTTTGTCTACAAGGGGATATTTGCGGGGCGGATGCCGCTGGCGCATACGCACAGCGCGGTTTTTGTTTACGTGTGCGGCATTCTGTAACACCTCAGGATAGCTCGTGAATGCGAAAGGATCGAGCGTGGACCATTTCAAACTGCTCTGTTACGGTAGTTCCGTTCTTGCATTCGCGTGACTGTGGTCGTGCAATCACTGCACAGAGGTCTTGCGCACGGTTCGCGGCAGTATACAGTGCGCTTCATTCGCAAATGCCGTAGTTCGAGCGCTGCGCTGGCGTCCTTGCACTCGCCTTTCTTGCGATAATTGTGTATCCTCAGCGGCGTTCACTCTGCGCCCGCTTTTACTAACGACCTACAGCCTACCTTAATTACGCGCAGTTTAGAGTGCTTTGCCGTTTTTGTAGAAATGTTTCCTTCACCTTCATGTCGTTATAGGCTGCTGTGAGTAGACTAAAAACATACACATGCTGTTGTGCGTGTGTTGCACGTACAGCGACGTGAAAAGCCCCTGCTTCCCCGACTTCGCAGCCGGATACACTAAACTACACTCGCGGCCGTACGTTCATGTGCGAACCTAGTGAAAAACGCAGACTTGTAATTCTGGGAATACGCGCCAAGAGACTGCGATCAAATCGATCGGGTAAACTGAAATTACAGTCCCTCTAGGTACAAATATGTAACTAGTTACTGCAGTTAATTAATCATGCAATACGTTTTTTTCACCGGGCGCGGTCGTTTACAGCCGTTATTAATGAGGCGCCTGGACAGAATTGTTTTGTGCTGGGATATATTCTGGCAGATTTGTACATTGCACTAACACAGGGATACACCGAAAGAAATTCGAAAGAGGACCAATGTCACGATGATTATCAAGAGAAAACAATAAATCACAAAAATGAATTGGTGCCAGCAATAGATATTTTATTGGAACAAACGTCCGTAATGACGTCGTGCAGGTGGCTTGTGCTGCTGACGTGGCTTCCCGTGAGAAAAAATGTTGGGAGTGGCATTTGGGTTAGTTTTTTACGCCAAGCTTCTCCAATATCCGTTGCTCAAATTGATCCGTGAAATAATCCTATTGAGAAGGGAAAAGAATGTCGCCACCGAGTTTGAGATGCGCCACAAACACTCCGCAAATATAGGCAATAATGCATTGCAGAAGGGAGTTAGTGACTGTTCTACCGTAGCATGGTCAAATTCGTGTTCGCGCATCTGCTCAGTGCCGCGTCCGCTCACTCGCTACACTAAACCCGTTTAGCAAG
Organism: Haemaphysalis longicornis; assembly: GCA_013339765.2. Classification (NCBI taxonomy): domain Eukaryota; kingdom Metazoa; phylum Arthropoda; class Arachnida; order Ixodida; family Ixodidae; genus Haemaphysalis; species Haemaphysalis longicornis. The sequence continues at coordinate 84,316,937 of CM023449.1, read as the reverse complement.
CGCTTTGCTGGACAAAAATACGTCTGCTGAAAATAATATAGTCGCCCAGTGTGTTTTGTTCAAATCGCAATGACTGGATACGCTGCGCCATTGACTACTAAGATGAAGTAAGCGCGCACACTGCAAATGTACGGCATCACGTGTAATGCAAACGGTAAGTCGTAATTAACGTTCCTCTGTGCATACACGGAAGAAGGGCGTACAGCCGTTACGGTGCGAATATGCATTTGAAGTGCTCATTCAAACGTGCGCGAATTTAATAAAGCGATAACAGAAATTGCGCATCAAACGTAAGTCAACGGCGCGGTCACTATATTAGCTGACCTTAAATTGTTTTACCTAGCCGCAATTTTTTTTTCTCGCAACAGCCTCAATTTGCGCCGCACCGACCAAGCCCATATTACGCAGCAAATCACTCCGATGTCATAACAACGGGATTATAATACCACCCGGGTAGCTAACACCACAAAAACATGACTTCACGCCAAAAAGAGCGTACACGCACTCGGAACGCACACGATACATGGTCAGACGCAAGCTGCCGTCGGCCAAAACAAGCATGAATTCAGGTGAACAATTCTCGCGTCACGAAACCCTTACGACAACTGACTGAACATGCTACGCCGCTGATATTGATGCTGGAAGTTAAGCGCGCACATGACAAATACACGGCCTCTTATCCAAACCAAAGCTTACGACGGGACGAACTCGGCGCTGCGCGCAATGCCTACTCAGAACAAAGCGTGGACGACGGTCGCGAAGGGAATACGCATTTCTTCGTAAGTGACCGCTCAAGCTCGCGCAGAATTAACAGAGCAAGAACAAGCATTCAGAAACTTACCTCGCAAAAGAGTGATGGTAGCGTCGGCCTGAAGTATGCCCGTTCAAATCTATGCAACCAAACTTTTCTCCTTTCTGCGTCGCGTTTCCCGGACGGAATAACGAAGTCTTGTGCCCTGCCTGACGATATTCGCGCTGCCTAAGGCACAACACATCGACACCGAGAAGCAACCTAAAACGACACCGGTGCGACATTTTTTCGAAGCGAGCAGCTAATTCCGGTACTGAAGCACGGTGGCGACGGTGGCTCGGAAGCCAGCAATGGCGTCGCAGCGGCGGCGTTGCGCAATGTCCCAGCCGGCGAGGCATCGGCGAGGCGACCCGGCGGCGGAGCAAAAAAACATAACCACGTGACTTTTCCCTTGGCCAATGGCGCGCGGCGTTTCGCCGGCGAAAAAGAAAATGGCAAAAAACGAAGTAAGAGAGGAGCGCGGGCGAGGGCGAAAGGCGGCGAGATCTAAAGATGGCGCTACCTTAGTAATTTTAGGGACCTTAGCGCAAACTGCAGTGTCCGGTGCCTATAGGGATCCACTCTGTTACTCTTAATGACCAACGGTTATCTTGCTTTCGCATTACATCCCCTGCCAACGTCCATTTCTTCTTCGTAATTTCTACTAATATGTCCTTAACACGCGTTTATTCCCTCATCCACTCCGCTCTGTTCTTATACCTTAATGTTACACCTATCATGTTACACCTAGCAAAATTCAGTTGATGCCAAAACCTCAACAGGCGATTGACTTAATTTTGGAAAATTATTTACGACGCGGGGAAAAGGAAGTCATTACAGGCAACATGTCCATCTTGATGCAAATTTAACGGCAACATATAATTTTAAATAGCCGCCGTAGGCTTTGCGAGCCAGGAAAGCCCGAATGCCCAAACAATCGCGGACGTACATGACCGCGTAACATCCACTTGTTAACCGCAAAATACAATTTGAAACGGCCACCGTGAGTTCTTCGCGCAAGAAAACGAACGTACGAACATGCCTGAATGCCGGAACAATCGTAGACGTTCGTAGATCGCGAAACTTCCACCTATAAGCCGAAAATTAGCATTTGAAATTGCCGCCGCATGTTCTGCACGCAAGAAACAACGAACGAACATGACTATGCCCGACAAATACCTTTGCCCAAACAACAATTGTGGGACATGGATGATAGCGGAACTCCCACCTGTTAACAACAAAACAAGATTTGAAACTGCCGCCGCTGGTTGTGCGAGAAAGAAACGAACGAACGGACACGCCTGACACGTTGTCCATGCATGCCTGATTACCCGAACAATCGCCACAGAACAATCGCGAAGCTTCCACCTGTTTTACTTTTACTGCACCGCCGAAGCCGGCCGGAGAGCCGGAGCAGCCAGCGAAGGTCGCAGACGTACCACGTGATCCAGTCCGTCCAATAGGATCGCTTGTTTACTCCGTCTGCTCCCCTCCACAGCATTTCTCGCGCATTCTAGAACGCGCTTCGGTTGGAAACAAAACCGGCGTCTGCTCGGCAGTGCTCGCTCTCTTCGCCGGCTAGCTGTGCGAACACGTCAGTGACCGAGAGGTTCTTTAGCGAACATCCATGGCTCTGTTCCCGTTCTACAACCGCGGCTTCCGCGGATTCTTCGACGACGACGACTTCGGCGGCTCCTTCCTCGACGGCGAGCTTTTCGACCCGCCGTTCTACCACCAGCGGTTCTACATCCAACCGCGTCACCACCAACCGTCGTCGCAACGGTCGACCGGCGTCTGCCCCGCCCGACAGCAGCAGGGCACTTCCGTCGCCTGCACCCCGGACAAGTTCGCCATCAATGTGGACACCCGCCACTTCGCCCCCGAAGAGATCAGCGTCAAGACGGAGAACAACTGCGTCGTCATCCACGGCAAACACGAGGAGAAGTCGGACGACCGCGGCTGCTACGTCAAGAGGGAGTTCACGCGCCGATACGTGCTCTCCCGAAGACGTCGACCCGGAGACCGTCAAGTGCCACCTCAAGCCGAACGGTCACCTGGCTCTCGAGGCTCCGCGTAAGAACGCCCCCAAGAAGGAAGAAGCGAAGCCGATCCCGATTGAAGTGCAGCACTTGTCGGCCTCCGGAGACGCCCAGAAGAACAGTGAGCAGGTCGACATTGGAAATGTGCATTTCTGGAAGATGGCGTGTTCTGAAACTGATTATGTGTTGTGATGGCTAGGTGTCTTCCATATTTGTAGTTTAGGGTTTCCTTGCACTTTTTGTTGTTTGCGTGGGTCAGTGCTCTTGCCGATTGCTGAATAAACGGGACCTCGTTGTTAATTCTGTTGCATTTGTTCTTTCGTGTTGATCATGCATGCACGCACGCGCACAGCTACGTTTTTTTTTTGCTTGTATATATACCCATTATTCTGTCGGACATAAAACGTGCGCAAGCCATTGTTATACTGACAATGGCAGGCGTAGAAAAGCATTCCTGTTCTCAGCGTACACCGAAAAAAGATTCAACAGAAAGAAACAATGCGAGCAGGTGTTTTGTGTCTTTTTATTGTCAATCTTATTACGCCAATTATTCTGATCGCGTCTCGCCCTCAAGGCCGTGCCAGCTCGAGCGGCGATATAGCCTCGACATTCACAGGTAATTTTCTAAATGAAATTTTTTGGATAGCTGGTCTGATTCTGCCCAGATCTTGCACGTGCTAAGTCGCATTTGAAGATTTATTTTTACAAAATAATGTGCTCTGCAGATATCCCGTACTCTTTCAGATTCTTTTTTTGTTCTCTGCAAAGACCTATTTTCACTGTTGGTGCTTTTTTTTTAACTTTTATTCGCGCAGCTAGAAAAACCAGTGCGGCTCAACTAGGCGAAAACATGGTTAGGAATTGCCTGTTCTTTTTTTAAAAAAATCAATATAGACCGTATTCAGTACAGAGAAGATGGCAGTTTGAAAAAAAAAAAAATTATGGAGCCTCGATCATTTATTGTTGGAAATACGTGTCGTACGTACAAGGCTTATCTATTTGATTGATGTGGCTTGCTGGAACGTACGTGAGACCGTTCAGTGCGGTTGTTTATGGCGGGGGCGCTGTACCGCATAGAAATAGCATATGCATCGTGTGTTCCTTCATGTCGTCTACAGCTCGGTTGGATAAGTCGTATCTGCACCAATACGAACTTTACGAACCTTAAACAGAGGCACGTAGTATTCCAGCAATAGAATGGCAGTTGCAAACAGAAATCGAAACCGATACCGCCGATGCTTTGCTGCGTACTGTTTGAACCTGGTTTAGGCTACAAGAAGTGCTCACTTCGGTCAACTAGTCAACTATGCAAACGTCAGAATTGCTTAATATACACTTTGTAGAAACGTAACAGGCAGACATTTCATTTGGAAAAATTTGGCTACGGCTACTTTAGTGGTTCGAGGAGAAAAAAATAAAGGTACTGACTACAGTGACGGGGCCCCGTCACTTTAAAATCTGCACTACAGTGACGGGGCCCCCTGAAGTTCCGTCCAGAGGAAACGCAACTCGCGTTGAGAGCAGTCTCTCTTGATTTTTACCCAACCGGCCAAACCGCTACCGCTCACTCACTAACCAGAATCACTGATAATGATTAATCATTGTTAATAATTACAGATGGTCGGACTAACTCTAGCTCTATCCGAACGGATCTCCAAGCCGCCACCCGACGCCCGCTTCACAATATTTCAGTGAGAGCAGTCGGTCTTGATTTTTACCTAACCCGCCAAACCGCTTCCGCTCACTGACTAGCCAGAGTCACTGTTAATTATTAATCACTGGTAATATTTACAGGAGATCGGGCGTAACTGGCGATGGCTACGTCGGCCTTGGCTCCAGTGAGCGGGAGTGGTTCGGCCGCTTGAGTAAAAAAGAAAGACCGACTGCTCCCACCGCGTGAATTGTTTTGCTGTTACAAAACGCTAACCACGCGGCCACACACACAGTCACGATTTAGCACCGCGTTCGTGAATCTGGGAGGGTAGGGGTACCCTCCAGCCGAGAGACGAAATGCGACGTGCTGGTGGTGACGGTGACTGACCACGAGCTGCTGTGCTCAGCTAGAGTGTAGCTCAGCGGTGTTTATTCGCCAGCCATCGCACAATGTTTCTCACCGAGCCTGGTGGGGCCACCGAACTTAGCGGCCAACGAATATCAGGGATGGGGGGGCGCCAAACGTACACTTGTCACACCCCTCACCCCCAAGATTGTTTGTCCACACAAACACAAAACAACACCTGTCACCCCGGCGAGTACCGGTCTGGAGGTCTCCACAGTCTCTCACTCCGCCGGAGCACAGGTGTCCAAGCCATTGTGGCAGCATTAGGTGCTGCCTGTGTCACACTCGCACCAGCTGTCGGCCTTGCAGGTGGCACCGGACTTGCAGGTGGCATCGCAGAGGCACGAGTAGCACCAGCCCCTGGTGCTGTGCTGGCAGCGGTCGGTGTGGTTGGCTCCCCTGCCTGCTGGCTTCCTGAAGGGGCGGCTGAGGTTGCCAGGCGAGGCCTCACATGGTCGGCGTGCCGGTGCCAAGTGGTGCAGTCCGACATGCGGATGAACAGCGACGACGCACTGGCAGGAGAGACCACGTGCCCGGCAGACCAGGGTGGACCAGGCCGGAAGTTCCTGGAAAAGACCGGAGCCCCAGACTCCGGCAAGGGCCCAGGAAGGAGTCCAGGCTGAGGCAGTGCGGCGGGCCCGTGGCCAGGCAGCCCGGCTGCGCCAGCAGGGGCGCCAGCCAGCAGGGGCGCCTCGGGCGCGTACGGGTCGTACAGCAGGGGCGCCTCGGGCCCGTACGGGCCCCCGCACAGCATCAGCCGCAGGTACGGCCGGGGCCCCGCGGCCAGCGCCTGGTAGATGTGCAGCCGGCCCGCCCGCCGCTCGATGCTCTCCACCAACGCGCACAGCGCCTGCTCCAGCCGCACGGGGTCCAGGCCGCCTCCCACGTCCACGAAGGGGCACTGCAGGCTCTTGGCCCGGTTTATGCCCTCCTCGCGCAGGAAGTCCCCCTGGCCCGCAAGCACCATGACCAGGGGCAGGCCGTGGATGGGCAGCCGGTCCTCCTGCTCCAGGTTGGCCAGCAGGGTCTTCTCGAGGCTCTCGCGGATGTACTCCAGCCCCGGCTGGCTGGCGTACACGCACAGGCAGCCGTGGGGCAGGGGCTCCGTGCGGAACGAGTCATCTTCAAGAACGAGGTCATCTTCAAGAACGCCAAGAACGAGGCCATCTTCAAGAAGGTGGAACGCCGAGAGGTTGTCTGGGCGCGATTGCTCGACTACGACAAGCGGCAGGCTGACCCGGCACGTCTCCACAACCGTGGTGGTCGACTGCTCACCGAGATGAAAGAGGCCAAGCGGCTAGAGACCGAGCTGCCGCGGCCTGAGCGTGAGATTACGTCCTATATCGACAACTACGCCGGGGAAGAGAGGGGGGTCTTCGAATCATGGAGTGCCCAGTTTTTGTCACACCTCGAAGCCCAACACGCCGCCTTCAACGACAAAAAAGAAAGGCAGCGGCTTGAGAGGGAGCAGCGTCGCCAGAAGGGCAAGCGGCCCAGGCAAGGCTCGCCCACCGGCGCTGTCTCGAAGGTGTCACGTATGCGGATGAGCAGCGCAGGCTCAACGACGGCCCGAATGGCGCCCTCTTCCACGGCTGGCGGTGCCTTGCAGCGCACGACGGCCCCATCACGCACCGCGGCCCTCCTAGGCCTGCCAAGCGCCGCTCGCTCAAGCTGCAGAGAAAGTCCGTGGCTGCACAAAAGCTTGGCATGTCGGATAGCAAGGCCCCCGAACCACAGGCGAACGGTCAGGCTCGTGCCGTCCCCACGTCGCAGGCCACCCTGGCTGTCCCTGGCTTCTTACCGTTGTCAGATGGAGTGGGGGTTGCACGTAGCCGCGTTCGTGAACCTGGGAGGGTAGGGGTATCCTCCAGCCGAGAGACGACATGCAGCGTGCTGGTGGTGACGGTGACTGACCGCGAGCTGCTGTGCTCAGCGGTGTTTATTTCCATGTGTTTATTCGCCAGCCGTCGCACAATGTTTCCCACCGAGCCTGGTGGGGCCACCGAACTTAGCGGCCAACGAATATCAGGGACGGGGGGGGGGGGGGAGGGGGGGGGGGGGCGCCACACACTTGTCACACACACACAAAAATGGGGTTCGGTCGGCACCAGAATCCCGGGACGCTCGCCGCCGAGTCTGTACACAAAGCAGCCGCGTCGGCGGATTGCCTCGAAAGCGCGTCATCCCTATTTCATATTTGCCGCGCTTTCGAGGCGCTTTTTCAAAGAAAGTGCTACGAGTTGTGCCGCGCCTCCGCCAGATGGCGCCACGGGTCCCGCGACCAAGAGAAGACGCAGTGAAACATCCCCCTCGCGAGGGGCACGATCAAATGCAGAGCATTTCCGGGGGCGCACGACGTTATGTAGTTTGCGTTACGTTAATGTTGTTGCACTTGTGGCAACTGCTGACGAGAGAGCGCTCGTCAGCAGTAATTCGAATGAGTCAACGATATAAGGCGCGTTGGTAGCGTCCCATTCTGTGTCGGCTTTGTGGCGCAGTGGGTAGAGGACCATGTACGTTGCGTTCCGCCCGCAGGGTCGAGGGATCGAAACCGGGCGCCGGATAGTATTTTTTTTTATATAGTAGGGAGGGGTGCGGTGCGGACTACGGACGTCAACGCGGGTGACATCGTGAGTTACTGAAATGCTCTGCATTTAAAATAATAAAACACGATGCGAGAATCGAACTACGGACTACAACGTCCATAGTCCCTGAACGAAACACGGCGGCTTAATCGGCTGGTTTTGATTTTGTTATATTGAGGGGGCCCCGTCACTGTAGTCAGTACCAAAAATAAATCCTGATCCAATCCAATCCAGCCTTGAAATGGCGGCGCCCACTCAACGCGCGTTTGTCGCTGTCAGAGTACAGTGACAACAGTGAGTCAAAGCACCCTTATCCGAATACGTATTTTCGGTTTTACGAAAAAAATGACACACTTAAAAATCAAAGCGATTTCTGGAATAGGTGTGCTAATGTCAGGGCAAGTGAGAGGTAAGTGATGGCCTTTCGGCTCTTGTGAGTCGGAAACTTGTCCAAACCTTCGGACATCGCTAGTTGATTGGGCCGCCCTTTTGCATGTTAGCTATGCACGGTTTACTTGCCTAGTTCTGTCAGCGGATGTACTGCATCATAGGCCACGTGGCTGAGCTGTCTTCCGCTGGATTTCTTACCCGCGTTCACCAGGACTTCTCTCATGAACCTGCGTAGGATTGTCAATAAATGCGCTACTACACGAAAGTTCTGTCTTTGACGTTATTAGTCAGTGCCTTAGTTCAACCCCCACCGTAAAGATCCTGCCATGCATTGTGCTTCATGAGACGCTTGTTTTTTGTTGGTTCAAGTGGAGACAAAACTACATGCCAAACACATATCAAGTTTGAAAGCACTGGTCACCGTTCCTTTCCAGATGTCAAATCGCACGAGGAAACGGGGAAAAAACACAGACTGATCTGCTTTGCCCGGAAAGTATCAATTGACGCAGAACTCTCAGCTATCATCCCCCACCTGGCTCCCAATGCCAGCGCCCGTGTTTGTCGCCTCTTCTCTTAGTCCTGTCCCTGCGCTCTTCAACTTCATAGCTCCCAATCTCTTTCAACCGCCCAGTAGTGACAACGACCCAGTCTGCCTCTTCGTCCATCACTGCCTTTCCCTGCTAGTCATTATCACTGACCTGCTGGACAACGCTGCCAAAGCAACATCGAGGAAATATCGCGCCAACTGCCTCCAGTGTTCAGCAGCCGAAGAGTTTGCGAATGCGAAGCTGAAGGCGCTCGGGATCAACCCGAACTTGCTCCCTGGGGTCGGACTTGTGTTGGAACGACGGACAACCTGCGGATGCGCTTGAGAGCTGTGTGACGTCGCGGCTGCTGCCACGGCAGCAGTGGCGAATCCCTACAAAAGTTGAGAGGGATATGCCCAGGGTTCGCCTCCATCGTCCGGCGTTGAGAATATTTTTAGGGGCGAAGCTCCTTAAGGCGTGGGTCTGTCCATCCTCGACGTATGTATGTAGCCACCTCTAGTTTAGTTCTTGGATTGTTTACTAGATGGCGTGGCTACCTCTAGTTTAGTTCTTGGATTGTTTACTAGATGGCGGTACTTGTATATGATGAAAGATGCGCTTGGATTGTTACTAGATGGCGTGGCTACCTCTAGTTTAGTTCTTGGATTGTTTACTAGATGGCGGGGAGCGTTGTAATAAAATCCGTTCGCTGTTGGCGCGCGCTCGGAGTCGCCCGATGGATAAGGCTGCAGATGTGCGAGCCCGCGAGGCAGAAGCGCTCCGTGAAGCTGCGCGACGCGCCGCCAAGATCCTGCCGTACGAGAGCGGGAGGCCGAAGCGTGTCGTCTGGCCTGCGCGACGACGGCGCCAAGATCCCAGCGTTCGAGAACGAGAGGCCCAAGCGTCACGGCAACGGCGCGAGGACCCTGCCGTACGCGAAGCGGCACGGCTGCGGCGCGAAGAGGATCTCCAAAACGTCAGAGAACGGGAAGCGGCGAGAAAGCGCGCGTATCGGCAGGCAGACCCCGATGCAGTGGGAGCTCGTGAGGCGTCTGCAAAACGCATCAGGCGAGCTCAGCCCCAAGGTGCCGACGCGCGATTTAGGCGAGACTTTCTAGACGTTACGTTCGGACACAGATGTAGTGGGCGAACTTTCACTGAAGAGTCACGGTTTTACCGATGATTTCCCCTCAGGAAGCTTCGCCCCACTCATCATCATTCACCCCGTGGATATGCTGTGAATTTTTTTTTAACCAGCCTCTTCCCCGCACCCTGAACAGTCGCCGACCTGGGAAGGACTAGTGATTTTGTTGGATTCTTCAACCGCGAGGCCTCCCATTTTGTGCGTGAGGTCCGCATCTTTGTCAGCGGAAGGAGTTGGGGGACGATGTGCGCATTGACCACGCTTTCTACAAACTACCGGCACGGAGGGTCTTTGCTGCTGGTGGGTTGCACGCAAGCTTTGAGGGTGTTAAGCTGCTGGCAGAGCACTTCCGCAATGCTATCTCCTTCAGAGCGCTCGGCTGGTGGCAGCAGAGACCCTTCAAACCACGAGCACCGGACAGTCCAACACCAGGTGCTATGCCGGCAAAGCGGGAATGTCAGCGGGCTTTCCCTTCTGCGGCGGTCTCTCCCACCACAGCTGTGACCCCACAGACTGCGCCACACCGTGCAACGGGACACGCCGGACTTCCACCCAGACGACCGGCGCGGAGGGCCCATAGCGACTGACTCCACCCCTGGTAAAGGTACGGCCTGCACCCTCTTTTTTTCTCCTCGCAAAAGCATGGATAAGCGCGTGAACTACAATTTGCACAGTGCCACTTTAAAGTCCTCTATGTAACAGCAAGTAAAATACTGAAAGCACTGTGGCTAAAGCTGACCCCGGCAATGACTGTTCTTAATGCAGATGAAATGGCACGGTGGAACAGTATTCTCGAAGACGCATCCTCGCTGCTAATGCAGGTAATAATGGGACACGGTGAAAGAAAGACATTAGGGTAAGAGCGATTTGAAATTCTCTTCGGAGCAATCCGGAGATATCCGAAACGGGAATAGAACTCAAGAGATGCGAATCACAAAAAGAAGAAGGTATAGCGAACCAGAATTTTAAAAAGATGCGGAGAGACAATGTCCGCATTCCAGATAATTCTTTGAGTGAGCGGCAAGGTGGAGGCTCTGGAGGTCAAACCAGAACTGATGATTTTCTCATTCCGGATAATTCAACTGCTGAACCTTTGGGTGAGCAGGAAAGTGGATGCTCCGAGAGTCAAACCATAGCTGAAAGTTTGGAGCATGCCAGATCCATTGTCGTCAACCTATCGGACGTAGCGCTCCTAGAATCGGAACTTAAACTCTAATCAAAAGATCTCGCATTCTGTCCCTCTACGGGTAATTTTAGTGAATTTCAGCTGTACTGAGACTTAAATTTTGTAAGGAACTTGTGTTTTTGGGAATACTTCTGCGACCGGGAAACGAACCCAGACAAAAAAATTCTGGGAGTATCAGACAAATGTTGGATACCGAATGATCACTGGGACAAACATCTTGATATGTACATTTTGGCTGTTAAAAAAGACGTGTTGAAAGAATACAAAAAAATACATCCTATCTGCAACAACCTATCAACTGATGAGTTCAAGGCCCTTTTCTCCCTCCGCCATCGTGATGACATTGTTATAAAGCCGGCAGACAAGGACAGAGCAATAGTCGTAATTAGAAAACCGGCTCCATTAAAAAAGAACCCCGACAACTGAGTGACCAGAATTTTTATGAGGAACTTCCTGCGGACCCAACACAACAGTTCGAATTTAAAATCACCTGTGAACTCACAAGGCTTCTTGAAAATGGCGATATGACTAAGGACATGTTCAAACCAATGGCACCCAGCTAATCAGTACCTGGGCGTTTTTACCTACTTCCCAAAATTCACAGAACTGGTAATACAGGCCGCTCTATTGTCTCTTGCAACGGTACTCCAACAGAATCAATATCCAGCTTTCTTGATCTTATTTTGAAAAATGCAGTTCCCGCAATTCCGGCCTACATTAAGGACACAAACCACTTTTTGAGAGAGATGTCTGGGCTGGTAATCCCTCCTGGCAGCTTCTTAGTGACAATGGATGTCTCATCGCTATACACTAATATCCCCCATTCAGACGGTACGAAGCATGCCGTGGAAACATGTCGGACCGCTGATATGCCACTAGAGATTAATGAGCACACCCTTGTTACACTACTTGACCTCGTGCTTTGTTACAATTATTTTGAATTCGAAAACAAACATTACCTTCGAATTAGCGGCTCAGCTATGGGCACGAAAATGGCACCGAATTGCGCAAACTTGTTCATGGTGTCGCTCGAGGGGCCCTTCTTGGAAGCTCAACCCGTTCGCCCACTCATATACAAGAGATTTCTGGATGGCATCTTTTTTGTTTGGCCGCATGACAAGGCAAGCTTGCATAAGTTCGTTTCGGTCTTCAATGCGGTCCACCCGTTTATATCTTTCTCACATAATATCTCAAGGACATCGGTAAATTTTCTCGACGTCACCATTCAGGTAGAGGGCACGACCACCACCATAGCACTATATAGAAAACCCACCGATCGCCAGCAGTACCTGCACTTCGAAAGTGACCATCCACGGCATTGTGAGATGAGCAGTCCCTATATCCAGGCCCACAGATACCGCAGAATTCGCTCTAATAACACCGACTTAGACCACAACTCCCAACAACTCAAAAATGCCCTCATTAGTCAAAAGTACCCAGCAGCAGTAGTCAAGGACTCCATCAACAGAGCTTGTAACCTAATTGTGAGGAAATTCTACGTGGAATGAATCCCCGGAATGAAGAAAACCAGACAAACCTTGTCCTCACCCACTCATCTGCGTTGCCTAAACTTAATAATATTCTTTCGAGACATTTCACTATACTACAACAAAGTAGTCGCCTATCTTCAATCTTCCAAAAGCCCCGCCGAGTGGTTTATTGCCACAGAAAAAACCTGAAAGATATGCTACTCAAAGCCAAGACGAGTACCATTGAAAGCACTCAATTGAGGATGCCAGCCATGCAAGAAAGCACGTTGTAAGGTCTGTTCACACATGACAACCACCACTACTGCTAAAGCCAGCTCCTCAGATTACGTATTCAAAATAAATGCGCATCTAAACTGTCACAGCCATAATGTCGTCTACATGCTTCACTGTGACATCTGCGGCATGCAGTGCATCGGGCAAACAGAAACTGCCTTCTGTAAACGCTTTAACAATCAGCGTTCTCACGCAAAAACACAACCGAATTTGCCCATTTCAAGACATGTCAGCCTTGTGGGAAATTCATTCGATCAAATAAAGGTCGCTCTACTGGAGACAGGTTTTCACACAAAACGGGATCGCAAACAGAAAGAATCGTATCTTATAAATAAGTTCAAAACGCTGACTCATAGTATCAACGAGAGTGCTGGCAGCATGTCGTGCCTCCGGAGGACCACGGACACGTTGATTGACAACAGGATATGGATGCACATTGGTTTCAGACCCCTCCCTCCATCATATAACGGATTTTTTTCCCTTCAGGACCACCTACCATTAGCTCGGATAAGGGGCGCATGCAGAGGGGAGTGCTGTCCAGAAAAGCCACCCAAGCCTCGCACTGGACGTGCTGCGCGATAAACGCGGTCCGCGTTGGGACAATTGAGAAGAGAGAGAGAGGTCAACGTGGAACGGGAATGCCAGTGTGGCCGCACCTTAAAATTGTCGCGTTCTTCTAAGACATTGCAGTGGCGTAATTCGGTGGTTTTCTGTCTACGCCCTTTCATTCAACTTCATGCATGCCGTGCCGTATGTGTACTTTGCACTGCTCTATGCCGCTGCCGAGGACAGACAGAGCAGTCGTCGCCTTTCCCAAACTAGAGTGTACTGAACTCACCGTGCAGACCCCCTGTGTAACACGATCCCGGTCTTTCCTACGGTCCGACCGCTCTGCGGCTTGCCGCTGGCTGCCGCAAGTGCCTTTCTCTGTTGCCGTGACGCGGAAGTTGAAAGGGCAAACAAAGTAGAATCACCGGCTTCTTGGTAAAAGCAATGCCTCTCCCGCTAAATGGCCTGTCCTGGGTTCACTACGCAGCAAATGCCAGGCCAAGATCGCACCCTTAGTTACACCCCCAGCTCCTTCTTCCAGTCTGTGCAGATGCATTGTCTGTATTTTGTTTGTCAGTTTTAAAATACTACTTGTTTGTAAAATGCTACTTGAGCTAAGAGTTTTTTCTTTTCTTTTTCCTTTTTTTTTAATGCAGATCTCCCATGACATCGGATGCAGTGAATTTGGCACTGACTTCATGAATCAACGGCTATGCATAGGCTCGATTTGTCAATAGTGAAGTGCAGAGGTTCGTTGCTTGATTTTGTCTGAAATTTCTTCTTTTAAAGGCCCCCTCAAAACCTTTTTTTTTCTGTCAAACCATTGAACCTAGTGTCACTAGATAACCTTATCTAGTGACACTAATTGAACAGATTTAAAAAGCTGATTTCACTGCATGGCATGTGCGTTGTAAGGCAAAAGCGTTAAGTGCTCCATTCTGGAAAAAAGAAAAAAACTTGTTGTTCAGTCAATCAAATGGCCGCTATTGTAAAGAGCAAATAAAGAACTCCTGTGATCCAATTGGATTTGAACCCTGAGCTCCACAGAAACAGCCCACCCCGCTACCACTGTGCTATATTTGCACGTTGCCAGCAACAAAAGTTTCCGTTGTTGTTCCTGCCTTTGTCCCATATATACCGACTTGGGGAGTGGCAAGGAATCAGGAGATTTGAGCAAGTAATGTGCCTGCTGCACAAAATTCACAGATCTATGAATTGGAAACGTTAAAGTTGTAGAATAGTGCATCCCACCATACACCTGAACGTGACGGCAGAAGAAAAGCTGCGCACAAGCCAGCCACAGCCACGATTCTAATACAGCTGTGTCAAGTGCCAGTGTTCTTGCTGATGTAATTAACGTCGTACGGCGCAGAAATGAAAGAAAGAAAGAGACGTAAACACACTGTTGCAGAAGAGAAGCCGGTCGAAGTAATTCGCACAAAAATCAAAGAAACCAAAGTGAGAAAAAAAACGATAAAAATATATTGTACAGTAAAACCTCATTGCAAGAGACAAAAGGACGTAGAATGGGGCTAGTTGGTGATGCTTTATACTGAATTGCGCTACAGACGAATAGGACGCTAACAGGAGTGGGACGAGGGACTTGCGCCTCGACTTACTCCTGTTAGCGTCCTATTCGTCTGTATACTTAGCGCAATTCAGTATGATACAAGAGACACGCAAGGGACCCAGTAAATGTGCCTCTTGTTACCAAGGTCTCTTGTAGGCAATGTTGCTAACATGGGGAACATAGGAAAACCGACCAAATTGTCTTCGTTCAAATGTTTCTTGTAACAATGTTTTACTGTAGCAGCTAAAAAATTGTTACATAAAAAGTATCACCAGGCTATTGCCTTCAAAGTATGTAAGCAGACATCAGTTCCTCTTATTTTCGCTTCTCTGCACGGCATTTTTGTAAATTCACAGCAAAAAAAATGTGGGCATGCGTGCGGGCCGATATAGGTTTGAGAGTGAATTGACGTTTCAGTTACATCACATGTCAACAACCCCCTGCCCCTTCAACAAGAGGTTACCCACCACTTTCGCTATACCTGAAAATAATTAATGACATATTAACGGTTTAGGACCAGTGTTTCTAAGTAACATTAATGTTGCTTCGACTGAAGTCTGTCCCTATGTCTTCTTATGCAAGCCCTGTAACTACTTCATAATCTTGTGCATTTTTTATTCACTAACATTGATGCAGCACCTCCGGATGATCACCACTTGATTAAAGAAATTCTGGAAGACAAGCAGACACTCTCTGTAGACCTACATCACCTCTTGGAAACTACGTACCGATCCCTCATGGCTCAAGGGCTGCTTCTGCTTTCAAACTCATTCCAACTAAAGGCAAGAAACGTAAGTTTGGTTCTGAGTAATTGTGGACACGCCTTCTTGTCCAGATTGCACGGTGGAAATGATGTTGTATCATTTACACCAAGCCTTGGCATGCCACACTGCGTGGTGATGTTTTTTTTTTTGCAATTACTATACGTTTGCACCCACACGATGCCACTTAACCTCTTACCTGGTTTTACAAATCTCATACTAAATTTTCCATATGGCCCCTGTAAAAGGCCAGGAAAGTTAAATACAAGCCCCTAGCAGTCTGTAGTAAGCCAAAGACTGATAATGATTAATTGAGTGATTGCTTGTTCGCTTGCTTGATTGGCTGTCTGATTGATTGATTGTAGTTTTTACGCGCCGACACTACACATGCGATGAGGCGCGTTGCAGTGGAAGGCTCCAGATTAATTTTGACCACCTGGAGATCTTTACATGCGCGCCGAAATCTCGAACACACGGGCATTTTTGCTTTTCGCCTCCTTCAGAAAAATTGGCCGCTGCGGCTGGGAATCGAACCCGCGTCCTCGTGCTCAGCAGCAGAGCACCATAGCCACTGAGCCGTTGTGATGGGTAAAAGACTGATAATCAGTAATTAACAAGTGCCCAATATTATGACCACATGGCATATGCTGAACGAAGCTGAGGCCTGTTACCCATCTGAATGTAGTGCTTTGTCCGTTCCTGTTATGAGTTGAGCTTCTTAGATTTGTTAATTAAATATTGCGGTATATCAGCATCATGAACATTAGCAGCGATGATACGAGCTTTCAAGGATAAAAATGTGATCACATGAATCCATCTCAAAGCTTTTTCATTGTGGTTCGCCCTTTTAATTGACAATGATTAGCTGTTGCCTTCACTGGAAGCTTAGTTTACGCCAGTTTACTTAGTTTAACAAACCACGAGCTGAGCTGATGTATGTGATGCCAAGTGAAAGGTCACTTTTTTCTGTTAGTTGTAATCGGCTCAGACTTAATATTCCGGTATTGTACTAACAGGGACATGTGTGCTCGACATTGAATGCAGGTGTCTCCAAAATTGTCAAACGTAACGTAGTGTTGAGTGTCTCTAGTGCTGTACCCTGCAAAAGACGAAAATATTTAAAATAGGTGTTGAGAAATTTAATTGTCCCAATTTTGTAGAGAGAAAATACTTGTACATTGTGCCCATCGCTAAGACAGTGTCTTTACTAATTACAGGGGATGTTAATAAGTTGGAGTTCAGCATGCATGTTTTAAAGCGTCCTGGACTGAATAGCTGAAGTAGTCTTTGTGTTTTGGCTCTAATTCCCGAAACTGTTAGATTGTTAATGCTGCTTAATGGTTTAATGGTTTAATTTAAGTACTCTTGAAGCCTAAGAAGAAACTTTGTGTGGTTAGCAAAAGCCTCGAAGCCTTATTTAGCTTAGACTTGCGACGTAACTTCAGCTATGCTTATTGTCACGTTTTCAACAGTTTTGTTCGTTCACATTCTGTTGGGTTAATACTTCATTATGAGCCTATCTCCAATGCTGATGATTTTTTGTTTTTGTACTTTTTAATCTGTGTGCTTTGAAAATTTCAATCGTTACAGTCACAATGGTGGCATTGACAGTGCTCATGCCTTTTTGTTCAGGCTTCTGGCATCAAGAAGACTCCCCAATGCCTGAGAAGTATCTGCGCTCAATTTCTCACAGAATGCCTTTTGAGAAAGGCCTGGACTCGCACAAGTCACCCTGAGCATATTCGGTGCATGGTCTGGTAAGGAAAGGATCATTGTCACGATAACAGTGATACCAATTTTATCACGAACTTAAAAGAAATAATCAAGATACCGTATTTACTCGATTCTAAGCAACCCCCCTTTTTTCATGATCGTGATGCCCAAGTGTGTGTGTGTGTGTGGGGGGGGGGGGGGGGGGGTGGAGATGGGCTTAGGTATGAGCAAAGTCTGGTATGAGGAATATAAAATGACTCCACCCCCCCCCCCCCCCTCCGCTTTTTTTTTGGCAGCTGTGCCAGGAGTAGCATTTTATTTGGCAAACATCCAAAAGAAAAATAGGTACAGACAGTGAACCCGCTGCTTACATCCAATACTCTGGCATTCTCACTACCACTTGAGTCTGTCGCGCCGCTCGAGCGACCGCTGTTAGTAATACTGCATCAGGTCATCTTCTCTTTGGTGGAAGTGGTTTGTAATTGAACACCTCTTGTGTGACTTGTCCACAAGGTCAACTTGGACGTGCTTGCAGACTGGCTGTGCACGAGAAGCTAGAGACTGCGCCGCACCAACAGCTCCGATTCAACAACAGAGCGAGCGAGCACACTTGGCGGTCCGGGCAACGCACACTTCATCGCAGAAAACGGGGTGCTGAGATTCACGCGCAAGCATTTTTACAAATTTTTTTCCGAAAGTTGGGGAGGGTGCTTAGGTTCTCGAAAATACGGCATTAAAGAAAACGAAATGAAGCAGTCCCAACCACTTTCTGGAAATTTCTCTGTGACGTCACGGCATATTGCTCGTGTGACTAGAAGCTGCTGGCCTAAGCGACCGCCGAAAAACATGACTGGGCAGTTTTAGATGCGACGCTGAGAGCATCTCTTGTCGGCGGCCCTGTCCTTCCTGCGTGCGTCCATTGTTGTTGTCCGCGTGCGTCCGTTGTTGTTGTCCGCAGCCACTCTTCCCCTCTCCTCTGCGATAGCGAACACTCTCTCGCGAGTGGCATTGGATTGGATTCGATTGGATTGGCTTGGATTGGATTGGATTAAAGTGGACTGTTGCGTCATAGCCACGGCACTCTCTCTCTCCGCGGTCTCCTCTCCTTCGGGCGCGCTGCGCATATAACCGGTGTGCCGCTCTCCGGGGGCCTTTCGGTCGACGGTTGCTCTGCGCTTGCGCTTGAACCCCCCTCAGCGTCGCATCACACCAGGGTTCCCGCGAGGGGAGGTGGGCGTAATTTTTAGTGGGGCCTCTAGTTTCATTTGATTGTACCGTGAAGTTAACGCACTGATAACTGTCTTTAGTTCTGTTTCATATTACGTCACCCCTGTTTTATTATGGCACTGTAGTCTGAAACATGAAAGCTTTTCACTATTTCTTGTGGTTTTTAATTAAAAAGCACTTTTCGTAGCTGGAATGGAGCTTAGTGAGTTACCAAAGGCTAGTTTTCTCAAATAAGCGAAGTAGCATTTTGTCTTCATGGCCTCTCATAAACGTAATTTACATTAGCTGAGCTATTCATGCAGTTTGAGACTTGTTTTTACTTTACCTGCCATGAAAAAAATGTTAGTGTGGTTTCCAAAAACTTTCTGAAGCTCTACTGGTACAACATTGCCGTAATTACTGTATTTTCGCACGTATTACCCGCCCCTGCATATAATCCGCACCCCCACATTCATCCTGCCGGAGGAGGAGGAGGAGGAGGAATAAACATTTATTCAACTGTATGAGTTCCGTTGTGGGAGGCCTCCTTAGTCCAGGAAGCCTTGGTCCTTGGCTGCCTGGCGGGCCCTGTCCACCAGTCGTTGCTGGTCTTGAGGGCGTGATCTGGTCAGCTGGTCCTCCCACTGCTCCAGTGTTGGGTTTGGTTGGGGGTTAATGATGGTGATTGTCGGCACTCCCAGACCATATGGTAGAGAGTGTTGGGTGTGGGGCAGTGTTGACAAGTCAGAGTGTATGTTGTTGGGTAGATGGCATGGAGTAGTGTTCCGTGGGGGTAGGTGTTAGTTTGCAGCTGTCTGAGGGTAATGGTGTCCTCTCTGGTCATGTTGGGGTGTGTTGGAGGGTAAATGCGGAAAAGAAAAAAAAATCCTCACGTATTGCTCGCACATTTGATAAAGGAAAGGCTGCATCAAAGCTACAGCTCAAGCAACACATCCATACTGTGTAGACAAAAAAAGCGTATATTTAGCAAGTATAATACACTGACTGCAAGGTGAAAGTCACAATTCACTAATAAAAGTCAGTTGTTACCCGCCGCGGTAGCTGAGTGGCTAAGGAGTTGTGCAGCTGAGCACGAGGTCGCGGGTTCGATTCCCGGCCGCGGCGGCAGCTTTTCTGATGGAGGCGAAAAGGGAAAACGCCCGTGTGTACGCGAGATTTCGGCGCACGTTAAGGATCCCCAGGTGGTCAAAATTAATCTGTAGCCCTCCACTACGGCGCGCCTCATTGCCCGCGTTGCGTCGGCGCGTTAAACCTTACAATCAATCAAAATTCAGTTGTTAGAGTGCGCTCGTCCTTGTTTTTCCTTCCTTGTCCTTGTATGTTTTGCACAATTGCTGCCATGGAAGGCTTAGTCAGTGTTACTGCATTGGAGCTTCACAGCACAACGTGTATTGCCGTGAAGCTGCTCTAAAGGAAAAACCCCGCGTATTATCCGCACCCCTACTTTGCCACTGAAATTTTCGCATTTTTGGTGCGGGTTAAACACGCAAAAATACGGTACTCCTCTCTTTCTTTTTCTTTTCTTCTTTTCCAGTGGACAGCTCTGGCAGTTTGGTGGCTGAAAAAGACTGGCAGAAATGTGAAACGTTTGCTAAAATCGTCGCCAGAGCACCCAGCACCGAGCGCATTCACATGCGCTCGGTATTTTTCCTTGGTATATTTTTTTTTCTGGTAACTTTATGTGGAGGAAGGAAAAGCTGCGCTGTTAACAATTCTCTCTGATGGCTGGTGGCATGGAAATGAGTGAGCTACCAGGGGCTAAGTCTTTCGAATTGAACAAATTTGTATTTTGTTTTTATGGCCCCTTTAAAGTCTGCAATGCCTTTTCTATGAGCTGGCACCGCTTATTGAATATGGAGCGAAACCGGCTTCTCGAGGGTAGATAAAGCGCTTGAGTAAGCCAAGGCGAGCCAAGCCAAAAGTGTTGAGTGAAACCAGAGCTTTGAAAAGTTACGGTGATGTCCCCTGGCATTTGCAGTGTATTTTCATGACAGGAGGCTCTCCCCCTCCAGATAGCCTCAAGGTTTTGACCTCAAATCATGCACCATAAGTAGAAATATATTGTGAATTGAATCAGGTATTTATTTATTACGAATATTTTCATTTTAATGCATGAAACTCTGGAGCATGGGGAATGAATACTTTCTGTTTAGTGTACATGGAACTGCAGTGGAGGGTGGAAGTAATCGCTTTTGCACTGGACATAGCAGGAAAGAGAGAGTTCCATTGGATGTGGCATTTTTTACGGGGCAATTCTGTAATTCATCCACCTAGGTAAGAGAACAATTTCAAGAACGCCATTTTGTTTCTCAATGTTGTCCCCATCT
Source organism: Haemaphysalis longicornis (assembly GCA_013339765.2). NCBI lineage: Eukaryota > Metazoa > Arthropoda > Arachnida > Ixodida > Ixodidae > Haemaphysalis > Haemaphysalis longicornis. The sequence continues at coordinate 84,296,307 of CM023449.1, read as the reverse complement.
GCTTTTTCCCCAGTGCGTTTAACCAAGTCGAAAAAAGCTCTTACATTGAAGGCTTCATCACTTGAAATCTACTTTCCATGGAAGGACATCGTCAGAATCTGAAATTGGAAGCAATGTGAGGAAGTTTGGTCCGCACTGTATGCTTCATGATTAAGCTGCTGTAACTCGCATTCTCAGATGGGGTCCTGGGAGTGATGTGATGTGTGAACTGACGCATTGTCGTGAAAGAGCAGCATACCTGCTGTTAGCTTTTCTGATCTTTTTTTCTTCCTATTTACTCAAGCAGGGTGATCATTTAGTTTGCATAGCTTTCCTTGGTTAGAGGGGCCACAATGACAAAATACAATCGTGTTCAATTTAAAAAAAACTATCATGTGATAACTCACTCAGCTCCATTCCATGCATGAAAGGGGCTTTATCAACCAAAAGAAATGTGAAAAGTATTTAAAAAAATTGCGCCCACCTCCCCGCGAGGGGAACCCTGTGTAGATGCGACGCATCGTGGGGCTCACTTGGTGTTTCCGTTGGATTGATTCTAAAATCGCGTGAAACGTGTCGGGAACGCGTATGATTATTATGTTTTATGATTATTATTATGTTTTATTGGCCAATCTTGGTCAATCTCTCTAAGTGGTATGCTTGGGGCTTCGCTGTCGCAACGACCTTTACTCCATCATTGTTGCTGCAAGTGGGAGCTTCTTTTCTTTTATTGCAAGTGTTAATCATTGCCCCATCATGCGTTTTATCAGTAGCTTCTTGACGTAGTTTGAATGAGTCAAGGATATAAGGCGCGTTCGTAGCATTTCATTCTGTCTCGGTTTTGTGGCGCAGTGGGAAGAGCACCGTGTACCTCGCGTTCCGCCCACAGGGTCGTGGGATCGAAACCGGGCGCCGCTAACTATTATTTTTTTATAGTGTAGGGGGAGGGGCGGACGACAACAACGCCGACGACGCTGCATGGACAACGCGAGTGAATGAGACGTAGTCGCATCTAAAGCATTCAGATTTTATGATACAGTGATGTAATATATATGGGCAGGAATGACATTATATGGGCCATCGTATGAATGGAATGACATCATATGGCATCTGGGTAGGCATGAGTAGGTGACGGAGCCGAGTGGCCGGCTGACACGACGTGAGGCCGCGTCGCGTTTGCAGGACAAATAAAGATGTTTTCTCTCTCTCTCTTGTGTGGCTTGAACTGAAGGAGTGGGAACGCTTCGACGTCTTGGATGACGGTGGCCATGGCTTGGCCTGCAGACTTCTTAACTTTTTGGGACTTGGCTATGATTTGCACTTTCGATGCGTTGACTCCATTTTGTATTCTGGATGCTTGCGAAACTCTATCATCTCATCTCCAGTTACTAAGCAAAAAAAAAAAAAAAACGGTTTGCTTTGACGAAGAGGCTCCAAGTTTGCCTCAAAGCTCTGCAGTCAAGCAGCCTTACAACATGCCATCAGCATTTGGAGGACTGAAATCATCTGTCGAGCTGAACCTACTGAAGCTACCAATTCTTCACAAATCTGGACAACCATGATTCTTTGATCAGACGGGACTAAATCCTCAAATTTTTGCACGTTTTGTGCATGTCACTTTTATAGGCTGCGGGTTGTCTTTCAGCAGACTTCCTACCATATTTAAACTGCTTTCTTCGAAATTTTACTTGTAGGATGAATAGGCAGACATGCCACAAATCGCAGTCATGTGTTCATGAACATGCTTGAGTTTTTCTCCTTCTTTTGTGTAAGAAACTTAATCGCGAAGTGTTGCTCCAAATCGAGCAATTTCTGGCATGCTTCACACAAAGGTTCTTCTAATATCCTGCTGCATCGCAAAATGTTGCGACATTTCCGCATTTTGTGCCTGACACAGCAGGTTTGGATTTGGGCAAGCCAGGCTAGAAAGCATAAGTGTATCCTCCCAATAAATTCAGCTTAAACCTCTTGGGTTAGTTTATGTCCATATCACATGCATCTGCTTTATTAAAAAAATCTGCAGAAATTCAGAGAATTGTCTATGAGTGCATAGCATTCTTATGCCACTTGCCAGGAGTGTGAGGTTCTTACAGCCAAATTTTTTGGTTTTTCAAAATTCTGTCTGACAAATTATCTCCATTTATGCTATTATAACGATTACAGGTGTTACTTCCACCAACTCTGCGTTTTTTCAAAATTCTGTCTGACAAATTATCTCCATTTATGCTATTATAACGATTACAGGTGTTACTTCCACCAACTCTGCGTTTTTGTGAAAATGTGAGGTGTTACACAGTTTGGCATTTTCCCTATTTTTTTCTACTTTTCTTTTTTTGCTTTTCAAAATTCTGTTTGAACGCTTATCTCCATTTACGCTATTATAACAATTAAAGGTGGAACTTCCGCGAAATCTGCATTCTTGTGGAAATGCAGGGCGTTACATGGTTTGCTGCCATTTTAGCTATTTTTATTTTTCATATTTCTTGTTTTTTAACAATTCTGCCTGACCAATTATCTATGTTTATGCTATTATAACGATTAAAAGTGGAACTTTTGCCAAATCTGCACTTATGTGGAAATGCAGGACACTACACGGTTCACCATTTCCACTATTTTTGTCTATTTTTCTTATTTTCTAGTTTTTCAAAACCCTGTCCGGCTTTTCAAATCCTTTCGGCTTGCTTCAATTACTCTCTTGTAAGCGCTTTCGGAGCGAGCTTGGTGCGTTCGGCATTTTTGCACGACTTCGGCGTTGCGCGGTGAAGCTAACGCAAGACCTCAAGCTGGCTGAAACTTGTGCCATGTGTATAACTTGACTATGGCGCGTCAAAGCAGTGATCCTAATCCACAGATATTAAAAATCCAAATATTTCGAAGAGTTCACTGCAAATCAAATCGAACAGCAAGCACCCTTTTCGAGTCATTTGAACTTTCATCTATCTGCACACCTAGTCTTTAGCACTCAGGACTTTCTTCCGTTTCTTTTTCCCGTTCTTCTTCAACCAGGTTTTAAGCTGCCTTCGTGGCCTCCTGAGGGATCCTGCTGACATCGTTCATCACACCACAGTTCTTGCCCTTGGATGCATCATCAAAGGAATGGGCCAACTGATTTTCCGGGTGAGTATTAAGCCCAGTTTATTGTGCTTTTATTACTAACAGTCACACATTTCCATAATCTTTGCAGTGCTGGTTATCTTTGCAGTGCTGGTCATGCTGGTTAAAAGCACTGGTTCTGTGCGAGTCAGCACTTAGTTATGCCAGCAGTTGTGCTGCAGCAAGGCTATCTGAAAAACTCGTGAACTTGCTACTCACCACCGCCCACAGTTGGCATTCTGAGTGGTTTATCTATGTTTATAGATATCTATATCAGTTATAAAAGCCAGTGTGGAATCGGTGCAAGAAAGCTGCCCCTTTCAATTTCTGCTCACGACGTGAGCACAGTGCAAAGATCGCGCTGAACGTTGCTACCAGTTTCAACTGTATTAAAGGGGCCGTGCAGACAAAACACAAGTTTGGTTCAATCGAAATATTGCCTTGTTAGAATCATACTGACACCTCTTTTAATGCGCACTTCGCTCAAATAAGCTATATAATTAGGAAAAAAGGGAATCCATGTTACCCACAAGCTCTTTTCCTGTTTCCCGCAACAGAACCTATGAGGTCATATGCCCCGCTGTGCAATTGGCTGAGGCTGGCCAAATCAAACCCAAATTAGGCAGGGCTTATAAGTTTGCCGAACGAGCTATTTGTGCCAAAATGTAATTCATATTCATTTTACAGCAGTAAGAATGGTGGGGTAAACAAAGAAAGTTATGAAAATACACGTAAGCATAGCAGTACCGATGCACAGTGCTGTTGGTACTGCATGCACTATGCTTGTTTTGGCTGCGCAACAGTCCGCCGCTTTGGAGTTGTCTTACACGGCACTGGCCGATTGGTGTAAGCGACGTCTTACGTGACCCTGTTTGTTGAGCATACCCCATGTTTCACGAAACGGTTACTTTCTACAGTAACAAAAACAAGCCAGGTGCAAATACGGCTAAAAACAAAGCAATGGCGGGCAACGGTCTGTGGCTCAGTATGGTAGCGTCGTCTGGGAGGACTGGCGGTAAGCAAGGCTGCACAGCCTAATGGCACACTGGAAGTTCGTTTGAATGCCCGCTCTTATAACTTTATGGCAGACGTCACGAAAACACGATTTGGCAGGCTTATCAAAATTTTAACCTAAATTGGTTAATTTCTCAGTGAATACGGCATCGTTTGCTGCCGGACAAGTGCTGGGGGCACTATAAAACACGAAATGTTTCAAATAAAACAAATGTATTTTGTCTGCAAGGCCCCTTTAAGGATGCAACCAGTAGCAAAGCAGCATAACATCTTAGCTTGCCGACACAGGTGTTTCGGCAGCGTAGTGAGAACACAAGCAAACGTGTCAGCCAAACACAAATTCACTCCAACGTGTGGTTTGATGCGCCAGGCCGCGTTCCAAGGGGTGTGAAAAAGTCTGAAGACATCACGGGTGCCGTCACACAGTGGAAACGGAGAAAAGTTGTGCTGCAGCATTTGACGACTAAGAAATGTTGCAGTTTATGGTGTAATGCAAGGGGCGCATGCGTTTCAGGTGATGCCAGAAGATGTGACACACTCGATATCTGCTTTCAGCTCTTCATACTGCAGTGAACTATTGGCGACCTTTTGTCTGATAGAGGGAAGGCAGGTATTCCTTTCGATGTGTAAACTGGAGTGTTATTCCGCTCTTTTCTTCACTGAACACCTAATAAGGTGCGTTGAAATGACTGATTACTGTGGGAAATTACTGTTTTTTGCTGGCCTGTGAGTGTTTTTGCTGGCCTGTGGCCTATGAGTAGGGCGTTGCATCTTACTTGTACACCTTCACCAGAATGTCTTATCAGTAGTTCTGCATGATTTTTTTTGCGTATGCAGCGCGGAGGTGGAAGTTGCTGGCTGCTCAGGACACCATTTTTGTTATTTTTTAAAAACATTCTTCACTGTGAAACGTAGTAACCTTCAGAGTAATATTTTTCAGCACATTCGTTACGAGCCCAAAGCATCGATATGTGTGTTTGGTGTTATTTATTTCCTTCTTTTTTTTTTGCAGTGGTGAGCATTTTTATGCATTTTTTTGTTGCTTTGTGTGCGCTGTGTCTTCCGTTGATAAACGGTTATAGCCCTATTCTGATGATGAAAGGCTCTAGGGCCTTCGTATTTTCATATATGACCACTTATATTGTTCTTGGAATGATGTCTTCCCAACAAAGCATTGGGGTATTGCACGTATCTGTCAACTTTCACTGGAGGGTTTCTGCAAATTGTTAAAGAACTTTCTTCATGGGAAAACAAAGTAACCTTCTGGTCAAAAAAATTTTCAGCACAATCATTACCTTTTCAAATCATATATATATATATATATATATATATATATATATATATATATAATATATATATATATATATATATATATATATATATATATATATTGTGTGTTTGGTGGTGGTTCTTTTTCTTTTTGTTTCTTTTTTGCAGGCAAGGGAATTTTTATGCTTTATTCTGCCACTTGGTTTATAAAAATTTAGGAGTTTTAAAGGGAGGCCATCAAAAGCAAACACAAGTTAGGCAGGGCTTATAAGCTTGCAGAATTTGCACCTTAATTTAATGCATATTCTTTTTATATCACCAAGAATGGTTGGGGTATACAATGGAAGTTATGAACGTACACATAAATATTGAAGCACCAGTGCATACTGCGCACTTGTTATAGCTGCACAGCAGTTCAATGTACGCCTTGGGATTGCTTCACACGACACTGGCCAATTGGCATAAGCGACATTGTCTTACGTGACCCTGTTTGCCGAACATACCCAATGTTTCACGAAACGCTTACTACTTTCAATCGCAGCGAAAATAAGCCTGGTACAAATCAGGTAAAAAAAAACAAAGCGGTTCCGGACAGCGGGCCTCAGCTGTAGTGTGGTGCCATCTGGAGGCACCATCTAGAGGTTAACGAAGCAGTGAAAGATGTTTAGTCATCTGCTGCAGCTCTAGACAATATACTTAACATTCGTTTTAAATACCTGCCCTGGATACTTCATCAATGACGTCACAAAACACACAATGTAGTGGGAGAATTGAAATTTTGGCTTGAATTGCGTGCTTTCACTGGTGCACTATGAAACCCTTAATCTTCAGAATAACATAAACTCGTATTTTGTCTTCATGGCCCCTTTAACAGGGAGCTGTTGTAGGTTGAGCCATTTTGTCCATCTGCTGAAGGTTGTGCGTCACACGGGCATAGGAGCAGGGTTCCAGACCTACCGGCGGCCTTGCAGAAGCTGGTTCCCAGGCCTACAGATAGAGGGCCCAGTGGTATCGCGAAGCTTAAAATTTGGCCGGTGATAGCGTTGCCGTTCTCGGGTGAGCACCTGTTAACGTTCGAGCTGACACAAGATTGGACCACAGCTCCAGTGTTTCAGCAGATTTCATAGTGTGCAGAACTGTGTTTATTGTTTGTTTGTTTGTCTATTTTTAACAGGTGATGCTCCATGAAGTGAGGCAAATCTACCAGTATCTGAAGCACTTGTACACTGCAACATCGGACACTGTGACCAAGATACAGGCACAAGTGGCTATTGACCAGCTGACCTCGGCAACGCGAGAATTCTTGCGGTCTCAACTCCGCACAAAAAAGGGGATTCAGATGCCAGATTTGCAGCATTCTTGCACAAGTCAGCACTGACTTACCAATTAGTGTACCCTTGTTAATAAAATATCGTTTTTATTCAAGGTGAAACCTAGTTAAGCACTACTTTGGGATAGTTGGTACGTGTCGAACTTAGGTCAAAACACTTGCACTGCTAAGGCTGTTAAAAACATGGATGGAGATGAAGAAAACACAGCACGAATGTGAAGGAGCCTTGCGATTTCGTGCTGTTTTTTTCGTCTCCGTCCGTGTTTTGAAAAGCCTTATTAGAGCAAGTGCTACAACCTTAGGTGAAAGTTATAGCTGACTCTCCACTAATCTGTCAACATCATTGCAATTCGCACTCAGAGTTGCATTCCTGGTCAGCATTGACTTTTGAGCTTTCCATTCACAAAAAGCCTGCTGCTTCATTGGTGTAATCAACAGTATCGACAAGGCTTTTACGCTCCAGTCATGAGAAGCCTGCAGCTTCATTGGTGTAATCAACAGTATCGACAGGGCTTTCATGCCCCATTCATGAGAAGCCTGCAGCTTCATTGGTGTAATCAACAGTATCGACAAGGCTTTCACACTGGCTGCTATCTCAACTCTGTTTCGGAGCTCCAATGGCTGGGCTGGTCGGGCCGAGTACATGCTGTCTGTGCTGTCATTGAGCTCGCCTCACATGAAAACATTGATTCACTGTATGACTTCAAGTGCTAAAGATGCCGCGATTACATGTTGATTCAGGTCTTTACTTTCACCACAGTTTATTCCTTTATTTATTTTATTCTTGTTTTTCTCATGCCAGTTGTATTTTATCTACCAACTGCAATTGAAACAAGGCATACTTTTCAGCCCTGTCTGACCCCCAGTACTGTGTAAGCGTAAATCTTTTGACTGTGTCTACAGTACTGTCCAAAACTACTCAGTTCTCCACTAAAGTGACATCCACTGCAGGCATTTTGTTAAAACAATACCGGGTCTAGCACTACTACACTCTCCATAATGCAACATAATGTAATCTAACGTGACCTAACCTAACCTAAAGAACAGAAACTTGAAATGGCAGAAGCTAACCTAAGCTATAAAAATTATAAGTTAAACTAAAGATGGAAAAAATAAAGGAGTCAAGAGCTGGAATTTAACCACCACCCTGGATGTCAGCAAGTTAAGATGGAACCTCTACACCACAGAGGCAGATAGCCTCCCTCGCCCCGGCCTCAGTATTGAATGTTCGAATGTTGTCGGATGGCACTCTAGCCACGGCTGCAGCGCTGAGCTGCAGTGTCGTCAAATGGCACTGTAGACAGTGTGAAAACTCTTCAAAGGGACACTGAAGGGAATTTGTCATGCTCCCGTTTTTGCTTGCACTGCGTAGACTGGCTCAAATGAACACACTTTTCATGGTTTATCCCGGCGATAAGGTGGGATTTATTTTATAAAGCCTGACAGAAGAAATACTACCTTCCGCGGTCTGCGGCGGCTGCACCAACTAACCGCAGTGACGTCAGAAAAAAATGCTACGTGATTGGACGAAGTCCAAGTTTAACATTCAAAGAAGTTTCGGTTTCGGTTCTGTGAAACAATATGGTTGACATATGACGTTATCGTTGGATGGGCATTCTCGATATCTCAATAATCGCCATACCGCACTTCTGACATGTTGTTCGGCTCTAAAATGCCTCAGATAAGCCTACCAGGACGGTTTGGAATAGTAGCAATCACTAGCCGAGGTCAACGCAGTGGATGAACGCTCTCCTCGTCACCGCAAACGCTCAAATGTCATGCGCGTTTCCCCATCATTGGAGCTTGCCTCACTGATGCCTGTATCGTAAAAAGCGTGTTCGCACCAGGCCAAGGGTCTGCTGATTCTGGTCTGTGCCCACTGCCCGCAAGCAGTCGGTGCTTATGGCAACAGCACGCCAACGAGAACTCGCTAGCACGTGCATCAGTGTCAGTCTGTGCGTATTCTGCGTACAGTCGGTAAAACGCTTGTCTATAACAGCGATTTCGACTTCAACGAGCTACATCCGAAAACTGCGGAAACATACTCGTTCCAAACATGTCGGAGGCAAAAGCTAAGGGCTAAGACTTCAGAATTCCGCAGTAGTTTTATTCAAATCCCGCTCCGGTGGGGCAGGATAGGGCTGAGAGTACGAAAGCTGTGTTATAGACAAGCCTTTTACCGGCTGTACTTGCTCGTGGAGTAATGAACGTTACGGCCCAAAAATGGTGAATTCAGTATAGAAAACATCAGCCTAAAATGAAAAAATCAACTTACAAAAAAAAAAAGACGTACCTTCAGGGAATCGGTCTTGCGACTTGCAAAACTGAATACCCAGCGCTCCAGACCACTAAACCACGAACAAGAACTGCCTGGAGTTGGAAATATAAGGTATATAACGTATAAGCAGTTTACATTTTCATTTAGTTTTAGTATTTTAACATGGTTATTTGAAAACCGCGCGTTAAAACAGGACCACAAAGAAAAGAACCAGACAGTACGAGCACTGACGAGCATTTTAAGCAGCTTAGATGACTATTTGTTGTAAAGCGCTCGTGCAGAAACTTTCACAATATCTCACGTCTAGACGGAAGAGCGTTCGCAGATGTGGGGTCGGGCTGCTGACCGCTGTGCTTGTTCGCCCAGCGCAAAAAAGTGCTCTGCTCCCTAGCTTTACGCTGTACGGTAAAAGACTCAGTTGATTTTATTTCCTTAGTACCTATATTAACTTCGCTGACTCTTCTCCCGCCTTCAATTGATCTTAGATTTTCCTACTAGCGTGCCAGTCAGCGAGGCGTCGCATGTGCGCTTTAGGGTTGCCATTCCCCCCTCCCCCCAAAAATAAACGGCCCTTCGGAGGGGGGGGGGGGGGGGGGGAGGAAGGGGTGGAATATAGGATATTTAATTTGTGTTGAAAAAAAAAGATGCCATGTTTCTGACATGCAGTGCCATTTATGGTAGCGTTTTCTTAAAGAGAAATCAGCATAACCTTTGTGATTGAGAGCTGGTTATTGCTCTGTATGTGCTTTACTGAGCATTTCGTTGTTTTGTTCCTCCCTTAGGTCCCCCTCCATCTCAGGCAGCGCGCTCACCCGCGTATTTTCTCTGCTCCCGTGTGTTTGTGCAGCTTGTCGACACATATTTATCGTCTTAGTTGTTGAATAGACACTTATAAAACGCCAGAACGGGCATAATCACGGCACGAAGCCCCCCCCCCCCCCCCCAAAAAAAAAAAGGCCAATGACGGCCGGTTTTATGTATGGACCGGCAACCGCCCCGCTGTTTAAAAAACCGGGCAGGTGGTCCAAACATGGCGTCGGGACTCCGGACTACAATTTGCGCTTGTAATCCTGCAATGTTTACAGATAACTTCAGTGTCCCTTTAAGGGAATGGTTATCATCATCATCACCCGCATTGACTGGGGTGCCGGTAGACCGGTAGCATGCTCAAGCAGTGCATGGCGATCAAGAGGTGTTCCAACAGCACTATCAACTGGCAGTGTATTCAACCTTTATGGCTCAAAATGCGACCTCGTATGTTTAAGTCCCAAATTGTGCCTTAATTTCACCTTCCTACGAAGGACTTATCAGGTGTCTTCACATTCAAGACGACCACCATACAGACAGATTGAAACCATATGGACAACCCTCCCTGCTATCCCTACCCGTTGTGGCCACTGGCCTTCCTTGTCATTAAAGCTAGCCAGCCCAGCCTTGTGTCGTCAGCCGACGCGTCACCGATAATCGCCGACCCATCCGCGTGGGGCAGAACGGTGCGGGCACAGTTCGTACGCTGATCTTTAGTCGCGGCCCGGAGGTCTGTGACGGGTGCCGATCGGGTGGGCTGCTAATGAAAGCGAACGGGAGGCCGCGCTTACGACGGTTTGGGATAGAGTCGTTGAGGCGTTGGAAACGGCACACAGCGGAACGTAAACAGCTAGGTTTGTCTGACATCTCCAGCCATCACTGAAGTAAGGCGCGAAAGCCGTGAATTTCGTAAACACAACCAGAATGCGCCGAAAGTGCATTACCTGATCTGCATGTTCCACGAGTGTGGCGTGCAGCTGGGCATCTTATCTATGAGGTGGGCTTCCGTGCAGCGCCGTTGTGTGTACTGCATGACACCGCCGAAGAGAGAGCGACCACGTTCGGGTCGGTAGCTGCCTTAGAGGAATTGACAAACACGCTGTTCTCCGCACTTACCGTGACATTCTGGTCCGCTATGGTCTTACTGTCCCGCCAACCTATGCAACCAACTCGCTAAAAAAGAGTGCACCGTTAACTGGTGCCTGCAAGCTGTGGTAACCAGAAACGGTGGCTCCGGTCAACGGCCATCCACACCGTGTGCGCCAAGTGTCGAGGGAGATGTGGACAGTGGCACGGGCTGCGGGTTTAGAACATGGCGGGGGACTGAGCTTGTGTAGGGCTGGACCTGCCTGGGATCAGACCTTGGTGTCAGGATTCGCAGTAAAGGTGTGATTTTCCAGGGACTGGTTGTCGGAGAACCGCGGCAGAGTGCATGCTAGAATACCGGTACCACAAAGCGAGCACCTTTTTCCAATGCAGCCCTCCCCCATGCCATCCACCTGTCTTCCTAATTACGCATACTGCAATATCCCCACGTAAAAAAAAACACTAAGAATGAACGCAGAGATGAACTTGTAACCAACAACGTGGTATTGTCTCCGCCAGACAGGCATGAAACGGGCATTGTGAACCAAAGTTTATTTTGTCATGAGACGCACTAGACGCCCGCGGTGCTGTTGAGAGCACAGGCTTAAACAAAGTAACGGATTATTCCCAATGCAGATAGTACAAGGAGCACAAACTATGGCCTTCCTCATCTCGCCGCCCGGATGGTCGCTCGAAAGCTGATGATGATGGGGGCGGTGGTAATGATTTGACTCAGGCTTCACCTTCGAGGCTAAGGATGGTAAATGCCAGCGAGCTTCCTAACTATTAAAGCATATTGCTTTATTTGTAATTCATCAAATGTGACGTGCCTGCCTGCATTGTATTCCTTGCTTTTTTGTCGTCAAGATTGTCGGTGACTCTTGGTAATGGCGACTGCAGTCCAGTTTAACGCCCCCATCAACTGTGAAACCCAGGTACAGTGCATGATGGTAGGCATTTCCTTCATTTGTACTGGGTTGGTACTTTGACATTCCAACACGTATGGGCATGAGGGCCGCGGCCTGCACCGACTTGCGATAATGTGTATACGCGTCAGGTACGGATCCAGGTGCCTACTTTGGGATAAGGGGCGGTTTAATAATGCTGACGGGAGGAGGGGGGGGGGAGGGGGGCGCTACCAACCCAGATGTCGTAATATGTTCTCAGTTGCACACTAAGTGCTTTTCTCATCAACATATTGCACACAAGCGTGTGACCAGTTTAAACAAGGCTCCCCCTCGCTGCCACGCTGATACTCTTTTTAGGGAAAAAAAAACTGGCTGTGGAAAAAAGGTATTAGCCCGCTCCTACAAGGCAGAGGTTGCGTCGTACGTCTAAAAAAAGTTAGAAGTGAGAAGTGTTTTGCTCGTCGCAGACAGCGATGGTACCCGTCGTGGTACACAAAATTGCACGTGCTGAAAAATAACTGTCGAGGGGTGTAGAAGGAGGGAGTGGATTAGTTAGTGCCTTTGGGGTGGGGTGGGGGGGGGGGGGGGATATCTGCCACTGATATGTGTCCCATGTTCTATGCACAGCCAGATCGGGCCTCAAAGAACAACGCATTCCCATTTTTATTCACGAAAAAAAAAATCAACAGAAGCATTTCCCCATCACTTCGAGCGTTATGCTACCAGCGTTCTTATAGCCGTGTAAAAGATTTGCGTTGACGCACTGCCCCCTTCACCTTTCAACGCAGCCCCTTTCACGATCTTTCCATTAACTGCACCCTTGACATCCCTCCAGTATCTCCCAACATGCCTTCCTCCACCTTATTCGCTTCGAACCTCAAGTTTTCCCGTGGTCAAAGCATTAGGACTTTCCTTGGCAATATTTACCAGACTTCTTTACTGCTACATTGTGTTTGTGTCACTCCGTTCGCTTTTGTTTCGCCGTCTTTGGAAGCGAATCCCTTCCACAGGCGGACTGGCACACGTAGCTTCCCTTCAATCCGAGCGTTCCGTAGCTGAGGTGCACCTGTTCTGCTCACGTGCCGTCACGTGCCCTAGGCCAATTCATGTTCCGTCGCTGACAACGCGCTGGGATAGCGTGGGGGCGACGCACTCGGATCCTACTCTCCCAAGCAATAGCCCAACATCCAAGGCCCAGTTTGGATGGCCACTGTATGTCCATGTTTGTACGTGCATTTTAGGACGTACAGTGGACATCCAGAAACGAATGTACAAGTCCGAATAACATCCGCCAACGGACGTAAAAAGTTACTATGAAGCATGAAATAATGGCGTAAATGGGATATAAAAGCAAAAACGAAAAAGGTACTGTGCTTTTCAATTAAAAAGATTTTGTACATCGACACCCTGGCTTGTAGGTTGCTTTCATCTGCGTATTTGTAATATTAAGCCTAATTTTAATTTTTTTTGAAGCACTTCACCCTCCAACGATGATCTCTTTGGGGAAGGATATATAGGAATTGAGAACCGCTAACGAAACATGTGAAGCAAGTTCACTGTGTTCATGTATGCCGTCTGCCCGGTTGTGCGTTAGCGGGTGTACTGTACTATTCGTTGTAAGAACATTAGCATGTTGTTATGTGATTCTTGAAATTTTTACTGAACATCCAAAATACAGCCAATTTCGGACGTCCGGCTGGGCGTACGGAAGTGTTAAAATCGGACGTCCAGCGGAGTACTCGGTACGTCCATCGGCCCTGAAGCGGACGTCATACGGGCGTCCGCTATGGAACCGGAATGGACGTACGGCGGACGGCCGACGGACGACCGGTGGTTGCTGGGGCTGGAGACGCGCTTTCAGTTTCCACATGGACTCGACTCTTTTTGGCGCGCAGCACTTTGGCGTCCGTTACTGTAGTTTTACGGCGGCATGCTCAGTACCGAGTGAATGAAGAGAATCGAAGACAGAAAGAAAACAGAGAAGGAAGGTGTGGCGAAAGTGTGAGGGTTATGGCGGCATGCCGGAGTGGCGCGAGATGCTTTTCAGCGGCGACGCATGGCGAAAGTGTGAGGGGAGGCAGTGAGACATGCTGGGCGGTGGTGATCGACGCGCTGCGAGATGACGCCATAGCAGCACGTGCCGTCGTGTGCTCGACGATGACGCGTTCGCTTCCTGAGAGAGAGAGAGAGAGAGAGAGAGAGAGAGAGAGAGAGAGAGAGAGAGAGAGAGAGAGAGAGAGAGAGAGAGAGAGAGAGAGAGAGAGAGAGAGAGAGAGAGAGAACAAAACTGTATTTAAAAAAAAAAGAAAAAAAAGAAAACCGGGTAAGCGAGGGGGGGGGGGCGGAGGACCAGAGGTCCGCCGCGACCGTCAGAGCTCGGCAGGTGACCAGCACTTGGCTGGACTCTTAGGAGCTGCCCGGGGCCTGCTCCCAGTGGAATGAGGAGGGGAGTGGGGAGTATGGGTCAGCAGGACATTCGCAAAGAGAGTGATACAGAGTATCCAGCTGACCGCACTTGGGGCAGTGGGGTGTGTGGAATTGATGTGGATGTGTATGTATTAGTTGAGTACGATGAGGGAACGTGTGCGTTTGGAGTATCCGCCACATGTGGGCAGCCTCGGGGATAGGTGTGGATGGGGGGGGGGGGAGTACGGCGGAGGAAGCGGTAATGAAGGGTAATTTCCCTGAAACTGAGGAGAGACTCGGAGGTCTCGGTCTCGGGAGGCCCGTGTATAGGTGTACGAGAAACAGCGGCCCAGGAAGTAAGAGCTCGAGCTCCTGAGATGCAGTTCGCTCTGCCGACACAGAGACTTACGATCGTTGACATTTGCGCGGGAGGTTCAAACACGACTCACGATAACATGCTCGGCGGCGGCGACGCGCTGCCACATAACGGCAGAATAGCGCGCGCCGCCGTGGGTTCGCTCATCACGCGATCACTTCCTGAGACGCAGCAGCTGTGCGCCGTGACCGAGGACTGCAGTTCGCGCTGCTCAAAAATTTCACATTAGGGAGTATAGTAATCGTCAGCCATTTTTTGGTCCACTCTTTACAGCGGTGGCTTACCAGAACACAACAACAATGACTGTTGTTCCGCCAATGGGCACTGAAGTATTTCGCCTTACAAAAGATCGGACAGATGCCGAAAGACCGAAGACTGCGGGTTAAGGGCCGAAGAATGTCCATGGCATCAAAAATGCCAATCCCAGTTCTTTCCAATTTTCGGCATTTATAGGCTTCCACAGACCTTTCGTTTTTCACTCCCGTAACCGCCATTCCTTTTTTCACTTTTCTTTGGGTGAACTTCGATGATCTATTCTAGCCTACAACACTCCACTTATGACTAATAAGAGAATACCAGCCCAGCGCTCCATTGTAGACGTGCGCCGTAGAGAGGTCCAAATATGTGAAGATCAGACCCGCCTCCTACTGCTTCTGATGACGTAAAACAGCCCCGACGCGCGGAAAAAGACGAATCAATTGCTATTACAGCCTCGAAAAATTGTGGACGACCAAAGAACCTTTTTATCACATGAAATAGGAGTGGCGTATAATTTAGGGTAAATGTACCATGAAATTTATTTCTCAGCGTTGACGGCGGTCATCCATGAGAAAGACACATACATGCACGCACTTTTCTTTGTTATCCAGTGTTCTTAAAAATGGTGCCTGTTAATGGTAGCTAGTCTACCCAAGCAACGACCGGACGTTCGTCGGCCGTCCAGCGTACGTCCGTCCCGTTCTACCGGACGCCCGCTGGATGTCCGTTTCAGAGCCGATGAACATACCATGCACGTTCGTGGGCCGTCCGGATTTAACACTTTCCTACGTCCATTCGGACGTGCGAAATTGGATGTATTTCGGACATGCTGACTAAAAGCGCAGAAAAAAAAAAAACGCGGGACAAGAGAAGAACTGCACATGCAAGCGCTTACTAACAACTGAGTTTTAATGAAACCAAAAGCGGAAAATCTCGACACAGCGCACCTTTCTGGCGCATCATACCCACAAAAGCTCACGTAATTACACAGCAGCAATCACACATGTGCCTCAACAGTCGGCCGACGTTCCCGCGAATGTTGGCAGATCGATAGCAGCATGACCGAACATCGTGAAGCCAAGAGATTTCCCGCCCATTCACTGAAAGCTATCTTCAAGACTCGGCGAATCCCTCATTAAGGAGGGACCCGGATGGGGCGCTTACACATGTTCCGTTCTTATTGTACAAAAAATTCCCCCGCATTTCCCCGAGGGGGAGAATGTGAAAGTGCGAATGCACGGTTGTCGGCCCGCTTGCGACGCTTGCGCTCGGCCCCCGCAGCCCACCGCCTCGCCGCCTTCTCTTCCATCTCTTCCATCGGGTTTGTAGTATCACGTGTACACCACGCAGTTATCAAGCCGCTATAACGCCGCTGAGTCGCCAACGCACGCCGCTGACGACGTAGTTTGAATGCGTTAAAGATATAAGGCGCGTCACTAACGCTGATATCACGTCGCGTCCGTGGCTTGGTCGGTAGAGCGTCGCGCTGCGGCCGCAAAGTCCGCGGATCGAAACCTGGCGCCGGATGCTGTTTCTTTATA
This sequence comes from Haemaphysalis longicornis, assembly GCA_013339765.2. Lineage (NCBI taxonomy): Eukaryota > Metazoa > Arthropoda > Arachnida > Ixodida > Ixodidae > Haemaphysalis > Haemaphysalis longicornis. Next base: position 84,279,962 of record CM023449.1, on the reverse strand, counting down.
GAGGAGCACTGCGGACGCCGACGCCGCCGCCGACGCCGGCGGTGGATGGTTTGGGGTCGCTTATAAAGTGCACTTAAATGATGAAGTAAGCCTCCGCCACCTCGCGAGTACGTTGCTGAGAGTGCCTATAGGACTTCTGTTTTTTTCCAGCAGAGGCACACACCCATGCTTCCTACATGGTCCGATAGATGCGAACATGGGGTCCCCTTCAAGGAAGAGGAGTGTTCTCGAAGACGGATGTTCAGGCACCTGCCCGTCTGGCCTACGTAGGATCCACCGCAATCGAATGGGATTCGGTAAACAACGCCTTTCGCGCATTTTACGTATTGTTTTCCATGCTTGATCCCGCACTCTTCTCCTCGAGTTCCTTTCTTTTGGTTGACTTTTCTGGCAATAGCTTCACACAAGGAGGACAATTGTTTGGTGCCGAGAACACAACCTTGACTTCGAACCTCCCAGCGACCTTCTTCAATCGGTGAGCCACGCGATGGGTGTAAGATACAACCACCATCCTCTCATCCCGACTGGCCACTCACCCTCTCCCTCAGTGAGTCCACGAGGGCGCTTGATGTCTTTTGCAACGCGGTGCGCTGCCGAAACCAACACTTCTTCATGAAACCCTGCCTGCTTTAGGCGAGTCACCTGGCATGAAAAGCTGGACTGCAGGCTCGGTTCTGGCATGACTTTTTCAAGGAAGACCTGAGGCAATTCACGGCTAAACCAATTCTTAACTGTCTTCGAGTGACAGGATGAGAAATTCAAAAGGGGTTTTGCACTCCTCGGGCTGAACTCCCAGCAAACGGGTCCGAACCAAAAATCAGAACCAAATCTAAAAACCTGATAGCGTTATCAGTAGGGGCTTCAGTGGTGAAACTGAGCCCCATCCCGCACTGCTTAAACTGCTTCAAAATATCAAAACAGCATCATGTCCGCTCTGCGGCAGAATAGTCGTCAGCATATCTACATACTTTTAGAGCTAAACCCTCAAGCGCACAGTCAAGGGACCTGTCCACACAACTTAGAAAAATGTCGCTTAAAACTGGCGCCACTTTTGACCAATACAAACTCCGGATCTTTGAATATGCACTTTGCCTTGCCAATATTCAACGAATGTGGACCGCAGGTAAAAGTCCAACAGTTCAAGAAATCTCTCAACCGATATTCTGCAGCGACCTGAAAAAGCAACTTCATCGTTGAGTACAGTAATACAGTCTTTCACGGATTGCATAAGCTGAGCAGGCTCTTTGTCCCGAGTTTTTTCTGCGCTTTTAGGCAGCATGTCTTTATACCAACTTGCCCACTTGTCGGTGCTCCTAAGATGTATTTCGGATGTTCAGTAATAACTTACAGAATTACAAATGAAGACGCATAAGTTCCTACTACGAATACTACGCTGCACAGCACAAACTCACTACTGGGCAGATAAGTATACATGAACACGGTAAACTTACTTCAGACGATTTGTTTACGGTTCTCAATTCTATATACACCCTTCCCAAAGAGATAATTGTTGGAGTCGCTGAAAAAAAAAATCAGGCTTAATTTTAGTTATATAGGTTAACCTGGATATGGCGAACCTCTATGTAATGAATTCCTGGATTTAACGAAGTTTTTTAATTACCCATTGCAAGCCCCGTTGTAGTCCGTGTGTTCATGACCTGTAACGAAGGTGTTGTGACGGTTCACCGTGATGTAACGAATTCGCTACGCTGATGAGTATTTTTGCACTTTTTTCTCGAAAATTCGGCCGGAGAAATGCACTAATTTAGCTAATTTCGCCCGCGCCGCAAACTACCGTGCATTTCCACGTGTGAGTGCGGTGTCGATTAGATGCCAGTCCTGCTTGTCGGCGTGTAGTCGCGCGTCTCAACAGCTATATCTGGTGTTGTCGGTTCGTCAGTGGTGAGTTCTGCTGACTGAAAACGAAAAGTTCGGTCTTTTCAAGAGAAGCTCCAAATTTTAAATGCTGTCTCCACCGGCGAGAAAAAAGAACGTCGCCGCCTTGTATAGAGTATCCCAGCTAGCACCGTCTCACCAATTTTGAGTGTGGAAAAGACAATGAATTAAGCTCGTGAAATGGCGGTCTGTCAGTATAAGTGCAGCAGGGTGGCGAGTTGGGCGAGTTGGTGTGCTTGCATCTTGGGGAACAGCGCGAACTAACAGGGACAGGGACAGGCAGCGCTAGTCCTGTCCACTTCTTTCTTATTGTGTCCCTGTTAGTTCGCGCTGTTCCCCAAGATGCAAGTATAAGTGCGGTCCTTCAAACGAGTTAACGCACCGAAAAGTGTCAAGCTGCCAAAGTGATACTTAAGTTGCGTTTGTGCACACGGGGGTAAGTGACCCTGCTGCTTTGAAGTGTCGTGTAGTGACTAACGCTCGTGGGAAAGCAGCAGGCATGAAAATCACGCATTTTTTTCACCGTGAAGTAAATCTTTCAAGGATGAGGTCACGGTCACTGATGTCTAGCATTGTGGTTTCCTTTCTGCTTCATTCACGCGAGCCTTAACTCGAAACCCGCATGTAACGAAAACCTGCATATAACGAAAAATTGCGAATTTCTTGTCAACTTCGTTATATCCAGGTTTAACTGTATACAGATTAAGCTTGCAATACAGGTATACCTGGATGTAACGGACCTCGATGTAACGAATTCCTGGATTTAACGTAGTTTTTCAATTCCCCATTGCCCCCGCCTTCGAAGACCGTGTGTTTGCCACCTCGATGTAACAAGGGCATTGCGGCGGGTAACCTTGATGTAACGAACTCGCTAAGGTGATGAGCCATTGATTTTGCACTTTTACGGCAAGATCAGCGAGAGAAAATGCACTAATTTGCAAAATACTAGCACTGCTTTAAGAAGCCAGCAGCTAAGAAAACGTCTAGAACCGCCAAAAACGAAATTCGTCATGATGATGATGAAATGAGGGCTAGAGCAATCTCATGGCTAAACTAGCACCAACTTGAGATTGTGTAGCCTGACACCAGGTGGAAAGAGTGTCAACTTCAACTCTTCAACTTTTCTCGGGCGACTTGCGTCGTCTCCATGATGATGATGATGATGATGCTATTGTTTCTCCTTTGTAGCTTGTGTTCTCCCCTTTTTAGTGGTGATCTTGTCATTACTTAAAGCAATACCACAAAACTAACTAACCTAGGTTCTTTATATCTTATACTCTGCTTCGTTTAATACTAGCGCTGCTTAGGGCAGGCACAAAAAGCTTATTAGGCACACAAATACTTTTTTCCCCTGTTACAGGTGGTAACTGTCTAGGCAATATTCCCCTCTCTGCTTTTCGTCCACCAGCATTCTAATCTTTTTTTCGTCGCCTCGACAGCCTTGAAGTTAACTTCCTCTGTTATACCTAAATCCTAGGGCTTCTGGAAGCCCAATATTCCCTCATGTAGATTTGGATGGATACCCTCACATTCTAACACTATGTGCCGCATAGTTTCTGTTTCTTTTCCGCAGACCACACATACCCATCATTTTGTGAATACTTCCCCACAAAACTCTTAGTTCGCAGGCAACCTGCTCTAGCCTTAAAAAGCAAAGCACTTCCCTGGGAATTATCGTAGAAATTTCCCTTTCTGATGTTCAATTTCTTAGCCTGGTACATCTAATAAAGACCGTTTTCTTAGCTTCTATTCCCCCCCCCCCCCACCCCCCCATTTATTCGTTCAATCTGTATTGGCCTGATTTTTGGTTCCACTGGCTGTTTTGGATTCTCCCACCATATCCCGAAATCTGGGACAGGAGCTTCTAGTTCAGCTGGCTGGCACCACGTGGCGTCTCAACCTTCAAGATTTCAAACTTCCCGCGCTGACGTATTCGGTGATGCGGGAAATGAAAATTATCAAGAAAAAGAATTCACGTTTCCAGTATCGGGCTTTATCGCCGATCGCCTTTCCGTGTGTGCTCCTTACGTACACCTCCCCTGCAGCAGCCCACCGTCATGCCAGCACTGCTGGTGCTTTTGATAGGGGCCGAGGCGACTTCTTAGTCTGGAGTGAAGTTGCTTTTCGCACCGTCGGACGGCGTTTGTTGAGGCTCTGCGCCAAAATAAATGCGACGGTAAAAAAAGGAGGAGGGAGGGGAGGGGCGTTATCCTTTTTATTATTTTTTTTTCCTGGGGGCTAGGCTAGCTGGAATAGCCCGTCTTGCTCATGTGAACGGCCAGCGTGAGTTTCGGCGCAATAGGATTCTATTGAAAGAATAAGTACCGACAACTGACCGAATGTTATCGCCGGCCCCGTTCAGATATCGAACTCGTGTTTGCTGATATCGGCAACCTATACGAATGTCTAAAGCTGTTTTACAGTGTTTTCACCTAACAATCAATATGGGGTTTTGGGGTAGAATACATGTTTTCACGGATTACTCAATATGTGTTTACCCAGTTGATATGCTTGGATTACAGAGAACTACTTGAGGATTTTGTTCTAATAAACCCGCAAACGAGCGAGCGGGATCTTGGAGTTTACACTCCTAAGAAGTGAACACGGGTTAGGATGAGATATTATTGCCTAGCAAAAAGTGCTGGACCTACAGTTTTTAAACTTTGCGAGTACATTCCTATTATGACGCAGGATCTTAATAAAGGTCCATCTTTAATGACACTCCTTACCAAAAAAAAAAAATTCCGCGTGCACTTAAAGTGACCCAGAAACACGTTTCAAAGGTGGCAATAAAATGCATACAGCTGCTTGAGCCCCGTACGTTCTATGTATAATTTGTAAGCAATTTTTAAACATAGCCTTTCTCAGCCGATGAGGCTGACTCCACAGTCCGCGCTGGCTGCGTCATTTGAAAGCCATTCGCTGTGTACGTTTTCTAACGACGTCTCGCCGCACGCGACGTCACGATGGTGCGTTTGCGGTCTCCATTCGTGTGCGGGCTTAGCTACCGACCGCCGCTTGCCGCCGCGCCGTCTCCGATTAAGCAGCGAAGTTCCGAAACGAGCACCCGCGTCCGCTGGACAGACATGAATTACCCGTGCTGCGTCGTTGGTTGCAAAGCCAGCGACTGGCGTAATGTGAAAACGAGGCAGGCTCTGCGAAAGATCGTCTGTTGCCACTCATCTGACTCTCGGAGTCGACGGTTGCCAAGATTTTTTTTTCGTGCTTGTGGCAGGCACTTCTATTTTTAGGATGTCTGCAATATAATGGCCTCTTATAATCGCTTGATCGCGAGGTTGCTCCGATAGTTTGGACACATAAATGAACTCGGTAAGCGCATTTCTCGCAAAGTTATACGCACATTTGCAACGTAAACAAACCGTCCTCGTCGTAAGCCTAGCCGGCAAAGCCGGCGGAGCAAAAGTCGGGAAAAAAAAAAGGCAATCAATAAATAGTTGAAAAAGGTTCCAAGACCCTTCCGCCGCCCCTGACAGTAAGTTAGGAAGGAGAAAAACCTAAAATATCCAAATCGTAGCGTCCGCACCATCCGGCCAAAATCGGCTAAGAGTAGGGCGCGACCAAGGGTGGGGTATGCGGGCAGACGAAAAGTTGAAAAAACTTGGCAACCCGAGGGCTTCAGAAACTGTAACCACTCGTTGAGGCCGGCAGAGCAAGGGCTACCGTTCTTTAAGGTTCGGATCCATAGTGCCTAAGATAAGCAGGATCAACGCCCAGGCGGCGTTGGCAGGATTCACAGACCGGAAGTCGAGCGTCCTGGCTCCACGTGACTATTTACCGTGGGGCTCTTCGTTTTATCGTCTCGGACTCACCGCGGACTCCCCCAGAAGCAATCCGGCATTCGTTTTTCATGTGTATTCCTATCTCATGGAGAATCTTCGGACTACCTGCGGACTATTCTCGGTGAGTCCGAGACGGTAAATCGAATAGTCCCGGTGTTTCAAGCTCTTTCCGGGGGGAGGTGGGGGGGGGGGGGGGGGGGGGAGTAGGCTGTTAATTAAACAGAGTTTGGGCGTTGCAATTGAATCGGTCGCGGCTTGTCTTGCAATGCGGTTCATAGTAAGCGATTTTAAATTTTTGTCGCGTGATTGGCGTGTTGTAGTTGTGTATGCGCCGACACGAGCGAACGAAAGGAGAGTATTTTTGAGAATATCAGTGCACTAATGGACACTGAACGTATAGTTGTTTTTCTTTGGAGACTTTATCTGTGTATGCTCTGCGCGCGACAAGTCCAGTGATACGCATTCCGTGACTTGATCTTGGCGTTGCTTGAGGCAGCGTCAGACTATTGTTTAGAAGATGTCGGGGATGCGCTGCTTGGCGCACGACAAGTGCAATTCACCCATTTTCAGGGCCCAAGCCACGCCCGCTTGGATCGGATTTATGTTTCGCTCGAGCACTTGCCTGAGTGCGGTGATTATTTCATGACACCCTTGTCGTTTAGCGACCACTGCCTGGTTTCTTTTACCCATGGTGGGCGCAAGCCAATAGCAAACACGTTTAATTGAAGTCTTTGGAAAATGAATAGTAAATTATTCCAGGAGGAAAATTTACAACTGAAATAAATGAAAAAATACAGCGTTTACCAGATGGGAAAACTAGCTGGTCCTCTAGGTGGGAAATTTTTAAACAACAAGTAAAGTTGAGTGCGGTAGAAAAATCAAGTGCACGGATGTATCGTGAGAGACAAAGCGAACAACTTCTACGTAAAAACCTCGCGTCGCTTACTAATGAAGAATGCCAGTCGCCAGGGTCGAATAAGGAAGAGATTAAAAGGGTTAGGCCGGAGCTTGAAGTTATAGACTGGAATAAATACCATGGTTGCCCTGGTGAGAGCAAGGGCGGAAAGGTTGCTGTTAGATGAAGCGCCCACCAAGAGCGCGCTTGCATCAGAAAAGCGCTACGCTTGTAGAAATAGGATAGTCGAAGTTGAAAATCGTGGAGTGCTAACCAGTGACCACGCGCAGATAGAGGGTGCTTTTAAGGATTTTTATGAAGCCCTTTTCTCTGTTATCAAGTTCTACGCCGATAATTTCTGACACGAATTCTTGAACTTAATGCCTACAATAGGAGACGACATGAAGGGTATCCTTGAGATGCCAATCACCGTTAATGAAATTTTGATTGCCATTGATGATTTAACCCCCGGTAAAACGCCAGGCCCAGATGGCCTAGGCGCGTGTTTTTACAATGCCTTTAAAGACACGCTTAGCGCAGTGTTATATGTGAAGTTTACGACGAAGCGTACGAAAGCAACAGACTGCCACCATCTTTCACTCTATCTCGCACAGTTCTCATTCCAAAGACTGAAGATGCCATTAAACTTCGGAATGTATCAGCATACTGTCCAATCAGTCTCTCAAATGTCGACTATAAGATATTAATGAAGGTCTTAGCTGCTCGGCTGCAATTAGTAGCGAAAGAAATAGTCGGACCACACCAAACATGTGGCATTAAGGGTATGTTCTATTACGACCAATACCCACGTAGCCCGTAGCATCCTGGAATGCTCTGACAGCCTTGAGCAAGAAGTAGCAATGGCAAATAGACTTAGAAAAAGCGTTCGACAAGGTCCTCCCCGAACTGCTATTGATGATTCTTGAGCACACAACGTAGGAAAAATGATTACGGATGGTGTACGCATGGCGTACAGCGACTGTAGTACAAGCTCGGTGGTCAACAAGTCGGTAGGCGCTTCAGCTCAGGTCAGCCGTTCTGTACGCCAGGGGTGCCCGCTGTCCTCGCTGCTGTTCTGTATGTTTATTGAAACGTTTTGTGCAAACACCCTTCAAAATAGGAAAATCAGCGGGTTTTCATTACAGTCCTGCGTAGTTCATGCGCTCGCTTATGCAGACGACATTGCTTTGTTTTTCCAAGACACGGGTAGCATCCACGAAAGTATAAGTGTTCCTAAAGGTTCTGCCTCTACACTGGTAGTTCCGTCAATTGGGATAAGTGTATTGGTTTCTGACATGGCAGCTGGTTGTGGAAGCCGCGTACATTCGCAGGTATCAGCTGGGTAGACACACCAGTGAAGTACTTAAACATCCCCCTCGAAAACTATCGTGACAGTGACCCGTTCTGGTGAAAGCAAGCCATCGAAATCCGTGATAAAGTGTATAAGGGGGGAGGTAAGCTGTTGTCCGTGTTCACGCGAGCGATTGTGTTATCTATTCTTCGTGTCAAAACTTTGGTACGTGATGCAGGTTCTCCATTGCTCGCGTGCCAATTTGCAAAGATTGCACAGGGTGTTTGCTGTTTTTATTTGGTGTTCCACTTGGGAGCGCATAAGTCGAACCAACCTGTTTAGACGAGTGCGCTGTGGGGGCCTTTCTCTTGCGAACCTTTTTCTACGTCAGGTTGTGAACCGCTTTCTTTTTCTACGTGATGTGCCAAACCCTATATTGCGCACCGTGTGTCAAGTGTGCCTAGGTAGAGTTTTGCCCAAATTTGTTGTCACTTCCTGTGTCCATGACGGTGGCATTCATGGTTATCTACGTGAGGTGGTACTTGCGGCAAGATTTTTATTCTCACGGTGTTGTTTCGAATATCTGGCTACCGTGCACAGAAAAAAAGCTGTATAGAGACTTTCTTGACACGCCTTTGCCGACTCCTTTGTACAGATCCCTATACAGTGCAGGGCCAGGAGAAGATGTATGTCAGTGCGTAAAAAAAATGACTGTCCCGCCTTTGTAAAGTCTTTTTTTTTTTAAATTACACGCGGGAGTATTACCTGTTAAAACTTGGATGATTCAAAAAGGTTTATTTTTTACATGAGGCCCAGCTGACTGCTTGGTTTGTAAAAAGCCAGAAACAGTAGTAGAACACTCGTTCATAGACTGTTGGGACGGGGTTTTCCTGTTGGACGTTTTGCAGAGAACACTAAAAAGGGTCCTCCCGTCGGATAGCCATGGATCAGGTCCTTGGCCGTTGAAAACTACGGCGGCGTCCCGTATGATCTTTTGATGTTTCCTGGACCTGTATAGCATGTGGAAATCTCGAATAATGATGTTGATGTGAGGCCGAGCAGAGAGTTGTTTTTACCAGAGTGTACGGGAGATCTTAGAAGTGTATAAAGCCCAACTTTCTCCACCTACTGGTTAAATGTGTTGGAAAGTGTGGACATGGCATCGGCCTTTTTTAAACAATCGCACACTAGCAAGTGACGTTGCTTGGCGTCTTTTCCGCGCTTTGTAATCCTTTTTTTTTTATTGGTGTTCGTATTGTGTATACCGAAGACAGGGCAATAAAGAGAAAAGAAGAAAAGAAGTTGTTGTAGCGCGGTGGTAACGCACTCGGCTCGTACTTCGGAGACCCAAGTTTGATTCCCGATCGCTCTGAAATGCATTAGGTATTTAGGCTCTGAAATGTTTAGGCATGCATATCAAATGTCAGACTGTTTGCAGACGATTGCGTCGTGTACAAACAAATCAGAAGTGAGAGTGACTCTACCCAACTGCAAATTGACTTGGAACATGTTCAGGATTGGTGCTCTACGTGGAAAATGAATTTAAATAATAGAAAGTGTGTTCACGTTTCGTTTACAAGGAAACGGAAGCCAATTGAGACTGGGTACCTTTTAAACATGATCCTGTAAAAAAAGCTGCTACTTTATAAATATCTAGGTGTAGTGCTTTCATCCGATTGCTCATGGAATGCACATGTAGCGACGTAGTAAGGAAAGCTGCAGGGCACTGAATTTCATGCAACGCAACCTTAAAACGTCAGAGCAAAACCTAAAGAATACGGCTTATTTGACATGTATACGGACCTATACTAGATTATGCGTGCGCCGTATGGGAACCCTCCCAAATAACACTGTCTGATGGACTTGAGAAAATACAAAACCGAGCGGCTAGGTTCGTCTTGGGACGGTAGAGGGGAGATAGTTGTACTCAGATGAAAAATGAACTTGGGGGGAGCTGCTTTCCTCGCGACGACGAAAATTGTGGTTAAAGTTCTTTTTTTCAAATATTTCACAATAAAACAGGATAACAAGAAAAATACTCAAAGAACCTCATTACCGTTCACATAGAACTGATCATGTTTTTAAAATAAGGAAATGGCGTACCAGGACGGACCTACTCGCCAAGTCATTTTTTGTAAAAACCATTAAATAGTGGAATAGGTTGTCTGAAGCGCAAGTGTGCTGTAAAAATGAAGATTTGTTTATGTCCATGCTGTAAACCCCCCTGCTGTAGCGCCTTCGGGCAATGCGGGGTGTAATCTGAATAAAGAAAGAAAGAATAAAGAAATGTGTTTTTTGCTACTCTTTCAGCGGCGGCCGTTTTCAGTTCAAGATGATAACAACAACTTCACCAACAACAACGCCGGTTGTTCGCGCAATGGGGCACTTCAGGCTTTCGCCCTTAAAAATCGCCGGTTAGACTGAGAGCTACAGAGTATTCGTGGGGAAGTTGGCTTTGCCGAAAAGCGTATTCTGTGTGCTTTCGTCTATGGACGCCGTACACGATTGAAATATTTGTGCTGGAGAGAGAGAGTACTGGTATCCAGTTTCACTCAAACACTAAAACGATTCTTTCGGGAATTCTTCGATGTAATTTCATGTCATGTTTCGAGGTAATGTCTTCGAGGTAATTTCAGACTTTGTTCTAAACTATACCTACTGAGGCGAATCTAGATTTGAGGAAAAATAACGACCTTACCTGGTGTACTCAGTATGTGTTATACCCATGTTTATGTACTGACACACCGGGCATGGCCGGGAACTACGGCTTGTTTATCATAAAGTGCTGTGAGTGCACAGCAGTATCTGGGAATCTTGTGCTCGTACCTTTTCTTGTTACTGCCTGTTTGTTTATTTTAGGAATAATGAGAATCCCCACGGGCTACCTGCTGTGCCGTGGAGCACCCAAAGAGCAGCGGCGATGAAGATAAAAAATTCATGAGCCATTCCACTCTGGAAGGTGGATGACCAGCGAAGCTTTGCGCGCAATGCGTAGCATTCCCAATTTTCTTTCATTCATATAAATAGTACCGGCCCGAGAACTGGACTGAACGTTCAGCGTGGACCACCGAGAGCTATTTCTCACAGCATTGCCGCGGCGAGCCAAATTCCACAGCAAGACTTCTACGATAACGTAGTCGTCCAAGTACAAAGCCCCAACAACCTAATTGTTGCTGCACCCCCGGATCCTGAACAAGCCATCACGCTAAGCGCAATCCAGTCCCTCAGGCTTGGAGCAGCGGACTAACGAAGTCCAACCGTACATGAAGCCACCACCGAACACAAGCAGGGGAGTCATCCACGCCTTGATCGGAAGTGAAGCACTGAGACGCTACAGGATATGCTGCAAGCCAACAAGCCTTTGCTCCTGCACGCACGCCTCATTGGTCGAACCACCTCGGCCCTACTGACTTTTCAAGGTCCACACGTCCATTTTACGTTAAAGTGGGAAGCCTTCTGTACCCGATGGACGCCCCATTCCGACGTTCTGTGCAAGTGTGTCGCTTGTGCGGAGAACTCGGCCACCGACAAGGACGTGTGCCCAAACCCGGACCGACCAAAGTGCATTGACTGTGGACTAAACAACCCAGCCAGTGACCATCAGTGTGCACCAACATGCAAACTGTGTAAATCTGGCCCACTCCACCGCTGGGAAGGACTGCCCTAAGAGGTTAATCCCAACGATCCCAACAGCTTCGACGGCCCGTCACACCGCTGGTCAAGGAACAACAGCGCAGAAGGTAAGCTGGTCAGCTATAGTTTCTAATGCTCCCGCTGCTCCAGAGTTTCCCCCTCTCCCAGTCATAACGCCTGACACACAACCACCACACACACAACCAGCCTCCGAACTCACACAACTACTCAAGGAGATTAAACAACAAACGCCGACTTGCAAAAGATGGATAGAGGCGTTGGAAACCTCCATACAGCGCCCAACCTAGCCCCACCACCCGTCCCAGAGCCAGCCCAGACATTCATGGAAGAAAAGGTGGCTGCCAAAAGTGTGAGCCTCATAACAGAGTCCACCCAGGTCCTCAACAAGCTAATCTCTGAAACTACTGAAAATATGCTCGGTCTCATCAACCAATCGCGTCGCGGCTGTCAGCATTAGAAAACCGGTCAGCTCAAGAAACATTACTCCCGTCGCTAGAATCTCGGATTACCCAGTTGGAGACCACCATTGAAAAAGCCCACAAAAAGCCACGCCAAGATGGCTCCCAGCAGTCTCCGATGATGCAGTACGCTAGCTAGCGACTCTCCACCGTCATCATAATTTACTCCTGATGAATGGCGGTGAAATTAAATGAAAATAAAAATCTACCAATGTAACTGCCGGTCATTCCGAAGTAAAAAAGCCCAATTAGAAAATACATCCAGGCATCGCCTCCAGAAATTCTCGTTCTTCAGGAAAGGATACGCCACAACCTACCTTGCGTGGTATGAACGTACTCGAGTGATCGCAGTGACAGAACGGCGGTGTTAGTTAATAAAGATTTGACGCCCAAGAGCATTTAATCGCCTCACCCATCGCTCATACATTCTCAGAAATCATTCCGGTGAAGCCTGGCCAGCGGAGTCTATTCATCCTTAACATATACAGCCCACCGAACCAACCCCTTACGGAGATCAACCCACTTCTGGCGGAGGCAATCAAGAACGCAGGCCCAAACCCCTTAGTGTTCCTTGGGGATTTCAACGCACCTCATCACTCCTGGCTACCCACAGGCAACTAAGAAGGGAACGGCGTTGCTGCAAGCAACACAAACTTTCCAGCTTGTGCTTTGCAACGACCTTACCTATCCTACGAGACTGGGAACAAGTGTGTCAAGGGACACCATTCCAGATCTTACATTTGTACGACATGTCACCCAATTTGATTGGCAACGGCTACCGGATAATCTTGGAGCGACCACTATATCGTCACCCTGACACTGGCTCACGGCTCCTACGCCGCGGCCTAGGACAAGCCAAGCTCACAGACTGGCCCGCGGTTCGGCAAGATTTGACTGATACCACCTGTAGAAGAAAATCTTGAACTTTGGACAGCAAAGATAGAGGAAGTGATACAACGCCACACCAAAACTGTGACTATGACTACTCAAACACCGGTTATTGACACTCACCTCGACCATCTATGGGCTGCACGCAGAGGACTAATCAAACGCTGGAAAACCAGAAAAACCAACCGAAAACTAAAACTAAAAATAGCTCGAATTACAAAGAGGCAGCAGAGTATGCCCTAACACCGCAAAAGCAAAATTGGAGAACATTTTGTAGTGAATTAAGTGGCACGTTGAGCACTAAAAGAACGTGGAAAATACTACGACATCTACTGGGCTCAAAACCATCCAAGACCACGACGCAACAGCAGATCCAACGCCTGGTGCATAACCACCAAACCCACCGGACCAATTATTGCGAACTATACAAAACAAACTATTCGGCACAGAACAGCGGCAACAAAATCACCCTCCGTACCAAGGCGAACCGAACGCATGCATGGACGCCCCTTTTACAATGCAAGAGCTACAGGGGGCACTTGCGCGTCTGACCCGTAACACCATGCCAGGCAAGGACAGAATTACCAATAAACTTCTACGAAACCTGAACGAAGACACGCAGGAGTCCATCCTGGCACTTTTCAACAAACATTGGCTAGCCGGCACCCTACCACCACAGTGGAGGCACGCCGACATAAAACTAATTCCGAAACCTCACGAACGAATCAGCATTGGAAACATTCGACCAATCTCGCTTACATCATGCCTTGGAAAGCTCTTCGAACAGCTGGTGAACCGTAGACTGACAGAACATCTTGAGATAATAACCTCTACGCTCACACAATGTTCGGATTCCGCGCCCATCTGTCTACCCAGGACGTATTGCTGCAGCTGAAAGAACAAATTATAGACAACCTCAGCAAAACCACCCCCAGTACCATCCTGGCTTTAGATGTTCAAGGCGCCTT
>CM023449.1:84162219-84266012 GCA_013339765.2 Haemaphysalis longicornis | reverse complement strand
AACCACGCATTCGGGAACTCTGCGCGCGAGCACCGTGGAGTGCGGATGGGTTTTTTTTTTTTTTTGCTGCGATATTCCGTTCGCCAGGTAGGCACATACCCGGCACTCCCGGCCTGATGCAGAGCGTTAATTAAACGTTTTATTATGCCACGCCCCGCTTGTAAACCAACCTAAAAATACCGAACCACCCTTATTTATAAAAAAGAATGCGGAAAATTGATATGAGGGAACATTTACAACAAAAAATAAACAAATACAGGTCTCGCCGAACATTGGGACTGGGGGACTCGGACCCAGGTTGTTTGTGCCAAATCCCGTGGTTCTACCCTAAGTCCAGTAAAGCCACACAGCACCGGGGGAAGGGGGAGGGGGGTTCTTTTAACAGTTGTTCAATACAATGTTCGAAAAGATTTACAGTAAAAGCTCGTCAATTCGAACTGGCGACGGTTCACACTAATTTTTTTATACCCTTTTGGCCGAAAAGGGTGTAGGATGAGTGGAAAAAGGTTTTTGGGATGCCTTTTCACCTTTTTTCTTGAATCTCAACACCCCTTTCCTAGCTTCTTAACCCTTTTGTGTGAAAAAAAAAAGGGTTTGTTGATCAACTTCAACAGCTTCGGTTTTTCTTAGGGTGTTGAAAGGGTGTGGAAAAGGTGTTCAGCTGTTCATTTAAAAAGGCCATGCTTGGATGCATAATAGCACTGTAAAGAAGAAGGCATCCCCTGAAATACTCCTCTACTCGCAAGAAATCTTCAAACACCAAAAAAAATAATTGCTCGTATGCAATAATCGCCGTTTCCATATGCGGTGCACTTCATGCCCCAAGTTTAGCTTTGGCACGTGAAACACCAATTTGAACCTTCAAAATTAAAAAAAGTCTATATATAGTCGTGTGGCGAAAAGGGTGTTACCGACTGCAACACGCTTGGCTTTCTGTAGGGTTGTTGAAACGGTGTGAAATAGGTGTTCAGTTGCAAAAAAAAAAAAAAAAAAGAACAGCCGAGCTGCGGGTCGACCTAGTTTCTTCCCGTGTTGCTAAGTTTTCTTATGTTTGCTAAGCTTTGCAATGTTCTTGCTAAGCTAGGATGACGGCTGAGAGGTGAGGCCAAGTTTAACCGGATTTTACAAAGCCGTTCCAGTGTTCCACGTTCCAGTGTTCCAGCTGTTCCACGCTGGGAGAAACGAAGTCTAAGCGCCCAAGCAGACACTTTCCTGTTCGCGAGGGGCAAAGCTGTCCTCCTCCGGTGACCCAGTTTCATTGCTGCGCGGGGAGCATGCCCTGACGAGCTGCCTTTATGGGAAGCGTGTACGGCATGTTACTGGGAGTAGCGGAAGCTCTCCACGTCACAGTGCGCAATCAGCTTCAAAACTACCATGTCTAGGTCATCTACATACTTGGTTTAATTTTGTTACAAAACAGCCCCGTCCGAACTATTCAGTTTTGTCACACTAGTTACCTCAACAGCAGCGGCGGACTCTCCACTCGATCGACTGCGGGGGAATCACTGTCGTGGAGAGGCCGGACGTAGTGAAAGCACGTAGCCACAAAGCTGACAAGCCTCTAAAAACACAGCCTGACTGCGGAACACAGAAAAATGGTTATTTCCGCTTTCCTCTCGTGCGGCCGGTGCACAGCGGAGGTTCATGCAACCCAGAATGTGCCCATAAAGCTTCTGCTCGCTATACCCTGTTTTGCGTTTTAATGATGGCTGTGAAAACGTATTTCATGCCACATCCCTTGCTCCCATCGTAGTCTGTGACTCCGCGCTGCTTGCACAGCGGTACGCGGCAGTGTACTGGCACTTCGCCAGCAAAAAATGTGACGGTGACAGTCGAAGCGCGTACGCTCACATGCGGAACGCCCGCGCGTAGTGGTCGCGTCTCGCCAGCATCAAAATGGCGGATAGAGTATCTGCTGCGTTCACTAGATGGCGCTGTCAATTTCGCATATTGCCTATTCGCGCCGTAAGACGACTAAACGAAAGCGAAGGAAGGAAGAAAACATGACGCGGCAGAAAAGAAGCCGGCTTAAGGAGTCTGCGCCAAAAGACAAAAACAAAATCGAAGGTACGCAAATACGACGTAGCAGTACAGATGTTCTTAATAAGTTCAGCCAGGCTTCCGTCTCATTTTGCACCTGATCCTAGGGTTTTTAAGTGACACACGCGTCATTGACTTCTTGTGATTTCCCGCGCATAGCGGCGAGAAGGTGTTGATCGGGGGAGCGATCGCCGGCAGATCACGCAAGGCTAAATCCACCCGCTAATAAACATCCCAACCACCACCACCGCCATCAAACCATGTGCGCCGACCTAAGTGCCCGGAGAAATCTCTTTCGGCGTTGCTCGAGCTCACCTCTCAAGACAGCTCCATTTTTCTCGTGCTCAATCAGCCCCAGTTATCTCTGCTCCGACGCCGTCTTTTACCCGAGACGGAATGGTTCAAAGTTATTCTCGTAAAAACTCATCCAGTTAAGGCTACCACAGTTATCTCAGACTCGGTGGGGTGGGAGCGTGCAGGTATCAGCATCAAGGGATTAATTTCCACAACCGCCATACAAATCCTCCAGGAAGCGCTCCAAAGTAGATGTGACTATCGTCTCGACGTCGGCCCATACATACCTTCGCGAAAATACCCTGGACCTCCCACGAGTCCCCGAGAATAAGTTAGATGGTCTCTACAGGAAGATTAGCAGAGTGTTAACAGGCCATTAGTCACGTACACAGATGTTATAGGCTCTTAGTCTCGATGTCGGCCCGTACTTATCTTCAAGAAAACGTGGACCTCCCACAAGTCCCCGAGAATGAGCTAGCCGGTCTCTACAGGAATACTAGCAGTGTGTTAACAGACCATTAGTGACGTACAAGGATGCTATGTGCTCTTAGTACAGATACACACAGCAGTCCATAAATCCCTCGCGAAAGAACAAGAAAGTGCACTTAGGCAGCTCTGATGCATTCTGTCGCCGCACGAGGCTTGGCGATATCGTCCCCACATTGTATACACCCCCTTGCTCTCACCACGGAGAGCTTTCGACGCTATCTCACGCACTCGGGGCTTGTTCATAGATAAGGATTATACATGCGCCAAATCAAACGAGCGAAAACAGCTTCGGCTAGTCGAGAGGGCGAACACGGCAACAAGCTCTACCGGGATCCTGGACTGAGGACTTCTCTCACAGTTCTCTAATCTGACTGCAACAAAAGTTTTACTCTTTCTCCTCTTATGGGAATTTTCAATTACAAGATCGCTGCTCCCCCCATCCCCCCACGCGTAAGTGCGTACGTGTTGCTTCAAATGCTCCCTGGGTTCCCTTTGCGCTTAATAGGGTAGACAAGACTGGCTACTGGCGGCAGTAACCCGTCTTGTAGGTTGTCTATCTATAAGTTGTTCATCTATATCTATCCATATCTATATCTATATATGTAGGTTGTCTCTCTATAGGTGAACAATACCTATAGGTTGTCGGTTGTTCAGTAATATGATGGTTCGAGGGAAGCAGCGAAGGGGGGGTGACCACTCTAAACTTTTTTCCTCCCATATACTCCCTAGAGGTTCTTTTTGCCTGTCCTCTAGTGATCCTCCTTGTAGGATTACGTACCATGGAACAGGGAGGTTTGTTTACCTCCTCAAAACAGGGCGTTTTTAGGTTATAGAAAGGAGGTATTTAGGGAGTGTTAAGAAATGTTCGGGAGAATTTAAGGAGGTCAAAATGGAGTATTCTTTACTTCCTGAAGGGCGTTTTTAAGTGATGTTTATGGAATTTTTAGGCGGTTGAATAGGAGCCTATTATGGCTCCCTTTGGAAGTACTTATGTTAGTTTAGGGGCGTTTTTAGGAGGTTCAAGGGAAGCATTTACTTCTTTTGAATGGAGTTTGACGAAAGCTTGGGGAGTTTTGTAGGCCTTCCGAAAGGAGGTTTTCAAGGCCACAAGGGAGAATTTCTAGTTCCCTGCGGGAGTACTGATTTCACACGGTTTTTCTCGATTTCAGGTTTATTTCAAACGAACTTTCGCAGACAAGTTTACATGGTACATGGTGTACACAAGGAGGTTCCGAAATAAATACTTATGGCGACCTCATATTGGAAAACAAATGGTACATTGCTAAATAACACGCCAGTTAGGAATTGAAGACAGCAATACGATGCTAGTTGAACAAACCGTAGAAACAATATTACTACAAGAACTGGAAATACTTGAAAAACAGATAGGCACAAACACAACCGCATGGTAAGTGAAATCATTATATAATACTAGAGGATCGAGAACGCGTCAGTATTTATCAGAACTTATCAGTACGCATTAGTACTAAGTACACAAAGTGAAGAAAAAATGGTTGCATTGGTTTACAACAACAAAACAATTTTTCAATTTGTGGTGAAATGAGCGAGAGCTGTGCAACGATTTGATATTGAAAGGTAACAAGCATTTTGTAGGTGGTAAAGGCACAAGAGATAAATGATGTAGGAGACAGACTGCAGTGAGATGGCTATGGATAAATGAGTAATATAAAGAACGAAAAATATGCTGCGGAAAATACCAGTGCGTTTTGATAAAGACACAAATGCGCCAAGAAAAGTGACCGAGTCTGACGGGTTAATTGCAATGATATAGAACAGAATGGGTGGTATCGCGACAGCTTCTTTAGAGTGAGAACAAAAAGCCATGAAATTCGTGTTTTTCGGATAATTTTTAGTTGATTATTTCGCACCAGTTGCCAATGTTATTTAGATAATTGTTTCAAGTTAAATTAGTTTGTTAATATTATTGCTTCACTGAAAGATAGCTGTATTATCAGCATACAGAACGGCCCATCAAATACCCCTTTTCAGTAAAAAAAGAAAAGAAAAAGTCAGAAATATAATACGGAATTCTTTTTGACTACTATCCAATGATTACAGGATTGAAAACAAATATTAGTGAGCGATATTGATGCGATAAAAGTTAATTAGTTCTAAATCCTTCACACGTGGTTTGGTGCTGGCAAGGTCCAAAAGGCATGTTCCACAAACGTTAGAGCTCTGTGTGCCTTCTTGGGATATTGAATGTTGAAAACCCAGAACGATGCAAACAGACTACACAGTCCTCCCAGTAAAGATGATGCAGTCAAGACACGCTGGCCATCGATGTGGAGGCTAACTTCCCCGTTCACGGAATGCAGGCAGGGAGTCAGAGGAACATCTGCCTGAAAAAGCAAAAAAGAAAAAAAATGCCCCACGCGTAAAATTCAAAACAGACACTATGGTAAATGAACTTAATAATTCGGAACAGTAATAAAATTGTAACGCCAGGTTCCCTGCGAATTCCAGTACCTAAATTAGGAATGCAAAGGCTTCATAAAACCAAGTGCCAGTACATTAACCGTCGTGGCTTTGCAGCAATAAAAAAGATATTACTTCCGCACAATATACTCGAGCACAACTTTAAATGACAGTGAAGATAAAATACAAGTCTCTGTAGGTTGATAGATTAGTTTCTGTTTCTGACTGAAAAACACTTTGGTATTGCATGATTTTCTTAACTGCTGTCTCTTGCTTTAAGATGCCAGCTTGCATCTATTCAAGTGAATGGGCACACTGTTAAAGATGCAAACCCTTACACTGCCTCTCCCCTACCATGGTGGCTCACTTTCATAGAAAAAGTGGAGCTTTTGCGAGCTGGACGGCTGTTGCAAGCCGTGGCAATACTCACTTCTGCTGGAGGGGCCAACTTGGTTTCCGAATGCAGCCTTGCCTTGTACAGCACAGCCTATCCTGCCTTAAGATCTATGAAGTCATTCAACTCGATCATGTATCAGGATCTGCAGAAGAAAATCGTGTCAGCAAATAATGAATTCATGCCGGACAGGCACCCACTGTTTCAGTTATACTTGCAGATACCTCCACCTATTTCCCTCCTGGTGTTACATCCAAAGCTAATTTGTTAAGGCTTGTCTCATCAAGTATGGTCATCTGTCATAATACAGCTAGTCATACAGGAAAGTCCTTCACTGGGTCAGAAAACACTTTCTTTTTTTACAGTAGTGATAAACTAGGCGACTCAGTGATCCGTATTCTGACAACTTAATATTCTGTGTCACCGAGCTGACAAGCATGATTGGTGCATAAGGTCATTTGTAGCCGCAACCGTTACTACAGCCTTGTTAGCTAACGTAAACCTCGTTCATGGCACCAAATTACTTGTGATTGCATGGCAACAAAAAAAAAAACAGCTGAAATGGAAACGCTATTCTCGCAAACTTACCAACGCTGCATGCCACACACACCTGCCTTAGTTAATTCACGCAAAACCACAGTGCACTTTTTGGAGCTGCAAGCTCCGTGTCAAAATCGAGTGTCAGATGAATCGAGTAATTTTGTGTATGGTCTTACTATTGATTATGACAAAGTTATTACCAACAAAAGAAGAGTGTGTGCATTGTTCTTCTAAAAAATGATATCCTTTTTTATGCCCGGCAGACTTGTGTCATGCTACGGCAAACTCGGTTCTCTTCCATAAGGGCATGAATTTGTGTTTTTAATTACGTGGCCTTAGCTGGCGACTGACGGGCCCCGATTGTATACAGACCCCTCATTATCATCCGAAAGGGAATAAAAACATTTCGGTTTCGAACCACGTCGCCGTCGTGGTCCACACTATATGCATTTAATCGTTCGATAGGTTCATAGCATCTTTTACGCATGTCACCGTTTCCTTAATAGGGTACGCTGTTAGATGTGAAGAGTCGACTCAAGCGAGCAACAACCCCACCGAATCTACAGGGCACAGTTTTCGAAGGGGGTGCCCGTCTGATCTGCGGCTTTCGCCGACCAGAGCGCTAAGAATGAGTCAGAGCTTCGAACGAAAACAACACAAAGACTTATATTTGGACAGACAAGCTATCAGGAGCGTTAACAAATAGATATTACAAAGTAGAGCAGTTAACTAAAAAGAACACGAGCAGTTCGATGCATATGAGAGACAGAGTCCCACAATATTCACCGACCGGGCCCGACGATGCACCGCTGTCGGAGGCGATTCGGCTACCTGAGTAACCGTCACGTTGCCTTGAAACGACTCCGCCCGCGACAAACGATTTCATCTCGAATGCCCTGTTACAAACCGGCCTACAAAAGAATGCGAATGCATACCCCAAAAGCCACAAACAAGTACAATAAAACGAGTGTGCGCTTTTTTCTTTGCCCGTGCGTGTACGTGCTGTGTGCGGCACGGGTACTTCGCAGTTAACCCTATCCAAACGCTTGTCAAACGGATCGACTGATAACAGACCACTTACCAGCTGTCCACAGCTGTCGCCGTATCCAAATGCTGGGCCGTTCCTCGTGTGACAGGGGCACATAAAAATCTTTCCACCAAATGTCACTACTAGTCCTTCTCAAATAAGAAAAAACGATGGCCCAAGGCGAGGCTTGAAGCTCCGGCCGCACCGAGTCACCGGCCGCGCTGCGTTGATAGCACGGAGGTTGTTTACATCCGGGCAGCAAGTCGTGCCGCCAGGGCAAGTTGAGTCGCTGCAGTCGGGTGCGTTGGCGCGCTGGCACGAGAATTTCAATCGTCTATATATGCGCAAGCAAGCGAAGCAGATGAGCATTGCAATTGTTTGCAACGGCAAGAACTGTCTCTTTGTTATCAGCAGAGTTTGACAACACTTTTCGCCAAAATAAACATATTGAAACAACACGGCCTGGCTGTCTGCCTGCCTGTGATCGCGCTGGCTGAAGCATCTATACGGGTATACGTACGGTATGGGGTTTGTAGCTGCATGCAACCGTCGCGTCCTGATTACTCGTTCTAATTAGCATTAGGCCACGGTTGAAGTGCTGATACACGGAAACAACAGAAGACTAACATGGCGACCGCCCGCTTGAGATGATTATCCCAGATGGGGAGATGTGGGGGGAACGCCATCTCACAAATGGTGTTAAGTGGTTCTAAATCCTCCCTTTTGCTACACGGATGGGCAACGGTACTACCATGGAGGTTCGTCCACATTTTTAGACCATGCCTAGGGAGTACATTTTTTGCTATAAGTACTTTTCAGGGCACGTTACTTGATTAAAACTCCATTTCCGGCTAGTTTGCGTTTACAGTGAAAGGGAGACGGGTTTTTAAGTTTCCAGCATGTGCTCGTACATAGCTTGATATTCAGAGAAAAGAGGTGACGTATTCGATACGATAAATTTCTTTCATGAGGGTTGGTGGGATTAATACACCCGAGGGTCACATGCGTTGGTCCCACAGGTGGCGTCTGTGCTTGGAACGAAGTGATCCGCGGAGTTGGCAGTTGGGTTAAGTGTCTCCGGAATTGCGCGTGCTTTGCAGCAGGATTTGTCATTTTAAATCGAAAGCCTTCTTAGCAGAACCGATGGCGACCTTTTAAAAAAACTAATGGATTTTCCCATACACCGGTTAATCGATCGAATAGTTCTGATAAGATCTCTGGACACACGATGCGGGCTTGAAACCGGGCGTCCATTGTGTCAGAACGGTTACTTGAAAATCGCGAGAACGGAACGGTTCTAGATAAGACAATACACGCATCGATCATGAAGAGGTGGTACAATAGTATAGTTAATTATCTCATAAACCACGTGTCAGTATACATTCAGATCCTTCGTAGGCGCGTTTACTTCGTGCACGAAAAATCGGCGCATGGGTTCGCTCTTAGTTCGCGATTTGGGTCTTTGAAGATTTGACAATCAACTGGACGCATTTCTAGCGAAGGTTTCACCAACTTTTGACGCCGTTTTGATGCGCGAAAGCTTTCGCGCTTATCTCAGCTTTCCTTACACTCTAAACTTTTTTTCCTCCCATATACTCCCTAGAGGTTCTTTTTCGCCTGTCCTCTAGTGGTCCTCCTTGTAGGAATTTTTTTACTTCATGGAACAGGGAGGTTTTGCTTACCTCCTCAAAACAGGGCGTTTTTAGGTGATAGAAAGGAGGTATTTAGGGAGTGTTAAGAAATGTTCGGGAAGATTTAAGGAGATCAAAATGGAGTATTTTTTACTTCCTCAAGGGGTTTTTAAGTGATGTTTCTGGAATTTTTAGGTGGTTGAATAGGAGCCTATTATGGCTCCCTTGGGAAGTACTTATGTTATTTTAGGGGCGTTTTTAGGAGGTTCAAATGAAGCATTTACTTCTTTTGCATCGAGTTTTACGAAAGCTTGGGGAGTTGTGGGCCTCGCGAGGGGAGTTTTTAGGAGGTTCAAGGGAAGCATATATTTCTTTTGAAAGGAGTTTTACGAAAGGTTGGGTGGTTTTGTAGGCCTTCGGAAAGGAGTTTTTTCAAGGCCAAAGAGAATTTCTAGTTCCCTGCGGGAGTACTGATTTCAGACGGTTTTTCTCGGTTTCAGGTTTATTTAAACGAACTTTCGCATACAAGTTTACATGGTACATGGTGTACACAAGGAGGTTCCGAAATAAAAACTTAGGGCGACCTCCTATAAGAAAGCACAAATGGTACATTGCTAAATAACACGCCAGTTAGGAATGGAAGACAGCAATACAATTCTAGTTGAACAAACCGTAGAAACAATATTACTACAAGGACTTGAAATACGCGAAAAACAAAGATAGACACAAACAACCGCATGGAAAGTGAAATCATTATATAATACTAGCGGATCGAGAACGCGTCAGTACTTATCAGAACTTATCAGTACGCATCAGTACTCAGTACACAAAGTGAAAAAAAATGGTTGCAGTGGTTTACAACAACAACAAAAAATTCACTTGATGGTGAAATGAGCGAGAGCTGTGTAACGATTTCATATTGAAAGGTAACGAGCATTTTGTAGATGGTAAAGGCACAACAGATAAATGATGTAGGAGACAAACAGCAATGAGATGGCTATGGATAAATGAGTAATATGAAGAACGAAAAATATGCTGCGGAAAATACCAGTGCGTTTTGATAAAGACACAAATGCGCCAAGAAAAGTGACCGAGTCTGACGGGTTAATTGCAAGGATATTGAACAGAATAGGTGGTATCGAGACAGCGTCTTTAGAGTGAGAAGGAAAAGCCATGAAATTCATGTTTTTCTGATAATTTTTAGTTAATTCATTTGGCACCAGTTGCCAACATTATTTAGATAATTCTTTCAAGTAATATTACTTCGTTAATATTACTGCTTCACTAAAAGATAGCGTATTATCAGCATACAGAAGGACCCATCAAAGCTCCCCTGTTCAGTAAAAAAAAAAAGAAAATCAGAAACATAATACGCAATTCTTTTTGACTACTATCCAAGGATTACAGGATTGAAACAAATAAAATATTAGTGAGCGATATTGATGCGATAAACGTTAATTAGTTCTAAATCCTTCACACGTGGTTTGGTGCTGGCAAGGTCCAAAAAGGCATGTTCCACAAACGTTAGAGCTCTGTGTGCCTTCTTGGGATATTGAATGTTGAAAACCCAGAACAATGCAAACAGACTACACAGTGCTCCCAGTAAAGATGATGCAGTCAAGACACGCTGGCCATCGATGTGGAGGCTAACTTCCCCGTTCACGGAATGCAGGCAGGGAGTCAAAGGAACATCTGCCTGAAAAAGCAAAAAAGAAAAAAAAATGCCCCACACGTAAAATTCATAACAGACACTATGGTTAAATGAACTTAATAATTCGGTACAGTAATAAAATTGTTGGCCAGGTTCCCTGTGAATTTCAGTACTTAAATTAGGAATGCAAAGGCTTCATAAAATCAAGTGCCAGTACATTAACCATCGTGGCTTTTGCAGCAATAAAAAAGATATTACTTCCGCACAACTTTAAATGACAGTGAAGTAAAATGCAAGTCTCCTTAGGTTGATAGATTAGCTCAGTGAGAACACTATTATACCCCTCTTACACCTGGCTTTTTTTTAAAATAAGGTTGACCTAGCAAAAACACGGTTTCACCGGAAGGGCTTAAATGGCCTGACGCGCGCAACTTCTTTCTTGGCTGCCCCTGGATGGTGCTACTCGTCCATACTTGGGGTGGCCGTACCGCTTTCCAAGGGACCATGCGAGCTACGCACGAGAAAATCGTTCGACGCCAACACTTGCGGGGCCTCAAAAGGCCAATGTTTTTCTTCAATGAAGCGTAAATACTGATCACGGGTCCAATGGAGAAACATTTTGCTTAGTGGTCTCGAACGGCAAATGACAGGGGAGTTTGGGGAAGCATGAGCGATTTGACCGAAACTGACCAAACTGCTTGGTACGTGGTAATGTTGTATTCAGTTGCTTCTATACTGCTATAAAACACCGTTGCTTCACTTGCTTCCGGTTTATCCTGATGCAAACAGCGACTGCAGTCGTGTTTGCGTCACGTTTGATGAGCATTTGAACAGCGATTTCTCAGCACTTAAGGCATCTTGGCACTAAATCAATGCTGAAATGGCTATGGGGAGGTCCGACTTCCGTTTGAAACCAACTTGCTGGTTGCCTTCAGTGACCCTTTAAGAACAAGTTACCCTTATGCATCATCAGTGCAACCGATTGTTCCTCCGTGCGGTGCAAAGTGTGTTACTGTAAGTATTTTCAACGTGAAACGAGCCGTTTCTGTGATTTGTAGGACTGATTCTGCTATTAATTACTGCAGTGACAACAAACTATGCAAGAAAAAAAGATCCCGCCCTCTCCACGAAGTGAATGATGATGAGAGGGGCGAAGCTAAAATGCTTATCAGCAGGCAATGTGACGCATTAGGTCCAAGCTGCTTTCATAGTGTGTGCATTGACATTAGGATATGGCCCCCTGGCAGAATGATGTGCTGCGCGAGATTTTGCCGCCCTACCTAAAAGGACAGGCAACTTTTTACGGAGTATAGGATCTACATTCGAAATGAAAGGTTTTCAATTGAAACACCTTAGACCGTAACGGTTTTCCTGATAGGGACCATTTGAGAGTGGAAAGACGACAGCAAGTTGGTTTCAAATGAAACAGACCTTCCCATAGCCATTTTAGCGTTATTGTGCTGCCGAAGGATGCTTGAATTGCTAAAAAATTTTTAATCAAACAATGCATTTCCTTCATTTCCTTCGCAGCAGGTTCATGATGCAGCCCCTGTTTGCATTAGAATAAACAGGGAGTGAGCCAGGCAGCTGTGATGTATGGCGGTAAGGGCAACTGAATTCAACATTACCATGTACCAAGAGGTTTCGTCACTTTCAGCTAAACCAGTCGTTCTTCCCCAAACTCCCACGTCTTTGGCTGCTCTAGACAATTACAAATTTTTTTTTAAAGGAACCCATGATCATTAGTATTGACGCTTTGTTAAAGAAAATCATATTGCCCTTTTGAGGCCCCATGAATGTTGAAGCCGATCTAACAGCGGCCCCCACACAACACCTCCCACAACAGCCACAATTGGCAGAGGCCATTCTCCAGTAAGAACAGCAAGACAGACATGCAAACACACAACAGCATGTGCCGAGTAGAGGCGCATTTATGACCAGTCTCAGTGGCTATCTCAGCTTGAAATGTAACCACAGAATTTGTTGAATCCTGTTTCTAAGCACAAAAGTTTCTATTGTACGGTATTCTCCCAACGTGTCGACTGTACCAATGCAACCTGATATTCACAGAGAGACGACTTGCCCCTAGGAGAGGAACAGGAGGAGTAAGATCGCTATGCTTTAGGAGAGATAGTGACAGGTAGTCTCTGTTTCGCGCGTTAGTTTCATGAAAATCAGAAACACGACCACAGTTCTGATTGGTCAGAGGCTGATGAGCCGACGGCGGATGACGATGAATATGACTAGCCTTGTTATCTCTCGAGATGCAGGATGGCAATTGCTATTTATCTGGATGAAAAATCTTGATACCTCTTCCGCAACGACATCCCTTTCGTAGCAAACGACTGTTATTTTGAACCATTATTGAGTGACCAGTCAGCAATCACCAGCTGGAGCCCAGAATCTATGCTTCTGTTACTGTTGTTTGTGCTACACCTGTATGAAACGGATGATTGGCTTTTTGTTCAGCCTATTTATTGGCCATGCTTTAGCCATTTAAAATAATCGTTGTCAACTAACTGCCCATCACGTTCGTCGCAGCAAGGCAAATCAGTCTACCAGTTATGCTAAATTTAGCTAACAGCATCCTTTTAACTGTCTGCTGCACTTAGTTTTTTACGCTTGGCTCAACTGTTACCTAAAACGTACCTCGGTCAAAATGGCCTCGAATGAATCACCACGTCGACAATGAATGCCAGCAAGGCCCGAATCCCATCCTCTGCAAGTGTTTTGAAAGGCAGTTTTGTAATAAGAATAAACTTCATCAAAATGTTCCACTTGCAATCGTGCCAGGTTATGTACAGTAAAAAACAAAAACAGTGGCTTGTCATATTTTAAAAAAGCATGGCGTCATCAATTCCTCTTTCAAAACTGAACTCCATGTCGCTGATCTATAACAGAATATAAAACAAGCATGCACCCTTGCAGTGCTTGCTTGTAATACTTTGGAATACAAAGATAGCAGTTTTACTGCTCCTGAAAAGTCTTAAAGTTCTTAAAAAGCCGCAACGAACCTTCTAAGCAAGCAAGCAAGTCGGCAGGCAAGTGAAAATATGTGAATGTCTATCAGCAACAGAATGCAACGAAGCAAACCATCAAGTACTCATGCCAGCAAGAGTAGCACATTTTAGAAGATTCGTTAGGAGCTCAGGTGTGTTAGTAGAGACAGCATGACCCAGCCTGCTTGTACTACCCCCCCCCCCCCTCCCACCCAAAAAGAACCCCAGCGTGAATTCAAACCCACACAGAACGATACCAGATGCCTAGTACTCCATATTGACTAAGCTGTGGGCACATGCACAACCCCTCAGAGATAACACATATACATGCCAAGGCCAATCCAATGTTGCACATTGCTGTTTACTTGTTCACCTTTAGTACTCCGAGGTGCCTATCTGAGGATTTCTTGAACAATGCTTGTGCAGTAAGCATCCCTATAGTAGGCACAAATATCTGATTACCAGCCAACGCATTCCTTCAGGCAGCAAAAGTAATCACAAATGTGTGGTCGTGCAGAAGCTGGTCTGCTACTTCACCGTGCGAAGAAGTGCTTCTCATACATAGGTTTTACGCCTCATGATAAAATATTCAGTTTATTTTAAATCCTTAGTACCTAGATCAGTGGTTCTCAACTATGAATGTGCTGTGGAGCTTTCTCAAGCTTGCAAAACAATGGAGGGCTCCACGATGAACTATATAGATTTAATTCGTAATGTAGAGGAATTCGCGAATGCAGCTGAGGTCAACCACGCAATTTAATGTCTGCCTTTTGAAGCTGACTTCTATGCTGATGCATCGCAAATTGCCAAAAGACTTGCTCTTGCAACTAACAGTTGCCCAAACACCTATATGCTGCCTCTTCTGTGTCTGGCTTTTTGCACCGCTGGCATGTTGTGCAAAAAGCCAAGTTCCCAGACGCACTACAAAAATTTCCTATTAAGCAAGGCAGAGAAAAAGGACGGCAAATGCACAGCCCTTGAAGGTGCGTGCAAGAAATTTTTTCATGATTTCTTCCCACGTTTGGATGCAAAAAAAGTTCAGTGCTGCAAGTATGCTCTGAAATAATACCGTGATTCATGTCTATTTTGGCCTGACAATTCCTGCCAGGCTTGTTTGAGACAAACGTGCGCTATCATTTTCGAGGTGGCATGGGGTTCATTCAGAAAATGTGCAAGTTTTTCTGTTTTTGACTCAAAAACACTTTGGTAATGCAGGATTTTGTTAACTGCTGTTTCTTGCTTAAGATGCCAGCTTGCATCTATTCAAGTGAGTGGGCACAGAGTTAAAGATGCGAAAGAGGTAAAGATGCAAACCCTCACACTACCTCTCCCCTACAATGGTGGCTCACTTTCATAAAAAAGTGAGGCTTTTGCGAGCAGGACGGCTGTTGCGAGCCGTGGCAATACTCACTTCTGCTGGAGGGGCCAACCTGGTTTCCAAATGCAGCTTTGCCTGGTACAGCACAGCCTACCCTGCCTTAAGATCTATGAAGTCATTCAACTCGATCATGTATCAGGATCTGCAGAAGAAAATCGTGTCAGCAAAAAATAAATTCATGCCGGACAGGCCCACAATGTTTCAGTTATACTTGCAGATACCTCCACCTATTTCCTTCATCGTGTTACATCCAAACTAATTTGTTACGGCTTGTCTCATCAAGTATGGTCATCTGTCATAACATAGCCAGTCATACAGGAAAGTCCTTCAATGGGTCAGAAAACACTTTCTTTTTTTACAGTAGTGATAAAATAGGCGACTCAATCATCCGTATTCCGAAACCTTATTATTCTGTCACCGTGCTGACAAGCATGATTGGTGCGTAAGGTCATTTGTAGCCGCAACCGTTACTACAGCCTTGTTAGCTAACGTAAACCTCGTTCATGGCACCAAATTACTTATGATTGCATGGCAACAAAAAAAAAAACATATAAAATGGAAACACTATTCTCGCAAACTTACCAACGCTGCAGGCCACACACACCTGCCTTAGTTAATGTTAACGTCATTGTAGAAGTTTCCGTCCCGCAAAACCACAGTGCATTTTTTGGAGCTGCAAGCTCCGTGTCAAAATCGAGTGTGAGATGATTCGAGTAATTTTTGTGTATGGTCTTACTATTGATTATGACAAAGTTATTACCAACAAAAGAGTGTGTGCATTGTTCTTCTAAATAAATGATATCCTTTTTTATGCCCGGCAGACTTGTTTCATGCTATGGCAAACTCGGTTCTCTTCCATAAGGGCATGAATTTTTGTTTTTAATTACGTGGCCTTAGCTGGCGACTGACAGGCCCTGATTGTTTACCAACCCCTCATTACCATCCAAAAGGGAATAAAAACATTTCGGGTTCGAACCACGTCGCCGTCGTGGACCACACTATGTGCATTTAATCGTTCGATAGGCTCATAGCATCTTTTACGCATGTCACCGATTTCCTTAATAGGGTGCGCTGTTAGAAGATGTGAAGAGTCGACTCAAGCGAGCAAACAACCCCACCGAATCTACAGGGCACAGGTGTCGTAGGGGGTGGCCGTCTTATGTGCGGCTTTCGCCGACCAGAGCGGTAAGAATGAGTCAGAGCCTTGAACGCGTAAACAACACAAAGACTTATATTTAGACAGGCAAACCATCAGGAGCGTTAACAAATAGATATTACAAAGTAGAGCAGTTAACTAAAAAGAACACGAACAGTTCGATGCATATGAGAGACAGAGACCCACAATATTCACTTACTGGGCCAGACCATGCACCGCTGTCGGAGGCGATTCGGCTACCTGTGAAGCGTGGCTTCGTCGTAGGACAGGGCGTCCGAGGCGATCACGGTGATTCGAGGCCAGGGAGTACGTTGCAGTCACCCAGGGCTTGCATTACGCGTTCTTTTAAATATGAGCGCCCTCTTTCCCGACCTCTCCACCTTCCTTCCCGCGTCAGTCTGACTGCGCTGATTTTCGCCAGCACGAAGTAACCGTCACGTTGCTTTGAAACGACGCCGCGTGCAACAAACGATTTTATATCGAATGCCCTGTTACAAACCGGCCTACAAAAGAATGCGAATGCCTACCCCAAAACCCACAAACAAGTAAAATAAAACGAGTGTGCGCTTTTAAATGCAGAGCATTTCAGTAACTCACGACGTCACCCGCGTTGGCGTCCGTAGTCCGCGTCCGCATCGCTCCCCCTACACTATATAAATACTTGCTGGCGCCAGGTTTCGATTCTACGACTCTGCGGGCGGAACGCAAGGTGCACGGTACTCTACCAACTGAGCCACAAAGCCGACACAGAACGGAAGGTTACGAACGTGCCTTATATCCTTGACTCATTCAACCGTCGGCCAGAGGTGCGCCCTCTCCCCCGCGTCCTCCTCGCCTTCTCTCCGCTCGCAACGCCCTCTCTCGCCGCGTTCGGTTCGGGCGCACAACAGGTGGGGACGTGCGCAACACCCTCTCTCGCCGCGCGCATCGGTCGCAGGCACAACGGTCGCATCGCGCGCGCTCACCTCTCTCTCCTTCGGTTCGCGCGCAGAACAGGTGGGGCGCTCGCATCGCGCTCTCTCGCCGCGGTCGGTTCGCGCTTAAACCACATATG
Source organism: Haemaphysalis longicornis (assembly GCA_013339765.2). Classification (NCBI taxonomy): domain Eukaryota; kingdom Metazoa; phylum Arthropoda; class Arachnida; order Ixodida; family Ixodidae; genus Haemaphysalis; species Haemaphysalis longicornis. Next base: position 84,248,920 of record CM023449.1, on the reverse strand, counting down.
TCGTTCGCGCGCGCTGCGGTCGCTAACATCTGTGGCGTGATCGTGACGTCAGCATCACGCGTTCGCGTGGTGGCGATTTCGGCGCTATGACACATCTCGCGAGGGGCATTGGATTGGATTCGATTGGATTGGCTTGGCTTGGATTGGATTGGATTAAAGTGGATTGTGTTGGATTGTGTTGCGTCATAGCCGCGGTTGCGTCAGGGGGGGGGTTCACGGCACGTCACGTTCACCATCGACTTCATCGACAATGTCTACGCTGGAAGACCACAATTACAACAACAAACCAATACGTAATCCATACGACTTGCAGGCGCGCCCCCCCGCAGAAATGCTCTGCATTTGATCGTGCCCCTCGCGAGGGGGATGTTTCTTCTTTTTTTCTTTGCCCGCGCGTGTACGTGCTGTGTGCGGCACGGGTACCCGGGTACATCTCTGTTAACCCTATCCGAACGTTTGACAAACGCATCGACTAATGACAGACCACTTACCAGTGAGCTGTCCACAGCTGTCGCCGAATCCAAATGCTGTTAGGGGCCGTTCCTCGTGTGACAGGGGCACATGAAAATGTTTCCACCAAAATCACCAAATGGCACTACTAGTCCTTCTCAAATAAGATAAAACGATGGCCCAAGGCGAGGCTTGAAGCTCCGGCCGCACCGAGTCACCGGCCGCGCTGCGTTGATAGCACGGAGGTTGTTTACATCCGGGCAGCAAGTCATGCCGCCAGGGCAAGTTGAGTCGCTGCAGTCGGGTGCGTTGGCGCGGTGGCACGAGAATTTAAATCGTCTATACATGCGCAAGCAAGCAAAGTAGATTAACATTGCAATTGTTTGCAACGGCGAGAACTCTCTCTTTGTTAGCAGCAGAGTTTGACAACACCTATCGCCAAAATAAACAGATTGAAACAACACGGCTGCGCTGTCTGCCTGTGATCGCGCTGGCTGAAGCATCTATACGGGTATACGTACGGAATCGGTTTTGTAGCTGCATGCAACCATCGCGTCCTGCTTACTCGTTCTAATTAGCATTAGGCCACAATTGCAGTGCTGATACACGGAAAGAACACAAGACTAACATGGCGACCGCCCGCTTGAGATGATTACCTCAGATGGGGAGTTTATTGTGGACGTGGTAGTATACAAGGAACCGAACGCCATCTCACAAATGGTGTTATGTCGTTCTAAATCCTCTCTTTTGCTACACGGATGGGCAACGGTACTACCATGGAGGTTCGTCCACTTTTTTAAACCATGCCCAGGGAGTACATTTTTTGCCATAGGTACTTTTCAGGACACATTACTTGATTAAAACTCAATTTCCGGCTAGTTTGCGTTTACAGTGTATGAAGGGATGCTAAAGTTTTGTTTTGAAACGTTCTAAACTTCCAACGAAAAAGTTTCAACTTGTAACGATTCATCCTAAAGCTGAAGCATGAAACGTTGTAGAGTTGCAGTTTAGGAATGGCTCGACGTCCATTCCTTGATTTGCTCCACAACGGCACTCTGCTCCAAGGTGGATTTATGAACGCTGCTATGCTGGCGAATCACTTCAGTGAAACGCAGCGCCCTTGGTGTACGCCGCAGCAGGTATGAAATGCTTGGCGCACGAGATACAAATCTGCCCCTGAAGTGGTAATCCGCAGTGGTTACGAGCGCGAGCAGAAAAAAATCGTGGCTTCTTCTTCCTCTGCGAACCTGCGAACCTGCGTAGGGTCGCAGAGGAAGACGAAGCCACGATTTTTTCTGCTCTGTGTTGGCAGCGTGATTTTCCAGTCCACGAACCTCGAGGTGATTAATCAGCGGCACGTTCCTTCGTCTGAGCGTCTCCGGCGGTGCCGGTGAGCCTGCACGTTTTAAATGCAGAGCATTTCAGTAACTCACGATGTCACCCGCGTTGACGTCCGTAGTCCGCACCGTCATTATCCCTACTATATAAAAAAAAAATACTATGCGGCGCCCGGTTTCGATCCCTCGACCCTGCGGGCGGAACGCAATGTACATGGTGCTCTACCCACTGCGCCACAAAGCCGACACAAAACGGGACGCTACGAACGCGCCTTATATCGTTGACTCATTCAAATTACTGCTGACGAGCGCTCTCTCGTCAGCAGTTGCCACAAGTGCAACAACATTAACGTAACGCAAACTACTTAACGTCGTGCGCCCCCGGAAATGCTCTGCATTTGATCGTGCCCCTCGCGAGGGGGATGTTTCACTGCGTCGTCTCGGTCGCGGGACCCGTGGCGCCATCTGGCGGAGGCGCGGCACAACTCGTAGCACTTTGAAAAGATGCGGCGCCAGCCAGCTGTGTGTGTGCGTGCCGCACTTGTACAAATGGCGAGTGCATTGGCTGTCCACAGAGCAAAGCATTCGTGCAAGTAAGCCGTTGCAGTCAGTCAGTCAGTCAGTCAGTCAGTCAGTTAGTTAGTTAGTTAGTCAGTTAACAACTCCGAAAGCATTTGCGTTTCTTGCTTTATCTTTCTTCGCCTACCATTAGAAATTGAGTAGGGAAGGAGAGGGCGGCTATTGTTCGGTGAGATGAATCAGCTACGACCGCTGCCATGGCTTCACGCTTTGGGTATTTCTGCATTATGTGGACGCATGCTTAGACTCGGCGGGCACTGTCATGACGGTTTTCAGAGTTGTCAAGAGAAGAAATGGCCGCTAAACTTGAAAGGGACAGACAACCGATTTTTTTTGAAAAAGGTTTTTGACATTTTCGTAAATTCTTCGCACACTGTTCCTAAATAAGTGAATCGTTTGTAAAATATAAATATCGTTTTATTGTTGAATAAAACTTGTTTTTTTATGATTAGTGTTTGTTCCCTCCACACCTAGTCCCGCTTCAATCGCCACTCCAATAATGACCCGTGATGTCGCTGGCAATTGGTTCTGAATCGCGTTTGCCTGAAGCGTCGCTACCAGTTACGTTTACCTTGCTGCGAAAGCCCACAAAAGCATCCTCACCATCATCATTTTCATCGCCGTCGTCGTCGTCATCGATTACCTGCGTGTGTGTACGCGTAAGTTAGAAAAACGCCTGCCTTTTCCCAAGGCAATGGGTATGACTGTAGGAGCCCAGTTAGCCGGTTAGGCTTAGTGTGGGTTGCAGGCCATCGTGTATAGGCTGCAGGGAAACCTGCATTGAAGCGCCCGACGCGATCTCGCTTCAGGGACGCAATGGAAGATCAACCACCCGTCGCGCTCCGCCAAACATCTCGTGGATCACTTGCAGACGGCGCTAACGGTCCGAACGGAGATGTTCAACGAGAGATTCAAGATCAAGAGCCGTTACTAGCTGGCAATCCCCAAGGTAGTCATCATCACGCAGAGGGGTACAATCCCCCGCGGGATCACGCTCACAGTGTCCGTGCTTTCAGCCCTGTGGCGCGTCCGGCGCACCCTTTTGAGGGATCGCCAGTCGAAAGAGAAGAAGATACCTCCCTCCTCTGCGACAAAGGGAAGCAGCTCCTAAATGTTCTCAGTGATGGAAGAAACAAAGTATTGCACCCAGTGCGCGAAAGGATTATGGACATCTTCCTCGACTTGCAGACAATGTTCATGTCCCTATGTACGAAGTTATCCCGCGCCGAATGCACGATCGAAGAGCTACGATCGCAGTTAGCTGAGTGCCGCCATGAAGAAGTCACCCCACATAATCCACCACCTGTGCCGCGGCAGTCCTTCGAGAATGCTCTGCGTAACCCCAGGGACTCTGCGTGCAATGCACGCGTCCCCGAACCGTCACTCTATCCTCCCCTTCAGCCTTTGCAGCACCACCCAGACAAAGAAGTTAGGCCTCTTGCAACTGACCCAAACCACGTTCTGCACATTAGGCCTCTTCTTCCATCTGCTCATCCTGGCCCCGAAACTATTACCCTGCGCAAATAAACTTTTGGGAACGATCCATCCGGAATCGGAGTGAAACAGGTTAAACTCATTCCCAACCGCACCGGGCTGACGGTAGTGTCTGCGGACCGAGCTTCGATTGACAATCTCGAAAAAGCCATCGAAGGAAACACTCAGCTTAGAACAGCCATCAAAGTCATCCGTCCTCCACGCCGTTTGCCACAGTTTAAAATCAGTGGTGTAGACCCCAGCATCGTTCCCGGTATATTGCGCATGAACATCAATGCTCGCAATGGGTTGAATATCCGCGAAGAAGAGTTTAAACACAGGACCTGCTTTCAAGACCGTACTGGTAACAACGTCCATATTGTGGAGGTTTCGCCGTCCGTCTAGCACATCCTGAAAGCGAAAGATCTCTTATTGATCAGCTGGACGTCCTGTCCCATTAAAGAAAATTTTTACGTGGTGGCGTGCAGTCGTTGTTGCACATACGGCCACGTCGCTTTACGATGCAACTCGGAGAGTGTCTGCTGCTTGTACTGTGCAGGTGATCACCTCGCAGAAGACTGCACCCTTGCCGACAAAGAGAACGTTGTGTGCAGGGAGTGTCGCGCCGCAGGGCGACGTTCCAACTTCACCTTCAACGCACCGTGCTGTTTTACAATAGAATGGAGGGTTGCCCGCATGCGTCAAAAAACTATTTATGACACCACTCCGACATCTATCTCGCCCTCTACCGTTTCCGCCTAGCACAACAGCTCCAACCGACCGCTCAAAATTCCACATGGATTCTTTAAAATTTCTTCAGACAAACCTAGACCACACTCGTGCGGCAACTCCGCATCTTGTTGATTTCGTCGAAGCAGAGCACATTGATGTGGCTGTTGTTTGTGACCCATATGCCAGCGGATCAACCGTGCTTGGAGTGCCACCCAATTGGCTTCGTTTTCTGCATCAAGACACTCCCCGATGCATGGTCCTCATACCCCGGCGTAAATTCGATGTCTTTCCCCTCACCGTGTCTCCTTATATTGTGGCTTTGCGACTTCAAAATCAGCAGTCCACCATGCTTCTCATCGCTACTTATGCTGCGCCATCAGTGCCGATGGACTTTATTTTGTCTCGAATTAATGACGTCCTCGAACGATACTGTGCTACGAATGTGATATTGGCAGGAGATTTCAACGCCCGGAATCCCATTTGGGGAGGCGATGTTTTGAACTCCCGCGGCGTCCAGCTCGCTCACTTCATCCACACAACCCGACTCAAAATACTGAATGACCCAACTTCGGTAGCGACCTTTCAAAATGCCTACTCGGAGTCTTGGATCGACCTTACCCTTGTTTCCGGTCCCATTTGGGAAGGTGATTGTTTGTGGAATGTACATGACACGCCAACTTTATCAGATCACAAGTACGTAATATTCGGCCTGCAACGGTTTCCACTGCCCTTGAAAAGACGACTTAACAAGGCATCATTACAATATTTGGTTGAGGAATTGGCAGCAGATGACTGGATTCGAAATTTTAACCCGCAAGATGTCTCTACGAAGTCCGCCCTCAACCCAGTTCTTGACGTTTTTTATTCCAAATTAGCCTGTTTAAAAAATAAGTTTGAACGACCGCCGAAGGAACACAGGGGAAACGCGTGGTGGAGCGACGCTCTGGCGAGGGAAAGCTCGGCGGTGGGAGTATTGCGGAGGCGGTACCAGCATTGCCGGGATCCACTCTTGCGGGCAGATCATCGTATTGTTTATTACAGGAGTCTCGCCGCCTACAGAGAGCACATACATATCGCCAAGGACAAGGCCCTAAGACAGGCATGTGCAGATGCGTCCCGCAAGAGCTTGTTCGGGCAACCATTCAAAGCCGCGTTTCGGAAGCACCGAGTACCTTCTGTTTTATCCCCTCTGCACTTACCGGATGATACGTCGACAACAAGCACATTAGAGTCAGCTGGTCTCCTCCTGAAAACTCACTTCCCTTCTGGTTTCCATGAAGACGACACTCTGGCCCACAAAGCAATGATGGTCGTCATTGTCACAACTAGATACCACACGGAAGTCCACGACGAGCTCTTTAGTCTTGATGAGTTACGATTGGCCTCCAGAAAACTGAATTTGGGCTCTTCTGCGGGACCTGATGGCATCACCACTCCCATGGTTCATCTTCTTGTTCACCACATTCCTTCGTTCCTGCTTCACGTGTTGAACTCTTGCCTTCTTCTTGGCTATTTTCCTCCTCACGGGAAGCAAGCCCACGTTAAATATTTATTGAAACCCGGACGTCCGCCGACGGAACCTTCTTCATACAGGACAATATGCATTACGTCGATGATTGGGAAGCTGCTAGAACGAATGCTAAATTCACGATTTTCCTATTTTCTACACCGTTCCGACTCCTTCATCCACATCAGTATGGCTTTACCTTGAGACACAACACAACAACCGCTTTGTTTGATTTGTGTAGCCATCTGCAACAAATCTCCCCCCTAAACATGGGACAACGCACTTTCGCGTATGTTAAAGACTTCCTGTCCAACCGGATTACGACTGTCCACGCCGGGGACATCCAGCTCCCCAAGAAGCATCTGGAAAGCGTCGGCACGCCGCAGGGATCAGGGATCTTCCTCATGTTATTCAACTTGGTGATGATCGATGTGGCCAATCATCTCGCAAGCCTTCCCGATGTTAAACTCACCATCTATGCCGCCGATATCACCCTGTGGGTTACGGGAGGCAGCGACGGCCACATAGAGGCTACCCTACAACAAGCAATCGACGTCATCGAAGATCGACTTCGTGACACTGGACTAATATGCTCCCCAACCAAATCGGAACTCTTGGTTGTATCACCTCACGGGCGACGCACGAACATCACGGCGGCCGACGGCATAATTCTAAGAACAAGAGACGGGAAGGTCATCCCTCACGTAAAGACCTTGCGAGTCTTGGGCTTACACCTCGACGCGCGTGGATGCAGCGGCTTCACCGTAAATAAGCTCGAAACCAAAGTCACTACAGCAATCAGATTAATCCGAAAAATATCCACGCGCTATGCGGGCATGAAAGAGGCCAGCCTCCTCCGCCTGGTGCAATCTTTTGCCATTAGCCACATCGCATACGTGGCCGCCTATCACAAATGGAAGACAGCGGAACGACAAAAGCTCAACGCACTCATTCGCAAGGCGTACAAGATGGCGACAGGCCTATACATCCACACCAGTACGGAGAAGCTTCTCGTATTAGGCGTACACAACACTTTTGAAGAAATCGCCGAAGCTCAGAGCACAGCGCAACGTACTAGGCTACTGCAGACCCGCACTGGGCGACACATCCTGGACCGCCTGGGCTTTCGCAAACAAGAATCACAACGTAACAGCGAACAATCACTACCATTGCCAAGAAATCTCCTACACAACCTACGTATATGTCCCATCCCCAGACACATGCACCCAGACCACAACCGAGAACGACGACTCGCGAGAGCCAAGGCCCTAACCACCACTCACGCCACGGACACAGGAGCCTTCTACGTCGTCGTCGCTCAACACCCAGGCCGACCAGACACCTACACCGCAGTAGTGATAGCCGCCACCACTGGCGACCTATACACGGCGGGCAGCATCAAAGCCAAAGACACGAAAAACGCTGAAGAAATGGCCATCGCCTTGGCGTTCACTAATCCGAAATGCTCCACGGTGTTAAGTGACTCTCGCTCAGCGATCACCAGTTATGCTACAAACAGTGTGACCCCCAGTGTTGTGAGGGTGTGCGGTACCCTACCCCCCCGGTCGGCACCAGTGACTATAAGATGGTTCCCGGCACACGTGGGCCCATTGAACTCACGAGAAGGGCACATCAACCGCAACGAGGAGGCGGACCGGACTGCACACGCGCTTACCAGCCGCGAAGCGTCCGAGAGTCCGAGCCTCCCACCAGGGTTGCAGGTGCCTGAAGAAACGACACCACTCACCACATACAGGGAGATCCTGGAGGAGTGCTACCGACATAGCCGCAGGACCTTTCCCCCACCCCATCCCAAATTAACAAGGAAAGAGTCAGTGGTATATAGACAATTGCAGACGAACTCTCTACTTACCCCAGTGATAGCTAAACATATATGTCGAGAAGTGTATACCAGTGATCTCTGCAAACTGTGTAATAGAGACAGAGCCACTGAGGCCCATGTCTTATGGGACCCCCGAACTCATCCAGAAGCGAAAGGCACCACACTCACGCCGCAGCTTACAGCAGCAGCGAGACATGTCAATTACAACTCACAGCTCCAGGCCGTCCAGATGGTGATGGCTGCCCTGAACCTACAACGGCCTGAAAGTGCTCCTCCCCCAGAGGACGCGCAAGTAAGCCTTGACAGGGGGCCAGATATCAGACCGCGTCCTCGCAGCAGGTGTTTTCCCATTAAAGTTGTTTCCTCCTCCTCCTCCTGCAACTCTATCCAGACCATATATCCCTTGATTTCGTTGGGGCATTTGGCACTATTTGGCACCCCCGACTTTTGTACTTTTTTCGCTCACACAATTGCCCTCGAAACATCTGCGGGCTGCTAAAATCGTTCCTTGAGGGGCGCACCGTTCGTTACGAGGCGTTCTCAGGAAACATTACCCACGTCACAACAAAGGCGTCCCCTCAAGGTTTTCCCATTAGCCCCCTTTTGTGGAATGCCTATATTTTTGACATGCTCTGCATTCCCATGCCGGAAGGCACGTTTTTACAGGCCTACGCAGATGACACGGTTATCGTCATTCACGCACGCACGCGCCGTCAACTAGAAGCCATTGCCCATGAAACGCTGGCCAAGATTACTACTTGGGCAGAGAAGGCGAAGCTAAGGCTAAACCCTTCCAAATGTTCTTGCCTCCTCGTTTCAAGAGGTGACCGAGGTGCGATACGGAAGCCTACCATCAGACTTCATGGTGTAACCCTCAAGCAAGTCACCGAAATGAAAGTGCTAGGAGTAGTATGTGACAACCACTTAACCTTTGTGGCCCACACCAACCATCTAAAATCAATTGTTGAGAAAATGGCTGTTTCGCTCACTAGATTTGCACGCATTCACACCCTCGTCAACCGTTCCCATCTGCGTCAACTGCATCAAATTTCCTACGCCGCTCCCGCTTGGTGGCACTCAAATCAACACCATAGTCTAAAAGCTTGAGTTCACTCATTGCTTAGGTCATCATTGTTCGCGATCACGGGAGCTTACACCACGACGAGGACAGCAGCCCTTGAGGTCATCGCCAATGCGCTCCCGTTACACATTCACCTTGACATCGCTGTGCGCATCTTTTTACTGTTTCATCATCGATAATGAATCACATTCCACTCGGTTTCCTTCAGACCTGCCGACGTAGACCTTCCCATCGGTGTCGCCACTCACCCTGCGCGACAACTTCGTGTCCGAAGTGGCCGCCTGACAAGCGCGGAGGCGAACCAGCGACTTCATCTCTCCGCTCTCCACGCTTTCACTGCAGACGGTTCCCACACACCCACTGCGGCTGGAGCAGCCTTTGTCATTCTGAACGGGCCCGACCGCGTGCACGACGTAAGAAGGTTCCGTTTAATTTCTCCCACTACATCCTTTGACGCTGAAGTGATAGCCCTTCAAAAACTCATCAAGTCCCTCCTGGACAATAGGCCTTCCTCTCCTGTCAATATATACTCTGACAGTATTTCTGTCCTTCTGGCACTCAACAATCCTTTCAATCAGTCCTCAACAATCCACCAATTGAAACATGCCTTGTACCATGTGCCAGCGCACTCTAACGTGTGGGGGAACGAAATCGCCGACACAGTCGCACGAAGCGCTGCTACGAGAGGACAGGATGTGTGCGGGAAATTATCCAAACATATGGTCCGCTCGTCGCTATTGAAAGCAGGTCGCCTATGGTGGCAGGAGGCGTGGTCATCAAACAAGTGACACAGAATTATTCCGCTGGACGCCGAGTGTTCTCAATATGCCTGCTTCTTTTCCGCCGTCTAAAAAACTTACCCACCTTATAACTGGACATGGCCGATTCCCTCACTATTTCTTCCGTCTCGAACTTACGCCGGACTGCCTGTGTTTTTGCGGTGCGGCCGCCACTTCCGTCTCTCACTATCTGATGCAGTGTTCAAAAACGTCATCATACATTCAACGACTGCTTCGCATTGTGCGACCACCGCTTGAACCGCCGAACCTTCGGCGTCTATTGGATTATTCTGAAGCCATCCAGATCCTAATCGAGCTCGTCAACTTCATTTCCCGTTCCTTACCCGACGTGTGATGCCGGTGTGTCTCCAATGGTCTTTCATTGGCGCCGTACCATCTACAAGCCTGGGCATTCCTGCGGCCCAACATGTCACTTATGATCTGTGTGGTTCTCCAGTGCGCGTTTTTTTTTTTTTTGTTTTTTGGTTTCCTCAAGTTGTGTTTTGTGAGCACATGACAGGAAACACGTCTTCCCTCTGGAGTCCTATTCCCTGGGACAATTCGTGCCTTCTTCAGCGTGGTGTCGTTTTTTTTTTATCGCGTGTACCATGTGACAATGAGTGCTAGTGAGAGCTGCATTGTTTACGCTGGACCCAGTGACTTTCTATTTATTACCTTTAGAGTGCCTCGGCGGTGCTGCGTTTTGTTTTTTGTGAATACTGTGCATAATGTGTGCGGTGTTTCAGCAGGACCTCGCAGTTAGATATTCACGTGAACGGAAATACCCCAACTAGACTTTCATTTTAAAACAGCTACTCCTAGACGGACATTTGTGGCGAACTTTATAAGTGAAACACCATATGTATTTGTTTTTTTTCATGATTTTTTCCCCTCTGCTGCCTATTCGGGCTATTTTTACACGCTGCTAACTACATTTTTTCTACTGTCCTTCACAATTAGGACATTTTGCTACCTGTTTCCTTTGTTTACTTTCAATCACATCCTTGATTGCCGACTCTCTTCTCACGTTCCATGTACTTGCTGCCCGAGCATATGGAACGTGGAAAGTAGTTGTAGAAGAAGAAGAGGTTGTCGTTCGTCGCCTGCGAGCTCAAGACACGTACCGGGGGTACACGACACAAGACGCTCTGCAGAAGGCGACGGCCAAGGTGGCTAAAATGTCACACACTGAATTCGCAAACTTACAAGCAACGTACAAACAACCGGAGCTATTTAAGGATGCAAGAGGAAAAAACGTGTTCTATGAGACGCAAACTGCTGCACACAGATGAAAGAAAACGTTTACGTGCTCCGCTCTACTTGCCGCCATGTTGTAAACACAGGGACACGTAAGGGCGGTATCGCACGCACGCTACTTTGCTGAAATAGCGCGCGCTCGTTTTACGGCCGCTAAACGCAAATCCAACTTTGGGTGCTGCGCATGCGCGGTTCCACCGACGCAATTTCGGTAACACTTTGCGTAAGGCTGAAAACGCTATACTAAAGCTCTCTAATAAGTAAAGCCAGGCTTCCGTCTCATTTTGCGCCTGGTCCTTGAGTTTTTACGTGACCACGCCTCAGTGACGCCTGGTGATTTCCCGCGCATAGCGGCGAGAAAGTGTTGATCGGGGGATCAATTACCGGCATATCACGCAAGGCTAGATCCACCCGTTAATAAACATCTTCATCACCACCACCACCACCGCCATCAAACTATGTGCGCCGACTTAAGTGCCCGGAGCAATTTCTTTCGGCGTTCCTCTAGCCCACCTCTCAAGACAGCTCCATTTTTCTTGCGCTCAATCAGCTCCAGTTATCTCGGCTCCTATCGACGCCGTCTTTTACCTTAGACGGAATGGTTTAAAGTTATTCTCGTAAAAACGCACCCAATTAAGGCTACCAAGTTATCTCAGACTCAGTGGGAGCGTGCAGCTCTCAGCATCAAGGGATTAATTTCCACAACCGCCATACAAATCCTCTAGGAAGCGCTCCCAAGTAAATGCGACTATCGTTCTCGACGTCGGCCCATACTTATCTTCGCGAAAACATGGACCTCCCACGAGTCCCCGAGAATAAGTTAGATGGTATCTAGAGGAAGATTAGCAGAGTGTTAACAGGCCATTTGTCACGTACACTGATGTTATAGGCTCTTAGTCCCGACGTCGGCCTGTACTTATCTTCGAGAAAACGTGGACCTCCCACAAGTCCCCGAGAATGAGCTAGCAGGGCCCTACAGGAAGATTACCAGAGGGTTAACAGGTCATTATTCACGTGCAAGGATGTTATGTGATCTTAGTACAGATACAGCCAGGAGTCCATACATAATATGCGAAAGAACAATAAACTGCACTTAGGCAGCTCTGATACATTCTGTCGCCGCACAATGCTTGGTGATATCGTCCCCACAATGTATACACCCACTTGCACTCACCGCGTAGAGCCTTCTACGCTATCTCACGCGGTCGGGGCTTGTCCATTAAATAAGAATTATACATACGCCAAATCAAACGAGCGGAAACAGTTTCGGCTAGTCGAGGGGGCGAACAAGGCAACAAGCTCTACTGGAATCCTGGACTGATGACTTCTTTTACAATTCTCTAATCTGGCTGCAACAAAAGTTTTGCTCTATGTCCTCTTATGGGAATTTTCAATTACAAGATCACTGCTCCCCCCATCCCCCCACGCGTAAGTGCGTACGTGTTGCTTCAAATGTTCCCTTGGTTCCCTTTGCGCTAAATAGGGTCGACGAGACTGGTTAGTGGCGCCAGTAGTTATTCGCCAGTAACGAGTCTTGTAAGATGTCTATTTATAAGTTATTCATCTATATCTATCCATATCTATATCTATATCTATAAATTGTCTCTCTATAGATGGACAATACCTATACGTTGTCGGTTGTTTAGTAACCTGATGGTTCGAGAGAAGCACTGAAGGGGGTGACAGTTGAAAGGGAGACGGGTTTTTAAGCTTCCAGCATGTGCTCGTACATAGCTTGACATTCAGAAAAAAGAGGTGACGTATTCGATGCGATATATTTCTTTCGCGAGGGTTGGTGGGATTGATACAGCCGAGTGTCACCTGCGTTTGTCACACAGGTGGCGTCTGTGCTTGGAACGAAGTGATCCGCGGAGTTGGCAGTTGGATTAAGTGTTTCCGGAATTGCGCGTGCTTTGCACCAGGATTTGCCATTTTAAATCGAAAGCTTTCTTAGCGGACCCGATGGCGACCTTTTAAAAAAACTAATGGATTTTCCCATAGACCGGTTAATCGATCGAATAGCTCTGATAAGATCTCTGGACACACGATGCGTGCTTGGAACCGGGCGTCCATTGTGTCAGAACGGTTACTTGAAAATCGCGAGAACGGAACGGTTCTAGATAAGACAGAATACACGCATGGATCATGAAGAGGAGGTACAATAGTATACCTAATTATCTCATAAACCACGTGCCAGAATACATTCAGATCGTTCGTAAGCGCGTTTACTTTGTGCGCGAAAAATCGGGGCATGGGTTCGCTTTTCGTTCGGGATTCGGGTCTTTGAAGATTTGACAATCATCTGGACGCATTTTTAGCGAAGGTTTTGACCCACTTTTGACGCCGTTTTGATGCGAGAAAGCTTTCGCGCTTATCTCAGCATTCCTTATGAAGGGATGCTAAAGTTTTGTTTTGAAACATTCTAAACTTTCAAGGAAAAAGTTTCAACTTGTAACGATCCATCATAAAGGTGAAGCATGAAACGTCGTAGAGTTGCAGTTTAGGAATAGCTCGACGTCCATTCCTTGATTTGCCACACAACGGCACTCTGCTCCAGGGTGGATTTAGTAACGTGGCTATGCTGGTGAATCACTTCACGGAAACGCAGTGCCATTGGCGTATATAGAAGCAGGTATGAAATGCTTGGCGCACGAGATACAAATCTGCACTTAAGTGGTAATCCGCAGTGGTTACGAACGCGTGCCACGCTTTTTGTGCATGTGGCTGTTATCCCGTGTTTTTCTCGTATACACACTCTCACACCTATCCCTGAGAAGACCGGTTTCCAGTGGCTCCCCCTTAGCTGTCCGGAGACCTGTGGGCCCGCAATTCTATCTTGCACTCGAGGGAAGCGAGGTAAACACAAATACAAACAAGAAAGTTCAAGAACAAAGTTTGGAGCAAAAAAAAAAAAAGCATAAACACCTGGCCGATTTGTTCTCTTCTTTCGCAACCACAGTCAGCCGAGAACGTGCTTGGCGTCTTCAAAGAGGCTCGGAGTTAATCCGCTAAGTGAGATGAGGAGGACGCCAGGGCGTCGCTCGTGAAGCGGGCCGCGGAGGTCTTTCTGAAAGCGATCTCGCTCTCTTGAATTTTGCGTCAAATCGTGGTTCCAGCGGCGGTAGCAAAACTGCTGTACGTAGCTTACCGTGGTCGATGTAGCGTCATAAAAAGTTGACCGCGTGTCTGCTCCTTTTGTTGCAAATGTTGACGTGAGACGATAATTGACTGGCGCCCCTGGCAAGTAAATGCCTCCCTTCTCTTTCCCGCTCACCAATCATGCTGCTTTTCTCCCGTCTCGTTCCTTCCAAGATAACACGCTAGAGGTTTGCTCAAGTCAATCTAAATTTAGCGCGTTCCACTGCTCCCATTCGGTGATGATGATGATGATTCCTATTGGTTTCCCCTTTGAAGCGGGGTGATGACATGTCATCTTACCAAAAAGGACTAATATAACCATGTTTTACACTCTTGGTTTAATACTAGCGCTGCTTAGGGCAGGCACTAACGCTTATTAGGCCCGAAATACTTTCTTTTCCCTGTTACAGGTGGTAACTGTTTTAGGCAATATTCCCCTCTCTGCTTTTCGTCCACCAGCATTCTAATCTTCTTTAAGTCCCCTCGACAGCCTTGAAGTTAACTTCCTCTCTGATACCCTTAAATCCTATTCTGAAAGCCCAATATTCCCTTCATGTAGATTTGGATGGATACCCTCACATTCTAACACTACGTGGCGCATAGTCTCTGTTTCTTTTCCGCAGACCACGCATACCCCATCATTTTGTGAATACTTCCCCACAAAACTCTTAGTTCGCAGGCAACCTGCTCTAGCCTCAAAACGCAAAGCACTGCCCTGGGAATTATCGTAGAAATTTTCCTTTCTGATGTTCATCTTCTCAGCCCTGTACATCTCTAACGACGTTTTAGCCTCAATTTTTTCCCGGCATTTATTCGTTTCAATCTGCCTTGCCTCTTTTTTGGTTACCTTGGCTGTTTTGGATTCCTCACTGTTCTTTCCGTACTTCATCGTTAGCCTTCTAGTCTTTCTTAACCACTGCGTGTCCACGCTTTTCAAGTCTAGGTACCTAAAAACCTTAGCTGCCCACCTTCGTTGATTCATTGCCCTCAACCTCATCTCAAAGCATATTTTACTCTGAGCTTCTATAACTTCAAATGACGCCAGGCCCATATCTCCCTGAACTGCTTCGTTAGTTGTTTTTCCATGCGCGCCTAAGGACAAACGTCCTACCGTTCTCTGGTTTACTTCAAGGCCTGATAGAACGTCTGATTTTAAGCAGAGTACAGCATTCGTGAACGGGAGACCCGGAACCATTACTCCTTTCCACATTCCTCTTACTACTTCATATTTGTTATACCCCCACAGAGCTCTATGCTTCATTATAGCTGCGTTTCGCTTTCCCTTAACCTTAAGTTGCTCCTCGTGAGTACTTAAGTAGTTATCCCCTTCGTTTATCCACACTCCCAAATATTTATATTCCTTCACTCTAGGTAATTCGCCTTGCTGGATAGACACTACGTCGGTGGTAGCGTCATTGAAAACCATTATTCCTGATTTTTCTGCACTGAAATTTAACCCGAGGTCAGTGGCTTCCTGACCGCAAATATTTATTAGCCGCTGCATATCGGTTTGGTTATCAGCTAAAAGAACAATGTCGTCTGCGTATAACATTCCCGTAATATGCTGTTGTACCACTTCGCCTTGCAGCATATGGGTTAGGCTAAACCCTACTTGACTTTCTTCCAGTTTCTTTTCTAACCCTGCCATGTAAAGCATGAACAGTATTGGGCTCAAAGGGCATCCCTGTTTCAGTCCCCGATGGATGTTGACCTGCTGGGCGCATTTCTGTCCTTCCCAAGTAAGGTGCACTCTATTGTCTTTATAGATTGCTATAAGGAACTGTACTAACTCGTCATCTAATCCCTGGAGTTTCAGCCTTCTCCACAGCCGTTCTCTGTTTACGTTGTCATATGCCCCTTTAATGTCCAAGAACGTAATCCATAGTGGTCTATTCTGTGCTTTCGCAATTTCAATGCATTGCGTTATCACGAACAGATTGTCATCCAGTCGCCTGTCTTGTCTAAATCCATTCTGCAGTTCCCCAAGTATTTCATTTTCTTCCATCCATGCTTGAATTTCTGATTTTATCGCCTGCATTACGAATCTATACACCACTGACGTTACTGTGAGTGGTCTGTATGACTCAATACTGGCTTTGTCTCCTCTGCCTTTATATATTAAATTCATCCTACTTTCTAACCAGTCCTCTGGTAATTGTTTGGTTTCTATTACCTTATCTATTGCCCTCATAAACGATTCCTTACTTTTAGGTCCAAGTAGGTTTATCAGTTGCATTGGTATTCCGTCCGGGCCCACTGCTGTCTGGGGGGAAACCTTTTGCTCTGCTTTTTTCCAATTGCTCTGCTTTTTTCCAATAAGTTTGCTCAAACTTATTTCCCTTTCCGCAGTCTTTTGTGGCGCTGATGTTATCGGTGCAGGTTTCCCTACCACTATTGTCCTAAACTTCTCCCTAATCACTCGATGAATATGCGCCAACGCGTGCTCTCCTTCTAAATGTTCCCCCTCCTCATCAATCAGGAATTTTTGCTGGTTATCGCTGGTTATCGCTGGCATCGGGTACCTCGATGCCAGCGCTGCCATACGGCGGAAACGCACGTGAATCGAGGCACCCGACTAGAATGTTTATAGAACCATGCTGCCCCACTCCACGAGCGTTACAAACCAGAACGTGGAACCTATCTACTGGAATCTCTTGTTGCTATTGACATTTGATTTTTTAGGATTCCGCCAAGTTGCGCGGGCAACAGTAGGCGACCGTTTTCTGCAGTTGGTGCAGTATTTTATTTGTATCGCAAAAAGGAAGCATCCGCAATTTTTTTAATAAAAGAACACTTAATATAACTCGTGTATTGATTTTCGGCCTTATATTTGCGTAATGTTTTGTTCTTGTTCAACAATGTTGACAAGTATGAACGTTAACACCCGACTTAGACGCTTAGATTTCGCTGTGAGTATATAAGACTATTGCGCAGTCAATGCTCCACTTTGGCCGGCTGGCTGAATCGAGTGACAGACGGGCGGGCATACAGACAGACACCAAAATTTTCCCGTTAAAGTATCCCAAGAAAGACTATAACCACTGCGGATTACCACTTAAGGGGCAGATTTGTATCTCGTGCGCCAAGCATTTCATACCTGCTGCTGCATACACAAAGGGCGCTGCGTTTCGGTGAAGGGATTCGCCAGCATAGAAGCGTTCATAAATCCACCTTGGAGCAGAGTGCCGTTGTGGAGCAAATCATGGAATGGACGTCGAGCCATTCCTAAACTGCCACTCTACGACGTTTCATGCTTCAGCTTTATGATGGATCGTTACAAGTTGGAACTTTTTCGTTGAAAGTTTAGAACGTTTCAAAACAAAACTTCAGCATCCCTTCATAAGGAAAGCTGAGATAAGCGCGAAAGCTTTCTCGCATCAAAACGGCGTCAAAAGTGGGTGCAAACCTTCGCTAAAAATGCGTCCAGTTGATTGTCAAATCTTCAAAGACCCAAATCGCGAACGAAGAGCCATCCCATGCGCCGATTTTTCATACACAAAGTAAACGCGCATACAAACGATCTGAATGTATTCTGACACGTGGTTTGTGAAATAATTAGGTATACTATTGTACCACCTCTTCATGATCGATGCGTGTATTGTCTTATCTAGAACCGTTCCGTTCTCGCGATTTTCAAGTAACCGTTGTGACACAATGGACGCCCGGTTTCAAGCACGCGTAGTAGGTCCAGAGATCTTACCAGAGCTATTCGGTCGATTGACCGGTCTATAGGAAAAGGCATTAGTCTTTTGACAGGACACCATCTGTTCCGCTAAGAAAGCTTTCGATTTAAAATGACAAATCCTGCTGCAAAGCACGCGATATTCCGGAGACACTTAACCCAACTGCCAACTCCTCGGATCACTTTGTGCGAAGCACAGACGCCACCTGTGGGACCGACGCAGGTGACCCTAGGCTGTATCAATCCCACCAACCCTCGCGAAAGAAATTTATTGTATCGAATACGTCACCTCTTTTCTCTGAATATCGAGCTGTCTACGAGCACATGCTGGAAACTTAAAAACCCGTCTCCCTTTCAAATGTCAGCCTCTTCGCTGCTTCCCTCGAACCATCAGATTATTGAACAACCGACAACCTATAGGTATTGTTTACCTATAGAGAGACAACCTACATATATAGATATAGATATGGATATATATGGATGAACAACTTATGGATAGAAATCTTATAGACCCGTTACTGGCACATAACTACTGGCGCCAGCAACCAGTCTTGTCGACCCTATTTAGCGCAAAGGGAACCCAGGGAACATTTGAAGCAACACGTGCGCACTTACGCGTTGGGGGGGAGCAGCGATCTTGTAATTCCGAATTCCCATAAGAGGAGAAAGAGTAAAACCTTTGTTGCAGCCAGATTAGGGAACTGTGAGAGAAGTCCTCAGTCCAGGATAGCGGTAGAGGTTGTTGCCGTCTTCACTCCCTCGACTAGCAGAAGCTGTTTTCGCTCGTTTGATTTCGCGTATGTATAGTTTTTATCCATGGACAAGCCCCGAGTGCGTGAGATAGCGTCGAAAGCTCTCCGTGGTGAGGGCAAGTGGGTGTATACATTGTGAGAACGATATCGCCAAGCCTCGTGCGGCGGCAGAATGCATCAGAGCTGCCTAAGTGCAGTTTCTTTTTCTTTCGCGAGGGATTTATGGACTGCTGGGTGTATCTGTACTAAGAGCACATAGCATCCTTGTACGTCACTAATGGTCTGTTAACACACTGCTAGTATTCCTGTAGAGACCGGCTAGCTCATTCTCGATGACTTGTGGGAGGTCCACGTTTTCTCGATGATAAGTACGGACCGATGTCGAGACTAAGGGCCTATAACATCCGTTTACGTGACTAATGACCTGTTAACACTCTGCTAATCTTTATGTAGATCCCGGCTAGGTAATTCTCCGGGACTCGTGGGAGGTCCAGGGTATTTGCGCGAAGCCAAGTATGGGCCGACGTCGAGACGATAGTCACATTTGCTTGGGAGCGCTACCTGGAGGATTTGTATAGCGGTTGCGGAAATTAATCCCTATGCTGAGACCTGCACGCTCCCATTGAGTCTGATATAGCTGTGGTAGCCTTAACTGGATGAGTTTTTGCGAGAATAACCTTGAACCATTCCGTCTAGGGTAAAAGACGGCGTCGATAGGAGCCGAGATAACTGGAGCTGATTGAGCGCAAGAAAAATGGAGCTGTCTTGAGAGGTGGGCTCGAGCAACGCCGAAATGGATTCCTCCGGGCACTTAAGTCGGCGCACATGGTTTGATGGCGGTGGTGGTGGGGGTGGTGATGTTTATTAACGGGTGGATTTAGCCTTGCGTGATCTGCCGGCGATCGCTCCCCCGATCAACACCTTCTCGCCGCTATGCGCGGGAAATCACAACAAGTCAATGACGCGTGTTTCACTTAAAAACACGAGGATCAGGTGCAAAATGAGACGGAAGCCTGGCTGAACTTATTAAGAACATCTGTACTGCTACATCGTATTTGCGTACCTTTTATTTTGTTTTTGTCTTTTCGCGCAGACTCCATAAGCCGGCTTCTTTTCTGTCGCGTCATGTTTTCTTCCCTTCCTTCGCTTTCGTTTAGTCGTCTTACGGCGCGAATAAACAATATGCGAAGTTTACAGCGTCATCTAGTGAACGCAGCATGTACCCTATCCGCCATTTTGATGATGGCGAGACGCGACCACTACGCGCGGGCGTTCCGCATGTGAGCGTACGCGCTTCGACTGTCACCGTCACATTTTTTGCTGGCGAAGTGCCAGTACACTGCTGCGTACCGCTGTGCAAGCAGCGCGGAGTCACAGACAACGATGGAAGCAAGCGACGTGACATGAAATACGTTTTCGTAGTGATCATTCAAACGCAAAACAGCGTATAGCGACCAGAAGCTTTATGGGCACATTCAGGGTTGCATGAATCTCCGCGGTGCACGGGCAGCACGAGAGGAAAGCGGAAATAACCATTTTTCTGCGTCACGCAGTCAGGCTGTGCTTTTATAGGTTTGTCAGCTTTGCGGCTACGTGCTTTCACCACGTCCGGCCACTCCACGACAGTGATTCCCCGCAGTCGATCGAGCGGAGAGTCCGCCGCTGCTGTTGGGGTAACTAGTGTGACAGAATTGAATAGTTCGGACGGGGCTGTTTTGTAACGAAATTACACCATGTAGGTAGACGACGTAGACATAGTAGTTTTGAAGGTGATTGCGCACAGCGACGTGGAGAGCTTTCGCTACTCCCAGTAAGATGCCGTTCACGCTTCCCATAAAGGCAGCTCGTCGAGGCACGCTCACCGCGCAGCAATGAAGCTGGGTCATTCGGAGGAGGAGGGCTATGCCCCCTCGCGAACAGGAAAGTGTCTGCTTGGGGGCTTAGACTTCATTTCCCCCAACGTGGAACAGCTGGAACACCGGAACTTGGAACAATAGAACAGCTTTGTAAAATCCAGTTAAACTTGGCCTCACCTCTCAGCGGTCATCCTAGCTTAGCAAGAACATTGCAAAGCTTAGCAAACATAAGAAAACTTAGCAACACGGGATGCAACTAGGTCGACCCACAGCTCGGCTGTTCTTTTTTTTTTTTGCAACTGAACACCTATTTCACACCGTTTATCAACAACCTACAGAAAGCCAAGCGTGTTGCAGTCGGTAAACACCCTTTTTCGCCACACGACTATATATAGACTTTTTTTAATTTTGAAGGTTCAAATTGGTGTTTCACGTGCCAAAGCTACAGTTGGGGCATGAGGTGCACCGCATATGGACACGAGCGATCATTGCATACGAGCAATTTTTTTTTTTTGCGTTTGAAGATTTCTTGCGAGTAGAGGAGTATTTCAGGTGATGTCTTCTTCTTTACAGTGCTGTTATGCATCCAAGCATGGCCTTTTTCAATGAACAGCTGAGCACCTTCTCCACACCCTTTAAAGACCATAAGATAAACCTAAGCTGTTGACGTTGATCAACACCCTTTTTTTTCACACATAAAGGGTGTAGAGCCAGGAAAAGGGTGTTGAGATTCAAGAAAAAGAGTGTAAAGGCATCCCAACACCTTTTTTCCACTCATCCTACACCCTTTTTGGCTAAAAGGGTGTAAAAAAGTTTAGTGTGAACCATCGCGTTCGAATAGACGAGCTTTTACTGTAATTCTTTTCGAACATTGTTTTGAACAACTGTTAAAAGAACCCCCCCCCCCTTCCCCCGGCGCTGCGCTGCTTTACTGGACTTAGCGTAGAACCACGGGATTTGGCACAGACAACCTGGGCCCCCCAGTCCCAAAGTTTTGGCGAAACCTGTTGTTTACTTTTTATTGTAAAATGTTCCCCCAGATCAATTTTACGCATTCTTTTTATAAATCAGGGTGGTTCGGTATTTTTAGGTCGGTTTACAAGCGGGGCGTGGCATAATAAAACGTTTAATTAACGTTCTGCATCAGGCCGGGAGTGCCGGGTATGTGCCCATCTTAGAACGAAATATCGCAGAAAAAAAAAAAAAAAAAAACGCATGCGCACTCGGTGCTCGCGCCAGATTTCCCGGCATGCGCTGTGCGTCTGGGTTGGCGCGCCATTGGCTGGGGCGTTAGGAGCTAAGACGCACCGCGCCAGCACGGAGGGTCGGCGGTAGCGCTACTTCTCATGCGCACACGGTACTAGTGCATATAGCAATCCCTCCAAACTTATCTCAAACCATAGCAATCTCTCAAAATCCCTCAAAACCTCAAAACCCGACTTCGACCCGCCACGGTGGCTCAGGGGCTAAGGCTGTGTTGTGCTTCTCAGCCCAAGGGAGCGGGTTCGATTCCCCACAGCAGCGGCCGCTTTTCAGATAGAGGCGCAAAGCAGAAACGCCCGTGTGTCAGTATATCGGCGCACGTTAAGAATCCCCACGTCGTCAAAATAATACACAGTGTGTCATATCCCTGATGTGTTTTCGGCTAGTAAAACCCCAATATTAAGTGCACATCATTTTAGGGCCCGGCTTGTCGCCGTAGCTGGTTGGTGGTCACGCTACCTAACCGCCGCAGTCACCACGCACCCAAACAGAGGCTTCGGAAAGATACCTGATTGCCCTCGATTGAGCTTCCCTAACCACAGTCGCTCTCTCTCTCTCTCTCTCTCTCTCTCTCTCTCTCTCTCTCTCTCTCTCTCTCTCTCTCTCTCTCTCTCTCTCTCTCTCTCTCTCTCTCTCTTCCGACCAAGAGTTAAGAGGATACTTTAACAAGAGGTTTATGTACGCAGAACCGTTTGAAAGTCCTCGAACCGCTGGCACTTGCCCTACATGTCCCCATTATTCAGCGCAAAGTAAACTGAAGCTACATTTAACGCAAAATATATGTAATTTTTAACCGGCAGTACCCGCGTCCATTTAGTTAAGAATGCTCATTGGTATGGTTTTTACAACAGCAAGCAAAAAAGAAAGTGGCCACGGAAGAAAAAACATGACGCGTTCAAAATGGCGCAGAAAGGCCGCCCGTCCGAGATGAAAGCGAGTACAAAAAAAAAACAGAACGTCCACTCGCGCTGCTCTAGGCAGAACGAGAAAGAAAATATAGCGAAAACGATGCGAGCTGTTCCATGAGAAGGCGGGCGAGCACTGCGAAGGCGGGAAAATTGAATTGCATTGAACAAATCTCTATTGAATTCATCAAGGGACGAGTGAGACAGTGTGGGGAAGAGCGTGAAGGGGCGGTAGCAAAAAGCGAGGAACCGGCGGCGTAACAGTCCATATGGCGAACAACTTCTCTGCGCTTCCGACAGCTTTCACATTGAGTAGAACAACGGTTTTTTTTTGTTCTAATTTCAAGCCGACTTCATGTGGAGCGCTGCAGTAGCACTAACGTCAGAGAGTGCATTTTAAATGGTTAATAAAGCAGTTTGCGCCTAACGCTCATAAAACGATCAGAAATTCTTTTTAGGATAGCACTGGGCGTAGAACGAACACGGGCTGAAGAAACGGTGTCACCTCGTGCAGCCGCATGGCGTCTTCGATAAGCAGCGAACTAGGCGCCTACGTAATCTACCCCACTCTTCTTCCCCGACATCTGGCCCCTTCTTCCAGGCCTCCCGAAACTGCTTCGGGTGTCATGGATGTGTTCACGAGGCTGTGCACGTTCTGCGTCCTGCCCGAGCGGTGCAGGCACCAAGCGTTCACTGGATTCGTGCACAAATCTCCAATCGTGTCCGCCCGGTTGGCTGTCTTCTATTTACCCCGGCGCCATCGTTTACTCGGTACGCAGAGGCTTCGCGTAACAGAAGATAAATACATACCGTGTTGCCATAAATACTGATTTTATCAAGCAAGACAGACGATCATTCATGAAGGGTATCTTTCCGGCATTGAGTACACATCGCATCGCATAAAGCGACACCTGGAATGTTGTTTGTTTGTTTGTTTGTTTGTTTGTTTTTTCTGGTTTTTGCCGCTACAACTGCGCGGAGCAATCCAGGCTACGGCGCTCCGCAGCCAGCCATAGCAATCAGCGTGCCTGCGGCTACACCAATCGAAACACGCCAGTCTTTTGTTAGGTGTGCGTAGCGCGCTGCGGTGCAATACTGCCAGACCTTTTAAAGCAGCCATGAAGGCATAATACAAAATAAAAGTAACTTTTCGTGCTTAAAACAATGACACCAACTTTACCGCAAACACAAACCAAATAATCAAGATTATAAAAGAAAACAGGTAAGTAGTGGCAGCTGTCCAGCCACTTTGGAGGGCAGTCGCTTTTGTAGCGTAAGCTGCACTGGCCGAGGTTAAGCAGTTTCGCGGGTACCCTCAAGGGCCGTGCTGCGCAAGCGCGAGGAGCATAGCACAGCATAGCATAGCATTGAATTGGATTGAATTTAGATTGGATATTGAATTGGATTAAATTGGATTGTAGTGAATTGTATTGGACATCCAATCCAATTACAGTACGTGTAGAGAATTGGTTCTGCACATTCGCCGGTCTGCGCATTCCAGAGGAGTGACGTGATAGCCGCGGCAGTCGCACTGGCGCCGGCGCGTGCCCAGCTGTGCGCCTCCGTTGCGCAGTAGTGAAGTCTGACGCTGTGCCGGAGCCGCTTGATAGCCGTTTCGCGTGGCTACTGGAGAGCTGTGCTGCGCATGCGCGAGGAGCAGTGACTGGTCCGGACCGGACTGGACTGGACTGGATTGGATTGGATTGGATTGGATTGGATTGGATTGGACTGGACTGGACTGGACGGGATGGGACTGGAGTGGATTGGAGTGGATTGGATTGGGTTCGATTGTATTGCTGAACCTTAGCTCACCCTACGAATATCCTGACATAGCCGAGCTAAGCCACTGCTAATTTTTTTGTTCGCGACATTGGCGCTTACCGACCGAAGCCTCTGTCAAGAAACGGAACTGGACGATATTAGTAAGCCTTCTACAGTACCGTTTGATCGTATCCGTTAAATGCTAGCATGCAGTTAACACGCTGATAGCTATGCATTTATTGTGTCCCTCAACTGTGTCACTGTTCCTTTTACTTCATCACTGCTGACGCCGTGTAGCGAGAAATTCGATTTTTTTTCTTCAGTTATTTTTTGCGCTTTTTTGTTAACAAACATCTTTTGCGGCGAAGTAAAGTTGAGTGCAATTACGAAAGGCTTGTTTATTCAAACTAAACGAGATAGTATTTTGACTTTCATGGCACTTTAAAATCAAAGCCACTAAACTTTCGCGCGTGCGGTCGAAAATTAGGGCTTCAACCATTGACGTAGGACAACTAAATAAGCTAAGTTAGGGCCGCGTTCAGTATGTTGCCGCAACTGTCGTGATAACTTTAAAGAATGACGTCATTTCACCTCTCAGCCAACCGAACTGCGTGACACACCGTTTTTTTACTTCCATAGATCACAATATCGCTTTTTCGTCGGTAGTCTGAGCATAGCCTAAGTCTTTAAGCTCAGCATTTATTATATCACCCGCGGGATCACGCTCACAGTGACAGTGTCCGTGCTTTCAGCCCTGTGGCGCGTCCGACGCACCCTTTTGAGGGATCGCCAGTCGAAAGAGAAGAAGATACCTCCCTCCTCTGCGACAAAGGGAAGCAGCTCCTAAATGTTCTCAGTGATGGAAGAAACAAAGTATTGCACCCCGTGCGCGAAAGGATTATGGACATCTTCCTCGACTTGCAGACAATGTTCATATCTCTACGTACGAAGTTATCCCGCGCCGAAGGCACGATCGACGAGCTACGATCGCAGTTAGCTGAGTGCCGCCATGAAGAAGTCACCTAACATAATCCACCACCTGTGTCGCCCCAGTCCTTCGCAAATGCTCTGCGTAACCCCAGGGACTCTGCGTGCAATGCACGCGTCCCCGAACCGTCACTCTATCCTCCCCTTCAGACTATGCAGCACCACCCAGACAAAGAAGTTAGGCCTCTTGCAACTGATCCACACCCCGTTCTGCACATTAGGCCTCTTCTTCCATCTGCTCATCCTGGCCCCGAAACTATTACCCTGCTCAAATCAGCTTTTGGGAACGATCCATCCGGAATCGGAGTGAAACAAGTTAAATTCATTCCCAACTGCACTGGGCTGACGGTAGTGTCTGCGGACCGAGCTTCGATTGACAATCTCGAAAAAGCCATCGAAGGAAACACACAGCTTAGAACAGCCATCAAAGTCATCCGTCCTCCACGCCGTTTGCCACAGTTTAAAATCAGTGGTGTAGACCCCAGCATCGTTCCCGGTATATTGCGCACGAACATCAATGCTCGCAATGGGTTGATATCCGCGAAGAAGAGTTTAAACACAGGACCTACTTTACAGACCGTACTGGTAACAACGTCCATATTGTGGAGGTTTCGCCGGCTGTCTACCACATCCTGAAAGCGAAAGATCTCTTATCTATCGGCTGGACGTCCTGTCCCATTAAAGAAAATTTTTACGTGGCGGCGTGCAGTCGTTGTTGCACATACGGCCACGTCGCTTTACGATGCAACTCGGAGAGTGTCTGCTGCTTGTACTGTGCGGGTGATCACCTCGCAGAAGACTGCACCCTTGCCGACAAAGAGAACGTTGTGTGCAGGGAGTGTCGCGCCGCAGGGCGACGTTCCAACCACACCTTCAACGCACCGTGCTGTTTTACAATAGAATGGAGGGTTGCCCGCATGCGTCAAAAAACTATTTACGACACCACTCCGACATCTATCTCGCCCTCTACCGTTTCCGCCTAGCACAACGGCTCCAACCAACCGCTCAAAATTCCACATGAATTATTTAAAATTTTTTCAGACAAACCTAGACCACACTCGTGCGGCAACTCCGCATCTTGTTGATTTCGTCGAAGCAGAGCACATTGATGTGGCTGTTGTTTGTGACCCATATGCCAGCGGATCAACCGTGCTTGGAGTGCCACCCAATTGGCTTCGTTTTCTGCATCAAGACACTCCCCGATGCATGGTCCTCATACCCCGGCGTAAATTCGATGTCTTTCCCCTCACCGTGTCTTCTTATATTGTGGCTGTGCGACTTCAAAATCAGCAGTCCACCATGCTTCTCATCGCTACTTATGCTGCGCCATCAGTGCCGATGGACTTTATTTTGTCTCGAATTAATGACGTCCTCGAACGATACTGTGCTACGAATGTGATATTGGCAGGAGATTTCAACGCCCGGAATCCCATTTGGGGAGGCGATGTTTTGAACTCCCGCGGCGTCCAGCTCGCTCACTTCATCCACACAACCCGACTCAAAATACTGAATGACCCAACTTCGGTAGCGACCTTTCAAAATGCCTACTCGGAGTCTTGGATCGACCTTACCCTTGTTTCCGGTCCCATTTGGGAAGGTGATTGTTTGTGGAATGTACATGACACGCAAACTTTATCAGATTACAAGTACGTAATATTCGGCCTGCAATGGTTTCCACTGCCCATGAAAAGGCGACTTACCAAGGCATCATTACAATATTTGGTTGAGGAATTGGCAGCAGATGACTGGATTCAAAATTTTAACCCGCAAGATATCTCTAGGAAGTCTGCCCTCAACACAGTTCTTGACGTTTTCTATTCCAAATTATCCAGTTTAAAAAATAAGTTTGAACGACCGCTGAAGGAACACAGGGGAAACGCGTGGTGGAGCGACGCTCTGGCGAGGGAAAGATCGGCGGTGCGAGTATTGCGGAGGCGGTACCAGCATTGCCGGGATCCACTCTTGCTGGTAGATCATCGTATTGTTTATTACAGGAGTCTCGCCGCCTACAGAGAGCACATACAGATTGCCAAGGACAAGGCCCTAAGACAGGCATGTGCAGATGCGTCCCGCAAGGGCTTGTTCGGGCAACCATTCAAAGCCGCGTTTCGGAAGCACCGAGTACCTTCTGTTTTATCTCCTCTGCACTTACCGGATGATACGTCGACAACAAGCGCATTAGAGTCAGCTGGTCTCCTCCTGAAAACTTCCCCTCTGATTGCCATCAAGACGACACTCTGGCCCACAAAGCAATGAGGGTCGTCATTGCCACAACTAGATACCCCACGGAAGTCCACGACGAGCTCTTTACTCTTGATGAGTTGCGATTGGCCTCCAGAAAACTGAATTTGGGCTCTGCTCCGGGACCTGATGGCATCACCACTCCCATGGTTCATCTTCTTGTTCACCACATCTCCTCGTTCCTGCTTCACGTGTTCAACTCTTGCCTTCTTCTTTGCTATTTTCCTCCTAACTGGAAGCAAGCCCACGTTAAATTTTTATTGAAACCTGGACGTCCGCCGATGGAACCTTCTTCATACAGGACAATATGCATTACGTTGATGATTGGGCAGCTGTTAGAACGAATGCTAAATTCATGATTTTACTATTTTCTACACCGTTCCGGACTCCAATTGCCCTCGAAACATCTATGAGCTGCTAAAATCATTCTTTGAGGGGCGAACCGTTCGTTACGAGGCGTTCTCAGGAAACATTATTCACGTCACAACAAAGGGGTCCCCTCAAGGTTCTCCCATTAATCCCCTTTTGTGGAATGCCGATATTTTTGACATGCTCTGCATTCCCATGTCGGAAGACACGTTTTTACAGGCCTACGCAGATGACACGGTTATCGTCATTCACGCACGCACGCGCCGTCAACTAGAAGCCATTGCCGATGAAACGCTGGCCAAAATTACTACTTGGGCAGAGAAGGCGAAGCTCAGGCTAAACCCTTCCAAATGTTCTTGCCTTCCTCGTTTCAAGAGGTGACCGAGGTGCGATACGGAAGCCTACCATCAGACTTCGTAATGTAACCCTCAAGCAAGTCACCGAAATGAAACTGCTAGGAGTTGTATTTCACAACCACTTGACCTTTGTGGCCCACAGCAACCATTTAAAATCAATTGTTGAGAAAATGGCTGTTGCGCTCACTTGATTTGCACGCATGCACACCCTCGTCAACCATTCCCATCTGCGTCAACTGCATCATCTGGTCGTCCTTCCTGCAATTTCCTACGCCGCTCCCGCTTGGTGGCACTTAAATCAACACCATAGTCTAAAAGCTCGAGTTCACTCATTGCTTAGGTCATCATTGTTCGCGATCACCCGGAGCTTACCACCACGACCGAGGACAGCAGCCCTTGCGGTCATCGCCAATGCGCTCCCGTTACACATTCACCTTGACATCGCTGTGCGCATCTTTTTACTGTTTCATCATCGACAATCAATCACATTCCACTCGGTTTCCTTCAGACCTGCCGACGTAGACCTTCCCATTGGTGTCGCCTCTCACCCTGCGCGACGACTTCGTGTCCGAAGTGTCCGCCTGATGAGCGCGGAGGCGAACCAGCGACTTCATCTCTCCGCTCTCCACGCTTTCACAGACGGTTCCCACGCACCCACTGCGGCTGGAGCAGCCTTTGTCATTCTAAACGGGCCGACCGCGTGCACGCCGTATGAAGGTTCCGTTTAGTTTCTCCACTACATCCTTTGACGCTGAAGTGATAGCCCTGCAAAAACTCATCCAGTTCCTCGTGGACAGTAGGCCTTCCTCTTCTGTCAATATATACTCTGGCAGTCTTTCTGTACTTCTGGCACTCAACAATCCTTTCAATCAGTCCTCCATAATCCACCAATTGAAACATGCCTTGTACCATGTGCCAGCGCACTCTAACGTGTGGGGGAACGAAATCACCGACACAGTCGCGCGAAGCGCTGCTACAAGAGGACAAGATGTGTACGGGAAATTATCCAAACATATGGTCCGTTCGTCGCTATTGAAAGCAGGTCGCCTATGGTGGCAGGAGGCGTGGTCATCAAACAAGTGACACAGAATTATTCCGCTGGACGCCGAGTGTTCTCAATATGCCTGCTTCGTTTCCGCCGTCTAAAAAACTTACCCACCTTATAACTGGACATGGCCGATTCCCTCACTATTTCTTCGGTCTCGAACTTACGCCGGACTGCCTGTGTTTTTGCGGTGCGGCCGCCACTTCCATCTCTCACTATCTGATGCAGTGTTCAAAAACGTCATCATACATTCAACGATTGCTTCGCATTGTGCGACCACCGCTTGAACCGCCGAACCTTCTGCGTCTATTGGATGATTCTGAAGCCATCCAGATTCTAATCGAGCTCGTCGTCTTCATTTCCCGTTCCTTACCCGACGTGTGATGCCGGTGTGTCTCCAATGGTCTTTCATTGGCGCCGTACCATCTACAAGCCTGGGCATTTCCTGCGGCCCAACATGTCACTTGTGATCTATGTGGTTCTCCAGTGCGCGTTTTTTTTTATTTTGTTTTTGGTTTCCTAAAGTTGTGTTTTGTGAGCACATGACAGGAAACACGTGTTCCCTCTGGAGTCCTATTCCCTGGGATAATTCGTGCCTTCTTCAGCGTGGTGTCGTTTTTTTGTATCGCGTGTACCATGTGTAAGTGAGTGGCAGTGAGAGCTGCATTGTTTACGCTTGACCCAGTGACTTTCTATTTATTACCTTTAGAGTGCCTCGGCGGTGCTTCGTTTTGTATTTTGTGAATACTGTGCATAATGTGTGCCGGTGTTTCAGCAGGGCCTCGCAGTTAGATATTCTCGTGAACGGAAAATACCCCAACTAGACTTTCATTTTTAAAACAGCTACTTCTAGACGAACATTTGTGGCGAACTTTATAAGTGAAACACCATATGTATTTGTTTTTTTTTTTTCATGATTTTTTCCCCCTCTGCTGCCTATCCGGTTTTTTTTTCACGCTGCTAACTACATTTTTTCTACTGCCCTTCACAATTAGGACATTTTGCTACCTGTTTTCGTTGTTTACGTTCAATCCCGTCCTTGATTGCCGACTCTCTTCTCACATTCCATGTACCTGCTGCCCGAGCATATGGAACGTGGAAAGTAGTTGTTGTTTTTTACCCTGAACATTGGCTTTTCTTCAATAAAGAAAATGGCTTTTAGCCCGTTTATTTATTTCATATTGGCTTTAAAACCTGCCATAGCCTTGCTGGAGCGGGTATTGTTTTCCACTTTATTTTTTGTTATTCTTGGGGGGGAGGAGGGGGGACACGGAATTTTACAAGGAATTAAAAGTTATGAAATGCTTGGCGCGCGCGAAATACAAATCTGTCCCTTAAGTGGTAAACCGCAGGGGTTACGAACGCGAGCCACGCTTTTCACCGAGTGCTGTGCTTGGCTCCGACGCAGCTGGCTGTTATACCTTGTGTTTCTCGTGTACACATCTCACACTTATCCCTGAGAAGACCGGTTTCCAGTGGCTCCCCCTTAGCTCTCCGGCGACCTGTGGGGCCCGCAATTCCGGCTTGCACTCGAGGGGAGCGAGGTAAACACAAATACAAACAATAACAGCAAAACACCTGGCCGATTTGTTCTTTTCTTTCGCAACCAGAGTCAGCCGAGAACGTGCTTGGAGTCTTCAAAGAGGCTGGGAGTTAATCCGCTAAGTGAGATGTGGAGGATGCGAGGGCGTCGGGTGAAGCGGGCCGCGGAGGTCTTTCTGAAAGCGACTCGCTCTCTTGAATTTTGCGTCAAATCGTGGTTCCAGAGGCGGTCGCAAACTGCTGTAGGTAGCTTAACCGTGGTCGACGTAGCGTCATTAAAAGTTGGCCGCGTGTTCTGCTGCTTTGGTTGCACATGGTTGACGTGAGACGATAGTTGACTGGCGCCCCTGGCAAGTAAATGCCTCCCTTCTCTTTCCCGCTCACCAATCATGCTCTTTTTCTCCTGGCTCGTTCCTTCCAAGATAACACGCTAGAGGTTTGCTCAAGTCAATTTAAATTTACCGTGTTCCACTGCTCCCATTCGGGTACCTCGATGCCAGCGCTGCCATACGGCGGAGACGCGCGTGAATCGAGGCCCCCGACTAGAATGTTTATAGAACCACGCTGCGCCACTCCACGAGCGTTACAACCAGAACATGGAACCTATCTAGTGGAATCTTTTGTTGCTATACCCATTTGATCTTTTAGGATTCCGCCAGGTTTGCGCGGGGCAACAGCAGGCGACCGTTTTCTGCAGTTGGCGCAGTATTTTATTTGCTATCGCAAAAAGCAATCATCGGCAATTTTTTACATAAAGGAACACTGTAAATATCACTCGTGTATTGATTTTCGGCCTTATATTTGCGTAATGTGTTGTTCTTGTTCAACAATGTTGCCAAGTATGAACCTTAACACCGGACTTAGACACTTAGATTTGGCTGGGAGTATGTAAGACTATTGCGTAGACAATGCTTCACTTTGGCTGGCTGGCTGAATCGAGTGACAGACGGGCGGACATACATACAGACAGACAGAAATTTTCCCGTTCAAGTATCCCAAGAAAGACTGTCGTCTTTAATAAAGGCTTAGCTTTAAAGACTTAGGCTATGTTCAGTCTACGACGCAAAAGCCATATCGTGATCCACGGACACGCAAAAAAAAAAAAAAAACGGCGTGTCAGGCAGTTCGGTTGTCTGAGACGTGAAATGACGTCATTCTTTAAAGTTATCACGACAGTTACGGCAACATACTGAATGCGGCCCTAACTTAGCTTATTTAGTTCTCCTACATCAATGGTTGAAGCCCTAATTCTCGACCGCACGCGCGAAAGTTTTGTGGCCTTGATTTTAAAGTGCCATGAAAGTCAAAATACTATCTCGTTCAGTTTGAATAAACAAGCCTTCCGTAATTGCACTCAACTTTACTTCGCCGCAAAAGATGTTTGTTTAGAAAAAAGCGCAAAAAATAACTGAAGAAAAAAAAATCGAATTTCGCGCTACACGGCGTCAGCAGAGACGAAGTAAGAGGAACAGTGACACAGAAGAGGGACACAATAAAAGCATAGCTATCAGCGTGTTAACTGCATGCTAGCATTTAAGGAATACGATCAAACGGTACTGTAGAAGGCTTACAATATCGTCCAGTTCGGTTTCTTGACGGAGGCTTCGGTCGGTGGGCGCCAATGTCGCGAACAAAAAAATTAGCAGTGGCTTAAGTTTCAGCAACCAATCCTACCCAATCCAATCCAATCCACTCCAATTCACTCCAGTCCCACCCCGTTCAGTCCAGTCCAATTCAATACAATCCAGTCCGGTCCGGTCCAGTCACTGCTCCTCGCGCATGCGCAGCACAGCTCTCCAGTAGCCACGCGAAACGGCTATCAAGCGGCTCCGGCGCAGCGTCAGACTTGGCTACTGCGCAACGGAGGCGCACAGCTGGGCACGCGCCGGCGCCAGTGCGACTGCCGCGGCTATCACGTCACTCCTCTGGAATGCGCAGACCGGCGAATGTGCAGAACCAATTCTCTACACGTACTGTAATTGGATTGGATGTCCAATACAATTCACTACAATCCAATTTAATCCAATTCAATCCAAATCTAAATTCAATCCAATTCAATGCTATGCTATGCTGTGCTATGCTCCTCGCGCTTGTGCAGCACGGCCCTTCAGTGTACCCGCGAAACTCGTCGGCCAGTGCAGCTTACGCTACAAAAGCGACTGCTCTCCAAAGTGGCTGGACAGCTGCCACTACTTATCTGTTTTCTCTTATATCTTGATTATTTGGTTTGTGTATGCGGTAAAGTTGGCGTCATTGTTTTAAGCACGAAAAGTTACTTTTATTTTGTATTATGCCTTCATGGCTGCTTTAAAAGGTCTGGCAGTATTGCAGCGCAG
Source organism: Haemaphysalis longicornis (assembly GCA_013339765.2). Classification (NCBI taxonomy): domain Eukaryota; kingdom Metazoa; phylum Arthropoda; class Arachnida; order Ixodida; family Ixodidae; genus Haemaphysalis; species Haemaphysalis longicornis. Next base: position 84,215,649 of record CM023449.1, on the reverse strand, counting down.
CGCGCTACGCACGCCTAACAAAAGACTGGCGTAGCCGCAGGCATGCTGATTGGTGTAGCCGCAGGCATGCTGATTGCTATGGCTGGCTGCGGAGCGCCGTAGCCTGGATTGCTCCGCGCAGTTGTAGCGGCAAAAACCAGAAAAAACAAACAAACAAACAAACAAACAAACAAACAAACAAACAACAACACATTCCAGGTGTCGCTTTATGCGATGCGATATGTACTCAATGCCGGAAAGATACCCTTCATGAATGATTGTCTGTCTTGCTTGATAAAATCAGTATTTATGGCAACACGGTATGTATTTATCTTCTGTTACGGGAGGCCTCTGCGTACCGAGTAAACGATGGCGCAGGGGTAAATAGAAGACAGCCTACCGGGCGGACACGATTGGAGATTTGTGCACGAATCCAGTGAACTCTTGGTGCCTGCACCGCTCGGGCAGGACGCAGGACGTGCACAGCCTCGTGAACACATCCATGACACCCGAAGCAGTTTCGGGAGGCCTGGAAGAAGGGGCCAGATGTCGGGGAAGAAGAGTGGGGTAGATTACGTAGGCGCCTAGTTCGCTGCTTATCGAAGACGCCATGCGGCTGCACGAGGTGACACCGTTTCTTCAGCCCGTGTTCGTTCTACGCCCAGTGCTATCCTAAAAAGAATTTCTGATCGTTTTATGAGCGTTAGGCGCAAACTGCTTTATTAACCATTTAAAATGCACTCCCTGACGTTAGTGCTACTGCAGCGCTCCACATGAAGTCGGGTTGTAATTAAAAAAAAAACAAAAAAAAAACAGTTGTTCTACTCAATGTGAAAGCTGTCGGAAGCGCAGAGAAGTTGTTCGCCATATGGACTGTTACGCCGCCGGTTCCTCGCTTTTTGCTACCGCCCCTTCACGCTCTTCCCCACACTGTCTCACTCGTCCCTTGATGAATTCAACAGAGGTTTGTTCAATGCAATTCAATTTTCCCGCCTTCGCAGTGCTCGCCCGCCTTCTCATGGGACAGCTCGCATCGTTTTCGCTATATTTTCTTTCTCGTTCTGCCTAGAGCAGCGCGAGTGGGGGTTCTGTTTTTTTTTTTTTTTGTACTCGCTTTCATCTCGGACGGGCTGCCTTTCTGCGCCATTTTGAACGCATCATGTTTTTTCTTCCGTGGCCACTTTCTTTTTTGCTTGCTGTTGTAAAAACCACACCAATGAGCATTCTTAACTAAATGGACGCGGGTAATGCCGGTTAAAAATTACATATATTTTGCGTTAAATGTAGCTTCAGTTTACTTTGCGCTGAATAATGGGGACATGTAGGGCAAGTGCCAGCGGTTCGAGGAATTTCTGCGTATATAAACCTCTTGTTCAAGTATCCTCTTAACTCTTGGTCGGAAGAGAGAGAGAGAGAGAGAGAGAGAGAGAGAGAGAGAGAGAGAGAGAGATGTGTGTGAGAGCGACTGTGGTTAGGGAAGCTCAATCGAGGGCAATCAGGTATCTTTCCGAAGCCTCTGTTTGGGTGCGTGGTGACTGCGGCGGTTAGGTAGCGTGACCACCAACCAGCTACGGCGACAAGCCGGGCCCTAAAATGATGTGCACTTAATATTGGGGTTTTACTAGCCGAAAAAACATCAGGGATATGACACACTGTGTATTAATTTTGACGACGTGGGGATTCTTAACGTGCGCCGATATACTGACACACGGGCGTTTCTGCTTTGCGCCTCTATCTGAAAAGCGGCCGCTGCTGTGGGGAATTGAACCCGCTCCCTTGGGCTGAGAAGCACAACACAGCCTTAGCCCCTGAGCCACCGTGGCGGGTCGAAGTCGGGTTTTGAGGTTTTGAGGGATTTTGAGAGATTGCTATGGTTTGAGATAAGTTTTGAGGGATTGCTATATGCACTAGTACCGTGTGCGCATGAGAAGTAGCGCTACCGCCGACCCTCCATGCTGGTGCGGTGCGTCTTAGCTCCTAACGCCCCAGCCAATGGCGCGCAAACCCAGACGTACAGCGCATGCCGGGAAATCTGGCGCGAGCACCGAGTGCGCATGCGTTTTTTTTTTTTTGCTGCGATATTCCGTTCTAAGGTGGGCACATACCCGGCACTCCCGGCCTGATGCAGAACGTTAATTAAACGTTTTATTATGCCACGCCCCGCTTGTAAACCGACCTAAAAATACCGAACCACCCTGATTTATAAAAATTACGCGTAAAATTGATCTGGGGGAACATTTACAATAAAAAGTAAACAACAGGTCTCGCCCAAAACTTTGGGACTGGGGGCTCGGACCAGGTTGTCTGTGCCAAATCCCGTGGTTCTACGCTAAGTCCAGTAAAGCAGCGCAGCGCCGGGGGAAGGGGGGGGGAGGTTCTTATAACAGTTGTTCAAAACAATGTTCGAAAAGAATTACAGTAAAAGCTCGTCAATTCGAACGCGATGGTTCACACTAAAACTTTTTACAACCCTTTTAGCCTAAAAGGGTTGTAGGATGAGTGGAAAAAAGGTGTTGGGATGCCTTTACAAACTCTTTTTCTTGAATCTCAACACCCTTTTCCTGGCTCTACAACACCCTTTTTGTGTGAAAAAAAAAGGGTGTTGATCAACGTCAACAGCTTAGGTTTTCTTATGGTCTTTGAAAGGGTGTGGAGAAGGTGCTCAGCTGTTCATTGAAAAAGGCCATGCTTGGATACATAACAGCACTGTAAAGAAGAAGACATCACCTGAAATACTCCTCTACTCGCAAGAAATCTTCAAACGCAAAAAAAAAATAATTGCTCGTATGCAATGATCGCTCGTGTCCATATGCGGTGCCACCTCATTGCCCCACTGTTAGCTTTGGCACGTGAAACACCAATTTGAAACCTTCAGAAATTGAAAAAAGTCTATATATAGTCGTGTGGCGAAAAAGGCTGTTTACCGACTGCAACACTCTTGGCTTTCTGTAGGTTGTTGAAACGGTGTGAAAATAGGTGTTCAGTTGCAGAAAAAAAAAAAGAACAGCCGAGCTGCGGGTCGACCTAGTTGCTTCCCGTGTTGCTAAGTTTTCTTATGTTTGCTAAGCCTTGCAATGTTCTTGCTAAGCTAGGATGACCGGCTGAGAGCTAGGTGAGGCCAATGCTTAACATGGATTTTAAAAAGCCGTTTGGTCCAAGTTCCAGGTGTTCCAGCTGTTCCACGTTGGGGGAAATGAAGTCTAAGCGCCCAAGCAGACACTTTCCCTGTTCGCGAGGGGGCATAGCCCTCCTCCTCCGAATAGCCAGTTTTATTGCTGCGCGGTGAGCATGCCTCGACGAGCTGCCTTATGGGAAGCGTGTACGGCATGTTACTCGGAGTAGCGGCAGCTCTCCCCGTCGCTGTGCGCAATCACCTTCAAACTACCATGTCTACGTCATCTACATACTTGATATAATTTCGTTACAAAACAGCCCCATCCGAACTATTCAGTTCTGTCACACTAGTTACCTCAACAGCAGCGGCGGACTGACCACTAGATCGACTGTGGGGAATCACTGTCGTGGAGAGGCCGGACGTGGTGAAAGCACGTAGCCGCAAAGCTGACAAACCTATAAAAACACAGCCTGACTGCGGAACACAGAAAAATGGTTATTTCCGCTTTCCTCTCGTGCTGCCCGTGCACTACGGAGATTCATGCAACCCTGAACGTGCCCATAAAGCTTCTGGTCGCTATACCCTGTTTTGCGTTTGAATGATCACTACGAAAACGTATTTCATGCCACATCCCTTGCTTCCATCGTTGTCTGTGACTCCGCGCTGCTTGCACAGCGGTACGCAGCAGTGTACTGGCACTTCGCCAGCAAAAAATGTGACGGTGACAGTCGAAGCGCGTACGCTCACATGCGGAACGCCCGCGCGTAGTGCGTCTCGCCAGCATCAAAATTGGCGGATAGGGTACCTGCTGCGTTCACTAGATGATGCTGTAAACTTCGCATATTGTTTACTCGCGCCGTAATACGACTAAACGAAAGCGAAGGAAGGCAAGAAAACATGACGCAGCAGAAAAGAAGCCGGCTTAAGGAGTTCGCGCCAAAAGATTAAAACGATATCGAAGGTACGCAAATACGATGTAGCAGTACGTTAAATTTTTGCGGCCCGCTACGTCGGCACCGCACCGGGAGTAAAAGTACAGCGTTTCGTCAGTTTTGCTTTGGCGGCCCGCTAACGCTTATGGGCGCCATCTAATGAACCAGTATTAACCGAATGCGAAGCGGCACTCACCTGGCCGAAAGAGCGGTGAGCACCCAGAATTTGCATGACTACTACCCAGCCAGCAGAATCAAAAGCCTTCCCCTTGGTATTGAATGCAAAACGTGGACAACATGATAGATAAATTCTTCCACATAAGCACACTCTATAGCGGAACCACTGAAAAGCCCCGAGGTTACTCACCTTTGGCGATCGCACACAAACGCACATAACCAAAGGACTGGCTTTCACGTACACATTTTATTCGACTCGAAAAACAATCCAGAAATCCGTTTCGAAACACACATGACGTACGATTGCACTGCGAGGAGAAGGCCCAAAAGTAAAATACGATATGGCTCCAGCCCGTTGTAAACATCGCACTCACTTCACGGCCATTTGCGGGGTCGACCGCATGCCACTTCACACTGGCACAAACCCAGAAGGCTTTTAACCGCACACCACTGAGTTGAGTTGCCGCTAGTGATTACTAATTTCGAACAGTAGCAAGCACATTTCACCCACAGGAGCGCATCGTCGCCTTGCACCGTGAAGCGAACTCGTCACAGCACACACACAGCATCCGACGGCCGGCCTGCAGGAGCTTTGTTCGAGTAGTCAGCGATGGCCACGTTAGTTCGCTCACCACGATAGCAACGTACAAACAACCGGAGCTATTTAAGGATGGCAGGAAGCAAAAACTTCTTTAAGACGCAAACTGCTGCACACGATGAAAGAAAAACGTTTAGGTGCTCCTCTCACATGCCGCCATTGTTGTAAACACCGGGACACGCAAGGGCGGCAATCCCACGCACGCTACTTTGCTGAAATAGCACGCGATCGTTTTACGGCCGTAACGCAAAACCAACTTTGTGTTTGGGTGCTGCGCATGCGCAGTTCCACCGACGCAAGGGAATAGCAGAGCGGTTACACTTTGCGTAAGGCTGAACAACGCTATACTAAAACTCTATAATAAGTACAGCCAGGCTTCCGTCTCATTTTGGCGCCTGATCCTCGAGTTTTTAAGCGACACACGCCTCAGTGACTTCTGGTGATTTCTCGTGCATAGCGGCCAAGAAGGTATTGATCGGGGGAGCAATTGCCAGCAGATCACGCAAGGCTAGATCCACCCGTTAATAAACATCACCCACCACCGCCATCAAACCATGTGCACCGACACAAGTGCCCGGGGGAAATTTCTTTCGGCGTTTCTCTAGCCCATCTCTCAAGACAGCCCCATTTTCTTGGCGCCCAATCAGCTCCAGTTATCTCGGCTCCTATCGACGCCGTCTTTTACCCTAGACGGAATGGTTCAAAGTTATTCTCGTAAAAACTCATCATTAAGGCTACCACAGTTATCTCAGACTCAATTGGAGCGTGCAGGTCTCAGCATGAAGGGATTAATTTCCACAACCGCCATACAAATCCTCCAGGAAGCGCTCCAAGTAATGGGACTATACGTCTCGACCGTCGGCCCATACTTACCTTCGCGAAATAACCTGGACCTCCACGACTCCCCGAGAATAAGTTTAGATGGTCTCTACAGGAAGATTAGCAGAGAGTGTTAACAGGCCATTAGTCACGTACACGGATGTTATAGCTCTTAGTCTCGATGTCGGCACGTACTTATCTTCGAGAAAACGTGCACCTCCCACAGGTCCCCGAGAATGAGCTTACCGGGCTCTACAAGAAGATAGCAGAGTGTTAACGAACCATTAGTCCGTACACGGATGTTACAGGCTCTTAGTACAGATACACCTAGCACGCCATAAATCCCCTCGCGAAAGAACAAGAAACTGCACTTAGGCAGCTCTGATACATTCTGTCACCGCAACGAGGCTTGACGATATCGTTTCCCACACTGTATACACCCACTTGCCCTCACGCGGAGAGTCCTTGACGCTATCTCACACGGTGGGGGGCTTGTCCATAGAATAAGAATTGTACATACGCCAAATCCAACGAGCGGAAACAGCTTCGAGGGGGCGAACCCGGCAACAAGCTCTACTGGGATCCTGGACTGAGGACCTTCTCTCACAGTTTTCTCTAATCTTACTGCAACAAAAGTTTTACTCTTCTCCTCTTACGGGAATTTTCAAATTACAAGATCGCTGCTACCCCCCACGCGAAAGTGCGTACGTGTTGCTTCAAATGTTCCGCGGGCTCCCTTTGCCGCTAAATAGGGTCGACAAGACATGCAGGTTACTGGCGCCACTAGTTATGCCCCACTAACGAGTCTTGTAGGTTTGTCTATTTATAGGTGTTAATCTATAATCTATCCATATCCATATCTATGTCTATATCGGTAGGTTGTCTCTCTATAGGTGAACAATACCTATAGGTGGTCGGTTGTTCAGAAACCTGATGGTTCGAGGGAAGCAGCGAAGGGGGCGACATTTGAAAGGGAGACGGGTTTTTAAGTTTCCAGCATGTGTTCGTACATAGCTTGATATTCAGAGAAAAGAGGTGACGTATTCGATACGATAAATTCTTTCATGAGGGTTGGTGGGATTAATACAGCCGAGGGTCACATGCGTTGGCCCACAGGTGGCGTCTGTGCTTGGTACGAAGTGATGCGCGGGAGTTTAGAGCTGGGTTTCGTGTCTCTGGAAATTACGCGTGATTTACAGCAGGATTTGTCATTTAAATCGAAAGCTTTCTTAGCGGAACCAATGGCGTTCTGTCAAAAAACTAATGCATTTTCCCATTGACCGGTAATCGACCCGAATAGCTCTGATAAGATCTCCGGACACACGACGCGTGCTTGAAACCGGACGTCCAATGTGTCAGAACGGTTACTTGAAAATCGCGAGAACGGAACGGTTCTAGATAAGACAATGCACGCATCGGTCATGAAGAGTGGGTACAATAGTATACCTAATTATCTCATAAGCCACGTGTCAGTATACATTTAGATCGTTCGTATGCGCGTTTACTTCGTGCACGAAAAATCAGTGCATGGGTTCGCTCTTCGATCGTGATTTGGGTCTTTGAAGATTTGACGATCAATTGGACGCACTTTTAGCGAAGGTTTCCACCCACTTTTGACGCCATTTTGATGCGAGAAAGCTTTCGCGCTTATCTCAGCTTTCTTTAGGAAGGTATGCTAAAGTTTTGTTTTGAAACGTTCTAAACTTTCAACGAAAAAGTTTCAACTTGTCCATGTCTATATAAGTCCATATCTTGTCTAACTTGTCCATATCCATCATAAAGCTGAAGCATGAAGCATCCATGAAAGCTGAGCATCCATCATAAAGTTGAAGTCGTAGAGTTGCAGTTTAGGTATGGCTCGACGTCCATTCCATGATTTGCTCCACAACGGCACTCTGCTCCACGGTGGATTTAGGAACGCTGCTATGCTGGTATAAATCACTTCACCGAAACGCAGCGCCCTTGGTGCATACAGCAGCAGGTATGAAATGCTTGGCGCGCGAGATACAAATCTGCCCCTGAAGTTAGGAACCTCGCAGTGGGGTACGAAACGCGACCCACGCTTTTTCCCGAGTGTTGTGCTTGGCTTCCGACGCAGCTGGCTGTTTATGCCCGTGTTTTTCTAGTGTAGACACTCTCACACTTATCCCTGAGTAGACCTGTTTTCCAGTGGCTCCCCCTTAGCTCTCCGGCGACCTGTGGGCCCGCAATTCTGTCTGCACTCGAGGGGAGCGAAAGTAAACACCAAATGTACAAAACAATAACAGCAAAAATAAATACAATGAAAACAAAAACAAGCAAAAAAAAAAAAGCATAAACACCTGGCCGATTTGTTCTCTTCTTTCGCACCAGAGTCAGCCGAGAACGTGCTAAGGAGTCTTCAAAGAGGCTTGCAGATAATCCGCTAAGTGAGATGCGAGGAGGAAGCGAGGGCGTCGGGTGAAGGCGGGCCGCGGAGGTCTTTCTGAAAGCGATCTCGCTCTCTTGAATTTTGCGTCAAATCGTGGTTCCAGCTGCGGTAGCAAAAACTGCTGTACGTAGCGTACCGTGGTCGACGTAGGTCACTAAAAGTTGGCCGCGTGTCTGCTCTTTTTGTTGCAATGTGACGTGAAAACATAGTTGACTGGCGCCCCTGGCAAGTAAATGCCTCCCTTCTCTTTCCCGCTCACCAATCATGCTGTTTCTCCCGTCTCGTTCCTTGCAAGATAACACGCTAGAGGTTTGCTCAAATCAATTTAAATTTACCGCGTTCTACTGCTCCCATTCGGGTTAAGGTCCCTGAAATACCTTAATTCGGGTACTTCGATGCCAGCGCTGCCATACGGCGGAGACGCGCGTGAATCGAGGCACCCGAATAGAATGTTTATAGAAACACGCTGCCCCACTCCACGAGCGTTACAAACGGAACGTGGAACCTATCTAGTGGAATCTTTTTTTGCTATTGCCATTTGATTTTTCAGGACTCCGCCACGTAGCGCGGGCAACAGCAGGCGACCGTTTTCTGCAGTTGGTGTAGTTTTTTATTTGCTATCGCAAAAAGCAAGCATCCGCAAACTTTTTAATAAAGGAACACTGTAAATATCACTCGTGTACTGATTTTCAGCCTTATATTTGCGTAATGTCTTGTTCTTGTTCAACAATGTTGACAAGTATGAACTTTAACGCCGGACTTACACGCTTAGATTTGGCTGGGAGTATATAAGACTATTGCGCAGACAATGCTTCTCTTTGGCTGGCTGGCTGAATCGAGTGACAGACGGGCGGACATACAGACAGACACCAAAATTTTCCCGTTCAAGTAGCCCAAGAAAGACTGTCGTCTTTAATAAAGGCTTAGCTTAAAGACTTAGGCTATGTACAGTCTACGGACGCAAAAGCCATATCGTGATCCACGGACGTAAAAAAAAAAGGCGTGTCAGGCAGTTCGATTGGCTAGGACGTGAAATGACGTCATTCTTTAAAGTTATCACGACAGTTGCGGCAACAGTCTGAACGCGGCCCAAACTTAGCTTATTTAGTTGTCCTACGTCAGTGGTTGAAGCCCTAATTTTCGACCGCACGCGCGAAAGTTTAGTGGCCTTGATTTTAAAGTGCCATGAAAGTCAAAATACTATCTCGTTCAGTTTGAATAAACAAGCCTTTCGTAATTGCACTCAACTTCACTTCGCCGCAAAAGATATTTGTTGACAAAAAAGCGCAAAAAATATTTGAAGAAAAAAATCGAATTTCGCACTACACGGCGTCAGCAGTGACGAAGTAAGAGGAACAGTGACACATTAGAGAGAGAGAGAGAGAGAGGGGGGGGGGAGGGAGAGAGAGAGAGAGAGAGAAAGCTCTTTATTAGAGGAAAGCAGAGAGGTTTGCCATTGTTAACGCCGACATGCTACTCTGCGGGGTACAGGAGGAGGGAATAAAGTTGCAATAGGAAGAAAGGCGGAAGGGAGAGAAGAAGAAAATAAAACAAGTAAAAAAAAGGAGGTAGCGTGTGCGTTGGGGACCGTCAGTGCGACACGTGAAAAGTCTATGGACGGTTGTACAGTGCAAGGATGGTCTGGTCCTATATCACCTCAGCGACGCCGATGTCATTGAGGTATTCAAATAATGCGGTTAACACTTTACGCTGAGAGGAGGGAGATGGCCATGGTCCCAGAAGTGCTTTTAAAGTCAGGGAACTGTGGTTGAGGCACTCGATCTTCTGTGCGAGGTTGTTCCTTGCTTGACAGTATGTAGGGCACTCCAGTAAAATATGCTCGACGGTTTCTGGTGAACCGCAGTTGTCACAATAGGGGTTCGAGGTTAGGCCAAGGCGATAGCGGTAGGTATGTGTTAGCGCCACGTTGAGACGTAAGCGATGGAGCAAAGTCTCTAGCCGACGTGGAAGTCGCTCCGGTAACCTCAGTGCCAAAGTTGGGTCAACATGATGCAGGAATGGGTGCTGGTTTTCCGGGAGAGACCAGAAGGTGCTTCTTTCCCTGAAAACAAGCTCCTTTGCTAGTCTCGAGGCATCGTGCTTCGTGAAGAAAATGTTCCTCACGTTCCGCAGTCGTAATCCTCTCTTGGCAGCCTCATCTGCTTTTTCATTGCCTATGATGCCGCAGTGGGCAGGGATCCACTGCAGTATCACGCGGTGCCCGGCGACACAAACTAGATGATTTAGATAAGAGACATCGCGAGATATATGTTCGTGAATGCTGAAACAGCTGGCATGTCGAAGAGTTTGCAGTGCTGTCTTCGAATCCGTGAAGATTACCCACTGTGCTGGCTGCTGGCGGAGAATGTAGCGAAGTGCTTGTTTGATGGCATGAAGCTCAGCAGATGTAGATGACGTTGGGCGCTCAAGACGGTATGAGAGTGCTTGGCCGGTGGATGAAATGAAGAGCCCAGAAGAACTGCAGTCAGGCGTAGATGATCCATAAGTAAAAATGTGGGTCATATGAGAGTATTGGTCACTTATATGGGCAAGTGTTAATTGAAGTAGGCATATCTGAGGCATAACTTTTTTAAATGCAGAGCATTTCAGTAACTCACGATGTCACCCGCGTTGACGTCCGTAGTCCGCACCGTCGCACCCATCCCTACTATATAAAAAAATACTATCCGGCGCCCGGTTTCGATCCCTCGACCCTGCGGGCGGAACGCAATGTACATGGTGCTCTACCCACTGCGCCACAAAGATGACACAGAATGGGACGCTACGAACGCGCCTTATATCGTTGACTCATTAAAATTACTACTGACGAGAGCTCTCTCGTCAGCAGTTGCCACAAGTGCAACAACATTAACGTAACGCAAACTACTTAACCGTCGTGCGCCCCCGGAAATGCTCTGCATTTGATCGTGCCCCTCGCGAGGGGGATGTTTCACTGCGTCTTCTCTCGGTCGCGGGACCCGTGGCGCCATCTGGCGGAGGCGCGGCACAACTCGTAGCACTTTGAAAAGATGCGGCGCCAGCCAGCTGTGTGTGTGCGTGCCGCACTTGTACAAATGGCGAGTGCATTGGCTGTCCACAGAGCAAAGCATTCGTGCAAGTAAGCCGTTGTTTTTTTAGGTGAGTCCAGGTATCTTTAATTTTATGCATAGGGGTGATAGAGTCCAAGGCGGGAAATCAGATGGCATGAGTTGTCGTCGTTGGGTAGGTACAGAGATGTTTATAGTATTTATAGTTTCTGCGAGGCTCGAAATTTTGTTGCATCGTACAATACCTGCCAAGAACTTGGATTTCGCGTGCAGCGTATGCCTCAAGTATATTCGAAATGTTTCCTGCATTCTAATAATATCTAAAGGCAAGCAACCAGCCTCTGCGACAGTGCCAACACACGATGAGCCCTTAGGAAGGCCGAGGCAGGTACGCAGGCAGTTATTCCTAGCCGCATTGAGTTGCTTTTTGCATGTGGGCGACAGCCGTTGCAGAACAGGCAGGCTGTAGCGCAGCAAGCCGTCTACATATGCTTTGCAGAGAAGCACCATGAATCTGCAGTCGCTGCCCCATCGACATCCAGCAAGGTACCCAATAACGTGTGCCACCGCAGAGAGACGAGTACGTAATCGCTTGACTTCCGGCGCCCATGATAGATTTCTATCTACGATGATCCCAAGGTATTTTTGGGTTCGTGCGTATTGCAGACAACGACCGCCAAGGATTAGAGGGTATTGGCTCATCCGCTTGCGGGTAAACGCCATGGCAACGCTTTTCTCGGAAGGCGGAGACCCTTGGACGCAAGGTACGAAGACACATTGCTCAAAGCTTTCTGCAGCCGCTGTTGCGTTGTACGACGTGACTTTGCCGCACACCAAATGCAGGTGTCATCCGCATAAAGTATGACCTTGACACCGGGAGGGAGCGCACGCTTTAGGAGGATAAGCGTAAGGTTGAATAATAGGGGACTTATGACGGCTCCTTGAGGCACTTCTTTCTGTATACTGTGATGGGAAGTAGGGCCTTCTGGCGTGCACATGAAAATTTCACGTCCTTTGAGGTAGCTCGCAATCCAGGCGTACAGTCTTCCACTAAGACCAAGGACAGCTAGGGACTCTAGAATTGCAGTGTGCAAGACTGAATCAAATGCTGACTTTATGTCAAGAAATACTACCGTCGGTATGTGTCCTATTTGTAGTTCTTCTTCCAGTGAAGCGACGAGAGCGATTATGTTGTCAATAGCGGATCTGTTTTCCCGGAAGCCATTCTTTTCAGGTGGGTAAAGGTTTCTGCTTTCCAAGTACCACGTAATTCTCTTAAATATCATTTTTCCCATGATTTTGCCAATGCAGCTTAGTAAGGCGATAGGCCGGAATGAGTCGAATCTTGTCGGTTGCTTCCCAGGTTTTAAAATTGCAGTAATTTTAGCGATTTTCCATTCTGTAGGAACACTACCACAGAGCCAGGTTGAGTTGTAGTATTCCAGAAGGCGTAGGCGGGAATGGTGAGACAGATGGGAAATCGCTTCGTAAGGTATGTCATCATGACCTGGAGAAGAACGTTTCTTGACATTCGAGATGGCCGTGTCGAGCTCTCGAATATAAAACGGAAGGTCCATTGTGGCTACAGCGTTTGGTGGCGTTACGTCGGGGACACGTTGAAGGAATAGCTGAGGCATGGATACTATAGGATATGAACCGACAATACTCCTCAGCGGCTTCTTTTTGTGATATGCCTTCGTGTAACGACAGCGCTTTGAAAGAATACAGTTGCTGGTTGTCTGTGCGCATACCTTTTATAATGCGCCATATCCTCGATAATGGTTTGTGGACATCTAAGTTTGTGCAAAAATCACGCCACCGTTGCCGGTTTAACTTTTCGAAATAACGCCTCACGTGTCTTTGCGCTTTGCGAGCCTGGCTCAAGTCCTCGAACTTTTTAGTGCGTCGCGCCTTACGCTCAGCGCGTCTGCGGATGGCACGCAGCCTTTCATATTCTGGATCGGTCTTAATATCTAGGCGCTTCCTCACTACAATCAATGACTCTGTCAGACAATTAACCATAGTTCGTATTACGTCATTGTCGTTAGTGGCTGAGGGAAACAATAAAAGCATAGCTATCAGCGTGTTAACTGCATGCTAGCATTTAACGGATACGATCAAACGGTACTGTAGAAGGCTTACTAATACCATCGTCCAGTTCTGTTTCTTGACGGAGGCTTCGGTCGGTGGGCGCCAATGTCGCGAACAAAAAAATTACCAGTGGCTTAGCTCGGCTATGTCAGGATATACGCAGCGCGAGCTAAGGTTCAGCAATCCAATCCAACCCAATCCATTCAATCCACTCCAATCCACTCCAGTCCATCCCGTCCAGTCCAATCCAATCCAATCCAATCCAGTCCGGTCCGGTCAGGTCCCGTCCAGTCCAGTCACTGTTCCTCGCGCATGCGCAGCACAGCTCTCCAGTAGCCACGCGAAACGGCTATCAAGCGGCTCCGGCGCAGCGTCGGACTTGGCTACTGCGCAATGGAGGCGCACAGCTGGGCACGCGCCGGCGCCAGTGCGTCTGCCGCGGCTATCACGTCACTCCTCTGGAATGCGCAGACCGGCGAATGTGCAGACCCAATGCCCTACACGAACTGTAATTGGATTGGATTTCCAATACAATTCACTACAATCCAATTTAATCCAATTCAATCCAAATCTAAATTCAATCCAATTCAACGCTATGCTATGCTATGCTATGCTATGCTCCTCGCGCTTGCGCAGCACGGCCCTTCAGGGTACCCGCGAAACTGATTAACCTCGGCCAGTGCAGCTTACGCTACAAAAGCGACTGCTCTCCAAAGTGGCTGGACAGCTGCCACTACTTATCTGTTTTCTACCGAGTAAACGACGGCCTCGATTGCTCCGCGCAGTTTTAGTGGCTAAAACCAGAACAAATAAACAAACAAACAACATTCCAGGGGTCGCTTTAGGCGATGCGATGTGTACTCAATGGTGGAAAGATACTCGTCATGAATGATCGTCTGTCTTGCTTGATAAAATTAGGCGATGCGATGTGTACTCAATGGCGGAAAGATACCCGTCATGAATGATCATCTGTTTTGCTTGATAAAATCAGTATTTATGGCAACGCTGGTATGTATTTATCTTCTGTTAGGCGAGGCCTCTGTCTACCGAGTCGACGGCGCATGGGTAAATAGAAGACAGCCAACCGGGCGGATACGACTGGAAATTTGTGCACGAATCCATTGAACTCTTGGTGCCTGCACCGCTCGGGCAAGGAGCAGCACGTGCACAGCCTCGTGAACACATCCACGCCACCCGAAGCAGTTTCGCGAGGCCTGGAAGAATGGGGCAGATGTCGGGGAAGAAGAGTAGGGTAGATTACGTAGGCGCCTAGTTCGCTGCTTATCGGAGACGCCATGCGGCTGCACGAGGTGACACCGTTTCTTCTCTAGGAGCTCCTTTTCTTTGGATGCTGGTCGCTTTCGAAGCTCTATCTCATTTGGCACAAGGAGTTTTAAATGCAGAGCATTTCTTAGGCTCGCCTCTTCCTGCGTCGGACGGTGTCAACAGCTCCGCGTCCGCAGCAGGTGGGCCTTTCCTCCTTCCCTCCTCTCTCTCAACAGCAGCTGGTGCGCGCATGCGTCGTAGTCAGCCCGTTCGCTCCGTCGCGGTCTCGACGTAACAGGTGCGTGATAGCAGTGCGGTGGGGCGTGGAAGGGTGCGCGCTGCTTGCGCATGCGCGCTCTCCCCCCGTACTGCTCTCCCTCTACTGCGCGCGCTGCAAATATAAAGCGTCTAGCGGTCGCTCGTGCTTCAGTCACTGCGTTGCTCCTTCCTTCCTTGGTTGACGCTCGCCCCCACGTTTACTCGTGTCTGCTACTCCAGCATCACGGAAGAAGCGATGGAAGCAACACTGCCTTCAACCAGTACTGAGGCGCCAATGCTCTGCATTTACTCGTGTTCCCCTCGCGGGAAGGCGCGGGA
Organism: Haemaphysalis longicornis; assembly: GCA_013339765.2. Taxonomy (NCBI): domain Eukaryota; kingdom Metazoa; phylum Arthropoda; class Arachnida; order Ixodida; family Ixodidae; genus Haemaphysalis; species Haemaphysalis longicornis. The sequence continues at coordinate 84,200,618 of CM023449.1, read as the reverse complement.
ATTTTTTTGAACTTAGTAACGCGTGGTGTCGGGTCAGTTGGCTGAACATCGTTTGTAGGATTGGGCTGGGTCAAGTGTACGCCCAGAACGCGTCCAGTGTAATTACGTGTTCTTTCCAGCTCGTGTTTGTGTTACACCCGGTGCTATACTAAAAAGAATTTCTGATCGTTTTATGAGCGTTAGGCGCAAACTGCTTTATTAACCATTTAAATTCACTCACTGACGTTAGTGCTACTGGAGGCCTAAACATCGAAGTCGGGTTGAAATTAAAAAAACAAAAAACAAACACAGCTGTTCTACTCAATGTGAAAGCCGTCAGAAGCGCAGAGAAGTTGTTCGCCATATGGACTGTTACGCCGTTCTTCGCTCTTTGCTACCCCCTCTCCCTTCCCGTTCTTCCCCTCCCTGTCTCACTCCTTCCTTGATGAATTCAACAGAGGTTTGTTCAATGCAGTTCAATTTTCCCGCCTTCGTAGTGCTCGCCCGCCTTCTCATGGGACAGCTCGCATCGTTTTCGCTATATTGTGTCTCTCGTTCTCCCCAGGGCAGCGCTAGTGGGGATTCTGTTCTTTTTGGGCTTGCTTTCATCTCGCACATGGTGGAGCCTTTCTGCGTCATTTTGGACGCGTCATGTTTTTTCTTCCGCGGCCACTTTCTTTTTTTTTTTTTGCTTACTGTCGTAAAAACCATCCCAATGAGCATTCTTAACTGAATGGACGCGGGTGCTGCCGGTTAATCACATATATATTGCGTAACATGTACCTGCAGTTTACTTTGCGCTGAATAATGTGGACATGTATAACAAGTGCCAGCGCTTCCAGGAGTTTCAAACGGTTCTGCGCATATAAACCTGCTGTTAAAGTATCCTCTTAACTCTTGGTCGGAGAGAGAGAGAGAGAGAGAGAGAGAGAGAGAGAGAGAGAGAGAGAGAGAGAGAGAGAGAGAGAGAGAGAGAGAGAGAGAGAGAGAGAGTGAGCGACTGTGGTTAGGGAAGCTCAATCGAGGGCAATCAGGTATCTTTCCGAAGCCTCTGTTTCGGTGCGTGGTGACTGCGGCGGTTAGGTAGCGTGACCACGGACCAGCTACGGCGACAAGCCGGGCCCTAAAACGATCTGCACTTATATTTGGGGTTTTACTAGCCGAAACAACATCAGGGATATGAGGTGGGGATTCTTGGCGTAAGCCGAAACACCGACTCCATCTTAAAAGCGGCCGCTGCTGTGGGGAATCGAACCCGCGCCCTTGGGCTCCGAAGCACAACACAGCCTTAGCCGCTGAGCCTCCGCGGTGGGTCGAAGTCGGGTTTGTAGGGATTGCTACGTGAGCATGTGAAGTAGCGCTACCGCCGACCCTCCGTGCTGGCGCAGTGCGTCTTAGCTCCTTGCGCCTCAGCCAATGGCGCGCAAACCCAGACGCACCGCGCATGCCGGGAAATCTGGTGCGAGCAAAGAGTGCGCATGCGTTTTTTTTTTTGCTGCGATATTCCGTTCCAAGATAGGCACGTATACCCCGCACTTCCGGCGTGATGCAGAACGTTCATTAAACGTTTTATTATGCCGCACCCCGCACGTAAACCGGTATAAAAATGCCGAACCACCCTTATTTATAAAAAGAATGCGTAAAATTGATCTGAGGGAACATTTTACAATAAAAATTAAAAAAACGGGTCTCGCCAAAACTTTGGGACTGGAGGGCTCAGACCCAGGTTGTCTGTGCCAAATCCCACGGTTCTACCCTAAGGCCAGTGAAGCCGAAGAGCGGGAAAGGGGGGGGGGTTCTTTAACAGTTGTTCAAAACAATGTTAAAAAAAATTACAGTAAAAGCTCCTCAATTCGAACTCGACGGTTCACACTAAACATTTTTGCACCATTTTAGCCAAAAAGGGTGTTGGATAACTGTAAAAAGGGTGTTGGGATGCCTTTACACGCTTTTTCTTGAATCTGCTCTACACCATTTTTCTGTCAAGGAGGAGGAGGACGAGGAATAAACGTTTATTGATTCCTATAAAAGGAAGATTGAGAGCTGGATGATCTTCAGTGCGTTGACCATCCATGGTGGGTGGCGTCCCTAGTCCAGGATGCCATGGCCCTCAGCTGCCTTGTCTGGCCCGGATCACCAGGCCGCGCTGGTCATTCCAGGACCTCGCTGGACAGCAGGGCCTCCCACTGCTCCGTCGATGGCGCCAGGACCTCTGGGAGTTCCTTCACACCTTTGCACTCCCACACCATGTGGTAGAGAGTGTTGGGGGTGCCGCAGAATTGGCAGTCGTAACTGTACAGGCTGGGATGAATCATGTGCAACTGTGAGGCGTGCGGGAAAGAGTTAGTTTGGAGTCTTCTTAACTGCGTCGCTTCTTCTTTGGTGAGTTGTGGATGAGGAGGTGGATATTTCCGTCTGCTCAATCTGTAATGGTGCGTCGTGGTGCGTCGTGGGATAGGTGGGTGCGTCGTGGGATAGGTGGCTGGTGCGTCGTGGGATAGGTGGGAACATCGGCGGGGGAGTGGCTTGAGCTTCTGTGATGGGGGTGAGGGTAGCGGTTGTTGCCCGGTGGGAATGATCTCGGCCAGCGGCATCAGCCGCCATATTACCCTCTAGAAACTCGTGCCCCGGTGTCCACACGATGTATATGTCCGGTACATCTTCTTCTTTTTGATCCTTTAGCTTCAGGAGTATATTAAGCGCTACTGTGGAGATGAGACCCTTCTGAAAATTTCTGCAGGCTGTTTGGGAATCTGTGATTATGATCATCCGAGCTTGGCTTTGCTTGATTGTCAAAAAAAAAAAAAGGATTTGATCAACTTCAACACCCTTGGCTTTTCTTAGGGTGTTGAAAGGGTGTGGAAAAGGTGTTCAGCTGTTCATTGAAAAAGGCCATGCTTGGATGCATAATAGTACGTTAAAGGAGCACTGAAACCAATTTTCGGCGTTAATATTATTGCACAGTTCGCTTCCTTCACCCAACAGAATACCCTGAGTGAAATATGAGCGGCCTGCGACGCGAAGAACATGGTTTAATATGATCTCATTTGTAGCGCCGACGGAGCAGCGCGCGGAGCGGCTCTCTGCAAATGGACATCAGCGTGACATCATCCAGGGAGAGCCAAAAGAAGTGACGCGGCAGCGCTCGTCAAAAGCTCATGGCGTCACTTCATGCGCTCGGCCCCACGAGCGGCGAGCGGGCGCAACACCCTCTCAAGCGGGCGCCGGTGACGTCCGCACAAAGCGGTGAGGTCAGGCAGGGAGTCGTCATATGCGGCGTTCGGGATGAAAGCGCGGGAATTTGAAACAAACGATTTTCAGGCCGTTCAATGTAATTAACTATCGCGCGCTGAAGTATTTGAAGTGCTGTTTCAGGTTCGCCAGGCCATTAAGCATCGATGAAAGCAATAAAATTGTAACATAAAATTTTCGTTTCAGTGCTCCTTTAAAGAAGAAGACATCCCCTCACATACTCCTCTACTCGCAAATATTTTCAAACGCAAAGAAAAGAAATATTTCTCGTATGCAATGATCGCTCGTTTTCATTTGAGGTGCACCTTATGCCCCAAGGTTAGCTTTGGCACGTGAAACAACCAATTTGAACCTTCAAAATTTAGAAGACTACAGTCGTGTGGCGAAAAAGGGTGTTTACCGACTGTACGCTGGCTTTCTGTAGGTGTTGAAACGGTGTGAAATAGGTGTCATTTGCAAAAAAGAACAAGCGGAGCTGGGGGTCGACCTAGTTTCTTCCGGTGTTGCTAAGTTTTGTTATGTTTGCTAAGCTTTGAAATGTTCTTGCTAAGCTAGGATGACGGCTGAGAGGTGAGGCGAAGTGTAACCGTATTTTACAAAGCCGTTTCCAGTGTTCCACGTTCCAGGTTCCAGCTGTTACACGTTGGGAAAAATGAAGTCTAAGCCCCCAAGCAGCCACTTCCAAAATCTCCCCCCGTTCGCGAGGGGGAATAGCCCTCCTCCTCCGAATGACCCCCCTTTTATTGCTGCGCGATGAGCATCCCTGACGAGCTGCCTTTATGGGAAGCGTGTACGGCATGTTACTCGGAACAGCAGGAGCTCTCCACGTCGCTGTGCGCATTCACCTTCAAAACTACCATGTCTACGTCATCTACCTACATGGTGTAATTTCGTTACAAAACAGCCCCGTCCGAACTATTCAGTTTTGTAACACTAGTTACCCCAGCAGCGGCGGACTCTCCGCTCGATCGACTGCGGGGAATCACTGTCGTGGAGAGGCCGGACGTGGTGAAAGCACGTAGCCGCAAAGCTGACAAACCTATAAAAACACAGCCTGACTGCGGAACACAGAAAAATGGTTATTTCCGCTTTCCTCTCGTGCTGCCCGTGCACCGCGGAGATTCATGCAACCCTGAATGGGCCCATAAAGCTTCTGGTCGCTATACCCTGTTTTGCGTTTGAATGATCACTACGAAAACGTATTTCATGCCACATCCCTTGCTTCCATCGTTGTCTGTGGACTCCACGCTGGTTGCAACAGCGGTACGCAGCAGTGTACTGGCCCTTCGCCAGAAAACAATGTGACGGTGACAGTCGAGGCGCGTACGCTCACAAGCGCAACGCCCGCGCGTAGACTAGTGGTCACGTCTCTCCAGCATTAAAATGGCGGATAGGGTACCTGCTGCGTTCACTAGATGGCGCTGTCAATTTCGCATATTGTTTATTCGCGCCGTAAGACGACTAAACGAAAGCGAAGCAAGGGAAGAAAACATGACGCGGCAGAAAAAGAGGCCGGCTTAAGGAGACTGCGCCAAAAAGACAAAAACAAAATCGAAGGTACGCAAATACGATGTAGCAGTACAGATGTTCTTAATAAGTTCAGCCAGGCTTCCGTCTCATTTTGCACCTGATGCTCGGGTTTTTAAGTGACACACGCGTCATTGACTTGTGATTTCCCGCGCATAGCGGCGAGAAGGTGTTGATCGGGGGAGCGATTGCCGGCAGATTCACGCAAGGCTAGATCCACCCGTTAATAAACATCACCATCCCCACCACCACCACCACCATGGAGGAAAGAAACGGTTAGGAGAAGCCCTGACATCACATTTGTGAAGCCGAGTCCCGCCATGACTTGAGCCCATGAAGCCCAGCACTCTATCCCATCATCCTTTGCTGTCTCCGGCTTGAACTGACTAACATGGCGTCGCCCTGCCCTCCGCTTCGAAGCGAAAACAGCTTTGTCGCTAATTCTTCGGTGCGATATCATGTTCTAAGCAGTTGATTTCGCCTTCGAATTGCCCATTCTAACCCTCACCCAAAGTTTCAATTAGAAAACGGCGTTCGTTTTTGAGATAAAAGGACGATTTTTCAGCTCTTAAGCCTGGCAAAGTAGTGTTTGTCGTCGTCATAGAAACAGGCTCGCGGGCTGGCGAACGCAGACGACGGGAGCATTGTTTGGGGTCGTATAGCACTGCGGTCTTTGCGCGCTAACGTCTCAGTAGTGATAAATTTCACTTCACTTCACAACGAAGAAACATAAAGTGAGCAAGCAACGAATTGTAACTCTCGCCAACGCTGAGCGAAGGGGATTTTCCCGGCAGGTCGCCGGCGGCGGCAGCGGCTCGCTCCGCCGATCTCGACGCGACGTAAGCGCCGCTGCGGCCGGTACGAGTTAAGGCCGCCTCCGACGGCGGAGTTTTCAAAGTGGCCTAATCTAAAAACGTTTGTCGTAGCGACTGCCCTGGTTTGCAAGCGTAGCGAGGCAGCGACATACCAAGCGCCTTGAAAATTTGCCCGTTCTATTTGCCCAAATTTAGCCGCCGCAGTTGTAAACAAGTAAGCAACATTGTCCATTGGCACAAGAAAAATGACGTAACTTCCTCCACACTTTTCGCAATGCATTGGGATGCAAGGGGCCTCTCCTGAGTATTCTTTCCTCCATGACCACCGACATCAAACTATGTGCGCCGACTTAAGTGCCCGGAGGAATCTCTTTCGGCGTTGCTCGAGCCCACTTCTCAAGACAACTCCATTTTTCTTGCGCTCAATCAGCTCCAATTATCTCGCCTCCTTTGGACGCCGTCTTTCAGCCTAGACGGAATGGCTCAAAGTTATTCTCGGAAAAACTCATCCAGTTAAGGCTACCACAGTCTCCTCAGACTCACTGGGAGCGTGCAGGTCTCAGCGTCAAGGGATTAATTTCCTCAACCGCCATACAAATCCCCAGGAAGCGCTCCCAAGTAAATGTGACTATCGTCTCGACGTCGGCCCATACTTAGCTTCGCGAAAATACCCTGGACCTCCCACGAGTCCCCGAGAATTACCTAGCCGGGATCTACATGAAGATTAGCAGAGTGTTAACAGGCCATTAGTCACGTACACGGATGTTATAGGCCCTTAGTCTCGACATCGGTCCGTACTTATCTTCGCGAAAACGTGGACCTCCCACAAGTCCCCGAGAATGAGCTAGCCGGTCTCTACAGGAATACTAGCAGTGTGTTAACAGACCATTAGTCACGTACAAGGATGCTATGTGCTCTTAGTACAGATACACACAGCAGTCCATAAATCCCTCGCGAAAGAACAAGAAACTGCACTTAGGCAGCTCTGATGCATTCTGTCGCCGCACGAGGCTTGGCGATATCGTCCCCACAATGTATACACCCACTTGCCCTCACCACGGAGAGCTTTCGACACTATCTCACGCACTCGGGGCTTGTCCATAGAATAAGAATTATACATACGCCAAATCCAACGAGCGGAAACAGCTTCGGCTAGTCGAGGGGGCGAACACGGCAACAAGTTCTACCGCTATCCTGGACTGAGGCCTTCTCTCACAGTTGTCTAATCTGACTGCAACAAAGGTTTTACTCTTTCTCCTCTTATGGGAATTTGCAATTACAAGATCGCTGGCCCCCCCATCCCGCCACGCGTTAAGTGCGTACGTGTTGTTTCAAATGTTCCCTGGGTTCCCTTTGCGCTAAATAGGGTCGACAAGACTGGTTACTGGCGCCAATAGTTATGCGCCAGTAACGAGTCTTTAAGATTTCGATCTATAAGTTGTTCATCTATATCTATCCATATCTATATCTATATATGTAGGTTGTCTCTCTATAGGTGAACAATACCTATAGGTTGTCTGTTGTTCAGTAACCTGATGGTTCGATGGAAGCTGCGAAAGGCTGACATTTGAAAGGGAGACGGGATTTTAAGTTTCCAGTATGTGCTCGTACATAGCGCGATATTCAGAGAAAAGAGGTGACGTATTCGATACAATAAATTTCATTCGCGAGGGTTGGTGGGATTGATACAGCCGAGGGTCACCTGCGTTGGTCCCACAGGTGGCGTCTGTGCTTCGAACAAAGTGATCCGCGGAGTTGACAGTTGGGTTAAGTGTCTCCGGAATTGCGCGTGCTTTGCAGCAGGATTTGTCATTTTAAATCGAAAGCTTTCTTAGCGGAACTGATGGCGACCTTTTCAAGAAATTACTGGATTTTCCCATAGACCGGTTAATCGATCGAATAGTTCTGATAACATCTCTGGACACACGATGCGTGTTTGAAACCGGGCGTCCATTGTGTCAGAACGGTTACTTGAAAATCGCGAGAACGGAACGGTTCTAGATAAGACAATACACGCATGGATCGTGAAGAGGTGGTACAATAGTACACCTAATTATCTCATAAACCACGTGTCAGTATACATTGAGTGCGTTCGTATGCGCGTTTACTTCGTGCACGAAAAATCGGCGCATGGGTTCGCTCTTCGTTCGCGATTTGGGTATTTGAAGATTTGACAATCAACTGGACGCAACTGGAAGGTTTCGACCCACTTTTGACACCGTTTTGGTGTGAGAAAGCTTTCGCGCTTATCTCAGCTTTCTTTAGGAGGGGATGCTAAAGTTTTCCTTTGAAACGTTCTAAACTTCCAACGAAAAAAATTCCCTCGCACTTCCCCGAGGGGGAGAGTGCGTAAGTGCGAATGCACGGTTGTTGATTGCGCGATTACGGTGGATATCGTGATCTTGGAGTGGAGAGGAGGACGCGCGCCCATCTCCCCCCGTTGCTAGGGAAGACGAGGAGGAAGACGAGGAGCGCGCGCACCCGCAGCTCTTGCTATGCGGACGACGGCGGCGGACGATTCAGGCTCGCTTAGAAGTGCATTCGCACTTAAAAGTTTCAACTTGTAACGATCCATCATTAAGCTGAAACATGAAACGTCGTAGTGTTGCAGTTAAGGTATGGCTCGACCGTCCATTCCTTGATTTGGTCCACAACGGAACTCTGCTCCAAGGTGGATTTGGGAACACTGCTATGCTGGCGAATCACTTCACCGAAACGCAGCGCCCTTGGTGTATGCCGCAGCAGGTATTACATGCTTGGCGCGCGAGATACAAATCTGCCCCTTAAGTGGTAATCCGCACTGGTTACGAGCGCGAGCAGAAAAAAATCGTGGCTTCTTCTTCCTCTGCGAACCTGCGTAGGGTCGCGGAGGAAGACGAAGCCACGATTGTTTCTGCTCTGTGTTCGCAGCGTGATTTTCAGTCCACGAACCTCGAGGTGATTAATCATCGGCACGTTCCTTCGTCTGAGCGTCTCCGGCGGTGCCGGTGAGCCTGCACGTTTTCCCCAAGGCAATGGGTTTGACTGTAGGAGCCCAGTTAGCCGGTTAGGCTTAGTGTGGGTTGCAGGCCATCGTGTATAGGCCGCAGGGAAACTTGCATTGAAGCGCCCGATGCGATCTCGCTTCAGGGACGCAATGGAAGATCAACCACCCGTCGCGGTCCGCCAAACATCTCGTGGATCACTTGCAGACAGCGCTAACGGTCCGAACGGAGATGTTCAACGAGAGATTCAAGATCAAGAGCTGTTACTAGCTGGCAATCCACAAGGTAGTCATCATCATGCAGAGGGGTACAATCCCCCGCGGGATCACGCTCACAGTGACAGTGTCCGCGCTTCCAGCCCCATAGAGTTTCACTCTATGTCCAGCCCTGTGGCGCGTCCGACGCACCCTTTTGAGGGATCGCCAGTCGAAAAAGAAGAAGATACCTCTCTCCTCTGCGACAAAGGGAAGCAGCTCCTAAATGTTCTCAGTGATGGAAGAAACAAAGTATTGCACCCAGTGCGCGAAAGGATTAAGGACATCTTCCTCGACTTGCAGACAATGTTCATGTTCTACGTACGAAGTTATCCCGCGCCGAAGGCACGATCGACGAGCTACGATCGCAGTTAGCTGAGTGCCGCCATGAAGAAGTCACTCCACATAATCCACCACCTGTGCTGCGGCAGTCCTTCGCGAATGCTCTGCGTAACCCCAGGGACTCTGCGTGCAATGCAAGCGTACCCGAACCGTCAGTCTATCCTCCCCTTCAGCCTGTGCAGCACCACCCAGACAAAGAAGTTCGGCCTCTTGCAACTGACCCAAACCACGTTCTGCACATTAGGCCTCGTCTTCCATCTGCTCATCCTGGCCCTGAAACTATTACCCTGCTCAAATCAACTTTTGGGAACGATCCATCCGGAATCGGAGTGAAACAAGTTAAACTCATTCCCAACCGCACCGGGCTGACGGTAGTGTCTGCGGACCGAGCTTCGATTGACAATTTAGAAAAAGCCATCGAAGGAAACACTCAGCTTAGAACAGCCATCAAAGTCATCCGTCCTCCACGCCGTTTGCCACAGTTTAAAATCAATGGTGTAGAACCCAGCATCGTTCCCGGTATATTGCGCGCGAACATCAATGCTCGCAATGGGCTGAATATCCGCGAAGAAGAGTTTAAACGCAGGACCTACTTTAAAGACCGTACTGGTAACAACGTCCATATTGTGGACGTTTCGCCGTCCGTCTACCACATCCTGAAAGCGAAAGATCTCTTATTGATCGGCTGGACGTCCTGTCCCATTCGTGCAGTCGTTGTTGCACATGCGGCCACGTCGCTTTACGATGCAACTCGGAGAGTGTCTGCTGCTTGTACTGTGCGGGTGATCACCTCGCAGAAGACTGCACCCTTGCCGACAAAGAGAACGTTGTGTGCAGGGAGTGTCGCGCCGCAGGGCGACGTTCCAACCACACCTTCAACGCACCATGCTGTTTTACAATAGAATGGAGGGTATCCCGCATGCGTCAAAAAACTATTTACGACACCACTCCGACACCTATCCTGCCCTCTACCGTTTCCGCCTGGCACAACAGCTCCAACCGACCGCTCAACATTGCACATGGATTCTTTAAAATTTATTCAGACGAACCTAGACCACACTCGTGCGGCAACTCCGCATCTTGTTGATTTCGTCGAAGCAGAGCACATTGATGTGGCTGTTGTTTGTGACCCATATGCCAGCGGATCAACCGTGATTGGAGTGCCACCAAATTGGCTTCGTTTTCTGCATCAAGACACTCCCCGATGCATGGTCCTCATACCCCGGCGTAAATTCGATGTATTTCCCCTCACCGCGTCTCCTTATTTTGTGGCTCTGCGACTTCAAAATCAGCACTCCACCATGCTTCTCATCGCTACTTATGCTGCGCCATCAGTGCCGATGGACTTTATTTTGTCTCGAATTAATGATGTCCTCGAACGATACTGTGCTACGAATGTGATATTGGCAGGAGATTTCAACGCCCGGAATCCCATTTGGGGAGGCGATGTTTTGAACTCCCGCGGCGTCCAGCTCGCTCACTTCATCCACACAACCCGACTCAAAATACTGAATGACCCAACTTCGGTAGCGACCTTTCAAAATGCCTACTCGGAGTCTTGGATCGACCTTACCCTTGTTTCCGGTCCCATTTGGGAAGGTGATTGTTTGTGGAATGTACATGACACGCAAACTTTATCAGATTACAAGTACGTAATATTCGGCCTGCAATGGTTTCCACTGCCCATGAAAAGGCGACTTACCAAGGCATCATTACAATATTTGGTTGAGGAATTGGCAGCAGATGACTGGATTCAAAATTTTAAACCCGCAAGATACCTCTAGGAAGTCTGCCCTCAACACAGTTCTTGACGTTTTCTATTCCAAATTATCCAGTTTAAAAAATAAGTTTGAACGACCGCTGAAGGAACACAGGGGAAACGCGTGGTGGAGCGACGCTCTGGCGAGGGAAAGATCGGCGGTGCGAGTATTGCGGAGGCGGTACAAGCATTGCCGGGATCCACTCTTGCTGGTAGATCATCGTATTGTTTATTACAGGAGTCTCGCCGCCTACAGAGAGCACATACAGATTGCCAAGGACAAGGCCCTAAGACAGGCATGTGCAGATGCGTCCCGCAAGGGCTTGTTCGGGCAACCATTCAAAGCCGCGTTTCGGAAGCACCGAGTACCTTCTGTTTATCTCCTCTGCACTTACCGGATGATACGTCGACAACAAGCGCATTAGAGTCAGCTGGTCTCCTCCTGAAAACTTCCCCTCTGATTGCCATTAAGACGACACTCTGGCCCACAAAGCAATGATGGTCGTCATTGCCACAACTAGATACCCCACGGAAGTCCACGACGAGCTCTTTACTCTTGATGAGTTGCGATTGGCCTCCAGAAAACTGAATTTGGGCTCTGCTCCGGGACCTGATGGCATCACCACTCCCATGGTTCATCTTCTTGTTCACCACATCTCCTCGTTCCTGCTTCACGTGTTCAACTCTTGCCTTCTTCTTGGCTATTTTCCTCCTCACTGGAAGCAAGCCCACGTTAAATTTTTATTGAAACCTGGACGTCCGCCGATGGAACCTTCTTCATACAGGACAATATGCATTACGTTGATGATTGGGCAGCTGTTAGAACGAATGCTAAATTCATGATTTTACTATTTTCTACACTGTTCCGGACTCCAATTGCCCTCGAAACATCTATGAGCTGCTAAAATCGTTCTTTGAGGGGCGAACCGTTCGTTACGAGGCGTTCTCAGGAAACATTACCCACGTCACAACAAAGGGGTCCCCTCAAGGTTCTCCCATTAATCCCCTTTTGTGGAATGCCGATATTTTTGACATGCTCTGCATTCCCATGTCGGAAGACACGTTTTTACAGGCCTACGCAGATGACACGGTTATCGTCATTCAACGCACGCACCGCCGTCAACTAGAAGCCATTGCCGATGAAACGCTGGCCAAAATTACTACTTGGGCAGAGAAGGCGAAGCTAAGGCTAAACCCTTCCAAATGTTCTTGCCTCCTCGTTTCAAGAGGTGACCGAGGTGCGATACGGAAGCCTACCATCAGACTTCGTAATGTAACCCTCAAGCAAGTCACCGAAATGAAACTGCTAGGAGTTGTATTTCACAACCACTTGACCTTTGTGGCCCACAGCAACCATGTAAAAATCAATTGTTGAGAAAATGGCTGTTTCGCTCACGAGATTTGCACGCATGCACACCCTCATCAATCGTTCTCATCTGCGTCAACTGCATCATCTGGTCGTCCTTCCTGCAATTTCCTACGCCGCTCCCGCTTGGTGGCACTTAAATCAACACCATAGTCTAAAAGCTCGAGTTCACTCATTGCTTAGGTCATCATTGTTCGCGATCACCGGAGCTTACACCACGACGAGGACAGCAGCCCTTGAGGTCATCGCCAATGCGCTCCCGTTACACATTCACCTTGACATCGCTGTGCGCATCTTTTTACTGTTTCATCATCGACAATCAATCACATTCCACTCGGTTTCCTTCGGACCTGCCGACGTAGACCTTCCCATTGGTGTCGCTTCTCACCCTGCGCGACGACTTCGTGTCCGAAGTGTCCGCCTGATGAGCGCGGAGGCGAACCAGCGACTTCATCCCTCCGCTCTCCGCGCTTTCACAGACGGTTCCCACACACCCACTGCGGCTGAAGCAGCCTTTGTCATTCTGAACGGGCCCGACCGTGTACACGCCGTAGGAAGGTTCCGTTTAGTTTCTCCCACTACATCCTTTGACACTGATGTGATAGCCCTGCAAAAACTCATCCAGTCAATATATACTCTGACAGTCTTTCTGTACTTCTTGCACTCAACAATCCTTTCAATCAGTCCTCCACAATCCACCGATTGAAACATACCTAGTACCATGTGCCAGCGCACTCCAACGTGTGGGGGAACGAAATCGCCGACACAGTCGCGCGAAGCGCTGCTACGAGAGGACAGGATGTGTGCGGGAAATTATCTAAACGTATGGTCCACTCGTCGCTATTGAAAACAGTGACACAGAATTATTCCGCTGGACGCCGAGTGTTCTCAATCTGCCTGCTTCTTTTCCGCCGTCTAAAAAACTTACCCACCTTATAACTGGACATGGCCGATTCCCTCACTATTTCTTCCGCTCGAACTTACGCCGGACTGCCTGTGTTTTTGCGGTGCGGCCACCACTTCCGTCTCTCACTATCTGACGCAGTGTTCGAAAACGTCATCATACATTCAACGACTGCTTCGCATCGTGCAGCCACCGCTTGAACTGCCAAACCTTCGGCGTCTATTGGATGATTCTGAAGCCATCCAGATCCTAATCGAGCTCGTCGACTTCATTTTCCGTTTCTTACCCGACGTGTGATGCCGGTGTCTCCAATGGTCCTTCATCGGCGCCGTACCATCTACAAGCCTGGGCATTCCTGCGGCCCAACATGTCACTTGTGATCTGTGCGGTTCTCCAGTGCGCGTTTTTTTTTCTTTTGTTTTTTGGTTTCCTCAAGTTGTGTTTTGTGTGCAGATGACAGGAAACACGTCTTCCCTCCGGAGTCCTGTTCCCTGGGACAATTCGTGCCTTCTTCAGCGTGGTGTCGTTTTTTTTGTATCGCGTGTACCATGTGGCAGTGAGTGGCAGTGAGAGCTGCATTGTTTACGCTTGACCCAGTGACTTTCTATTTATTACCTTTAGAGTGCCTCGGCGGTGCTTCGTTTTGTATTTTGTGAATACTGTGCATAATGTGTGCGGTGTTTCAGCAGGGCCTCGCAGTTAGATATTCTCGTGAACGGAAATACCCCAACTAGACTTTCATTTTAAAACAGCTACTTCTAAACGAACATTTGTGGCGAACTTTATAAGTGAAACACCATATGTATTTGTTTTTTTTTTCATGATTTTTTCCCCTCTGCTGCCTATCCGGTTTTTTTTTTCACGCTGCTAACTACATTTTTTCTACTGCCCTTCACAATTAGGACATTTTGCTACCTGTTTTCGTTGTTTACGTTCAATCCCGTCCTTGATTGCCGACTCTCTTCTCACATTCTATGTACCTGCTGCCCGAGCATATGGAACGTGGAAAGTAGTTGTTTTTTTTTTACCCTGAACATTGGCTTTTCTTCAATAAAAAAAATTGGCTTTTAGCCCCGTTTATTTATTTCATATTGGCTTTAAACCTGCCATAGCCTTGCTGGAGCGGGTATTGTTTTCCACTTTATTTTTTGTTATTCTTGGGGGAGGGGGGGGGACACGGAATTTTACAAGGAATTAAAAGGTATGAAATGCTTGGCGCGCGAAATACAAATCTGTCCCTTAAGTGGTAAACCGCAGGGGTTACGAACGCGAGCCACGCTTTTCACCGAGTGCTGTGCTTGGCTCCGACGCAGCTGGCTGTTATACCGTGTGTTTCTCGTGTACACATCTCACACTTATCCCTGAGAAGACCGGTTTCCAGTGGCTCCCCCTTAGCTCTCCGGCGACCTGTGGGCTCGCAATTCCGGCTTGCACTCGAGGGGAGCGAGGTAAACACAAATACAAACAATAACAGCAAAACACCTGGCCGATTTGTTCTTTTCTTTCGCAACCAGAGTCAGCCGAGAACGTGCTTGGCGTCTTCAAAGAGGCTCGGAGTTAATCCGCTAAGTGAGATGAGGAGGAAGCCAGGGCGTCGCTGGTGAAGCGGGCCGCGGAGGTCTTTCTGAAAGCGATCTCGCTCTCTTGAATTTTGCGTCAAATCGTGGTTCCAGCGGCGGTAGCAAAACTGCTGTAGGTAGCTTACCGTGGTCGACGTAGCGTCATTAAAAATTTGGCCGCGTGTCTGCTGCTTTTGTTGCAAATGTTGACGTGAGACGATAGTTGACTGGTGCCCCTGGCAAGTAAATGCCTCCCTTCTCTTTCCCGCTCACCAATCATGCTGTTTTTCTCCTGGCTCGTTCCTTCCAAGATAACACGCTAGAGGTTTGCTCAAGTCAATTTAAATTTACCGTGTTCCACTGCTCCCATTCGGGTACCTCGATGCCAGCGCTGCCATACGGCGGAGACGCGCGTGAATCGAGGCCCCCGACTAGAATGTTTATAGAACCACGCTGCGCCACTCCACGAGCGTTACAACCAGAACAACCAGCGTTGGAACCTATCTAGTGGAATCTTTTGTTGCTATACCCATTTGATTTTTTAGGATTCCGCCAGGTTGCGCGGGCAACAGCAGGCGACCGTTTTCTGCAGTTGGCGCAGTATTTTATTTGCTATCGCAAAAAGCAAGCATCGGCAATTTTTTAATAAAGGAACACTGTAAATATCACTCGTGTATTGATTTTCGGCCTTATATTTGCGTAATGTGTTGTTCTTGTTCAACAATGTTGCCAACTATGAACCTTAACACCGGACTTAGACGCTTAGATTTGGCTGGGAGTATGTAAGACTATTGCGTAGACAATGCTTCACTTTGGCTGGCTGGCTGAATCGAGTGACAGACGGGCGGACATACATACAGACAGACCGAAATTTTCCCGTTCAAGTATCCCAAGAAAGACTGTCGTCTTTAATAAAGGCTTAGCTTTAAGACTTAGGCTATGTTCAGACTACCGACGCAAAAGCCATATCGTGATCCACGGACGCAAAAAAAAAAAAAAAAACGGCGTGTCACGCAGTTCGGTTGTCTGAGACGTGAAATGACGTCATTCTTTAAAGTTATCACGACAGTTGCGGCAACATACTGAACGCGGCCCTAACTTAGCTTATTTAGTTCTCCTACGTCAATGGTTGAAGCCCTAATTCTCGACCGCACGCGCGAAAGTTTTGTGGCCTTGATTTTAAAGTGCCATGAAAGTCAAAATACTATCTCGTTCAGTTTGAATAAACAAGCCTTTCGTAATTGCACTCAACTTTACTTCGCCGCAAAAGATGTTTGTTAACAAAAAAGCGCAAAAAATAACTGAAGAAAAAAAATCGATTTTCTCGCTACACGGCGTCAGCAGTGATGAAGTAAAAGGAACAGTGACACAGTAGAGGGAAACAATAAAAGCATAGCTATCAGCGTGTTAACTGCATTCTAGCATTTAAGGGATACGATCAAACGGCACTGTAGAAGGCTTACTAATATCGTCCAGTTCCGTTTCTTGACGGAGGCTTCGGTCGGTGGGCGCCAATGTCGCGAACAAAAAAATTAGCAGTGGCTTAAGGTTCAGCAATCCAATCCAACCCAATCCAATCCAATCCACTCCAATTCACTCCAGTCCCATCCCGTTCAGTCCAGTCCAATCCAATACAATCCAGTCCGGTCCGGTCCAGTCACTGCTCCTCGCGCATGGGCAGCACAGCTCTCCAGTAGCCACGCGAAACGGCTATCAAGCGGCTCCGGCGCAGCGTCAGACTTGGCTACTGCGCAACGGAGGCGCACAGCTGGGCACGCGCCGGCGCCAGTGCGACTGCCGCGGCTATCACGTCACTCCTCTGGAATGCGCAGACCGGCGAATGTGCAGAACCAATTCTCTACACGTACTGTAATTGGATTGGATGTCCAATACAATTCACTACAATCCAATTTCATCCAATTCAATCCAATTCTAAATTCAATCCAATTCAATGCTATGCTATGCTGTGCTATGCTCCTCGCGCTTGCGCAGCACGGCCCTTGAGGGTACCCGCGAAACTGCTTAACCTCGGCCAGTGCAGCTTACGCTACAAAAGCGACTGCCCTCCAAAGTGGCTGGACAGCTGCCACTACTTATCTATTTTCTCTTATATCTTGATTATTTGGTTTGTGTATGCGGTAAAGTTGGCGTCATTGTTTTAAGCACGAAAATTTACTTTATTTTGTATTATGCCTTCATGGCTGCTTTAAAAGGTCTGGCAGTATTGCAGCGCAGCGCGCTACGCACGCTTAACAAAAGACTGGCGTGTTTCGATTGGTGTAGCCGCAGGCATTCCGCTTGCTATGGCTGGCTGCGGAGCGCCGTAGCCTCGATTGCTCCGCGCAGTTGTAGCGGCAAAAACCAGAAAAAACAAACAAACAAACAAACAAACAAACAAACAAACAAACAAACAAACAACATTCCAGGTGTCGCTTTATGCGATGCGATGGTGTACTCAATGCCGGAAAGATACCCTTCATGAATGATCGTCTGCCTTGCTTGATAAAATCAGTATTTATGGCAACACGGTATGTATTTATCTTCTGTTACGCGAGGCCTCTGCGTACCGAGTAAACGATGGCGCAGGGGTAAATAGAAGACAGCCAACCGGGCGGACACGATTGGAGATTTGTGCACGAATCCAGTGAACTCTTGGTGCCTGCACCGCTCGGGCAGGACGCAGGACGTGCACAGCCTCGTGAACACATCCATGACACCCGAAGCAGTTTCGGGAGGCCTGGAAGAAGGGGCCAGATGTCGGGGAAGAAGAGTGGGGTAGATTACGTAGGCGCCTAGTTCGCTGCTTATCGAAGACGCCATGCGGCTGCACGAGGTGACACCGTTTCTTCAGCCCGTGTTCGTTCTACGCCCAGTGCTATCCTAAAAAGAATTTCTGATCGTTTTATGAGCGTTAGGCGCAAACTGCTTTATTAACCATTTAAAATGCACTCCCTGACGTTAGTGCTACTGCAGCGCTCCACATGAAGTCGGGTTTAAATTAAAAAAAAAAAAAACAGTTGTTCTACTCAATGTGAAAGCTGTCGGAAGCGCAGAGAAGTTGTTCGCCATATGGAAATGTTACGCCGCCGGTTCCTCGCTTTTGCTACCGCCCCTTCACGCTCTTCCCCACACTGTCTCACTCGTCCCTTGATGAATTCAACAGAAGTTTGCTCAATGCAATTCAATTTTCCCGCCTTCGCAGTGCTCGCCCGCCTTCTCATGGGACAGCTCGCATCGTTTTCGCTATATTTCTTTCTCGTTCTGCCTAGAGCAGCGCGAGTGGGGGTTCAGTTTTTTTTTTGTACTCGCTTTCATCTCGGACGGGCTGCCTTTCTGCGCCATTTTGAACGCATCATGTTTTTTCTTCCGTGGCCACTTTCTTTTTTGCTTGCTGTTGTAAAAACCATACCAATGAGCATTCTTAACTAAATGGACGCGGGGACTGCGGTTAAAAATTACATATATTTTGCGTTAAATGTAGCTTCAGTTTACTTTGCGCTGAATAATGGGGACATGTAGGGCAAGTGCCAGCGGTTCGAGGAATTTCTGCGTATATAAACCTCTTGTTCAAGTATCCTCTTAACTCTTGGTCGGAAGAGAGAGAGAGAGAGAGAGAGAGAGAGAGAGAGAGAGAGAGAGAGAGAGAGAGAGAGAGAGAGAGAGAGTGTGAGCGACTGTGGTTAGGGAAGCTCAATCGAGGGCAATCAGGTATCTTTCCGAAGCCTCTGTTTGGGTGCGTGGTGACTGCGGCGGTTAGGTAGCGTGACCACGGACCAGCTACGGCGACAAGCCGGGCCCTAAAATGATCTGCACTTATTATTGGGGTTTTACTAGCCGAAAAAACATCAGGGATATGACACACTGTGTATTAATTTTGACGACGTGGGGATTCTTAACGTGCGCCGATATACTGACACACGGGCGCTTCTGCTTTGCGCCTCTATCTGAAAAGCGGCCGCTGCTGTGGGGAATCGAACCCGCTCCCTTGGGCTGAGAAGCACAACACAGCCTTAGCCCCTGAGCCACCGTGGCGGGTCGAAGTCGGGTTTTGAGGTTTTGAGGGATTTTGAGAGATTGCTATGGTTTGAGATAAGTTTTGAGGGATTGCTATATATGCACCAGTACCGTGTGCGCATGAGAAGTAGCGCTACCGCCGACCCTCCGTGCTGGCGCGGTGCGTCTTAGCTCCTAACGCCCCAGCCAATGGCGCGCAAGCCCAGACGCACAGCGCATGCCGGGAAATCTGGCGCGAGCACCGAGTGCGCATGCGTTTTTTTTTTGCTGCGATATTGCGTTCTAAGATGGGCACATACCCGGCACTCCCGGCCTGATGCAGAACGTTAATTAAACGTTTTATTATGCCACGCCCCGCTTGTAAACCGACCTAAAAATACCGAACCACCCTGATTTATAAAAATAACGGTAAAATTGATCTGGGGGAACATTTTACAATAAAAAGCAAACAACAGGTCTCGCCAAAACTTTGGGACTGGGGGGCTCGGACCCAGGTTGTCTGTGCCAAATCCCGTGGTTCTACGCTAAGTCCAGTAAAGCAGCGCAGCGCCGGGGGAAGGGGGGGGGTTCTTTTAACAGTTGTTCAAAACAATGTTCGGAAAGAATTACAGTAAAAGCTCGTCAATTCGAACTCGATGGTTCACACTAAACTTTTTTACACCCTTTTAGCCAAAAAGGGTGTAGGATGAGTGGAAAAAAGGTGTTGGGATGCCTTTACACTCTTTTTCTTGAATCTCAACACCCTTTTCCTGGCTCTACACCCTTTTTGTGTGAAAAAAAAGGGTGTTGATCAACGTCAACAGCTTAGGTTTTTCTTATGGTTTTGAAAGGGTGTGGAGAAGGTGCTCAGCTGTTCATTGAAAAAGGCCATGCTTGGATGCATAACAGCACTGTAAAGAAGAAGACATCACCTGAAATACTCCTCTACTCGCAAGAAATCTTCAAACGGGAAAAAAAAAAAAAAATAATTGCTCGTATGCAATGATCGCTCGTTGCCATATGCGGTGCACCTCATGCCCCATGTTTAGCTTTGGCACGTGAAACACCAATTTGAACCTTCAAAATTGAAAAAAAGTCTATATATAGTCGTGTGGCGAAAAGGGTGTTTACCGACTGCAACACGCTTGGCTTTCTGTAGGTTGTTGAAACGGTGTGAAATAGGTGTTCAGTTGCAGAAAAAAAAAGAACAGCCGAGCTGCGGGTCGACCTAGTTTCTTCCGGTGTTGCTAAGTTTTCTTATGTTTGCTAAGCCTTGCAATGTTCTTGCTAAGCTAGGATGACGGCTGAGAGGTGAGGCCATGCTTAACCGGATTTCACAAAGCCGTTCCAGTGTTCCAGCTGTTCCACGTTGGGGGAAATGAAGTTAAGCGCCCAAGCAGACACTTTCCTGTTCGCGAGGGGGCATAGCCCTCCTCCTCCGAATGACCCAGCTTCATTGCTGCGCGGTGAGCGTGCCTCGACGAGCTGCCTTTATGGGAAGCGTGTACGGCATGTTACTGGGAGTAGCGAAAGCTCTCCACGTCGCTGTGCGCAATCACCTTCAAAACTACCATGTCTACGTCGTCTACATACTTGGTATAATTTTGTTACAAAACAGCCCCGTCCGAACTATTCAGTTCTGTCACACTAGTTACCCCAGCAGCGGCGGACTCTCCGCTCGATCTACTGCGGGGAATCACTGTCGTGGAGAGGCCGGACGTGGTGAAAGCACGTAAACACAGCCTGACTGCGGAACACAGAAAAATGGTTATTTCCGCTTTCCTCTCGTGCGGCCGGTGCACCGCGGAGATTCATGCAACCCAGAATGTGCCCATAAAGCTTCTGCTCGCTATACCCTGTCTTGCGTTTGAATTTTGGCTGCGAATTGCGTTTGAATGTTGGCTCTGAAAACGTATTTCATGCCACATCCCTTGCTCCCATCGTTGTCTGTGACTCCGCACTGCTTGCACAGCGATACGCAGCAGTGTACTGGCACTTCGCCAACAAAAAATGTGTCGGTGACAGTCGAAGCGCGTACGCTCACATGCGGAACGCCCGCGCGTAGTGCGTCTCGCCAGCATCAAAATCGCGGATAGGGTACCTGCTGCGTTCACTAGATGACGCTGTAAACTTCGCATATTTAGGGTGCCTTGATGCTCGCGCGCTCCGCTGAGGGTGGGGACAGCCGCGTCGTCTGCTACGGCATCCGCCATTACGCCTCCCGCCGCAGCTGGGTAGCATGCGAAGCGCGCGATCATTTGCGGTGCACGATACGTTTAGGTACAAGCGCACGTTCGCAAGCTTTTCTATTTTGCGAAGCTTAGCCAGCACTTAATGCTGTTGTTGCCTAAATGCTTATCCAAGGAACGAAGTATGCCTTGTAACCTAATGGCCTGTGCCTGTGTTAGGCGTCAGTGGTTGACGTAGACTTCGATATATTAAAAATGAATCATCTTCCTTAGGCGGGAAACAACAGACGTTCGATAAGTCTAAACCTTTACCTACTTTATTTGAAAAACGTTGTTCCAAACATGCTACCCATCGTTTAAAGCACTCATATACATGCTGCCAGCAGCCGTACATGTACCTCAGCTTAACAATTTCAGTATTGTGGAGGTAGCTAGTGTTTACAAACAATATTTACGAACAATTTATTAATTTTCTAAAAATGGCATCATTGCATTGCACTCAGAAGAAGCGCCCCCCCCCCCCCCCCCGCTCCCCCCCTTCAAGGAATAAGGATCCGAGCGGCAGTACTGTGTAAATATGCTGGTAAGATGAAATGTGAACTACTTTATTAGTATTCGCGGAAATGATTCAAATATTTAAATTTTTTGTGGTATATAAACACCTGTTTTTTCCTTATTATTATCTGACATTGATAACCATCTCCCGCCTCACCATTTACAGAAGATACTTTACGGGCATACCTGAACACATCACATCCATAGTGTCGCTCTACTTTTAGGAAACAAATCCCGAAAATTCCAGTGAACATGTGATTTATTCGTGTACACAAATGCTGCGCCTTCAGGAGAAATTTCTTTAATAAAATCCTGCATGGAGAACTTGCTGAGGACTGTCGCTGACTGCCATGACTGCATTCGGTTTCAGCCTTTCCCAACCATCCCGCAGTTTCATTCATAGTAGTTTGGTTCAAAGTAAGCCTGCAAAGGAAATTACAATTGGGTTTCAGCAGACTGGCAAAATAACGATGAATGTACGACCTTGTCATCTAACCAAAACCTCATTTATGCGCGCTGTATGATCCCCGGCAAGAACGAGCTGTGTGTGTGACAGAGAGAAGTATTTATTCATTGGAGAGGTTAGCTCCACGGGAAAATTTTAATAATCTGATTTCACGTGCGTTTTCCCGTGAGCCGTTTCAATGAGCGCGACAATGGACCTTGCCTGCTGTTAGGCTAATGCTTTAAACCTTTGAACTGAAAATTTATGCGAATAAAAACAATCAGCTGACGAAGAATGACGTTTGTGGGGCGAGGTTTTATAAAGGGCGTTCCTTGCCTGCTGTTAGGGTAATACGTTAAACCTTTGCACTGAAAATGTTTGCGAATAAAATGCAATCACCTGACGAAAGATAAGGTCGTTGGGGCGAAACTTTATAGCAGGCATTACAGATTTATTTCTATGAAAAGTTTGTGGCCAAGTCGTGATTTCCTACTAGGGCAGAATTTAATTATCGTGTAAGAATGACACAACACTGCGCAATAGGCCTGGGCTTGTTTTTACTTGTCATTTAAAAAGCACTGCTTCACAAGAACGAAGACAGCGGTAACCGGCCCGGCATCGTAACGCTGAACATTTTTCGCAGTAACAGCATAACTTTTGTGTCCAAACGTTCTCATTTAGGAAGAGGCATGCAAGTTTCGACGAAGTTGTGGAAAGCGTGCGCGAATAAATATAAATTCTGAACCCAGGGTGAAACTTTCGCACGCAACGACACTACTCTGAAACCCTCGGTAGTACTTTTGAATGTATCAGAATACTCGGGGCCCTTTAAGCTGCGCCAAATATTGCCCACACGGGTGCTTTTGTATTCAATAAAATAAAAGATAGTGGTGCGCTAAATATTTCTGGCAGATGAAATAGCTTCGCGCTAAAAAAAATACATATAAACTTACGATACAAATTGAGGCTTTGGTGAAATGCCGCTTGTCGCGCTTGATTTTCGCTGTCCAAAGAAGCCTTCTTTTCGATCCCCTGGGCAAGTGCTAGAGTTTTCAGCAATTCCTAGAAGAATTTTTGCCCTGCGGCCCTCAGCACAAGGGCATGGTGATGGAAACGGTCGCATAAAACTAGTGAGGAACGAGCATCGAGCGAGCAACAACATGCACACCAAGCGCTGGGGCCCGGCCGGAGGAGTCAAAATGGCGGCCACGCTGCAGCCAAGGCCGCCGAGGCGGCACCTCATGGAGGAAGAAAAAGTCAGGAGACGGCGCCGCCGGAGAAAACGTGAAGCCTATACATAAAAAGTAAAATCGAAGTCGGCCCAGGCGTCACTGCACCACGTGACCCCCACCGCACCGCCTCTGTATGGGCCGCCGCGCTCTTCAATTTCGTCTGCTCGAAACTGCTCCTGCGGCCCGTTGTCGCGAAGCCTGCTATATGTTGGTTTTTTTTCCCACGGCTTTGTCTTCCGCACGTACGCGGCACTCCTGCCCGCACACGGACATGAGATCGCCGAGCAGAAAAATGCAGGAAGGACGGGGAACAGCTACCGCCAACGAAACACGAGAGATGCCCCCGGAGTCGGAGACCCGCCGCCGCCGCCGGCCCACCCGACCTTGGAGGGCCGACTCTGCGGCGGCTGAGAAAGGGAAACGGCGGAGGGAGCGGCTTCAACGGACCTGGGCTTGCGAAGGCTAGCTGCGTGACGTCATGCCGTCTCCTAACTTTTTTTTCCTCCATGCGGCACCTGCCCTTTCAAAAGCTGACACCACTCTAAGCGGGGGGCGCGCGCATCGAGGCACTCTAACGCATATTGTTTATTCGCGCCGTAAGACGACTAAACGAAAGCGAAGGAAGGCAAGAAAACATGACGCAGCAGAAAAGAAGCCGGCTTAAGGAGTTCGCGCCAAAAGACTAAAACGATATCGAAGGTACGCAAATACGATGTAGCAGTACGTTAAATTTTTGCGGCACGCTACGTCGGCACCGCACCGGGAGTAAAAGTACAGCGTTTCGTCAGTTTTGCTTTGCGGCCCGCTAACGCTTATGGCGCCATCTAATGAACCAAGTATTAACCGAATGCGAAGCGGCACTCACCTGGCCGAAAGAGCGGTGAGCACCCAGAAATTTGCATGACTACCCAGCCAGCAGAATCAAAAGCCTTCCCCTTGGTATTGAATGCAAAACGTGGACAACATGATAGATAAATTCTTCCACATAAGCACACTCTATAGCGGAACCACTGAAGCCCCGAGGTTACTCACCTTTGGCGATCGCACAAAACGCACATAACCAAAGGACTGGCTTTCACGTACACATTTTATTCGACTCGAAAAACAATCCAGAAATCCGTTTCGAACACACATGACGTAACGATTGCACTGCGAGGAGAAGGCCCAAAAGTAAAATGCGATATTTTGGCTCCAGCCCGTTGTAAACATTGGCACTCACTTCACGCCATTTGCGGGGTCGACCGCATGCCACTTCACACTGGCACAAACCCAGAAGGCTTTTAACCGCACACGCTGAGTTGAGTTGCCGCTAGTGATTACTAATTTCGAACATAGCAAGCACATTTCACCCACAGGAGCGCACCGTCGCCTTGCACCGTGAAGCGAACTCGTCAACAGCACACACACAGCATCCGACGCCGGCCTGCACGGAGCTTTGTTCGGGTAGTTAGCGATGCCACGTTAGTTTCGCTCACCGCGATAGCAACGTACAAACAACCGGAGCTATTTAAGGATGCAAGAGCAAAAAACTTATTCTATAAGACGCAAACTGCCGCACACAGATGAAAGAAAACGTTTACGTGCTCCGCTCTACCTGCAGCCTTGTTGTAAACACAGGGACACTCAAGGGCGGCATCCCACGCACGCTACTTTGCTGAAATAGCACGCGATCGTTTTACGGCCGCTAAACGCTAAACCAACTTTGGGTGCTGCGCATGCGCAGTTCCACCGACGCAAGGGAATAGCCAGCGGTTACACTTTGCGTAAGGCTGAAAACGCTATACTAAAGCTCTCGAATAAGTACAGCCAATCTTCCATCTCATTTTGCGCCTGGTCCTTGAGTTTTTAAGTGGCACACGAGTCACTGACTTCTTGTGATTTCCCGCGCATAGCGGCGAGAAGGTTTTGATCGGGGGAGCGATCGCCGGCAGATCACGTAAAGCTAGATCCACCCGTTAATAAACATTACCACCCCCACCACCACCGACATCAAACCATGTGCGCCGACTTAAGTGCCCGGAGGAATCTCTTTCGGCGTTGCTCGAGCCCACCTCTCAAGACAGCTCCATTTTTCTTGCGCGCAATCAGCTCCAGTTATCTCGGCTCCTATCGACGCCGTCTTTTACCGTAGACGGAATGGTTCAAAGTTATTCTCGTAAAAACTCATCCAGTTAAGGCTACCACAGTTATCTCAGACTCGGTGGGAGCGTGCAGGTCTCCGCATCAAGGGATTAATTTCCACAACCGCCATACAAATCCTCCAGGAAGCGCTCCCAAGTAAATGTGATTATCGTCTCGACGTCGGCCCATACTTACCTTCGCGAAAATAACCTGGACCTTCCACGAGTCCCCGAGAATTACCTAGCCGGGATCTACATGAAGATTAGCAGAGTGTTAACAGGCCATTAGTCACGTACACGGATGTTATAAGCTCTCAGTCTCGACATCGGACCGAACTTATCATCGAGAAAACGTGGACCTCCCACAAGTCCCCGAGAATTAGCCAGCCCGGCTATACAGGAATACTAGCAGTGTGTTAACAGGCCATTAGTCACGTACAAGGATGCTATGTGCGCTTAGTACAGATACACACAAAAGTCCATAAATCCCTCGCGAAAGAAGAAGAAACTGCACTTAGGCAGCTCTGATGCATTCTGTCGCCGCACGAGGCTTGGCGATATTGTATACACCCCCTTGCCCTCACCACGGAGAGCTTTCGACGCTATCTCACGCACTCGGGACTTGTCCATAGATAAGAATTATACATGCGCCAAATGAAACGAGCGGAAACAGCTTCGGCTAGTTGAGGGGGCGAACACGGCAACAAGCTCTACTGGGACCCTGGACTGAGGACTTCTCTCACAATTCTCTAATCTGACTGCAACAAAAGTTTTACTCTTTCTCCTCTTATGGGAATTTGCAATTACAAGATCGCTGCTCCCCCCATCCCCCCACGCCTAAGTGCGTACGTGTTGCTTTAAATGTTCCCTTGGTTCCCTTTGCGCTAAATAGGGTAGACGAGACTGGTTACTGGCGCCAGTAGTTATGCGCCAGTTACGAGTCTTGTAAGATGTCTATTTATAAGTTGTTCATTTATATCTATCCATATCCATATCTATATCTATATCTATATCTATATCTGTATTTATAGGTTGTCTCTATATAGATGGACAATACCTATAGGTTGTCGGTTGTTCAGTAACCTGATGGTTCGAGGGAAGCAGCGAAGGGGGTGACATTTGAAAGGGAGACGGGTTTTTAAGTTCCCAGCATGTGTTCGTACATAGCTCGATATTCAGAGAAAAGAGGGGACGTATTCGATACAATAAATTTCTTTCGCGAGGGTTGGTGGGATTGATACAGCCGAGGGTCACCTGCGTTGGTCCCACAGGTGGCGTCTGTGCTTCGCACAAGGTGATCCGCGGAGTTGGCAGTTGGGTTAAGTGTTTCCGGAATTGCGCGTGCTTTGCAGCAGGATTTGTCATTTTAAATCGAAAGCTTTCTTAGCGGAAGAGATGGCGTCCTGTCAAAAAACTAATGCCTTTTCCCATAGACCGGTCAATCGACCGAATAGCTCTGGTAAGATCTCTGGACCTACGACGCGTGCTTGAAACCGGGCGTCCATTGTGTCAGAACGGTTACTTGAAAATCGCGAGAACGGAACGGTTCTAGATAACACAATACACGCGACGCATCGATCATGAAGAGGTGGTACAGTAGTATACTAATTATCTCATAAGCCACGTGTCAGCATACATTTAGATCGTTCGTATGCGCGTTTACTTCGTGCACATAAAACCGGTGCATGGGTTCGCTCTTCGTTCGGGATTTGGGTCTTTGAAGATTTGACGATTATTTGGACGCATTTTTAGCGAGACCCACTTTTGACGCCGTTTCAATGAGAGAAAGCTTTCGAGGGTTCATCTCAGCTTTCCTTATGAAGGGATGCTGAAGTTTTATTTTGAAACGTTCTAAATTTTCAACGAAAAAGTTTCAACTTGTAAAGATCCATCATAAAGCTGAAGCATGAAACGTCGTAGAGTGGCAGTTTAGGAATGGCTCGACGTCCATTCCTTGATTTGCTCCACAACGGCACTCTGCTCCACGGTGGATTTAGGAACGCTATTATGCTGGCGGATCATTTCACCGAAACGCAGCGCCCTTGGTGTATGCAGCAGCAGGTATGAAATGCTTGGCGCGCGAGATACAAATCTGCCCCTGAAGTTAGGAACCTCGCAGTGGTTACGAGCGCGAGCCACGCTTTTTTCCGGAGTGTTGCGCTTGGCTCCAACGCAGCTGGCTATTATTCCGTGTTTTTCTCGTGTACACACTCCCACACTCCCTGAGAAGGCCGTTTCCAGTGGCTCTCCCTTAGCTCTCCGGCGACCTGTGGGCCCGCAATTATGTCTTGCCCTCGAGGGGAGCGAGGTAAACACAAATACAAAGAAGATGTTCAAGAAAAAAAAAAAGCATAAACACCTGGCCGATTTGTTCTCCTCTTTCGCAACCTGAGTCAGCCGAGAACGTGCTTGGCGTCTTCAAAGAGGCTCGGAGATACTCCGCTAAGTGAGATGCGGAGGAAGCCAGGGCGTCGCGAGTGAAGCGGGCCGCGGAGGTCTTTCTGAAAGCGATCTCGTTCTCTTGAATTTTGCGTCAAATCGTGGTTCCAGCGGCGGTAGCAAAACTGCTGTACGTAGCTCACCGTGGTCGACGTAGCGTCACTAAAAAGTTGGCCACGTGTCTGCTGCTTTTGTTGCAAATTTTGACGTGAGACGATAGTTGACTGGCGCCCCTGGCAAGTAAATGCCTCCCTTCTCTTGCCCGCTCACCAATCATGCTGTTTTTCTCCCGGCTCGTTCCTCTCAAGATAACACGCTAGAGGTTTGCTCAAGTCAATTTAAATTTACCGCGATCCACTGCTCCCATTCGGGTACCTCTATGCCAGCGCTGCCATACGGCGGAGACGCACGTGAATCTAGGCACCCGATTAGAATGTTTATAGAACCACGCTGCCCCACTCCACGAGCGTTACAACCAGAACGTGGAACCTACTTAGTGGAATCTTTTGTTGCTATTGCCATTTTATTTTTTAGGATTCCGCCAGGTTGCGCGGGCAACAGCAGGCGACCGTTTTCTGCAGTTGGCGCAGTATTTCATTTGCTATCGTAAAAAGCAAGCATCGGCAATTTTTTTAATAAAGGAACACTGTAAATATCACTCGTGTATTGATTTTCGGCCTTATATTTGCGTAATGTTTTGTTCTTGTTCAACAATGTTGACAAGTATGAACCTTAACACCGGACTTAGACGCTTAGATTTGGCTGGGCGTATGTAAGACTATTGCGCAGACAATGCTTCACTTTGGCCGGCTGGCTGAATCGAGTGACAGACGGACAGACATACAGACAGACAGACCAAAATTTTCCCGTTCAAGTATCCCAATAAACACTATCGTCTTTAATAAAGCCTTAGCTTAAAGACTTAGGCTATGTACAGTCTACGGACTCAAAAGCCATATCGTGATCCACGGACGTAAAAAAAAAAAAAAAAGGCGTGTCAGGCAGTTCGATTGGCTAGGACGTGAAATGACGTCATTCTTTAAAGTTATTACGACAGTTGCGGCAGCAGTCTGAACCCGGCCTTAACTTGGCTTATTTAGTTGTCCTACGTCGATGGTTGAAGCCCTAATTTTCGACCGCACGCGCGAAAGTTTAGTGGCCGGTATTTTAAAGCGCAATGAAAGTCAAAATACTACCTCGTTCAGTTTGAAAAACAATCCTTTCGCAATCGCACTCAACTTTACTTGGCCACAAAATATTTTTTTAACGAAGAAGCGGAAATCGTATTTGAAGCAAAAAAGTCGAATTTGGCGCTACATGACGTCAGCGATAACGAAGTAAAAGGAACAGTGACACAATAAAGGGAAACAATAAACACGTAGCTATCAGCGTGTTAACCGCATGCTAGCATTTAAGTGATACGATGAAAGGGTATTGCAGAGGGCAGACTACAATGGCCCAGTTCTGTTTCTTGGCGGGGGTTTCGGTCGGTGGGGGCCAATGTCGCGACCAAAACATTGGCCGCGTATCTGCTCATTTCGTTGCAAATGTTGACAAAAGACGATAGTCTTTGTCGACATTTGCCAAGTAAATGCCTCCCTTCGTTTTCCCGCTCACCTCTCAGGTTGTTCCTCTAGCGTCGCGCTCCTCCCAAGGTAGACACGCTGAAGGTTTGCTCAAGTCAATTTAAATTTACCTCGTTCCACTGCTCCAGGCCAGGGGCCTCGATGCCAGCGCTGCCGTACGGCGGAGACACGCGTGAATCAAGGCGCTCTACTTCTTACGTTTATAGAACCGCATCGCCCTGGTCCGCGTGCGTTCAGAAAGTGGAACCTATATAGTGGAACCTTTCATAACTTCTGCCGCTTGATTTCTTAAAATACCGCCAGAAGCTTTAGTGGCGCGGGCGACAGTGTGATTCCGTTTTCTGCAGTGGATGTAGTATTTCATTTTTTGCAAAAATCAAGCATCTCTGATTTTTTTATATAGTAACACTGTAAATATTCCTTGTGTATTAATTTTCTGTCTGATATTTGCGTAAACACTTGTTTTTGTACATCAATGTTGACAAGTATGAAAATATAAACCAGGCCCTATAGTCGGTTAGATTTGGCTGTGAGTATAAGGACTATTGCGAAGACTTAGTTCACTTTGGCCGGGTGGCTGAATCAAGGCACAGACAGACAGACAGACAGACAGAACAAAATTACTGGGTTTAAATAGCCCAAGAAAGACTATCGTCTTTAAAAGCGACTTCCCTCCAAAGTGGCCGGCGAGCTGCCACTACTGTTTTCTTTAACATCTTGATTATTTTGTTTCTGTCTGCGGTAAAGTTGGTGTCAATGTTTTAAGCACGAAGCGGTACTTTTATTTCTATTATGCCTTCATGGCTTCTTTAAAAGGTCTGGCACATATTGTTGCGCAGTGTGCTACGCCCACTTAACAAAAGACTGGCGTGCTTTGATTGGTGTAGCCCCAGGCACGCTGATTGCTATGGCAGGCTGCGGAGCGCCGTAGTCCTCGATTGCTCCGCGCAGTTGTAGCGGCATAAACCAGAACAAACAAGCAAACAAACGACTTTCCAGGGGTCGCTTTAGGGAATGCGATGTGTACTCAATGGCGGAAAGATACCCGTCATGAATGACCGTCTTTCTTGTTTGATAAAATCAGTAATTATGGCAACACTGGTATGTATTTATCGTCTGTTATGCGAGACCTCTGCGTACCGAATAAACGATGGCGCAGGGGTAATTAGAAGACAGCCAACATGGCAGACACGACTGGAGATTTGTGCACGAATCTAGTGAACGCTTGGTGCCTGCACCGCTCGGCAAGCCGCAGGTCGTGCACAGCCTCGTGAACACATCCAAGACACCCGAAGCAGTTTCGGGAGGCCTGGAAGAAGGGGCCAGATGTCGGGGAAGAAAAGTAGGGTAAATTACGTAGGCGCCTAGTTCGCTGCTTATCGGAGACGCCATGCGGTTGCACAAGGTGACACCGTTTCTTCTCTAGAAACTCTTTTTCTTTGGATGGCGGTCGCTTGCGAAGCTCTGTCTCATTTGGCAGAACGAGTTTTTGAACTCATTAACGTTTGGTGTCGGGTTAGTTGGTTGAACGGACGTCGTTTGTAGGATTGGGCTGGGTCAAGTGTACGCCCAGAACGCGTCCAGTGTACGTGTTCTCTCCAGCCCGTGTTTGTGCTACACCCAGTGCTATCCTAAAAAAAAGTATCTGATCGTTTTATGGGCGTTAGGCGTAAACCGCTTTTATTAAAATTTAAAATGGACTCTCTGACGTTAGCGCCATTGCAGCGCTACTCTACGAAGTCGGGTTGAAATTCAAAAAAATTAAAGCCGTTCCACTAAATGTGAAAGCTGCCGGAAGTGCAGATCAGTTATTCGCCATAATGGGCTGCAGCGCCGTTGTCCGATCACTGCTGCATTTCAAATTTCCCGCCTTCGCAGTGCTCGCGCGCCACCTGCGTGGAACTGCGCCAGCGGGAGTTCTGTTCTTTTTGAGCTCGCTTTAATTTCGTGTGCTGGAGCTGTTTTGTGTCAATTGAACGCGCTATTTTTTTTTTTTTTTTTTTGCCTTGCGTGGCTGGACCGTTTCTGTGGCATTTCGAACGCGCCATTCTTTTCTTGCGCGGCTGGAGCCTTTCTGCGCCATTTTGAACGCGTCGATTTTTTTTATTCTTGCCACGGCCACTTTTTTTTCTCTTACTATCGTAAAAGCCAATCCAACAAGCGTTCCTAACTGAAGGAACGCGAGGGCTGCCGGTTATATGCGCAGACTTTGCCTGAAGTGTACCTGCATTTTTCTTTGCGCTAAACAACGCGGAGATGCATGACAAGCGCCAGCTGTTCACGAGGTTCGTACGGTTATGACTATTCGAACAGCGTGGTTTTCGAAGCCTCAGCGTGACTCCCTGACCCCGGTACAGAAGTCTCTACTTGGGTCCGTTATCTCGCTGCGCCGCCTGATTCAGCCAGTCGCATCGACCGTTCGCGAGCTAAGACGCCAAGGCGAGCCCATAAAGCGCTCTGCACTTTAAAAAAAATTAAGCAGTTCCACTCGATGTAAAAGCTCTCGGAAGTGCACAGAAGTGGTTCGCCATATGGACTGTTACGCCGTTCCTCGCTTTTTGCTACCACCCCTCACGCTCTTCCACACTGTCTCACTCTTCTCTCGTTGAATGGAACAGTGGATTGTTCAATGCAGTTCAATTTTCCCGCCTTCGCAGTGCTAGCGTGTCTTCTCCTGGGGCAGCCAGCACCCTTTTCTTTATCTTTTGTTTGTTGTTCTGCAGTAGCAGGTGTGGGAGTTTTTTTTTTGTTTGTTTGTGCTCGCTTCCACCTCGCACGTGCTTCCTTTCGGCGCCATTTTGAACGCGTCTATTTTTCTTCTTCCACGGCCAATTTTTGTCGGTTACTATCGTAAAAACCGACCAAATGAGCATTCACAACTAAATGAACGCGGGTACTGCCGCTTAATTACACATGTTTTGCCTCATGTGTACGCGTAGTTTACTTTGCGCTAAATAATGGGGACATGTAGGGCAAGTGCCAGCGGTTCGAGGACTTTTCAAACGGTTCTGCGTATATAAAACTCTTGTTCAAGTATCTTCTTAACTCTCGAACTCTCGGTTCGGAAGAGAGAGAGAGAGAGAGAGAAGAGAGAGAGAGAGAGAGAGAGATTGCTTTCTATGTACTGTGGTACAAGTCCGACTACGTGATGCTATTCCAGACTATGTAGTTTCAACTTCTGAAATCCGATGTGTACGTGTGCGTGGGTTCTTGCGCGAAGTCGTGGATGCTTTTAAGATTTTGAGGGTTAGGTTTTCCTCGGAGTATTTGAGTAGTGTACCACGGAAAGAGTTTATACAAAGATATGATTGATGTGTGTCTACCTGTTCCGGTTTATCGTCAGTTGTATGCAGTAGGTTCAGGAAAAGATGTTCTAAAAAGAGTGAACGAATGCCAGTACGTTCATCCGTAAATCTTTTTTCTTCAAACTTCATAGCGGCACGCTACCGGTAAAACCCTGGCTGCAGGAAAAAGGACTATATGTGCACCCATGGACACTTAACTGTCGATTATGCCAAAAGCTGGAAACAATTGAGCACATCTTTCTGGACTGTTGGGATGCGGTGTTCACTGGGACATCCTCCAACGAACCCTGAAAAAAGACTTACCATTAACGCCTTATGGCATTCGCTTTTTGCCCGTAAACAATGATGGAGGCGTGCCCTATGATATGTTCATGGCACTTAGTCTGCATTCTATGTGGAAAACTCGATGGAAGTTCAAAATGCTGAAGAGGATGCTCGCACGGTGCGGGAGTACTTCATTGAAAGCGTTGTTTATATAAGAGAAGTGTATAGAGTCATGCCGGAAAACCTGAGTGGTTACCCATTCTGGATGTTCTAGCGCAGTTTAAGATGTTTTAAACCACCCCATCAGCCGACTGGTGGCTGGAGCTACTAATTTGTGTACTGGGCAGTGCGTTGTGTGTTGTCGCCAAGCAGGCAATAAAGAAAAAAAAGAAAAGAGAGAGAGAGAGAAACTTTTATTCGGCGACTGGGGTTAGGGAAGCTCAATCGAGGGACAACGGGTATCTTTCCGAAGCCTGTGTTTGGGTGAGTGAGTGAGTGAAAAGGCTTTGTTCGATCATCCGGCGGACGACTATCCTAGCCCCACAAGGGGAGGGTCATCGCGATTGCGGCCACACATCATCTCGGCGTGGTGTCCTTTACTCGGCGAGCAGCCCTCACTTCTCCCGCCCTCTGGCACCCGCGCCTACCCCTGTGCTGGGGTGGTAGCGAGCACCGGGCGCTTTCGCTGGGCCCTGCTTTTCGAGGGCAGCCGGAATCCACTGGACGGAATCTGTTGTTCCCGTAGGGCGCTTCCCGCAGCGGCCGCAAGCCACGGCGTGGGTAGCGACCCAGCCTGCAGTTGCCGGAACGTCACTGCCTCGCTTCGGGTCAGGCCCGGGTGAGGCGGGGGCATAGTCCTGCGCCCTAGTCTATACCAGTTCAACACTGCACATACTTCCGTCATCCTGTCTTTGGCTTCGCACCCCCACTTCCTTCGTCGAGTCAGCCGTTTGGGTGGGGCGGTATGTGAAACCTCGCGCCGCCTCGTTGGATGTCTCGTTGTGGTTTGCGTTGCCTCGGGCTGACACGTGCCTTCCCATGTGGGCCGGGAACCACTTGATTGTCACCGCTCTGTCCGTTGGGTTCACCGCGCGCAGCACCCGCACTGCTGCCACCAAGGAGGTATCAATCATCAGCATCAAATGCAATCATCAATCAAGTCAATCATCAATCAATCAATCAATCAATCAATCAATCAATCAATCAATCAATCAATCAATCAATCAATCAATCAATCAATCAATCAATCAATCAATCAATCAATCAATCAAAAGCTCGTGCTTAATTTGGTATTTGGCAAGGGCAAAATTGGGCATGTTGTTTAAACAAGAAAACCCGCATGCGCAGTACATATAAAGACTGCAATATCCTGATGCATATGATTCCTTGCAGTACTGCCTAAAAACCATTCGAACCGCTAAACTATGTCTACTGAGCTTGCTTGGGTTGGGTGTAATATCTGCGTTATCATTCATTAATCATTATTCAATAAGCATTCATTAATCCCAGCGAATGCCGCTAAAGGAAACAAGCGTCAAATAATCCCGCTGTCGCGTGTCCCGCACTTCCAGCGTGAAATCACGGCCAATAGTAACCTTATAACGCGGCATCTCTTGCCATGGCGTGCAACATGAGGTAATTTTAATGTTAAGGGGGCGGCCTATAGCCTTAGATATACGGAATAAACGTTTATTGAAATAAAAGCACGGGTGGTTTAGCCAAGCGCTACGCGTTTTCCCGCGGCGACAGCTCTGTTCACCCCCGTAAGATATACACACGCGAACCCATTGCTTGAACCATGTCTTACGTCAATACCTTCCGCGTAAGGCAAAATTCAGGCTGCCCTTAAATATCGTAATCGATAAACCAGCTTACCCATCGTTTTCTCCCTTGTAAAAAAAAAAAAAAACACGACCGAACTTTAACGTCCCTGCCGGCTTAGCGCCTTTTCTGCCCACGTCAATATGGTCGCCGACCGGTTCTCCCGGCTTCATGGTCCTCCCCGCGTTGCCCGCTATGGGCGGCCTCCACTCCAGAAGTTTTATACAACCTCCTTGGCTGCCACACACACACACTGACTCTGGCGTAGTTACGCACCGCGGTCCTGGAATCACTCAGCACTGGTCGTGCATCCGGTGTGGGCGAGGGCCAGCGCGATGGCTACCTCTTCGGCCTGATGCGGCGACCGTGTCCACACGCTCGCCGCCGCCTTCGTCTCACCGGTGATCGCATGTGAGCGGCGACTACGGTGCTAGACAGCGCGACCACGGACCAGCTACGACGACAAGCTGGCCCTAAAACGATCTGCACTTATATTTGGGGCTTTACCTGCGGAAACTACATCAGAGATATGAGGCTCTTTGTATTGATTTTGACGACGTGGGGATTCTTAGCGTGCGCCCAAAGACTGAGACACGGGTGTTTGTGCTTTGCTCCTCCATTTGAGAAGCGGCCGCTGCTGTGGGGAATCGAACCCGCGCCCTTGGGCTCAGAAGCACAACGCAGCCTTAGCCGCCGAGCCTCCGCGGTGGGTCGGAGTCGGGTTTTGAGGTTTTGAGGGATTTTGAGAGATTGCTATGGTTTGGGATGGGTTTTGAAGGATTGCTATATGCACTAGTACCGTGTGCGCATGGCAAGTAGCGCGTACTGCCGGAGCTTCGTGCTGGCGCGGTGCTGTGTCTCTGCTGCTTGCACACCAGTAAATGGCGCGCAAACCCAGACGCACCCTACATGCCGGAAAATCTGGCGCGAGCACCGGGTGCGCATGCGTTTTTTTTTTTTCTTCTGCGATGTTCCGCTCTAAGATAGGCACATACCCGGCACTTCCGGCGTGATGCAGAACGTTAAATAAACGTTTTATTATGCCGAGCCCTGAATGCAAACCGATCTAAAAATACCGAACCATCCTTATTTACGAAAAAAAATGCGTGGGATTGATCCAACGGAACATTTTTCAATAAGAAAACAACGGGTCTCGCCAAAACTTTGGCACTGCGGGGCCTCGAACCCAGGCCGTTTGTGCCAAGTCCCGCGGTTCAACCCTAAGGCCAGTGAAGCCGAAGAGCGGGGGTTCTTTGAGCAGTTGTTCAAAACGATGTTCGAAAGGAACTTGTTGCTGGAGCTGGGTGCGTAGTCGAAATGGTGCGCGTGTATCCACAGCGGAATTAAATACAGTTAAACATGGATATAATGCAGTTGACGAAAATTCGCATTTTTTCGTTACATCCAGGTTTTCGTTACATGCAGGCTTTGAGTTAAAGCTCGCGGGAATGAAGCAGAAATAAAACCAATATGCTAGGCATCAGTGATGCTGAACTCACCCTTGTTCAAGGATATATTTCACACTAAAAAACTGCGTGATTTGCGCCTTCTCCTACTACACGGCCCCCGAATTCACAAACGTAACTAGGTATCACTTTTGCTTTTTGATACTTTTCGATGTCTTAACGCGTTTCAAGAACCAAACGTACGCTGAAAGGGAGCCTTTTCGCAAACTCCATGCTATTGTGAAGGAAAGTTTGACATACACCTAAATGCAGCCATACGGCTACAAAGGAGAGCTATACAGCTTTCTCAGAAACTTCGCAGTTGAAGAAAAATTTGTCCTGGTCCAGGATTCGAACCCGGGACCACTGCTTAACCGGAGCAGTCGCTCTACCAACTGAGCTAACCAGGACGCTAGTCGTTAGTTTAGGATTTCCCCTAAATCTGGTCGATAAACTCCATGCTATTTTCTGCAGTCAAAATTGTTGAAGGGATGCTAGCTGGGACGCTGTACCGGGCGGTGACGTTCTTCTTTCTCGCCGGCAGAGACGGCATTTAAAGTTGCGACCTTGTGTTGAAAAGACAAATCTTTTCGTATTCACGCAGAAATCATTATTCACGAACCCATACCACACATATCAGTGGACACACGCGACTACAAGCCGACAGGCAGGCCTACACCTAACCGACCCGCACTCACACGTGGAAACGCACGAGAGATTGCGGTGCAGGCGAAATTAGCTAAATTCGTGCACTTCGGCAGTCGATTTTTTAGAAAAAGGGCAAGAAACCTTGGCCCATCAGCGTAACGAATTCGTTACGTCCAGGTTAAGCGTCGCAACTCCTTCGTTACATCGAGGTCGCAAGCACATGGGCTTCAGTGAAGGTGGAAATGCGGAATTGAAAAAAAGTTTGTTGAATCCAGGAATTCGTTACATAGAAGTTCGTCGCATCCAGGTTTGACTGAATACCTTTTTTGCTCCTTCGAAGTGGGTGAAAATGTGAAATACCGCCTACTGCCTCTCTCTCGTGCACGCGTGACGCGGGCTTAGTTGAGTTTGTTGGGAGGCCAGGTACGGCGGGCTGCGATAAAGGCGGCCATGCGGCGCTCCGTATTAACGAACGCCTTATTTTTCTTCGCCAATTTGTATTACAACTTGGTTTACCTGGCCTCGCCAGAGCGGCTGCAGAAGCATTGGCTCTTGCGCCGAACGTGTCGGCTTATATCGCCGACTTGCATTATTAAAGCCGATGCGTGAGATATGGCAATCAGCACGGTCGCGAAGTGCTTTCAGCGGAATAGCGCGGTGGGATTTGGGGTCGAGATAGGCGCATTTGTATGCGAAGCGCATACGCTCTCATCGCCGGGACGATGCAGCTCCACGCCCGTTGATTCGAATGCGGGTGCAGGACTGGCCAGCCCACAGAGGCTCTACGCGTTCGAGAATTCGAATTCTCGAACGCGTAGAGCCTCTGTGGGCTGGCCAGTGACCAGAAATAGAACACCGTTGGCGAGTTCCACGTATTGCGCCATACAGGGGTCAAAACTGGTGTTGGTTATTAAATCGAAGCTTTCTTTATCTCAATTATGGCGTATGTCGCGTCGAAAACTCACGGCAGGAAAGCCAACTTTCTCTGACGATGATGATGATAATGGGCAAACTGAAAAAAAAAAGGCGAAGCTTGCACTAAATGACGCAAGGCTTGAACCATAGCGAGGCTGGAGCACTGCAAGCACTTTCCATGCAAGCACTGAAGGACACACCACCACGCATTGCATTAGTGTTGAAATTGTTTATTTCCATGTTCCGTAATCGCTTTTCACTGTGGTAGTAGTAGTCATCGTCATTGATTGATTGATTTAGGGTTTAATGCGCCGACGCAACGCTGGTGATGAGGCGCGCCGTAGTGGAGGGCTACAGATTAATTTGGACCATCTGGGGATCTTTAACGTGCGCCGAAATCACGTAGACACGGGCGTTTTTGCTCTGCAGTAGTCATGGTCCTATCTATCTACATCTACTTCGTCGTCTTCTTCATGCATGACTGGCGGGCCCGCATCGTTTTGTCCGCAGGCTTTCACATTTCTCGCAAAGTGGAACACGTCAGTGCGCGCTAGTACCGGCGGCAAGCGGCTTCGCGACTGGGCGTCTGTAGCGGGAGCTGTCTTGTGCTCCCCCCTTGAGGCAGCGGACGCACGTGAACTGTTTTTTTGTATGGTATTTTAGTGAGTGCCGCACGTCTGCGGCGACGCCCGTAGCGGTAA